>JAMXBB010000007.1:56958382-57240898 GCA_024138015.1 Lumnitzera littorea | reverse complement strand
TTCTAAAACATCTATAAATGAAATAATAACCAATTAAGCTCCAAATCATTGAAAATTAACATAAATAAGAGATAAAACTATACAAAACTACCCTAATATATATATGCTATATGAGTGTTATCAAATTTCTTTACACTTAAGCTTTTGTTTGTCCTTAAGCTATACAATCAAAACAAAACAAGGATAAAATTACCAATTTCTCTTATAACTTAGAAAAGTGCAACCTCAATTTGAAGGGCTTCGCAATTTTCTTCAAAAGCACCCTATCTTTTTTCCTTATCAATGCCCTTAGAATGCTTAAACATTAACATTTAAGAACTAGTAAATTTTAACAATCAATCTAAATAATCTAGAGTTAGTTTTATCATTTAAACAAAAACTAAACTAGAGATTAAAATAAACATTAACAAACTAAGACAAAATTATAAGAATTTCACCATCTTGATGCATGAGGAGAGAAATCTTCCCTATATGATTTTTGCTATGAAAACTCAAATCAGATGCATGTCACATCAACTCATCCTTTAATTGTCTCCTTAGTATATTTTTTGTTGGGGGGCCTTTTCAATCTAATTTAATTCTTTTAATTAAGCATGATTATGTCGGTAATGAGAAGGAACCTTGATCTTCTAATGGACTAAGGTTGATCCATACTGTCTTAGTTCTCATGTTGATAGTGAGAAAGAATCTTACTCTTCTAATGAACCAAAGTTGATCCTTACCAATCTTAGCCACTTTCTTTAAGTCGATTGTGGGAAAGAACCTTACTCTGGTGAAGAACCAATGTCGATCTTTACTAATCTTATATTTTATTTTATTTGATTCTTTCTTTCGCCTCTAACTAATTGATTTTTTTAAGGGGACTTTCAAAGGACAAATCTCATTTGTTCATCCAATTTGAAAATTTTTAGGAAAAATAGAAATAAATAACCATCCTTCTCAAATTAAGCTTAGAAATATAGATAACTAGTCCTTAATCTATTCAAGTAATGAAAAGCCCTGTAAAGATATACCTAGCTCACTCTTCTATAGCTTAGCTTCTTAAAAAGAAAGCTACGCAAATTCCCAAATTATTTAGGTGTTGTGTAGCCAAGCTATTTAGAAAAATATTGTCAATTAGGTTAGAAACCCCCATAATGTTTTTCCTTCTCGTCATACTACTAGCTAGAATATAGTGAATAATTCTCAAAATAGGATCTCTTAGATTTGAGGCTTTAGACATAGATTGTACAATAAGCTACCCTATACTTAACTTAGCCCAGACTTGTGCATCACTTACCCCTATTGGTAATTTCACCGATAGCTTACGATACTCAATTATATGGACATATTCTTCTAAATATATTCTTTAGGCCATTGGTATTTTGTTAAATTGCATGTATACTTATTGCCTATTAACTCAAAATCTCACAATATTCTAGGTCCCATTTTCTATATGACCGAATTCTAAGGTGAAGGTGATAAGGACCATTAACTTGAGCTCCTTATAGGTTAGCTTATGAATAGTGTTGAGCTTGGTTTTTTACCCTCTTAGTTTTTTTTATAAAATAGGTCTTCTTTAAACCGATTAATACTAAATTCTACCTGTTTAATACCGATCCTCAACTAAGATTTAAAGAAAACCATTTTTTCAATCAGAAAACAACTTTAGAGTTGCCATTCGACTGAAGTTGGGAAAAACAGTTAAGTTATAATCAATTTGATAAATTGGTTATAACTTAGCCACTAGTCTACGAAGAAATGATTTTTGAAACAGCTTTTTGAAAACTAGAGATTTGGATTTGAGGGTTAAAAATTTAAACCCTTAAAGGTACCATTAACTTTTCAAAATTAAAATTAAAATTAAAAATCACTTTTTAATTTTGAATTACAGAAAGTGGTTATTGATTACTCTAATTAGATAAACAAAACAATCTAAACTAAAGAAAAAGGGAAATTAGTTTTTTTCTAAATTTTTATCGTTGCCTCATAGATACTTACATACTCACTATTCAGGATTAGACGTACGTAGTTGTTTTTAATGAAAACATTAGTGGTTTGAGTTGATTTTAGTTTTTAAAATATCTGGGTTTACGTTTTTATCCATTTTGATTTATTTAAGAAAATTTCCTAAAGGGCCCTAAATTGGTTTTTATTTTCGAAAATTATAAATGATCTCAATTTGAAAAATGGTTGATTTATTTTGATTTTATACTTGGAAAATCAATTTTTCTAAGTGACAAAATAATTGTATTTACTATCTTACATATATTGTTTTGATTTCATTATGTCATCTTATTTATTTACTACTTATTATACTTTATCTATTTTTATTAAACTAGTAAATATAAAAAAAAATTACCCTTTTCTTTTTCCTTTTTTGTTCTTTTTTTTTTTTTTGTATTACACTTACAATTATATATATATATATATATATATAACAACAACTAAATGATAAAGTAAAACTAAATAAATAAATGAAAAAAAAGAAGAAAAAGAATCAAATGCAATAGGTGTGTGCGGGTCGGACTTAGCCTGGATTTCGAGTCAAATCGCAGGTCTTCAGGTCAGGTGGGTCACGTGGGTCACCAATGGCAACAGCAACAAGGCTCGATTCGACTGGTATCAACCACCAAAACAATCGAGTGAAGGTTTTTCTTTTGAGTTTTGGGTTAGGAATAGTAAGGGTAAGTTTAGTACCATAGCTTGTAGTGGTGTTTTAACAGTGGTTCAAGGAGGTGGTCAATGATGATGTTTAGGTAATGCATGGTATGGTTGCTGGAGGTGCGACGGAAGTTGTGACTTAGGTTTTAAGGTGTGGTGAGCTTCATAGTGGGGTTATTTTCGTATGGGGAGTAGTGGTGGTCATGGTTTGAAAGGGGGTGGCTATAGCAGTTAGGGTTTAGGTGGTAGTTGTTGGTGGTGTTCCTAGAGGGTATGGTAGAGGACTAAGGTAGTCGGGTTCGAGAGCTTGCAAGTTGGGGGTCACAACCGTCATGTTAGGTTGTGGTGGAGAGCTTAGGAAAGAGGGATTCGAAGAGAGAGAGAGTGAACTAAAGAGAGAAAGTGGTCGTGAGAGAGAGAAGAAGCTTGGGAACAGCTCGTGAATGGTTATGTGTGTTCAATGAGCTCCCCTAACACCCTTTTTATACTCATAACTAACCTAGAAACTAAGGAAAGCTTGAATCGGATTTAAATGCAAATTCTAGATTTTCAGTTTTTTTCCACTTTTTGGAGCTTGATTTGAATGTCGATTTGACCGAATTTTGACATGTTCTTGGTATTAATTCATAGTAGGCCATTTAAAGGATGAATTCACACCATTAATGAGAGTATTTCAGTAAGGAAAAAGCATGAAATTAGAGGCCAAAGTAAGGGAGTTGAGTTGTTCTTGAGGAGGAAAAAGGAAGAAAATGGTGGGGGGGGTTGGCATGGAGGGAAACTAGGGAAAAAGAGGGAAAGCGTTGACATAGCACTAACATGGTGCCACATCAGCTGCACCAACTACTCTCGACCTGACACGTGTCATCTCGTAACACATGGTAGCTGACGTGGCATGCTACGTGACGCCATATCAACAAGATCATTCAATCTGACAATGCTACGTATCAAGACACACAACTAGATCCTAATACGTAGTAGTATACTAGTTAACAAAAAATAAGAAAAAAGCCTTCTTGCATTTGCCAAGATTCGAACTCAAAACCTCATACTCAATACTAATGTTATGTCCATGTGCTTATCCAATAGACTATTGACCTGTATCTTGTCCATACGTGCAACTAAATTGCATATATGGACTTGATCAGCCTAAGATAGATTTAAATCTAAACTTAGGTTCAACAACCCAATTTCTAAATCTAAATAAAAAATCTACTCTAATAAAAAGTTATTTTCTAAAATCTTTTATTTTTTCTATTTTTTATGATTTTTTCAATTTTCTAAAATTTTAAACTTTATTTTCTAAATTTTTTATCTTTTAGGGTTTCTTTCTTATTTTTCCTACTTTTTCTTAATTTTGAATTTTTTTGTATTTTTTTATAATTCTTATTTTTTCTAAATTTCTTAATTTTTTGGGTTTTCTTTAATTTCCTATTTTTTGAATTTTTTCTAATTTAGGTCCTTATAATCTAACTTGAAAAATAAAAAGAAGGGTAAAAATTTGGTGTCTACAAATAGTTAGAAGCTTATCCTAACTTCTTAACTCTAAGTTTCTTAGTACTACTATTTCATACTCAACATTTGCTAAGTTATCCTAACTCACAATCACATTCTCCCTAAATCCTTTCTTTCATAGCTTATTATAGTGCTTCCTTTGCTATTCTTTAGTGAACCTAAGCGTGGGCTGTTGTATGGCATTGCTAGTTAAGCTATCTTTCCTAGCGACTTGTTTAACTTGAGACATGATTTGAAATAAGAAAATCAATGAGTTCATATGATCATGTTTCTAAAAAGAAAAAAAAAAAAGAATTCAAAGAATTACTTTCTAAAAGAACATCAAGGAGACAATTGCTTGTGACGATCTAATCAATTCTAGAATTCCAATATTGCAACACCAATTAATATAAGATCATGAATTGGCTTTCAATTGTCAAGAACAAAAGGAATTTTTATCTTACTTCGCACTCTAATAAAATCCAATATTGAGCATGCTAATGGAATTCATGTTCCTATTATAGTAGTTTCAAGCACAACTTAACAATCTAAGAGTGTTTCCTTGATTTTAATTTCATAAATAATATGGATTCATCATCAATAAGCAAGAATAATTCAAGAACAACCCCTCTTCATCTTCTTCTCTAATATGCACTCTACAAATTCTTTCTAATCCCAACTCCAAAATCACACTTTTAAGGGATATTTTTAACCAATAATGTAATGGCAGTAATTTGCATCACATAAACATTCAAGAATCACTCTTAAAACTAAAGATCATCACACATGCAGATATTATACCCCTACATCCAACCCTAACTAATCAATGTGCTTCTCTAAAAATAACAAGTGAAATAACAAAACCAAGTAAAGATTGAGCTCTACATACCTTAGATTTGTCGATTTTGGACAAAAATCATGCTAAGATTACAGGGGTAATGAGTTGTGTAGAAAGTGAAGGAGTGTAGTGTTTTAGAGAGAGAGAGTGAGTAAGAGTTTAGAATAAAATGGGAAGAAGATAAGCGTGATTTTTTAATCAGGGAATGAATACAAGCAAGAATATGGGCATTTTCATGGTCATGTTTCCTCTACTAATACATGTATTTTCCTAAAAGTGTGATTATGGTCAAAGATTACGAGCGTGATCCTAGCTATGATCTTCTCGGCCTACAATCTATTTCTTTTCCTCGCTTTTTATTTTATAAGAGAAATAAAGCCATGTGCACAGTTGTGAATTTAGGCCTTATTTTTATTCTTGATTCTTGAATCCAAAAATTTTTTAATTGCTATATTTCTTCACTCGAAAGCACTCCTTGAATGATCAAAAACACATTAAATTAAATTGCCAAATTCAAAATTCAATTGAAATGGGAATTATTGGAAGACTATTGCTTTTTAAAGAAAAAATTTACTTATAAATTCAACATTTGATTGCTTCAATGAGATTGTAAATTATTCATGCAATGAAACAAACTAACGACGATTGACACTAAAGGACTTTTGACTCAATTTAAATAATGCAATTCAAGACAACAATTATTCAAATAATAATAACTTGTGTTACTTCCCAAAAAGAGATGTTTAGTGTTGCTAACTCTATGATTTCATCCTTCAATTTTGTTCGAATGCCATAGGTCTAGGATTTGGTTTAGTATTTCCTAGCAAGCTTCCTTGTTGCCTTTTTGGAACAATTCTAATTAGTTATCCCAATTGATTCTCTAAATTTCTGAGTAACACCTTTGTATTCCTAATTATAGCTTTAGTGGCTTAATTAGGTTCCTATTCTAAGCTTAGACATTCATATTCTACTATTGGTAGCCTCACTATAAGAAATTGAATTGATTTCTCTAACCTAGATTGTAAGTACTACTGAAAGGATTATTTAGCAATCTATTAGTAAGAAAATGAGCCTCTTTTAGTTAGTTGGTGTCTCTTTTTGCACCTATTTCCCTTATTTAATCATTCCTTTAACCTTCTTACTTAAATTCTCAACCTAAGCTATCAAAGTAATAAGTTAATCAAGTTTAAATTTTTTAGGTACTTTCACCTTAAGTCTCACATTCTCCCATTGGAAGTTATTCATGGCTAAGCTTTATATCAACTTTTAGGCCTCATTTAGTGTCTTATCACTCAAAGTGCCTCCAATTGCGACATTGATCATCTACCTAGTAAAACGATTAAGACCATTATAAAAAGGTTTGAATCTACATCTACAAAGGTAAATTGTGGTGTGGACAATGCTTGAGCAAATCCTTAAACCTTTCCTAAGTATCATACAACATTTCTCCATCAATTTAGTCATATGATGATATGTTGTTAAGGAATTTGGCTATTTAGGTAGGTGAAAAGTATTTCCCTAAAAGTTTCTCAACCAAATCTTTCCATGTTGAAATTGATCCTTTAGAAAGCCTATTAAGCCATTGCTTGGCCTTACTCTAAGCAAGAATGGAAATAACTTAAGCCTAATCATGTTATTTGCAACTCTAATGATTTTGAAAGTGTTATAGGTTTCCAAAATAATTAAAGATGTGGTTGTTTAGGTCTTTAGCAGTTAAACCAACAAATTGGATAAACTATTGCACCATCTAAATCACGTTTATTTGAATATGAAAGTTAGTTGCTTGAACTATAAGTCTGGTAATACTAGACTCAACTCTAGTTGCTTTCAGCCTGGTGTACTCCATCAAAGTTCTATTGGCATCCTTATTGCTCAAAGCCATATCTTCTATTTATTCTTCTTCTTAACTTTCCTCTTCTTCTTCCTTGAATTGAATCTTTGGACTTTGGTTTGTCAACTTCACTACCTTGTGCTCCTCCTACATAAAAAATGAAGAGTCCCCTCAACTTCGCAAGTGAATTCAACAGGATTTGTTTCTCTATTCTTGGTCATATGCTAAAATAATTTAGAAGTTAGAGGGAACAAATGAAGAAAAATACCAAGAATAAGAAGGATGCAATAAATAAAAAACATGTTAAATTAATTAGTCAAAGGCATTTTTCCTAGTATCATAATTAGTTTTACTCCATTAGCTCCCTAGCAATAGCATTAAAAACTTGATTATAGGGGTTCTAGTAGTATAGGGACTAATACTACTCTTCGGCAAGTGTACCTAGTCAACCTAAAGTATAATATAGATTTGAGTCTAAATTATCAATCCAATAAGGAGCCATAAAATTAAGGAAACCCTAGATTATTGGTAGTTTTTCCTAAATTGCCAATTATCTAGCTTATCAATTTAATTAAGTAATTACGTTCAAATAAACAAAAGTAATTAAAACAAGAATAATAAAGTAAGACAATAAATTACATGAACAATAAAATAAACAAACAAGCAAAAAAAAAAATGAAATTGTAGGAAACATGATCCTTAGTAAATCTATTATTTATTAACTAATTCTATGTAACCTTCAATCTCAATTATACTATTGAGCCGTGGAGATTCCTAATGTGAATTAACCAAACTAGCATTTCTTAATTAATTCCTAACCCTGACCATACTTTATTTGAATCACTTCTACAATAAAGTATCTAAAGATTGTGTTAAGATCTTGAATCCCTTTATTAGGTTGTCTTAATTTGAAGAAATCAAATAGTTAGTTGCTTAATCTTATCAATAACTTCTAATTGCGTAAGTCTATATAACTACAGGATCTTGCAAACTCTATAGTAGATTCATACAATAATCTAATAGCTAGCAATATTGAATTAAAGATAATATAAAACAATGCAATTAGATCACATAACGCAACATCATGGATTGAAAATAAAAGCAATTGTCACATTTAAATTAGGATTCCATTAAAGATTCACTAAGAAAATTAAATTATGATATGAAAGTAAAAGAAAATACATTAAGAGACATGAGATACCCTTGTACTTTACCTTACAAATTTTCCTCAAGGGGCTCTCTCTAAACATTAAGCCTAAGACTCTATCTATAGAACTTAGACATAAAGTTACAAAATAGCCTTCCAAAAATAAAAAATTTCTAAATCATGGCACATACACACCCTAAAACATGGTCGTGATCACTAGACATGTTCTTTCACGACCATGATATTGCATGTATTCCTCTTTAGACACTATTTCTTATCTAGACTTCACTCAATTAAGTAGCTTAGTTAATTATTTCTTCTTTAAAGCTCCAAAACTCCATAAAATCACTTGAAAACTTTTTGAAAGCTTCTAAAACACCTATAAATGAAATGATAAACGATTAAGATCCAAAGATAAAACTATACATAACTACCATTAAATATATATTCTATATGAGTGTTATCACTAACCACTAAACTCTATCACCACATGGAATCAACAAATTCATAAAGTTCTTGTCATACTTTTTCTTGACAGGTAAGACTGTGAAATTGAGAAATGATATTACAATGTTTAAACAGATTGATAGGCTTTGTTTTAAAGTTAGGAGAGATTTAAGGAACTGTTAAGGAAATGTCCCCATCATAGTTTACCTGTGTAGAGCATAGTAAGCACTTTTTACTATGGTTTGGGATATCGGTTCAGAATGATGGTTGATGATGTTCTAGGAGTACTATAATGAACAAAAGTACAGAAGAAGCCTATGAGATATTTGAATAGATTTCAGCTCATCCTCATTGTTAACATCTTAAGAGAGTGCAATCAAGAAGGGTAGCAAGTATACAAGAAGATGATGAAATAAGTTAGCTTATGGAACAAATTACCTCACTCATTACCTAGCTCTCTCAATTAAGAAAAGTTGACTAAGCTATTAATTCTAATTCTCATAAGAAGCCTTATGATTATTGTTATATATTTAAGGGAGTAAGTTATGTGAGCATAAGTTGTTTGATGAGTGTATGAATGTAATGTCTTATAGTTGATTTAACAATGTTTTTACAAGATTTTATGGGTGTTTGTATTGACTTTGTTGCTTAATTTGATTATATTTTCATTTCAAGTTTCATTTGAAGAGTTTTATGATTTTAGACAAAGTTTTAGAAATTTAAAGAGGGTGTGGACAAGTTTGGGAGCCTAGGAAAGGATCATATCAATGAATAATGACCATGAACTAAAATCACCAGAAAAAGAGCAAAGAATTAAGGAAGAATTTGGCCTCCAAAATAATATGGGTAGGAACGCGGCCATGTTCTTGGGTGTGTTTCTTATATTTTAATTATTTTGTAATTTTTGAGACAGAGAAATATCACAGGTAGGATCACGATCCTAATCTAGGTTATGAACATGCCATTCCTTGCGAATCTTCTTATTTTAAGAAAGATTTGAAGCTCAAAAGTTGTTCTACACTTTTACTTCTACAAAAGGTCTTGTAAACACAATTAGAACAACCTTCATCATCATAATTACTTTTTATTCCTTTCATTTAAATAGAATTAGGGTTTAAGAACAACCTTTAGAGTAGTTTTTAGAATTCAACATCGGAAATAATAAGAAGTGTTATTTGATCCTGAATTAGAGATTATAACTCCATATAGGTTGTTTTCATTCTTTTTAATATATTCTTAATTTAGATATTGTTTTCTTTATTGTTTCTTGTGTGTGCTTTATTGATATTGTTAATTGGATTGTTAGATTATCAGTTAATGCATTTTGTAGTTGAAGTCTTTAATTCCCTAATCACTAAAACATATATTTTAACTTTACTGGAATATATGTTAATTAAGAATGAGTTGTGCAACATTTTCTAATTAATTACTATGAACTAGATAATTTGGATTAAAGAAGGATATAGTGATATATACTCTTTAATTCATTTAAGGTTTAGGAACTTGAAAGGATTAACTTATTTTATCACTTGTCCAGTGATTGAAAGGATAATTTGTCTAATCTTGAGTAACTATTTACTTCATGAGAAGGAATACCACTTAGAACTTAATTCCTTGAAAAGTAAACCTGTTAAAGACAATATGTTAACATTAATTGATTCTCTAATTATCTAGTTCTAATTTAGTCCTCTGAAGATGTTGAATATCCCAATTAAATTATTCTTTGAGATTAGTTTTTAGAATTTAATTTCTCAATAAGCCCTTGATTTTATTCACTTAGATTTAGACGAGACTAATACTATTAAAAGGTAGTGAGCATTCTTTATTGGTTTGAACTAATTCTAACTAGTTTTATTACTACATACACGACTTAGTGCACTTATTAGTATAATACACTTTTTGTTATAAAAGAAGAGATAGGTTTAGCATATCAAATTTTTGGCGCCATTACAGGGAAATGTTTTGTGTTAATTTTCATTTTTAGGATTGTCCAGAGCTAGGTGATTTGTTTTGTTTATATTCTTTATTTATCTTCATTTTCTTTGTTTATTTTTCTTTTAGTTTGTTTTTATTGTCATATTTCTACTTCAATTTTATTTTATTTTGTAGGCACTTCTTTGGAAGATCATTTGAACATAAGTTGGTTATGAATGAAAATTGTGTACGGTCTTTCCTACTATGTTGCACTATAGAGCTTTGTGTTCAAATTCTTTTTTTCAAGTAGTACAAGAACGAATCACTATATGAGGCATGGTTGAAATTCCATGATTTGATGAAAAGATACCCATATCATCATACTCCCACCTAGAATCAATTGTTAATATTTTATAATGGGATTAGGTATTGTGATATATTTAGGATTGAAACTACAATTGGAGGACTAAAGGCAAATATACTAATGATGCAAGCAATTAAGATAATTGATGAAGTGGTATACTATGAATATGATGAATGGCCTCCCTTTGTAAATTTTGTAATCTTAGCTCTAGAAAAAGGAAAGAATACTAAAATTTTTTTGAGGGACTTAAAGCAGAAGTGGAAAGAAAGATTTGAAAGATAGAGTTCAATTATTTGAAAATTAGAGACTCAATTAATGTAGGCACTAGACCTTATAGCCACCACATTAATGGTTGTTAAGGTAAGTTAGTTGCAAAAAGATCCCTACGAAAAGAAGAAGGAAATATATCCTTTTAAATCTATTGTGGATGAGGAAAAACCATAATTGCCAATGACTATGTCTACAAAATCATAGATTAATTGCAACATTCAAGTAGCAAGAGAGGCAAGAAAAGAAGAAAAACTAGCTTAGAAAGTAGCAGTTGCAACACTTGCCAAATGTGACCAGAGAGGGGTTTGAAAGATTAGAGAGGTAATTTCTAAACGTTGTCAAGATTTTTGCCCCTGTTGAGCTAGTTAATGCAATAAATGTAAGGTTAGGTAAGAAAATTGAATCTCAAGAATCGCTAACTTCTACATCAAAATCAAAAGGAGAAGTGGTACAACAAAGGTGCACTCCTAAAGAATGTGAGCCCATTGCCAAACGAGGTATGCTATCTATACTCTTAATAAAACACCTACTTAAACGGAAAACTGATAATGATCTTGAGTTATTTGTGGAGATGTTCAAGAAATTGGATGTTAATATTTCCTTAGTAGATTTATTAGAGTAAACACCTCATTACATACACTATTTGAAATAAATAATGGCTAAGAAAATAAAAATTAATGTATAAGAAATAGTCATGTTATCTCAAGCATGCATTGAAGCACTAAAGGATAGCCTTCCCTTCAAATTAAATAAATTGGCAAAATTTACTTTTGATTTCATTCTTGGAGATCAAAATCTCAAGAATGCGTTTTGCAATATAGGTGCAATATTGATATGATGCCTTTCTATATTGCAAAGAAACTAGGACTAGGGGATGATGCAATCAGGAGAACTAAGATGACAATTCAATTAGCTAATGGCTCCTTCAAAAGACCTAAAGGGATTATTGAGAATGTGCTCTTGAAAGTGAAAAAAAAAATGTATATCATTGTAAGCTTTGTGGTCTTGGATAAAAAAGAAGATTGAAAAATTCATATCATCCTTAGGCATCCATTCTTGGAGATTAATGAAGCTGTAATTGATGTGAATAATAGCAAATTGATATTGACTTAGAAATAATGAGCTACATGCAAATATTATAAGAGAGGGAAAAGAGAGACCTTTAGACCACTAAATCACATGTGGCATGGGACACTCCATTCGAGGTGGCAATTGACTCTAATAATGAATGGAAAGCTCTTACTAAAAAGGTTCCTCGAGGATTTGAACTACCCTAGCAAAAGAGGAAGTAGGAATCATTAAGCCAATGGCATTAGAAAAAAACATTTATTGGGAGGCAACCTAATTTTTCCTTAATTTCTCTATATCTTTTGTTTTGTTTTATTTTAGTTAATTGGTCCACTTACAATATTTTCATTGAGCAGCTTACACAAAATTTTTGAGGCTCTTAATTATTTTATCTTTTTATGGTTTATGTTGTGTTCTACTATTTTCATTAAAGGAATCAAATAGGAAAATTTTGGCTAATGAAGGATCAAAGAATTATAGATGAGCTAAAGATCCGAGAGGATCATGGGTAAGAAACATACCTATAATCTAAGGCGTGTTCCTCTTGTCAGGTTAAATAGCAATTACACAGTATATACTGGATCCGTTACTTGATTGTAAGTCGTGTTGCAATTCTTTAACCAACACAAGGCATAGAAAATTCTTTACATGACATGTAAAGGGCCCTCCCCACTACTCAACCAACTACCCCCCCACCTAAAGAAAAATAACCACCACACTTAATATGTGGATTTGTGGATAACAAGATGCATGTTCATGTTAACTACTAACTTCTATAGTTTTTCTTTTTATTTATTTATTAACTTTTGTAGTTAGCAAGTGATTAGCCCTACTAGTTCTAATGTTGCCTTTTGACTAACTTTAATGTATGCAAGAAGAGTAATTGTAGGATGTACTTATAGTTTAGTTTTATACTTACCTTTTTAAATTCTTTTATTTTGCTCTATTTTTCTTTTCTTTTGTTTCTCTTTCTCTTTTGCAAAGTCTGTATGAACTTCAAATGGTATAAGGAATCCCACATCACAATAGTTTTAGATTCAATGTCAAAGTTAAAATTAGGGAAGTTTTGATCCCTTTTATCTTTTCTCTTATTTTCTGTTATTAATTCTCGTGCTTTTTGTTAATTATTTGTACATTAGAGGTAATGTACAATTTAAGTGTTAGGAGAAGGAATTAGTAATTAGACACTAATAGAAAATTTATAAAAGCAATTGAGTTGAATTAATTTAATCTCACACTTAAGTTTTTGAAAAATAATTACTGAAGAAATATATAATCAATTTGTTTGATACTGTACATATATTCACCATTATTTTTCATTTAAAGAAAAAGTAACTTTTTAGGATAATTTGAGTTGAACATATATTCATCATTATAAATTGATTTATAAAAGCAATTGAGTTGAACATATATTCACCATTATAAATAGATTTTGATCTCTCAAAAAAGTAAGGTTCTTTCTCATTATCAATGTAAGAAAGTTGGTTAAGTTGGTAAAGATCAACCTTGATCCATTAGAAGAGCAAGATTATTTCCTGCTACTATAATCATACTTAAATAAAGGAATTGAATTGACTTGAGAAGCCCTTTAGCAAAAAATTGAAAAAAGTAAAAAGACAATTAGAGGATTGGTTGATGTAGCGTGCATTTGTTTTTAATTATTATGCTTAAAGAGGTGAAAAAGGGAGAGTATATACCCTTTAGCTTTTAGAATATGGATTACTCTTTCTCGATTAATTTTATGTTTATTTTGATTTTTAGTTTAATATTTGTTTAAATGATGTGGTTTAACTCCAATTTACATAGATTGATTATTGAATTCTAGTATGGTTTTTATAGCCAGTACATATATTGCGTAATTGTGTTTTAAGGGCATGAAATATGGTTAAGTGAAACTCTACAGAACAAAAGTTTCTAATGCTGTGAATTTTGGTGATTATAAGGATGAATTTTGATGGAAGAGTATATGCTCTTGTTTTTAAATAAACCGTATGCAATATAAAAATTGATGATATGCTTGAAAATGTTCATTGGTGTTTCATCCTTAAGAGTTTTCATAGATTGATTTATTTTGTTTGAGGATAAGTAAAGTCTTAAGTATTTGATGAGTGTATAAATGTACATATCTTATAGTTGATTTAACAATGCCTTTATAAGAATTTTTGGGTGTCTATATTGAATTCAATGCTTGATTTGATTATATTTGATTTCAAGATTCATTCGAAGAGTTTTATAATTTTATACAAAGTTTTGGAAGATTTAAAGAAGATTTGGACAAGTTTCAAAGTCCAGAAAAGGATCACACCCATGAATAATGACCATGAACAGAAATCGCGAGCAAGGTTAGGATTTCCATATATGAACAACATAGCATAATACGAAGCTGCATTTTGGGGCTCAAAATGACCTTAGATGTGGGAATACCAAGGTTTGAAGTATAAGAAGACTCCTCTCTTATAATTATCTAGATTCTGGGGGAGTATAAGTCAAAAGATGGGAAGTTGATATCTTATCACGAGCATTTAGGAAAGTTGATTAAAAGAATCTAGGAAATTTCATTCACTTAGGAATTAAGGAAGAATTTGAATGACAAGAAGAACACGGGTAGGAATATGGCCATGTTCTTGAATGTGTTTCTCATATTCAATTATTTTGAGATTTTTGAAGTAAAGAAAGATCATTAGTAGGATCACGATCATGATCTAGGGCATAAACATGCCATTCCTTGCTAATCTTCTTATGTTCAAAAAGATTTGAAGCATAGAAGTTGCCTTACAAATGTATTTCTATAAAAGGCCTTATAAACATAGTTAGACACAACCTTAATCATCATAATTCCTTTTTATATCTTTCATTTATCTAAAATTAGGTTTTAAGAACAACTTTTAAATTAGTTTTGGAATTCAACATCGGGAATAATAGGAAGCAGTATTTGATCCTGAATTAGATATTAGAACTCTTTGTAGGTTGTTTTCCTTCTTTTTATTATTATTTTTATTTGGATATTGTTTTCCTTATTATTTCCTGTGTATGCTTTATTGATATTGTTAATTGGATTGTTGGATCATCAATTATTGAATTTTATGGTTGAAGTCTTTGATTCCCTAATCACTAAAAAATATATTTTGACTATGTTGGAAAATATTTTAATTAAGATATAGTTGGAAGACCTTTTACACTTGATTATTATGAGCTAGATAATTTGGATTGAAGAAGGACATAACGATATGCTCTTTAATTCAATTAAGATTTATGAAGTCAAAAAGAATAATTTAGTTTATCACTTATCTAGTGATGGAAAGAATGAATTGGTTAATCCTATATAACTATTCACTTTGTGAGAAGAAAATCTATCTAGAGCTTAATTTCCTTAAAACTAAACCTGTTAAAGACACCATGTTAACATTATTAATTCTCTAATTATTTGGTTACAATTGAATCTTATGAAGATGTTGAATATCCCAATTAAATTTTTTTGTTAGAGTACTTTTTATAATTTAATGTTTAAAAAATCCTTGATTTTATTCACCTAGATTTAAATAGGACAAATGCTATTAAAAGTTAGTGAGAATTCCCTATGGATGGCATAGTTCTCATTAGTTTTATTACTACATACGTGACTTAGAGCAAATGGTAGAAAAAATATGCTTTTGTTTTAAAAGTAGAGTTACGTTTAATATATCATCATTAAGTTGGGAACCCGTTTACCCCATCAAGAGAGGTTTAGAAGGAGCAAGTTAATTTAGTGAGGAATTTCAATCAAGTGTAGAGGAATTACAACCCTTATTCAAACACATATAACCCAGGCTAGAGAAACCATCCAAGTTTATCTTGGGGTGGTACTCAAGGAGTAGGATTCAGTAGATGTTTCTAAGGACTTAAGGTATAATCTAGCTAGCACCAATTGCCACCTTTATCGCTACCCACATGGAAACCCAAAGAAGAGATGATTGAGGAATTGATGAGAAGCTTCCTTTAGTAGTATGACGTAAGGATGAATGTACAATAAGCCTCATTACAAGAAATGAAAAAAATGATGGTTCAATACAATGACAACATGACCAAGAGACTTATAGGGCAACTACCTAGTAACATTGAACAAAACCTTAAAGATCAACCTAGTACATCTCATGGGAATGGTAAAGAAGATATTATAAGAGAGAAAGAATTATGTTATAGTGGGAAACAACCACTTGAAAGTATGAGCTACTTAAGGATCTTATCGAAGAAGAGATCGAGACTATAGAAGAGGAAATGTAGAGAAAATCTAAGGAAGAGTTGATAGCTAAACTTGAGGGAGATATAAATGATGAAATGGAGGAAGGGATCAAAGAGGAAGAAGTTGAAGAAGAGGTCTTGGATGATGATGAGGCATATAATATGGACATGAATGAAAAGAAAGAGGAGATGATTCAAGTGAAATTGAGGAGTTTGAGAAAGAAGAAGTTGAAGAAGAGGACATTCGAGGAATGTGAAGAGAAGAATAGTAATAGATCAAAGAAAAAAGGGCATCCTAAGAAAAAGGAAGAAGAAAATTTAGAAAAAGTGGAATTTGGGATAGCTAAAGCTAATCTAGAATAGAAGTTGATAACTCCAATTTGGCATACATTTTCTATGGTTATTTTGTGCTCTTTTAGACTTTAATCTAGTAAGTTTTATGTTATTTTAAGCTTAGTTCTTTTACATTTCATTTTCATGGACTTCCAGAGTATTTTATGAAATTTTAAAGGTTTTTAGCAATTTTTGGAGTAATTGGAGGTTTCATTTGATTGATTTGGAGAATCAATGACTTTAGACCAAGTTTTGGAAGATTTGAAGATGTTTTGGATAAATTTTGAAGCTTTGGAAAGGACTATATCAATGAACAATGAATGCGCATTGAAATTGTGAGCAAAGGAGCAAGAAACGAAGCATAAAATTGGTGTCCAAAGATGACCATGGCTACACCAGACCGTAGTCCTCACCTATAGTCCCTTCATCGAACAATTCCTTCAATTTTGGAGTTTTCATGTGAAGAATAAGTACATTCCTAAACACTAAGGCTATGCACCTATGGCGTAGTCGCTATATGATGAGCAGGTCTTTTATTTTTGGAATCACAATATTCATTGAATCTTTTATTTTGTTAAGTCTCTCTTTGTAAACCTAACTCTACTCATTATACATAAAACTTTAGGCTAAAGTTTTCAACAAAGCCCCCTTAGGTAGAATTGTACCTTAGGATTATTGTTAAGGTTCTCTCAATTTATTTCCATTTTTTTACTTTTATTTATTTATTTTTTTCATTAAATCATTCTTAGTAAATATTATTGAAATCTAGTTCTCTTTGCAACATTTTTCTTTCTATCTATGATATTATTTTCTAATGATCTAATTGCATAGAATATATTATCTTCAATTAGTACCTACTACGGTTATTAATTTAATGTCTAACTTTACTATAGAGTTGTGGGGCCTATAGTAAACAAATAAGTGTAATTAGAAGAGTTTCAATGTACTAAGAGATTAGGTAATGGATCTTTCCAAATTAGGGAAGCATAATAGTAGAATGTAGATGCTTCATAGGAACTTGAGATACTCTATTTAGCAGTGATGTGGGTAGAGAGGGTTTTAGGGTTAGGAATTAGCTAGAAATGCAAGCCTAACTAATTCAGAATCCAATTTCCATAAGAATACGATTAGGAATCTCTACGGTCTAAAGACTAATTAAGATTAAAAGGTTACATAGAATTAGAAAGTAAATAATAACGATTTACTAAGGATCGTGCCATCTTTATTTTAATTGATCTATGCTTGTTAATTACTTTAGTTTAATTAGTTTTGTTATTTTGCTTGTTTTTATTTACTTTGTCACTTCTTTTTTTTACTCCTTATTCACCTTTCCTATTTAATCATAATCACCCTAATGTTGTAAAGTTAGATAATTGGAAAATTTAAGTAAATTGCTAATAATTAGGTTGTCAACTCATCAGTTCCCTATAGGATAGACACTCAAACTTACATTCATTCTAGCAACACTATAACTTTTTTTTTTTTTACCACCTAATTATACTATAACTTGACCACTTGTACCTATTAGTTAGCACAATTGACGCATGATTAGAAGCCTAATTCTAATGAGTTCAAAATTGTGATGGTGCTTAAAGAGAGAGAGGTGCCAATGGCTTTTAGTCTGTATGTAGATTGGATGATCCAAGAAATTCATCATACCATGCACCATTATGAGTAAGCTTTTCTGAAGAGCTCTTTTGGATATAGGTAGATAAGACAATTTTATGTTAGGAAAAGTGATTCGAGATCTAGGATTGGAAGGCTTTATGAAGGGAAGCCATATTACATATGAACCATCAATGGACACTAGACAACACCTTTGAGAGAGCTTCATTACATACTAGTTAGTGTTGGACCATATCACTTCCCAATTGGCTTTATCATCATAGACATGAAGGATGACAGTGAACCTTTAGTTTGTAGGAGATCATTCTTGAACACTTCTAGAACTATTTCAAACATGAGAAAGAGGATAATTATCTTCAAAATTGGAAAGAGGCAAGTGATGCTCCATGCTAAGGAATGACTCTAAGATAAAGGGGCAAGAGGCTTAAAATTAGATCTAGAGGTAGAATTCAAAAGGAGAAGGCATGTCAAGAAGAAAAGATATTGTGAGGATATAGCTTTGAGTGACGGTTGGGGAGCTAAAGATTTGAGCCCTAAAGAGTGGATGAATACCTACCATAAAGTGAACACTGGAAAGCCAGATTGAAGGCTTAAAATAAGCACTTAGTGGGAGGCAAATTGACCCACCATCTTCTCTATCTTTTATATTTAGTCCATGTTTAAGTCTTTTCATCTCCAAGTCTATTTAGTTATGTTTCTTTTATGTTATGCAAGTGCATATAAATAAATAAAGGAATGTCAAATCCATCATTCAAGCATACTGTCCAAAAGAAATTTAGAAGGGAAATAGAGTGTCAGGACAAACAAGGAAACTAAGGAGGTCCTATTCTAACTTACCTTTTTTACTTCAAATTGTATAAATGTTGTATGTGTTGAGTATATTTCCAAACATAAAGTTAGGGGTGACAAAAACTGGATATGAAGTATGAAGTAGTGAGTTTCTAACTGAGCTATTGATAATCAAATTGATGCATACAAAATTTTCCCTTACGTGCACCAAACAATATGATCTTTTTCTATGTCACTATTTTTTTAATGTTTGCATGAATAAAAGTAGAAAGGAGTCATTAGGACTAAAATTTTGAATGAGTTCCCTTATATAAGTCATGAATACTTTTCAATACCTTGTAATCAATTCATGGAATTTTTGCTTCGTTTAATTATGTTTAATTTATATATAGTTTCAAGATTTAGAGTTAGGGAAATTTTTTGGCTTTGTGTTAGGCTTTTATGTTTTCGAAAGTTAACTTGTACTTATACACCATTCTTTTGTGGAATTGAATAGTTTGTTAATGTCTTGTGAATTGAAGTAAGTACTTAATTTTATCTAAATGTTCTATAACAATGTACAATGAATGTCTAAAAAGAAAAGAAAAGAAAAGGAAAAGGAAAAAGAAATGATGGGAATCAAGCAAAAGTCATTACAAATTAAAACCATGAGCCCATTACAAAAGAAAAAATGAACTTGAAAAGGTAAGAAAAGAAATGAAAAAATAGAAAAATAAAGAAAAGGTTGAAAATTTGAAAAACATAGAAGAAAATAACGAATAAGAAACAAAATCTACATTGAAATTGGGGAGCCAAAGTAAGAAACAAAATCTACATAGTACTCACTCTTTTTGCATTACATTGGCATACTTAAGAGCCTGATAAGGAAGAAGCATATTCATGGGCCACCCAATTAAACACAAAGACCTCTAATTTGGCTTAAAATGTTATACTTGATTTTGAGTTTCCTAAGCTTAGCTTAAATAGGAATGTTAACTTTTTTAGACATTGTTTTTTGAGTTAATTACATGATTTTTTATTTGTGTGCATTTGATTGGTCATAACTAAGACAAATTCAACATCACTTCTAGAAAATTTTAGACTAAAATGATTGAATGCAAATTTTGAGCTTCCAATGAGGTGATGTGCTTTTGATTTGTGATCGAGTGTAAGAAGTGTATGCTTGTCCTCTCATTTTCTATAAATCAAATTTTAAGGCTTGCTTGAGGACAAGTAAGGTTCTAAAGTTGGGGGAAGTGATTGCAACTCAAAATACAAAAATTTTTCCAACTTTAAAAAGTGTATTTATACATAAATTTGAGGAAAATTAGCGAATTATATATAAAAAAAATGGTGCTTGTATACAAAATGGACTAGCCTTAGTTAAATTGATTAAAATATATGAAAAAGTTTGATTTTCAACTAAAGTTTACTTGTTCTATCTTGCACTTATAGGTGCATGGAGGTTACCATGGTCTTGTTAGCCAATGCCATTTGATCAAGGAAGCTAAGAAGAGAAGGCATATGGAATTTTGGCTTACTAATCAATTAGTACACATGTTCATAGATCGATTAATACATAAGATCACTAATCGATTGGCGTACCTTGAACCATCATGGAAAGATTGATCTCTTAAGCAATTGGTTGCAAAAGAGAAGGTGGTATAGGAAAAGAATGCACTAAAATAGGTTTAGTCATACTAATCAATCGATACATCATATGCTAATCGATTGATAGAAGAAGTCAAGATTAAGTTTTTTCTAAGCTAAACCTTTACCCCAAAACACGTTGTTTCATAAAAACAAAAGTAACAATTAGTCTATATGTGTCTATCGATGATTGGTAGGCCCTCATATCAATCGATCAGTAACTTGAAAATATAAATACTTTTTTTTCTTCACGAATTGAGCAATGTGGTAATTTTTAGGGTTTAGTATTATGAAATTTTGTACTCCTTTTGTGTTTTCTTAGTATTCAAAACATCATCTAAGTAATTTCTAGTGTTTATTTTGTGTATTAGATGCATATTCTTTTTATTTTTCTTTGACTTCTACTAGTTTTCATCACTCATTGACATCATATCTCTTGCTATTGATTTAAGTATTTCATTTCTTATTCAACAAAAGAATTTCTATCACATTTATGTTGAATGTTGATATTATTATTAATATCATGAGTGGCCAAGCATGTTCTTCTAATGATGTAGGTGGTGAAATGTTGTAGTTTTGATATGGGTATGGAGTCTATTTAGGATTTTGGTCTTTGATACTCTTTGCAAACTTGTTGAAGTGCTATAAATGATTCTCTTAGTGGGTTCCTATGATTATGAGACTGAGAGGAGATTAGTCATAGGAATCCCTTATAGTTAAATGTATCTTTGTAATTATGAGACTAAAAGGACATTAGTTATGGAAATTCCTACCTTTGCTAATGAGTTTTTAGAGTATTAATGAATGAGTTTTTACAACCATGAAACCGCAAGGAGATTGGGAGTAGAAATTCCATTGAATTTACGTTACTTTATTCGATTCTAGTAAATTAGGATAGATTATGAGATTGAGAAGAGATTGACCTCTCGATTTCTTAAACTAGAACACTTAGTTCATAATAAGAAACAAGTGTTTAGTTAATCATATGGGAAAATGAGATTTTTTGCTACGTAGTTGAGTAAGATGCTTGACCTAGAATTGAACTCAGTTAGATTCCATCAAATCTTACTCAAAGACCTTACTTGATATCTTAATGGCATAATCCCACCACAACATTAGAAGCATGTAACAAGCTCATTCCCTTATTAATTTGCATTAGTTGTTATATTTTTGCTCTCACATTTACTTTTCTTCCAAATTCCCATACACAATCTACTCCGTTAACCTATATTAGACTAGCATATTAGAATTTGGTACTTAGATGAGTCTTTCTCCACAAGGAAATGACTTGGTGAATACTCACTAGTATTATTGCTACATATGGTTCAACAAAATAGTCAGCTAGTACGATATGCTTTCAAAATCGTCATTTTCAAAAGCTATTGTTTTTATAAGTATCTTATGTCATGAGTTTAATAAAATTAGTTGTTAATGACATTTGAAATTTCTTAGTCTAGATATGAATATCTTTAACCTTTTATATGATATTAATGCATGCTATTATTGAATTAATTTAATACTTTTCATATAAGATTACACATTATGCAAATATATTTTCTTATATTGAAAAGTATGTTTCAAAATCCATAAGTCAAACTGAATTAAACCAAAGATTTGTGGTTTTGAAAATTTCTAAGTAGAATAGAATGCATTTTTATAGTCTGGTTTAGTTTAACTAGAAAATTGAATCGAATCAAATTGAACTAAACCAAACTATCCTACCATAGTAAGAAGAACTTGAAGTCAACATATTTGAATAAGCATGGCATATATTATCGTTAATTTAAGTTAGCTAAGTGAACATTCAAAATTAATGGGAGAGAAAAAGAGAGCCTTAAGACATGTAATTTGAAATGTGTATGTGTGTATATACATATATAATTAATTACATTATATTCTTTAAATAGTGATAATGCTAAATTATGCCTAATAGGTCTTTTACTATAATTTTAGTGTGATTTAGTACATTATTTGTTAACATTTTATTTTAGCACTTTATTACACTAAATTGTACATTTTTATATTTTTGATAGGAAAAAAAGCACAATATTGGAAAACATACATGTGATGACGAAGGCATGCGAAATTGCAAGAAAAAAAATTAATTACATGAGCTCCACAAGTGCACACCACTACCATGGTGTTGCCATCATAGACCATGTATTTTCAATAATTTATCCAACTTATTGTATATCCATTGATTTGTCAAGCCATATATCTTTTATTCCATGCAAGAATCAAAGCATAGAAAGGCTACATGCAAAGACCATAGCTATGATTCTAGGTTGGTAATTTTGTATTATTTTTAGCTAGAATTGAAACCATTCAAGAAATATATATAATTGTATCTTGTAGGTCCACTCCTTATGGGATACCTTGTAATATAAATAATAGGCTTTGTAATAGAATAGATAGATAGAAAATGAGAAGAGTAGAATAGAATATAAAATAAAATAAAATTTTCTTTCATTCACTAGTCTAAGATTTAGAGAGTATTATTATTACTTTTTTTTAGGATTTTAACATCAAAATTAATAGAAATATTTTTTCATCTTGAATTGGAGATTAGAACTCCTAAACACGTTGTTTCATTCCTTTTAATAAATTCTTGATTAGGATATTATCTTATATATTATTTCCTATTTGTGTTTAATTAATATGGTTTATTGGATTTTTAAATTATCAGTTATGAATTATGCCTATTATTTAAAGTCTTCAATTCCTTAATCATGACAACAAGTATTTTGAATCTATTAGAATATAAGTTAAGTAAGATTAAGTTACGAAACCTTTACTAATTGTTTACTTCGAACTATATGATCTAGATTAAAGAGTGATAAAGTTTGTTCTTTAATTCAATTAAGGTTTAAGAAAAAAAAAGGTTAATTTAATTTATAAGTAGCAGTAGAAAGGTTGAATTAGTGCTTAATTACCTTAAAACTAAATTTGTTAAAGATACCTTTGTTATCATTATTGGTATTCTAATTATCTAGTTTGCAATTGAATCCTTTGAGATGTTGACTATCCCAATTTAATTGTTTTGTTAATTTAGTTTTATAATTTAATTATTTTCATAAACCCTTGAATTTAATTGCTTAAATTTAGATGGGACTAGTAGTGATAAAGATTACACATCATTCCCTGTGGATTCAACCTGATCCTCACTAGTATTACTATTACATACGCAACCTAGTGCACTTATTAGTAAGATACACTTTGATTATAAAAAGTAAAGTGAGGTTAATCATATCAAATAACTTAAATCAATTTAAAATATCTAAAAATATCAAAAACCACTAAAAACAAAAGATAGCACCTTGCACTATCACGACAACCATTGTCTATTCTTCATGTTGATGCATTGCCAACAAGGCCTCTATTGACCATTAGCCATCCCTTATAATTACTACATGAGAATCGTACTTCAAAATTTAAAAATGGCAAATGACATCTTTTCTATACCAATTTGATGAGAATATGTGTTTTTCACCCTATTATATTCTTATAATGTCAATTTTAGAATATCAAATCTTAAAACTCATTACAAGTATTTGTTAAACAAAATTTATATTCATTATATGATATGAGTAATGATAAATAATGAGAAAAATCCAACTTTGTTTAGAATGTGAAATGAACCTATGATATTTTCTAGATTTTATCATTCAAACAATGTAAAGGAAAATGGTCCATTCTTTATCACATACATAATTTTTAATAAAGTTTGTTTATAGCTTTTCTTATTGTTTATCAATTTTCGTACGATACACTTAATCGATATCATTAAGGGAAAATATACCCAAAGGACTACTTAGATTGTATTATACACAAGGGATTATGGTAATATACATATGTATTATTATTATTATCCTTTAAAAAAATTAGCAATAATGACATTAATATATTAAAAAAATGTATGAATTATATGGCTTACCTATACTTTGCTAATTAGGGATGAAATCAAGACCTTACTATTAGTTGCTTGTTAATATACTCTACAATAAATGATTATAATAATAATTAAAGTAACAATAATAATAGTAATAATAAGACTAGAAAGATACATGTTAAACCAAAAGAACAACACCTGTTAGTAATACTAATGATGTATTATATGACCTATGAGAATAATATTAACAAGTGAAAAGACATCTAATAACCATACTAGTTAATTATAAATAAAAGATTGTAGCTATATGTATATTCGAATTACTTATTGAAAGCTTGTGAAGGATTTCTCTAACGATTATTTGAGCTAAATTGTATTGACTTTTCATTAAAATCACAAATAATTGTTCAACACAAAGGTACATTACATTTTTGTGTTCTTAGTGCCAAAAAAATTGTGTATATTAGAAGGATTTTTGCTTTTATTGCTTATTGTTATAGGTCTTGGGGCTACCACCCCTTTCAAGAAGTTAGAAGAAAGAAGAAAAAGACAACATGGAGTAAGGATCACTGGTTGGGCAGTGACTCATTTCACCATCAAGCCAGTAAAGCAAGAAGATTAGCTCAACCAATAAGGAACTTAATGACAACTTGAATAGAACCTTCACAAATATTAGAAATAAAGGACCTCATCGACCTACTAATAGTATTATTCACCATCGAGCCGTTGTATTCAAACCCTACAGTTCAAGCACATTGTATCATTTAAGGTGAGAAGATTGAAGGCCAACATGTTTCCATTGACTTAATGGTCCCTTTATATATTGGCATAGTAATGGAGCCCCTAATATAAAAGCCTGTCTTCCTCATTTTTGCCATAAATAATTAACTTGTTTTAAGGTTTTACTCCATCATTTCCTTCCCTCTTAAACTATCTTAAGCTAGTTTTGGTGTAAATATACAATTTCTATGGCATTTTCTTATATTTCCTTGTTAATAGCTTAAGAAACTTTTGGATTTTAGCATTTTTGAGGTATAGGTTTGTAGATTTCACTTGCACTATATTTCCTACATTTTTCATGGTTAATACAAGGTTTACACTCATATTCTTGTGTATTGTGTGATTATTTATTAAACCCTCCATGAATATAGGTTTTAAGCTACTATGTATATTTGGGTATCTTGTAAATTTGATGAGATGAATGTGATTATTAATATTTTTGTATTGTAATAGTGTATATCAAAAGGTTTATTTAGAACTATGGAGAAATTAAGATTTCATGTGTGTAAGGTTAATGTCAAGTTAGGAAGCAGTTCTCACACTTCGGGTTACTCCCCATCATAGCCTAATAGAGCCTAAATACCATAGTAGGATTCAAAAGCCTTGATTAGGTCCTAGGGTTCTTAACTCAAACAATGAAATAATTATAGTTTAAGGTTCAAAACTTACTACTTACACTAAGTCTAAAACGGTTAGGATGAGAAATTAATCATGACATGGTTATTTAAGTTGTGACAAAACTTAGATAACTAGTTGATGTGTGTAAATGAATCTTGTTAATTCAATGATCTTGTTACACATAAGATATGCAATATGAGAGTTAAGTGAATTCTATGAGTGTGAATAAACATCGGATTAGACTATTATAAATACATTAGCAATATAGCTGTTATTGTTGTAGACAAACATTTGCTCAAACCTAATATCTCATTTTATAGAAATCTACAATCCATTACCAAGGAAATTGCAATAATCTACACTTAGTCTCATTATTAGTGCTCTCTTCAATTATTTGCTTTTGCATGCTACACCTTGTTAATTTAATCACTCATCTAGCTAAGAACAAAAGTACAAGTAATCTATTACTTAGTTGTTTTTCTAAACTCTATTATTTCCTTCATTGTGAAATTCGACCTTAGTTACTCTCCCTATACTATTAGCAAACCACTTACTATTTCAATTATAAAATCCAAGAGTTTTATTGGAAGCAAGTCAAGTGATAGTGTCGTAATTCCACCGTTTTTAAAAAGAGGAAAAATTCTTATTTGTGCATGACGTTAGTAGCAGTGAGAAATGAGACCAGTTATTTAATATAGGTAAAATATTGTCCAATATTGTTATATTATCAAATTGAAAACATATCAAGATGTAAATTTCCTTTTTGAATAAGGGGACATGGCTAATAGATGAAAATCAACGTCTTTAATAATATTTCATAATTTAACACTTAGTCATCAAGATTAATTGGGGCCATGTATTTTCTTAAATGGTGAACAAAAACCACAACGTCCTAGAACCTAGAACATAACAACCTACTACGTATCATCACCCTACATTGACACATTAAAGCATTAGAAACCTATAACCTATCTAAATTCCATAATGATAATAAATTTTTCAATACACACGTATCATATTCCATAATTCCACAATGCTTCTTTTTAGCATGTCAAATGCTTTTACAGTCATGTTCAAGGGCATGAACTTGCCTATAAACCTACTCAAATAGACTTTTTTTCTCCTTTCAGTACACACTCAAACTCTTTATCCCAATAGCATACTAAGCCACACCAAAAATCATCAATGGGCCCCCTATCAACCTTTCAAACCAACAAAACACTTCTTCATCCCAAATACCAACGACTTATAAAGCAATAATAATACTCTTCCAACATTACCATAGTATAAACCTAAATTACATCTCAAGATTTAAACATTTTAAAGAAAATGATATCAAGATAAAGAACCTGCCATAAGATGTCCATAACTTGCACTTTTGCCACTATCCCTCTTGAAAAGCACAACAACAATTGGAAAAACTCCATGTTAGATGTGCTAAGAGCAAGAAACCTTAAAGACAACTCAAGGAACAAGTTACTTATCGTGGTATCAATCATCTAATTATGGAAGGGGGTTAGAAATTACCCATCAAAGAGGAAACGTAGAGGAGGGAATGAAGGGAAAGAAGGAAGGAGAAAGGATATGTGAGGGAATGGGGAGAATATAAAGGAAGAAAGGTTGGCATGTTATTGTAAGTGGGAGAGTTAGGAGCTTAAAAGAGTACAAGGCCAAATGTACCCTTGGCATTGATAATATTTTCAAGATTGCCACCAAAAATAAATTACTTTTAATAAAATATAATTTTTAAGTAGATTTAGGCATTTCATAAATTGTTGTTTAATCACTTTTGGGCTAACAAAACTAATAATAATTAAAAGGAACACTACAAGTTCACTAAGGTTTCAATAGGGTTTATATTAGCATTTCAATGGATCTAGTACTTAAGGAATTTATAAACATTCATGAAGACCATTGGCAAGTGTAAACCCTACTTTTAGTGGGCTTAAGACTTGATTAAGAGTACCTTCAGAATGTTCCTAAAGATCAACTAAGCTAAAAACTTAAGTTTATATTTAGAAACGAATTAAAATTTTACAATTCAAAAGCCATTTGTCGATAAAACCCGAGCTTGAAAAACTGTGAGCTCTAAAGCTACTTAAAACCCTAAACCTTAAAACCATTAAGGAATTTTAACCCTAAATAATTAATCGATAATTTAATTTGAATAATTTCATTCAACTTTAGAAAATTTCACAATTCTACAAAAATCAAATCATAAATCACAAAACAATATAAGATAAAAATCCTAAAACAATTTTTAATAAGGCTATGCCCTTATCTTCATAAATAGCCTTACACATAAATAAGTAGACCAACCAATCACCTTAGATAACTTATCAATTGAGATTTGGAATTATTTATCAATTGATAACTTATCAAAATCTAGTGATAAGACAATTTCCTTATCACCTCTTCACTTATACTACATATGGACAAATTTTCACAAGAATTCATAAGCTTAACTTTAATAAAGGTGACAAGACCACTCCATGACATAAAAAGACTTCCCATGGCAGATCTAAAAAGGGGAGAAAGGGGGGACATGCATTTGTCATTCACCCATCAATCACTTCTCCTTACACTTCACTATTCACCCCTTAATGCTTACACCATCAAGAGTTGCAATTGTTGACTTTTTATAAGCTTCAAGACAACACTTCCAAGACATTTAAACACTCCTTCTCTCTCCATTTCCAACCGGCCACATTTCCACCATTTCTCTCCCTTTCAATTTCACTTTCACTTCATCTTTCTCTCTTTTGAAACAAACATAAAAAGGGGAAACAACCTTACCCCACAAAATCCATTTTTCCTCCATTTTGAAGCTTCAACTCACGGCATTTTTTTCCCTTTGCTCATGTGCCATTTTCTTTCATCATTTAAGATCATTTAAGACCATTAGAATCTTCCATAAACCCCTTTCCAAAAGACCAAAAGATTCGTGTTTCAAAAGGTAAGCAAAAAGGAGGAAGCAAAGTTAAAGGCCTAAGAGGAACCTTAGTGCACAACCACCAAACTTTGCGTTAAGGACGAGTAAGTGTTTCTTGTGATGTGTGGATTAATATTTATGTTAAAAGACTTGGATTTCTTGAAGGTATGAGTAAGGTTTGAGTTGTTATAGCACCAAAAATCGTTTTAAGAAACAAACCCTAAAACCCTTACATGAAGTTGAAATATGAGCATGTAAAGTTGGTGTTTTGTATGGACATTTGTTTAATGCTTTGAATGGAAGATTTTAAGTTAAGAAAATCTTGAAATGAGAACTTTAATGGAGGATAAGCATGCTGGACGTGAGGGTTCCATAGTCATTTGGATGTTGATTTTGTTTCCATTAAGTTAAACATGCTCAAATCTAGACTTAAGTTAAGGAAAAATCCATCACATGAAGTTTTATGAAGAAATCAACTTTGTATGACATAAGCTATGATATGGGAGTTGTATTAAGTATAAGATCTTTTATTTCTTTATGAGGAACATGAGTTAAAGGATCATTTGATGGAAGGAAACTTAAGTTTAGATTTGTACACAAGTAGTTAAGTGCATAATCTACCACCTAAACTTAAGGAAATGATGAAACAAGTTGAAAAACCAAGTAATGACCCCTTAGGACCAACATGAACAGATCTGGAACGTGGGAAAGTGAGGCTTAAAAATATGATAAAAGTGAAAGAACAAAGTGAAAATATTAACTAAAGCAAGTATAGTAAGCATATAAAGCCAAAAACTCAAAACCGAGCTTAAAACTCTCAAAACAAGCCTAGAACTCTAAGATGGGCCTTCAATAAAAATCTGACCAGCAACTTAAAGTACCAAGAGAAGTTGTTTTGAAGCCTATAATAAATCCACCTAAGGCCCTATAAGCCCACCAAAGTCATTAACTTTAGTTTGAACCAAAAACAAGCCCATTTGACAACTTAAGCCCACTAAAAGGCCCAAGAAGTGGTTGTTAGCCTTAAGAATATAAATCAAAGTTGTAAATCTTATCTTAAGGAGTATTTTAAACTTAGGATAAAATCTAAAGACCAAGCCTAAGGAATTTCTCAAGTTATCAAAAAGCACATTTATCAAACAAGGCCCAAAAACACTCCAACACATGAGGAACGCTACTGTTCTGACCCATGGACAGAATTGTATACCTCATTTCGAAAATCTAACCATACCACGTTAAAGTACACTCGAAAACGATGAAGATTGACTATAAGATCATAAAAATCGGATTTAAAACGAAAAAGTTATACGCGATTGAACTTTAGGTAAAAACCGGGAAAAATTACGAAAACTAGTTAAGAATATAACTTAAGGAAAACTTACATAGTTTCTTAAGTTTGTTTCAATCCCTTATAAAAATTATTTCAATGACCAGGGGACACTGTTTACGGAGACGACTTGCCTCCAGACTATTTTGATTGAACCACATGGCAGAGTGAGTAAATTCCCGATGACTCTTTACTTGATTGTGCTTGTAAAGTAGATGCACCTAATCTTATATTTATAAATTTGGATGCTTGTGGGATATGGGAGATGCATGTGTATGAATTTGTAGATGAATGTGATGACTTGTTAATTATATATAATAATGGGAATTGTTTGTATGAATATATGCATGTGAATTGTATGGAATGAAATTGGTTGATCACCCTAAAAATCAAGTTAATTACTTATATGATTAAGAACTCAAAATGAATCATGCATTCCCCATATTGCATACGGATAACACCGACTACCGCTTTACGCAGAAGATGGGAAGGGACTTACAGGAATACGAGTTTCCTGCAAGATTAGGCACTAGCTACGCCATCATATATATTGAGTCTCTATCTTAAGTTGATGGGCTTACTAGGCGCTAGGAGACGCCAACCGTCGGCGATGAGCCAAGTCTTGTGGCCTCTGCTTAGGGCGTGTGTTTGTGGACTATGGGGGCCACCACACCACTAGACTTGGGATTTTTCTTTAAGATATGATTTGATTTTGGTAAAGGAAGTATATATATATATGTAGAGTTTTGTTTTGGTATGAGCACGATAGTGCAAATGAAATAAAACCCAAGGTCTAGAATTCGGATTTTGATTTGGGTCGATTAATTATCTCCAAACCCCGACTTTAGGGGGCGTAATTCTGAGTCGTATGCGGTTTCTAGGTCACTGCATGCGTTGTGTGGCATACTGGTTGTTCATGCATTCATATGATCGTGCATATAATAAATTTCTGCTATGTGGTACTGACAAGGGCATTTATCTCACTAAGCGTTAGCTTACATCCCTATAGATTTTTGTTGATGCAGGAGAACCTCTTCGTTAATTCGGGCCGAGGCATGCCCGTAGTAAGTCTCGTGTAGAGATGGGTTGGAGCGATCAGAGAGCAAAGAGGACATTTTGTAATAGATTATAGATAGTTAGATACTTTTATGTTTTTGTGCATAACTTAGATTTTATGCAGTTCTGTTATGAATTGCATTTGTTTGTAATATTATTTTGGTGTGGGTCTCATGAGCCCATACAATTAGTTAAATTATAATATAGAAGAAATTTTAGTTAAATTGCTCTATATTACTAATCTATGGGCCTAGTGGTAACGTAGAGTGGAAGGAGTCTTGTGTGTCGTATGAAAGGCCTATGATCAGCGAGGGGGTTGATAATAGACCTTTATACAGTACACGGTGACCTATCATGACAACGATACTGTTGGGTCGTTATAGCAAGAACCTATCACCATGTAAGAGGCCTTAGCTTTAGTAGAAAAAATATGGGAAGAATTGCTAATTGGAAGAAATATAAACAATAACACTCTCAACCAAGCATGGGATAAATAAAATGATAGACTAATGAGAGAAAATGACTTTCCAGACATCTAAAAAGAAGCATCCTAGGGAAAAACCCATAGCCTGTTAATTGCATCCTCATTTATTAGTTTTAATGCACTTATATTCCTCTAATTTGAATGGAAATTGTTCTTCCCTTTTCACATTTACTATAAGCTTTTTATACTAAAGCGATAGTATAGATAATCCCATGTTCTTGTACCTTTTAGATACTTTAACAACTCATGAGATACTATCTCCTTTTATTAAAAAAGGGTCACATTTGTGAAAGATGACAATCTCTTGATTTTGATTGGAAGTTAATATGGCATTAGTTTTTTTGGAATTCGAGATGGCTACTAGTGTTCTCCCTTTATCTTTTTAGAGAGAGAAAATTCTCTTAGTTAGTGTAGCTTTCACCCTTGGATTTTACCTAATTAGTAACAATTGACATATGCTTTTGTTTTTATTTATCATCATCATGCATACATCATGAGTTAAGTTCTTCATATTCATGTAGATTTTCACTTATTTCCTAAATCATGTTAGCATTTTTAAGCATGATAGATTTTTAGAAAAACTAATGAAATTTAAATTATGAACTCATATTAGTCAAATAACATACAAATCATAATCATATTGTAATTTTGCTTATCTAAATTCACTAGAATGTCAAATTTACACCCTTCATTGTATCTTTGTTTGCTTGCTACTTTTGTTGGCTCCCTAAATTTATCCTTCCCTTTTCTTACTATATCTATTTATTTTACACCACCCAACTACTTGTGTTTGAATATATGTGGAGAAAGATGGCTTCTTCATTGATGTTTACAATCTATAAAACATATGATGGATAATTTAAATAGAAACAAACAATGATGAATTCAATGGATCATACCTTTTGCTAATTAGATATCTCTAAATAAAGGAGCAATGTGTATATTAGAGAAATCCTAGGATGTCGATGGTAAGAAAGAATTCTCTTTTTTGTAAACTTATCTCCTTCTAATTGTGATAGAGTGTAAAAAACATGCCGAAAAAAATATTAAGCATGCTGATGTGTAGTATGGGGTTATTATTTGCTTAGGATATTAGAATTAGAATAAAAAAAATGAAGTGTCTTTTTATTACCCATCTTATGGTTCCTATTTGTGGAAGAACAAGATTAAATTACTAAACAAATAGGGTAACTATAGAGGCTACTATAGGTAGGGTAATGGTAGTCAAGTTAATATCATTATAGGGTAAAGTGCATAGGGTTTTTTGAAGGATAGGGTAGATATTTTCTCTTGAAGTCTTTCCATATATGATTTGCAGGTTAGAAAGATGGGTAAAGAGAGCCGCAAAGTTGATCTAAAGACAATGTTTATGAACAAAGGGTAAAGGACAATTAACTTCATGATAAGGGCTTTAAGGATTAAGAATTTACTAAGATCAGTAAGAGGGAAGGTCGTATTAGAGAATGGCAGACTTTTTTATTTCATGTGGATGTTAGCTAACCATATGGCTACTTAAGTACCATAGAGCACACCAATGAATTTGTACTATGTACTATTAGTAATTAATTTATGTTATTCATACATTATAGGAGATAAGGAAGAAATAAGTACAAGAACAATTGAAGAAGTTATCCTCATGAAATGGGAAGGAATTTCTAAATAACCAAGAAGCTATTGATGTGCTGGTAAAGAAAAAGGAAGTGATTGCTAAAGTAAACATCCATTCAAATGATGATCTAGGATAGGAAAAGATTTAATATAATGATTGAATGATTTGTCATTCAATCGAGAATGATATTAGCCTTAATGACATTCCCTTCAATTGGTTACATGAGTCTTTTTCCTTGAGTTTAATCTAGGGTACAAAGTAATAGTGATAAGGATCCAACTTCCTAGATGGAGAAGACCATTATCTAAGTGATGAAAGGGATGTAATGTAGGCTTTTTCAAAACTATCTTTATGCACTTTTTCTTATGAACCTAATTATATCAAATTGAAAGATTGATCATAGAGTACCTATATAAATAAATTTCTAGTAAAGAGGTTCAAGGTTCTCTTTTTTCATTTTTGTTTTTTGTTTTTTCCAATCTTCTTCTTCTCAAATAGAATCTACAAGGGTCTAATACCGAAGGTAACGCTAGAGGATGTTTTTTCAAAGATACTAAACGATCACTAAAGTAGACATCACTCGCATGTTGATACATTCCTTATCCTTATAATGCAATTCATTTTATCACTATCTTGAAACTATCTAATATTTAGCTCCTTATTATTTATGAACCAATTGCACCTTTTTCTCTTGATAGGAAGGTATGATTGGACATATATAACTTTGAGTTTGGCCCCTTTTTTTCTCTATAGACTTCCATGGTCCTACTCATAAAAAGTACAAGTTTTGTCTTATCCCATTCTAACCATCCATTTACAATCAATAAACTCCAAGTCTATTATTTATTTTTACTCACATTTACTTAGTATTGGTTGTATAGATGAAGCATTAATATCTCTCTTTGTTTCGCATTTCATCATGACTATCTACTCCATACCTCTCTCTTCCCCCTTCTATCTTTGTCATCTTGTCTCATCCTGTATCTCCCTCCATCGAGTGTCTCATATGCTTCATCCTTCTTCCTATGTTATACCAATATCGAGCTAAGTTCGCATTCTTAATTTAACATTATGTTACTTTCTTAAACATTCTCATCTAATGTCTTAGTCATGATCAAGCCCAGATATGTTGTTTCTAATATTCTAGAGGAACATCTTCAAGGAAAAGTAAAATCTTCTAGCTATCCACTTACTATGGCACATCATATTGAAATATTATGTTCATAAAATTTGGAGTTGGAAACCTTTATTTTTGCTTAATGCTAAAAATGGAGTTTATTATATTACATATGTGTTGATTTCAGATTTTCTTCTATCTAGGTAATGGGCTTCATGTGACTTACAACAATAACAAGCAATTAGAATGAGCACTAAGTTTGCTTCTATGTGGCCACTATGGTGATAAAAGAGTATAAGTATGTAAAAGTGTATGTTAGTGTAAAAGTTAGGAAGTTACCTTTTGCCCTCAAAAGAAAATGATGATTTGGATTTTCACAAGATAGATTGCTAAATTCTAATAGGGCTTACAAGTAGAGAAATTCTTAGTACAAAAGCATATGATTATATAAGATTCAATTTTTAAATTATCAAATTATGTATTGTAATCATGATCATGTTTGTTAAATGGGCTTTGGCTAAACCTATATAATCTACTTTTCTTTTGAGTCACTAATAATGTAATTATACCAAAGGTATTTCCTTCAAGTAATCTATGTATAATTATGCAAAAAATACTAATTCTTCTTACATTTGTGGTTTGAGCATGTATCTATCCTGAACTAAAACTTCAATTAAGTATGTAATTTCTAAAATTCAAACCAAGATCACACATGTCTATATCAATAATGAAATATTAAATTGTATTCATTTGGATTCTTGAGTCTTTTTTGAATCTTATAAAAAAAAAAATCAATTTGCATATTGTTGACAACCAAGTAATACTACATGACCAGTAAATATGGAATAGCCAAAACACCATCTAAAGACATCACAATATAAAAATAATTAATAAGCTAAATAATCCATTAATCGATTACACAATCCTACAATACTAATTTAGCTTATGGCAATCAACATACAAACAAATACATTGCTTAAAATTTAGATAAAGAAAAAAGAAGCATTGGAAACTAGCCTCTACCTTTAATCCTATGTCTCTCAAATGCTCCTGATGGATATTGATGCAAATTATCGAGAAGGAAGCTTACATTAGTTGATGTATCTCCAAGTCGGACACATGGGGAGGCACCACAACAAACCAAAACAAGAAAATGAAATGGGGGGTTTTAGCAAATCCGTAAGCTATCGAGCTAGATATGATGCACCAACAAGATACAACACGGCCTAAAACTCATCGAATGTAATGCATCGATCCAAGTGATAAGGTTGCTCGCTATGATCCTTACCAAAGGGATTGATAAGAGTAGATAGAGGAGAGTTTTCCAAAAAGAAAGTCTCAAGGGTTTTTTCATTAAATGTCAAAGGTCTATCTTAAACCCTACACAAGTGTTCTATTTATATAAGGTGGTAAAGCTGTAAGTAAATAAAATGACTAAGAATGCCCTAGTGGCAATTCTGTAAATATAAGATAGACATGAGGCTAATTATAGGTAAAATACAAGAAAAGAAAATTCGAATAACATAAGTAAAATAGATAGCCAAGTGAGATCTTTGGGTGAGGGTAAATGTTTTGATTCCAAAGAGCTATTGGAGACTTGGAGCGGTAATCTAGGTAGACTTAATTCTAGATGACCTGATAAGGATCAAGGACCAATTACATGCTCTTGAGCCTAAGGACTCTCTTAGGTGGCTACCGAGTTATCCAAGGTGCATTAAGTGCTAAGGAGCAGTGCTTGCCCCAATCCAATCTACCAAGCTACTTCGCTCTCTATGCTATCTAAGGCATTGCCTAGGTGACCAGTCGACATACCGAATCAAACCCTTCGTTGTGCACTAGTCTAAGCACCAAATCTGAATACACCAATCTCCATGGTATCGAGGCCAAGCTAATAACTTTCAAGAGCCAACCATCCGAGGTCGATCCTACTGTGAACCATCCCTGAGCCAACCCTAGTCCAGCTCCGGTAGTTAGGGTACCCAAATTCTGACATCGAACAAAGCTAAACAAAGGCCTACCCCTACTTGGATCACACTATTGTTAGAATCGCAGAGTAAAAACTCACGTGCATTATCCTTTCTAACAACTGTGCTGTCCTTTCTAACAAATGACGTTCGCTATGCATGATTTCGTGTTTTCCCTGTAAGTTATTTTCCTTTTATTTATCAAATAGGGATTCATTTTTGTAATTATCTATAGTATATAACTTGCCCTAATAGGGTACTATAAATAATCATACAATGTAACAACTGTTAGAACATATAGAAGAGTACACTGAACTTTACGCTCTCTTGAGCTAAGTATCATCTTGCTTACTCTTGAACTACTCTTATCTAGCCCATTCAATCGTGGATTAGTAGTAAGTGACCTTAGATCATACTTGTGCATTATATCAAGCGTGACATTATAAATAATCACATAATGTAATAGCCGCCAGAACATATAGAAGAGTACACTGAACTTTTACCTTCTCTTGAGCTAAGTGTTATCCTGCTCACTCTTGAGCTACTCTTATCTAGCCTATTCGAATGTAAACTAGTGGTGGGTAACCTCCAATCATACTTATGCGTTATATAAAACATGTCCTGAGCTTGTGTGAGGTGTTAGTGCATTATATCCATCATCAGTACATGAGAATCCCCTACTCACCCTCAATTATCATTTACTTTTCAAGCCATCTTGCAGCTTAGACCCATCCCTTTGGTTATGCATGATATTAAGTTCATATGTTCATCTATGAGTCCATATCATCTTGTTATCAAAGCCTAGCTACATTCAAAGCTGGATTTTGCTACTGTATTCTTTTAATAATTTGTCACTACTCTTGTCTGATAGTGGTTCTATTGTTAGCTTTGAAGTTTAGTAGTAAAGAAGTGTTATGTACTTTGTTTTCGATGCACCAAAACAGAGTATGGTTGACTCTATGTGTCGTTGGTGAATTTTAGGATAAGGAAAAATCCTGCAAAAGAAAGTGAAACACTTAATACCAGGACTAGTCCAGTGCGGCCACTTCGATGCCTAAGTTAGTAAGATAACTCAGTAGAGTAAGTATGTCAAAAGAGAAGTGTTCAGTCCCCTTACGGAGTATCTTTCTAGTATTTATAGATGGTTGTAGTGTCTAAGGCAATTGTCAGGATAATTGCTAAGACATGTGGAAGCTTCTTGACTTGACATCTCTCCTCATATATAGGAGTAGCAGGCGGTTGTGTAATGTAACCATACTTATGATAACTGTTCGTACAAGACTTAAATTCAAACCAAGTGCGCTTCTTATACTCAGCATAAATGCTATGGATCATCTAAGCGATGTGAATGCCGAGAGAGTTAGTTATGCAACTTCTTAATAGACAAAAGGCCGAGTGTCAAATGAACGAAAACTGACTGTCAACATTTACCCCCAATTCCCGTATTCGAGCAATCGACATGGGGAGTTACACATATATTGCACTAGAGGCCGAGTGGGGAGAGATTCTTTAAATTTATGCTGAGTAACATGGGAAATAAGACAGATCACATCCTAGCCAAAAGGTCACCATTTCTAAGCTCCCACCCATTCAAGAAACCAAGAAATTAGAGGCATGACATTTATCGCCTAAGTCATTATTTTGTAGCAAGCTTAATAACTATTAGAGAGTTTTAAGCCGTTAGATTTCTATCACGAGACACGCGTCAGTGATCTATGGGATTACCATATCAGCGCATCATTACTGTTAGAAGCAAATTTGCAGTTACGAGGATGAATCATCCGTATATAAAGTAATATTCACAGTTAGAATCGGCCTCCCTAGTCGCATCTAAAACTTTTATTCGTTTCGTCATCTTCAACTCAAATTCTTCGATTTGTGTTGTATCATTTCACATAACCATTCAAGTATGGTTCACAAAGTTGCTCATTAACTTATGCTTTCCAATTCCGAGGTAATAGAGACTAAGGCCACTTTTCCCCCTAAATAAGGAGTGAGGCAACTTGTTCTTTGGGTAGTTCGGCTAACAGCATGGAGAAAAGATGGGATAAACTTGCTTGGATCAATGAGCTATTTGTAGATAATTATCTCGAAGATAAGGAAGGGAGGTCCTTAGCAAGATACCTATTCAACACAGTAGCCAATTTTTGTGATTCTCCAGATGGAACCGCCAGTTCTATCAATAGAGTTCTCATCGCAAAATATAATCAATACTAGCGAGATCTTCCCGAGACATGGAACTTGAGGAGGCCGAGAGATAGGGAGAGGGTATGCTTCCCCATGGAGCACGAGTTCCATATATACCTGAAATATTTGGATATTGGTTTGCGATTTCCTTTTTTAGCTTTTGTCAAGGGCTTTTTCAACTATTTTAGAGTTGCATCGAATGTATTCTCACCCAACACATATTAACATATGGTAGCCTTTGAGATAGTCTACGAAGAACTTGAAGTTAGGGCTACGCCTTAACTGTTTTGATATTTCTTCACTATTCAGAGGCAACCTGACGGGTGGTACTTTGCTACTGCGAGGCATGGGCATAAGTTCATGGACGGGTTAGAATTCAAGATTCACAAAGTGGCATGATAAGTTCGTGTCAATGGTATTTGATGAGGACTTGGACTTCTGGACCCAATGGACTGAGTCGATACATACAAGAGACATAGATCTAATGCCAAATGATGCAGCAGCAGCGAAGAAAATTCAAGAGAGAAGGAGAAACAAAATGTTCTTTTAGAATGTCGAGTGAATTATATGGCATTATGAAAATGGAGAACCAATATTTTCTAAGAAAGAAGGTACGCCAATGTGTTTTCACTGTACTGAGTATAGCTACAAGGAAAGCCATTCTCAAGACTTGGGGGGAGAATAGTAAACTTTGAACCTTGCTCGATACGGAAAATGTAAGTTCATATTTTTTCCATGTTTATAGTAATTTGTGTACTTGTGTTGCAGATATGGGTATTGGAGAAGTAAATCCAGCAAAACTACTAGCTTAGGCCAAGGCCCAAAAATCCAAGGCTGATAAGAGGGTAACCACCTCAGCAGCTACTACGCAGCCTGCTATCGCAAAGAAACCAGCAAAAGAAGCTACAACGAAGCAGATGGATATATAGATCTCTTCTCCTGTCGAAAGGTTGATGGAGATTGAGAAAACACAGCTAATCGAGGTTGTTCATTCTCAGGAGCCTCCGGTTATGATTATTTAAACTTTTGTCAAGCCAAAGAATAGAGAGCGTCGAGAGACACATCCTGACAAGGAGGATGAAAATGTTATTGGTGCAAAAGGCTCATCATTGGTGATTACAAAGGCTCCGAGAGGTGACAAAAGACTAGGGAAGGAGCTTACCAACTAACCACCTATCAAGAAGTCCAAGGGCTTGGATGAAAGCACGAAGGAGGCTATGCATTCCAAATCTCTCAACATCAGTAGCGTCAAATTCATCCCCAACAAAGAGGTCAACGAGTACTTTATACCTTGCTAACACCTTTCCTTTTCCAGATGAGTAGCTACATTCTAACAACATTAGACAAGAATGACAAAAAAGCAAAGAAGTTAATATCTTTAGTTGTATGTGTAATACCCAACCACTTTTGATTATAATAAATGAATTTGCGGCAGAAAGTTGAGGATGCATATAATGCATCAAAGGCTCAAATTGCTATTGCTGAGACTATGAGGACTAAGGTTGAAATGGAAGCAAGAAAGCTTAAGGAGGAACTTGCTATTGAGAAATTGGCACATGACCTTGCCGCTAATGAAATCTCTAGCGTGAAGGCCAAAATATAAGAACAATACAAAGAGTCCAAAAGCTTGAAAGAAGAGCTATAAAAGAAAAAGGAAGAGTGCTAAGGCTTAGGCCAAACTAGTTGCACAATGAGCGATGATGAAGATAAGCTCAGGATGCAAATAAAGGAATTGGAGACCAACAACTTAAACTTACAGAGCCATGTTGCCAAGTTAGAGGAGACTATGAAGAGGGGGCCATCTGTTGAAGAGGCTCTCGATATAGTCACTCCCAATTGGCAATACGAGAAACTTCTACACAAAAGGTTGTTGGAGGTAGTTTAAGTAGCAAGAGAAGAGATCTTAAAGCTTCATCCTAATTATGATCTCTTATATCTCAACTTTGCTAACATCAACAACAAAGTTAGCAATGCTAACGAAGATGTAGGCAACAAGACAGGTACCGAGAGTATGGATCAATGATAATGAAGCTCATGCCAAAGAAGTTGCCCGCTCTGAGAACCCAGTTGCCAAGGAAGCCCCAACTATTGATTTAAAAATCACTTCTACTAAATATGAAGATAGGCCATAAGACTTATTGTATTGGCACATTGCATTCTAGTGGATTTTATTAATTGGAATATAATCGAGGCAATGTCAAGTTCTTATGACATTTAATTTTACTTGCTGCACTTTCTCAGTTTGTATGGCATATGTATGTTGCTTCATGATCTCATTCATCAACATGTTTTATTTTTCACGCTATTTGTTTCTCGATATGTTTTATTTCATGCACCCATTTCACACACCATTCATTTCTCGACATGTTTCATTTTACACACCATTATTTCTTAGCATGTTTTATTTCACAAGTCCTTTTTCCTCAGCATGTTTTATCTCACGCACCATTCGTTTCTTAGCATGTTTTATTTCACATGCCATTTTTCCTCGCCATGTTTTATTTGATACGCCATTTATTTCTCGACATGTTTTATTTCACACGCCATTTTTCCTTAGAATGTTTTACTTCACATGCCCATCATTTTATACTATCTATTAACCGTTTGAGGGGTAAACTAACCGCATTACTCGGCCGTAAGGTTAATTTGTATAGTTCATTTGCCATATAGCGTAAAACTCGTTAGTTTAGTAACCTTAACGAAAATATGATGAGACTTCAAATATATAATTATCATAAACAAGTACTAATCTTACAAACATGTTGACTACCACCAATGGGAGACGATAGAAATCATCCCGCATTAATGGAAATAAAATTTCAAATTCTTGAAATTCCAAGCTCGAGAGATGATGGATCTATCCAACTTTCTAGTTGATAAGCCCCCTCACCAATGACTTCCCGAATCCTGATAAGATCCTCCCAATTCGCACCGAACTTTCCCTGATTTGCTTGTACCCCAGTTGCTTCCATCTTACGGGAAACCAAATCTCCGGGTTGGAAAACCTTATGCTTCACTTTCTGATTGTCATATCTTGTTGCTCTATGCTGGTATGCTATAACCCTAGCTTTTGCAATGTCTTGAATTTCCTCAATAGTGTCCAAATTCGCTGTTAATCCGACTCGATTAAGCATAACATCAAAATTATGTATCTATAGATTAGTTAATTCTAACTCAATCAACAACACGGCTTCAGTGCTCTAGGCTAACTTAAATGGTGTCTCTCCTGTTGCAGTTCTGTGAGTGATTCTGTATCCCCATAGAACGTTTGGTAGTTCATCGACCCACTTCCCCTTGACTTGATCCACTTTCCATTTTAGGCTATGCTGTATGATCTTGTTTACAGCCTCAACTTGTCCATTCGTCTGCGGGTGCACTACAGACATATAGTTGAGCCGAATGCTGTAACTCTCACAAAATGACCGAAACTTATTATTGTCAAACTATGGCCTGTTATCTGTAACTATCATATAGGGAACTCTGAATCTTGATATGATGGAGTTAAATACAAAAGCTTCTACTTTCTACTTAGTAATCTTTGCCACAGCCTCAGCCTCAGCCCATTTGGTAAAGTAGTCAATAGTGACAATGACGAATTGGCACTAGGCGATAAACTACGAAAAGGGTCCGAGAATATCTAGCCCCTATTGGGCAAAAGACCAAGCTGTTGACTAATAGATACAAGTATAACTTTTCCTCCAAAATGGGTGTCGAGAGTATTAAGGGTGATGCAAGAAATTCCTTGAGCTCATTGAAAGCTCTTTCATAATCATCGGCCCAACTGAATTCTTTTGGATTTTTCAAAATTTTAAAGAACTCAGTGCATTTATCTATACTTCTCAACAAGAATTTATTAAGGGTGGCAATTCGCCTAGTGAATTCTTGCACCTCCTTGATTGTGCAAGGTAGTTTCATATTCCTTATAGCTTCAATCTATCTCAAATTAGCCTCGATGCCATGTTGTGTGACCATGTATCCCAGGAATTTCCTTAATGTTATGCCAAAGACACACTTTTATGCGTTGAGTTTCATGCTATAACTCTTCAATGTATAAAACGTTTCCTCTAATTCAACGAGATGCTGATCTTCCTTCATGCTTTTCACAATCACATCATCCACATATACTTCAACATTCCTGTGGATTTGAGATTTGAACATCTTCACTACTGATCTTTGGTTTGTAGCACTAGCATTCTTCAATACAAAGGGCATCACAGTATAATAGTACGTTCCAAAATTAGTAACAAAAGATGTATAGAATTCATCTGTCTTATCCATCTTGATTTGATTGTAACTAGAGAAAGCATCCATAAAAGAAAGCAATACATGTCTTGTGGTTACGTCTACCATCTGATCAATTTTTGGTAGTGGGAAACAATCCTTGGGACATGCCTTGTTGAGATCCATTAAGTCTGCACATTCACCACTTTCCGTTAGACTTCTTGACTAACACAGAATTCGCTAGCCAAGTCAGATAAGGCTCTTCCCGGATGAATTTTGCCCCTAATAATTTGTGGACCTCTTCTTCTATTGCCACTTGTCTCTCTAGTGTAAAATGTCTTTTTTTTTTTCTGTTGAACCACTTTTGCATTTGGGTCAATTTAAAGCTCATGTACCATAACATCTCTTGGAATACCCGACATGTCCGAAGGTGACCATGCAAACAGGTCAGCATTGGCTTGCAAGAAGTCAATCAGACTTTGCTAGACATCTATTGATATGGGTTTTCCTATCCTTTTTGTCTTCTTAGGATCATTTCCTAGAGGAATTTCCTCTATATCATTCTTGGCATTCTCTATCCAACTGTCTTGCCATTTGGACAGGTTTCAACTTAAAAAACTTCCTCTCGTCTCAAGGCCCTTATATATAAGGACCGTACCAATTGTTGATCCCCTCTACACACACCAACCCCCGTGGGAGTAGAAAACTTAGCCTTTAGATGTGCCATTAATGGGATAATGCTGAATAAATGTTGGCATGGCCATCCCATTATTATGTTGTAAGGGGACCAACATTTGATAACGAGAAAATCCACTTTGCCCTCTGCAACATGCTCATCATCCCCTATCTATATCGGCAAAGAGATAACTCTGGCTACTTGGATGGGTTGATTATTGAAGGCATAGAGGTCATACTTATAAGACCATAGCTGCGCTTTGATCTTGGGCCACATTTGATTGAAGGCATGCTGAAAAATGATATCGGCCGAACTTCTCATGTCAATAAGAATCTTCTTAACTTCAAAGTTGGTGACTCTCGCATTGATGACAAGTGCATCATCGTGCAACCTCTGGATATCCTCAAAATCCTCTTCTCCAAAAGATATGGTATTGTCAATCTTGACCTTTTTTCCATGAATATTGCAAATGTAATTCTTAAAGTTAATCAAGTTTTTCAAACTCAATTGGCCTATACTAAGTCCGCCGACAATGGTATTAATTACTTTGTTGAATGCTCTGGTAGGATTAACATCCCTTACATCTCTCATGGCCATTTCTAGCCAAGTGTCATCCTCTTGTTCCTCTCTTCTCCTCTAAGATGGTCTTTCGATTCTTTCGACATCATGCACTAAAAATTTTTGTAGGTGCCCGCATTGTATTGCATCTTCAATTGCATTCTTGAGTTAAATGCACTCATCTGTATTGTGACTCTTGTCATGGTGAAAATCACAGTAATTGTTCGAATTTCTTCTTGAGGGATTCCCTTGCAATCTTTCCAACCATTAGAGGACACTTCTCTCCCCACGTACTTCCATCAAAATGTTCAAGATTGGACGATTGACAGGTGTATGGGATGTGAGTGTTGGTATCCTTAATCTCTTTCTCTCGACATCTAAACTATTGTCATTGTCCATGCCAAGTCTATCTTTTGCATTTTTTCATTTATCACTCCTTCCATCTCCTTTACTCTAATTAGCCTCTCGTCGTGCTTTTATGTTATCTTCTTATTGGATGTATGAGGTAGCCTTAGCCTTAAACTCAGCGAAAGTTTTCAGCTTGTTCTTTGTAAGAGACTTGAAAAAGTCTCCGTAAGGTTTAATCCATTGATTACGGCATTGAGGGCTACACTCATATCCAGTTTTGGGATTTAGACCATCTCAACCATAAATCTAACCAAATATTCTCGATTAACTCATCGAACTTTTGTTTGATAGTGCTAAGGATTGAAGAGTCCTTAACAGGAAACATGAAATGGTATTTGGTTTCAAGTGTTTGAACCATATATTGGCCACATTCCTTAAGGTTGAGGGATAGGCTTGATAAGCCACCACATCACTTAAGCCATGCAACTTGGCCAGTGTACGGTAATTCTTTAAGTGGTCCTCAGGGTCTTTCGTCCCATCATATGTTTCAAATTGGGGTAGCTTAACATACCGAGGTATTACTTCTTCCAAAATCTATAGGAGGAAAGGACTTTTCTTGATTTAGAACTGTTTGGTCGTTGTAACAGGGGTACTAACATGTGAGGGTCCCGCATGATGTATGTGTTGTGGTTACTTCCCCTTATCAATCTTCTTGAAAGCAAGAACTAAGGGTCTCATTGGAACCTCAGCTTACTCTTTTGGTAATTCAGGTGAATAAATGGAATCGTCGGCATTAGTGGCATCATGATCACCATGCTCTTTGTTCTAATTCTGGTGAAAACTTTTATAAAGAACGTCAAGGATTTGTTCATGTTTTTTATTTAACTCAAAATTTTCTTTGGCTAAATTGAGACAAAGTTGCTCAAGTCGAGCCAATTGTTACCAACACCTGCACTTCTAGTGATTCTAATTTTAACCTTATGTATGTATTTAGACAAAAACAGACTGTGCCAAATGTTATTGGTGAATTTTGGGATAAGGAAAAATCCTGCAAAAGAAAGTGAAATACTTGGTACTAGGGCCAGTCTGGTACGGCCACTCTGATGTTTAAGTGAGTAAAGTAACTTCATAGAGTAAGTATGTGAAAAAAGAAGTGTTTGGTCCCCTTATAGAGTTTCTTTCTGGTATTTATAGATGGTTGTAGTATCCAATGTAATTATTGGGATCATTGTTAAGAAATGTGGAAGCTTCTTGACTTGACATCACTCCTCATATGTAAGAGTAACGGGTGGTTGTGTAATGTAACCATGCTTATGATAACTATTCACACTAGACTTAAATTCAAACTAAGACCACCTCTTATACTCGATATAAATGCAATGGATCATCTAGGTAGTGCAAATGCCAAGAGACTTGGTTACATGGCTTCTTGGCAAACGAAAGGCCGAATGTCAGATGAACAAAAACTAACTATCAATAGTGTACATATTGTGAAATTGTCATTGTGAAGTAACCATCAATGTTGGATTCAAGTGTACAAGGAACTTTGGGAAATGAAAAAAGTGGTACTCGATATGGCTAAGGGCAAGAAGGAAGCTTCTCACCTCAATTAGTGGATGACCGCTTAGATAGGCTTATCAACTTAGTAGCTAGTCTGGTAACTGTTATCCAAGAAGACAGGCAACGAACTAGAAATAGCCCCACTAGGGAATGCGAACAGTAACAATGAGGCAATGGATAGTTTAGCCGAGTTAACACCCTAGCTCGACTACCTTAAGCTGAAGGAGTTGGTAGGGATACTAGACAAAGGTTAGCACTTGAAGAGATTGAGGAGGAAGCAAAAGGAGATGATGAGGCAAAGGAGTACTACAAACCTGAGGAAAGAAATGCATGAGCCCTTGGAGTTAAAGGGTTGAGGATATGTATTTCGAGTTTCTTTAGTAATGTTGATGCTGAGGACTACCTAGATTGGGTAGATAAGATTGAAAAGCAGTTTGAATTCCATGAAGTGCCTGATAATGCAAAAGTTAGACTTACTGTATTGGAGTTCACTAATTATGCCACCTTATGGTGGAAGAACTTGCAAGCTACTAGAAGAAGGGAAGGAGAACAAGAGATTAGGAGTTTTGATGATTTGAAGAGAGTTATGCGAAGAAGGTTTATGTTGAGTTATTATCTACAAGATGCCTTCAAGAGACTGTAAGAATTGAGATAAGAAGGATTAAGTGTGGACGCTTATGTTAAAGAATTCTAGATTCTAATGATCTGATCCGAAGTCATAGAGCCCAAAGACTGAACTGTATCTCGATTCATTGGCAGGTTAAAGTATGAGATTAGAGATGTCTTAGAAACCCTGGACATAGAACACTTAATGATGCAATCCTAGCCACCCAAAGGATTAAAAGGTGCCAAACAAGAAGATTCCAACCCCTTATTAGCCAACCAAGAAGTAGCCAAACTGTTCCAAGCATACCAATGTGAACAAAACCAAGTAAGGTTATCAAAAACCAAGTAAGGTTGTCGAGACTTGACCCATTCTAACCACCCAAGTCGAGGAAAAGGAACTGCCGAGGAAGTTTGAGAAAGGCTAGGGTTTAGGAAGGAAGACAGATGAGATCAAGTGTTTCAAATACCAAGAATTTAGACACATGGCCGTTCAATGTCCGAACAGGTGAACGATGGTAATCCAAAGTGAGGCGCCGACTGTTGACGTGGATAGTACTAATGAAGAAGTAAAGGAGCTAAAAGAGGACGGATAGGCTGAGCTATCTAATGAAGAAGTCATTTACAGTGAGGAAGGCAACTTCATGCTCACTACTCTAGTGTTGAGGAGGACAATGAGTGTCAGTCCTGTACCTAATGACAAACAGAGAGAAAATCTCTTCCATATTGGATGCAAGGTGAATGAGACATTGTACATACTGATTGTAGATAATGGGAGCTACACTAATGTAGCCTCTACATTTATGGTCTAGCAGTTGAAATTGCTGACCATGCCCTACCTAAAACCTTAGAAGCTCCATTGACTTAGTGATAAGGGGAGCCTATAAGTGAGCAAACAAGTGTTTATGCCGATCTACATTAGTAAGTATCGAGTTGAAGTGCTCTGTAATGTGCTACCCATGAGTGCGTCCCACATTCCACTTAGACGACCATGGATGTTTGATCGAGCAATTATGTATGATAGTAGGAGGAGCACATGTTCTGTGGAGTATGAAAGAAGAAGGTTTAAATTGAGTCCCATGATTGCCGAGCAGGTGAAAGTCATGCAATCCCAGCTTAGCTAAACATTGAGGAAAGAGACTTTAGTATTCACTCAAGCTAAATTGAAAAGAGAAATGGAGCTGGAGGGACCGACTTATCTGCTAATCAGGAGGCTTTTGGAGATGAGACCTGGGAAGGAAGAGCTACTGACCAAAGTAAAAACCCTACTGGATGAATTTGTTGATCTGCTTTCAAAAGAGCTACCGAATGGTCTACTTACAAACCAAGGCATCAAGCATGTGATTGACCTATAGCTAAGAGCCGTACTATTAAACAAGCCTGCCTACAGGTCGAATCTTGAATAGGCCACCAAACTACAAAGGCAAGTAGATCAGTTGATGAAGAAGGGGTATGTGTATAAGTCCCTAAGCCCCTGCACTATCCTAGCCTTATTAGTGCCTAAGAAGGATGGTTCATTGAGAATATGTATGGATAGTCAAGCAATCAATTGAATCACCATCAAGTACAAGTATCTCATACCTAAGCTTGATGACATGCTAGATGAATTGAGCAGAGTAAGAGTATTCTCTAAGATTGACCTTAAAGCTGGGAACCATTAGATTCGAATGCGTGAAGGCGATGAGTGGAAGACCACATTCAAGACACATCATAGTTTATATGAATGGCTTATAATGCCATTTAGATTGTCCAATGTACTGAGTACATTCATGCGACTTATGAATCATGTGCTTTGAGAAGTACTGGGAAGGTTTGTCGTAGTTTATTTTGTTGACATTCTAGTGTATAGTCCCGGCCTAGAGACTCACCAAAAGCATCTCCGACAAGTGTTTGCAAAACTCCAACCAAAACAGCTTTATGCTAATCTGAACAAGTGTGACTTTTGCCATTCCGAGATGATCTTCTTGGGTTTTCTTGTAAATGGAGGTGGCATTCAAGTTGATGAAGGGAAGATAAGAGCAATCATAGAATGGCCCAAGCCAACTTCTTCTACCAATGTGAGAAGTTTCTATGGCTTGACAACATTCTATCACCAATTCATAAAGAATTTCAGTACGATTGTGGCCCTACTCACCGAACTCTCAAAAAAGTATGTTGAATCAAATGAGGTGAGAAATAGAGGAGGAGTTTTGAGGATGTGAAGGAGAAGCTAACTACAGCCCCCGTTTTATCTTTGCTAAGCTTCGATAAGGTGTTTGAAGTAGAGTATAATGCATCCAGACTTAGCGTAGGTACTAAAAATGTAAGAAGGCCAATCTATTGCTTTCTTCAACGAGAAACTTTGAGGAGCCACACTCAACTATTTTGTCTACGACAAAGAGTTCTACTCCTTAATCTGTGCCCTAACGGTTTGGCAAAACTATCTACGACTTAAGGAATTTGTGATCTACACCAATCATAAATCCTTGAGATATCTAAAGAGCCAACCAAAGTTGTCTTAGAGATAAGCCAAGTAGGTTGAGTTCATGGAGGGGTTTTCTTATGTCATAAAATACAAGAACGGAAAGAACAATGTAGTGGCCGACGCCTTATCAAGATGACATACCCTCCTAATCGAGATGCAGATGAGGCTACTTGGTTTTTCAACCATCAAGAATTTATATGTTGAGGACCTACACTTTGGTGCTATTTATGCCCGTTGTGAGGAAGGATGGACACTAGATGACTATCATAGGGAGGACGGATACTTATTCAGGAAGAGAAGGCTATGTATCTCGACTTGTTCTACACAAGAACTACTAGTGCACGAGGTGTATGGAGGGGGATTGATAGGACACTTTGGCTAGGGTCGAACTTATGAGGTACTATCCTCAAAATTCTTTTGGCCAAGGATGAAGAGAGATGTCCAATCCATGCTAGAAAAGTGTGTGACTTACCGAAAAGCGATGAGTCGAGCTAAGTAAGGACACTACCAACCCTTACTAATCCCAACCCAACCATAGTCCGAGCTAAGTATGGACTTCATGTTAGGATTATCAAGGATGTTCTGAGGGAAGGACTCCATCATGATGGTTGTGGATCGATTTAGCAAGATAGTACATTTTGTGTCCTATTCCAAAACTAATGACGCTTCGACTATCTCTTTTCTTTTCTTACAGGAAGTAATTAAGCTGTACTGAATTCCTAGGACCATTATTTTTTACCAAGACCTCAAGTTCATGAGCCACTTTTGGAGGATGTTGTGGAGGAGAATGGGAACCAAACTGCTATACAACATGTCCTACCACCTACAGACCGATGGATAGATTGAAGTTATCAACAACAAAACCATAGGAACTTTGCTACGGGTTACTATCAAATGAAACATGACCAACTGAGATCTATGCCTATCAATCATTAAGTTCACCTACAATAAGACTGCCCATAATGTAATAAGCATGTCTCCATTTGTAGTCGCCTATAGGTTTAACCTTGAACTACCATTAGACTAAGCACCTTAACTGATGCTTAATGATGACAAGCCAACTGTTGAAAGAGTTAAGGCCATCAAAGCCATGCACCAGAAGTTTATAGAGCAACTAGGTTAAGTTAATAATAAGCTTGAGAAGCAAAGACAAGGGCAAAGGAAGAGAGAATTTCAACTAGGCAATTTGGTTTGGATACACCTCAGCAAGGAACGATTCCCAAACTTAGGGAAGACTAAGTTGTCTCTTAAAGTCAACAGACCTTTCAAAGTGCTTGAAAAGATCAATCCTAATGCCTATAGGATTGAATTACCTAAAGGATATGGAGTCTCAGACTCTTTCAACATTACCGACCTCAGACCTTACACTCCTGAAGATAAGCAACCTGGACCTGAACTAGATTTGATCCCAAATCTCAAACAACCAAAAGGGGATGATAGGGATTAAGGACCGATTACTCGCTCTCGAGCCCAAAGGCTCTCTTAAGTGGTCCACTAAGCTGTCTAAGGTGAGTTAAGCGCCAAGGAATAGTACTTACCCTAATCTAATCTACCAAGCTACTTTGATCTCCATGTTATCCAAGGCATTGCTAAGGTAACCAATCGATGTGTCGAACTGAACCCTCTGTTGTACATTAGTCTAAGCGCCAAATTTGAATACAGCAATCTCCACAATACCGAGGTTGAGCCGATAACTGTCAAGAGCCGACCATCCGAAGCTAACCTCATTGTGGATTATCTTTAAGCCAAGCCCAATCTAATCCCAATAGTCAAGGTACCAAACTTCTGACATCAAACAAACCTACACAGAGGCCTACCCTTGCTCAGATCACAATATTGTCAAAATCACAAAATAAAAACATGCACATAATGTCCTTTCCAATAACCATACTATCCTTTCTAACAAATGAAGTCTGTTGTGCAAGATTTCATGTTTTCCCTATAAATTATTTTCCTTTTATTTGGCAAATAAGGATTCATTTTTGTAATTATCTATAACCTAGAACTTTTCCTAACAGGATACTATAAATAATCACATAATGTAACAGCCACTAGAACATATAGAAGAATACACTAAACTTTTACCCTCTCTTGAGCTAAGTATCATCCTACTTACTCTTGAGCTACTCTTATCTAGCCCATTCAAGCATGGACTAGTGGCGAGCAACCTCCAATCATACTTATGTGTTATATCAAGCGTTACTTGAGTTCGTGTAAGGTGCTGGTGCATCACATCCATTATCAATGCATGGGAACCCCCTACTCACCTGCGACTATCATTTACTTTTCAAGCCATCTTGTCGCTTAAACCCATCCCTTTGGTTACACGTAATATTAGGTTCATGTGTTCATCCATGAGTCCATATCACGACCTATCTTATCTAGAGCCGACCTAACTTGACCAAGGTCGACCTCGCATGGCTAAAATGACCTGATATGGCAGTAGCCGAGCCGACATGACAATAGTCGACCTTGCATGGCTAGGCCGATCTAGCATAGGTGTGGCCGACATGTTTAATATGACCCGATGCAGTCAAGCTGATATGGAATAGCTGAGCAACCTCGTCATGGTAGAGCAGACCTTAGCCAAACAGACTTGGTCGAGCAAATCGACCTTAGTAAGGTAGGATGGACGGGCAAGACAGGATAGTCCTTTATAGCTAATCTGAGTCAACCCGATAGAATAGGATAAAGCCGACCATAGTAAGGTAAAATGGATCAAGTATAGCAAGGAAGACCTAGCAAAGCAAGGCACAAATAGTAAGCTAGGATAAAACTTGCAGAGCATGTCGGGTCTTCTAATATTGCTATAGTTCATAGATAGGTCTGTAGGAAGGCTTGGTTAAGGTAAAGTAGGGTGCACTCAACATAACAAGGCAGTCCCAATAGAGCAGGGCAAGCTGTCCAATGCTGACATAACTTATAAATAGGTTAGCCACTCATACAGAGCCCGCAAGCAAGCCTTCCATATGGTTTGAAAGCTAGCATGGTAATTGACGACTCTAGATACCCTTAGGTTCAAACACTAGCCAATAAAATTAAAGTTTAAACATAGGAATACACTTTAGTTCTTGCAACAAGGTAATCACTAGTCAATGCTCCCTCTACTCATCAACGGCTCTATCAATCAAATCTTTTATCTTGGATTTTTCCTTCCACTGATCATGGATTCGATCAACTATACCTTGGTAGTCCTAGCAACTATTAATTACTAAAAGTAACATGATCTCAGGGTAATACAAAGATTACGGGCTCGTAGATCTTGTATCGACAGGTCGTAAGATGGCTCATCAATTGCAAGTGCTTTCAACTCTTTAAGCTCGACTAGCTTAGACATCATGATCTCCTCATCAGTTGTAACTAGCATTCCCTTTGCTTCTTATTAAAATCTAATCTACAATTGATAATAGCTCATAGGTACAATGCTATTTTGCTCCTATCAGTGCCATGTAAACCCGTTAAATGACTTAAATGCAAGATTTCGATATGAGGAAGGCAAACATAGTAATTCCTGGAGCTACAATCAATGGCATTTATAGTGGGTAATGGTACTATTTCTAGAACATGGGGTTTCAACTACAATTTAGCTCAGTCTTTCTCACTTCTACTATTTGTCTCTCCAACAACCTTCACCCCTTCTTCTCCTACTTTCTCTACACGAGCTTCTTTATCATTGGCTTTCTCTATTCAAGTATCCCTTTGCTACCTCATTTTTTCTCTAAGCTCGTAGAGTTGATTAAGTATAGCCTCTAACTATTCCTGCATATCATAATGGTCAATAGCAATGGTGGATTCTTCTCTTATGGCTAGTTAAATAGCCTCAGTTAAGCTTCTTACTCTTGAGGGGATAACACATTGGGCAATCTCTAGCCTCAATCCTCTTACGAATCTCAAGATAGTACATGAAGGAGATTCATACAATTCACATTAATTCAGGAGTGCCTTGTATTCCCTAGCAAACTCTTGGATACTCATTTGTCCTTGCCTCAAGGTAGATAGCTCTTCATATAACTTATCTTGATATGATGGGGGTACAAACTTTTCCTTCATTGTAGGTCTTATCAGGACCCTAAAGGGGGCCTAGTAGGATTACCTAAAATTTCCATAACATGTGTGCACCCATGATATGAAAATCGTCTTGCAAGTCAGAGATTGCAAGACTCTAAATAATTAATCACTAGGGTTACTGATTTTTAAGTAATCAATTTACCGTAGAATAAGTAATCAATTTACTGTAGAATACAAATATAAATAACTATGGGCATCCGTTATCCCACAGTTCCTCAGAACCGTAGAGAATCGGTATCCCTTACCAAATAATAAGACAGGATTACCAACATTATAAAACTACAAGAAGAATTAAATTATATTAAACTCTAACATATGAATATTTTCTACAAAGAGTGTTTATGTATCACCTATAAAAAAAATCTCAACTAATCCTAACACTAATGTACATATCTTCATCTCGCCCTCAGCACTCGAGACTTATCCAATCCCATTATATGTAAACCTGCAAAAGAAAACTAAGGGGGAATGAGCATAAAACAGCTCAGTGAGTTCATTCCTCACCACTATCGGTCAAGCAAGTTTTCACACGTTATTATCACACATGCAAGCAAGCTATCTACATACATAATGAATGCAGGAGTGATGAATGCAAGCAACACATCCATAGGAGTCCGGAATTATGAAAGGTATAGAATTACGTCGTCCACACTTCGATTATCCCTTGTACTTACCCGTACAGGGCACCTCGGCTTACCCGTAGAGGCTACCTAGGGGCACCACCCCACTAGGCAAAACTCGACTATTACCCTAGCCGAGAAAAGAGTTTCAATCCAAATAGAGGGAGTCCGAACTAGGACTATCCACCCTCCAAGGCCCTTCGGGCACAAACATGCAAGTCCTCTCGTAACCAAAAATAACCAAGGCCTTTCAAGCACAATAAAGCGAGTCCTTTCGCTATCAAGTGGAGAACCCATGCTAGCTTTGCCTTAACGTTAAAAATACTATTTATGGCTCCACAAGCCCTTACAGCGATCATGCAAAAATTTGTTTAAGGTTAGAAAAGCTTTTGCCAAATATACTTTTCTTAAGATTTTTGCAAGGCTAGCACTCTCCATTCATACCTTTACCAAGTCATAGACATGTGACGAGTAGAACCAGTTATTTGGGTTAGACATTTATATTTATCAACTTAAAAAGGTGATCACACAGATGATGGCATACAAACAGAACAGTCATTCAAACATACAAGTAATAGCAAACAACAAAACATCATACAAATAACACACATAAGCAAGTAGCAGGTCATCAGAACTCCCTCACCTGGTTTATTACTCATTCTCCAAGCCTTTAGGGTTTCCAAGACTCGATATCGAACGCTTAAATCAAAATGGTAAATCTTATAAGTGTTCTGAGAATTCAGACCCCTTAGTCAACTAAAAGTCTATTGTAGTTTGTCTAGTTTCCTCCAATATAACCCCGAGTATAGTATGTATAGGGCTACCATACTCCATGAGATTAATAGTAGCTATTTTCTTATATTAGTAAGGTATGAGGCTTCCTTTATGTATTTTGTAATTTTTTTGTTCTGATTTCGATATTTGCAAACTTATAGTCGTTTTTCATCGTTTTCGGACGCACGTTCACACAGTGATATCCGTTTTGGACGTTAAGACTCGTGTTTTACGATATGAACTAAATTTAGAGAAATTTTAACTATGAAAACTTAATTGCTCTTATTACTTATATTTATATCTTTTATTTATACTTAATGAGTTAGTTAACCCTTAAATCCTTATACTTAGAGGATTTTACTTTACTATTACTAATTCATGTACTTAATTAAGTATGATCCAATTTAGAAAGTGTATTAGGGTTTACTAATTTAGGATCTTAATTATGATACACTCTTCTTCTTTTCTTAGTTTATAATCTATGCTTATGTCATGCTTACATCATCATTTGCTTATGTCATCTTTGGCTTATGTCATCTTTTGCTTATGTCATGGCTTATGTCATCATGTGCTTACCTCATCACTCACCTCATCATTTAATTACCTAAGCTTCACCTCATGCTTTTATCATGTCTTAATGTCTTATGTATACTTTAATTAAACTATTATGTACATATACCTTTACTATACTTATATGTATACTAGTATAATTAAACATATACTTATACATGTACTTATACTTATACCATATTTATACATGTATACCTACTCATATACCTATATGATTGGATACGTATTTTTATACAAAAATTCGTATGCCTAATCTTTTCCTTAAGAAAAGCTTCCTAATTCCATTCTTTTATGTTTTTATGAATGTATTTAGTGTAGTATACACATATGTAGCTAGATATGGTCTTAATTCAAGTTATGTACATGATAAATACTCATGTACAAAGGTTCACATACATGTATTCTTTTAGTATTCCCTTATGTGTACATACTTATAGACTTATACTCATGTCTTCCTTTCTTCTTCTTCACAATTCCTAATTCCTACACTTAAAGATGGGAACTTTGTTTCCTCTTCTTCAAGACAATACTAAACACATAATTACTTACCTAATCTACCTAATTAACTAACTAATGAAGAAGATAAAACAAGATAAAGTAACTTAGATACATACCTTCAATTGTATTGAAATTGAGAAGACAAAAGGAAGAGTGATGAGAGTGAAATGGGAAGAAGAAGCTCACAGCAAATGAAGAATGTTTTTGTTTTGTTTCTTTTCCTTTGTTTTCATTATGGAAGACATCAAATGGTGGGACCACAATGGACAATAAGTGGACGGCAATTGAGAAGAAAGGAGAAGGGAAAAAAATCAAAATGAAAGAAAAGAAAAGCCATCATTAAGGAAGAGATATTTTCTTTATCTCTTAAGTCTTTTGTTCACTTTTCAAAGTGTTGACTTGGTCAACATTTTGACCTTGGTTAACATGTGTTGACTTGGTCAACTCTCCTTAAGCTTAGGTAATTTTGTGTACATAATGTAGAGATTAAGGGAAATTAAGGGAAAAATGAAGGAAATGAGAGGAAAGGAGGTATTTGATGAATTGATTAGCAAACATAGTTGATGAGGTCTTACTTTAGGTCTTTATAACTTATATATCTCATTTGATAAACTACTTTGGATAACAAGTGCAAAAAGTACTAATTTGGGTATTAAAGTTCACTATATGTAACCTAATCTTCAACTATAACCCTAACTCTAAGTGAGACTATCCTAATCATATACTTAAGACATAAATGTAATTTATGATTCATTATCTTAGTTTCTAAGGGATCATTTAAGCATTCTAAATGTTTATGCATGATTGAGGGTTATCTTCAGTCGTTTACCGATGAAATGGCAAAATATGGAGGATATATTATCACTTAGGGTTTTAAGGTAAATTATGGTGAATTAGTGCTTTTATATCCTTAAAGTTATGGTTTTAGGGTTCTTATTACTTTAAGGCACCATCTCTAATGTTTTTACACATTTAGGGTTTCATATATTCTTACGCGATTAAATCTTCGATTGTCATCTTATGGTTTTGATGAAGTTTGAGGTTTTTGGGTCTTCGTATGTAGTTAGGGATTCAATTGATGATTTAAGGTTCTTCGTATCCACTTTAGGTTTTGGATTGAGATTTTAATCGGTTTTAAATCTTACTGGCTCTTTTGAGTTCGGGAAATCATCTACAGTTTACATGTTTGTTTCTATACTTAGAAAGCTAAATTCGTAGGGTTTACAGGTCTCACCAAGCTCCGTATAGTACTTACCCCTCTTAGGATCCTTTACCTTAATACATTCTTCCACCAAGTCCTAGCAAGGCCATGAAGTTTATCCTCTATAATGTATTCCTTATTACGTACAAGGTACAGATACTACTCAAAGATACTATTGAGACAAAATTCCTAATCTAAGTATTCATTTAGAGACTCATAACCGTCAAACATGGGTTTTCACGACCTTATATCTTCATAGTCATAGTCATAACTGTAAATCCCGCGAATTTAGCTTTCTAAGTATAGAAACAAATGTCCAAATTGTAGATAATTTCATGAACTCAAAAGAGCCAGTAAGATTTAAAACCGATTAAAATCTCAATCCAAAACCTAAAGTGGATACGAAAAACCTTAAATCATCAATTGAACCCCTAACCGCATACGAAGACCCTAAAACCTCGAACCTCATCAAAACCCTAAGATGACAATCGAAGATTTAATCGCGTAAGAATATATGAAACCCTAAATGTGTAAAAACATTAGAGATGGTGCCTTAAAGTAATAAGAACCCTAAAACCATAACTTTAAGGATATAAAAGCACTAATTCACCATAATTTACCTTAAAACCCTAAGTGATAATATATCCTCCATATTTTGCCATTTCATCGGTAAACGACTGAAGATAACCCTCAATCATGCATAAACATTTAGAATGCTTAAATGATCCCTTAGAAACTAAGATAATGAATCATAAATTACATTTATGTCTTAAGTATATGATTAGGATAGTCTCACTTAGAGTTAGGGTTATAGTTGAAGATTAGGTTACATATAGTGAACTTTAATACCCAAATTAGTACTTTTTGCACTTGTTATCCAAAGTAGTTTATCAAATGAGATATATAAGTTATAAAGACCTAAAGTAAGACCTCATCAACTATGTTTGCTAATCAATTCATCAAATACCTCCTTTCCTCTCATTTCCTTCATTTTTCCCTTAATTTCCCTTAATCTCTACATTATGTACACAAAATTACCTAAGCTTAAGGAGAGTTGACCAAGTCAACACATGTTAACCAAGGTCAAAATGTTGACCAAGTCAACACTTTGAAAAGTGAACAAAAGACTTAAGAGATAAAGAAAATATCTCTTCCTTAATGATGGCTTTTCTTTTCTTTCATTTTGATTTTTTTCCCTTCTCCTTTCTTCTCAATTGCCGTCCACTTATTGTCCATTGTGGTCCCACCATTTGATGTCTTCCATAATGAAAACAAAGGAAAAGAAACAAAACAAAAACATTCTTCATTTGCTGTGAGCTTCTTCTTCCCATTTCACTCTCATCACTCTTCCTTTTGTCTTCTCAATTTCAATACAATTGAAGGTATGTATCTAAGTTACTTTATCTTGTTTTATCTTCTTCATTAGTTAGTTAATTAGGTAGATTAGGTAAGTAATTATGTGTTTAGTATTGTCTTGAAGAAGAGGAAACAAAGTTCCCATCTTTAAGTGTAGGAATTAGGAATTGTGAAGAAGAAGAAAGGAAGACATGAGTATAAGTCTATAAGTATGTACACATAAGGGAATACTAAAAGAATACATGTATGTGAACCTTTGTACATGAGTATTTATCATGTACATAACTTGAATTAAGACCATATCTAGCTACATATGTGTATACTACACTAAATACATTCATAAAAACATAAAAGAATGGAATTAGGAAGCTTTTCTTAAGGAAAAGATTAGGCATACGAATTTTTGTATAAAAATACGTATCCAATCATATAGGTATATGAGTAGGTATACATGTATAAATATGGTATAAGTATAAGTACATGTATAAGTATATGTTTAATTATACTAGTATACATATAAGTATAGTAAAGGTATATGTACATAATAGTTTAATTAAAGTATACATAAGACATTAAGACATGATAAAAGCATGAGGTGAAGCTTAGGTAATTAAATGATGAGGTGAGTGATGAGGTAAGCACATGATGACATAAGCCATGACATAAGCAAAAGATGACATAAGCCAAAGATGACATAAGCAAATGATGATGTAAGCATGACATAAGCATAGATTATAAACTAAGAAAAGAAGAAGAGTGTATCATAATTAAGATCCTAAATTAGTAAACCCTAATACACTTTCTAAATTGGATCATACTTAATTAAGTACATGAATTAGTAATAGTAAAGTAAAATCCTCTAAGTATAAGGATTTAAGGGTTAACTAACTCATTAAGTATAAATAAAAGATATAAATATAAGTAATAAGAGCAATTAAGTTTTCATAGTTAAAATTTCTCTAAATTTAGTTCATATCGTAAAACACGAGTCTTAACGTCCAAAACGGATATCACTGTGTGAACGTGCGTCCGAAAACGATGAAAAACGACTATAAGTTTGCAAATATCGAAATCAGAACAAAAAAATTACAAAATACATAAAGGAAGCCTCATACCTTACTAATAAAAGAAAATAGTTACCATTAATCTCATGAAGTATGGTAACCCTATACATACTATACCCGGGTTATATTGGAGGAAACTAGATAAACTACAATAGACTTTTAGTTGACTAAGGAGTCTGAATTTTCAGAACACTTATAAGGTTTACCATTTTGATTTAGGCGTTCGATATTGAGTCTTGGAAACCCTAAAGGCTTGGAGAATGAGCAATAATCCAGGTGAGGGAATTCTGATGACCTGCTACTTGCTTGTGCGTGTTATTTGTATGATGTTTTGTTGTTTGCTATTACTTGTATGTTTGAATAACTATTCTGTTTGTGTGCCATCATCTGTGTGATCACATTTTTAAATTGATAAATATAAATGTCTAACCTAAATAACCAGTTCTACTCGTCGCATGTCTATGACTTGGTAAAGGTATGAATGGAGAGTGCTAGCCTTGCAAAAATCTTAAGAAAAGTATTTTTGGCAAAAGCTTTTCTAACCTTAAACAAATTTTTGCTTGATCGCTGTAAGGGCTTGTGGAGCCATAAATAGTATTTTTAATGTTAAGGCAAAGCTAGCATGGGTTCTCCACTTGATAGCGAGAGGACTTGCTTTATTGTGCTTGAAAGGCCTTGGTTATTTTTGGTTGCGAGAGGACTTGCATGTTTGTGCCCGAGGGGCCTTGGAGGGTGGATAGTCCTAGTTTGGACTCTCCCTATTTGGATTGAAACTCTTTTCTTGGCTAGGGTAATAGTCGAGTTTTACCTAGTGGGGTGGTGCCCCTAGGTAGCCTCATGCGGGTAAGCTGAGGTACCTTGTGCGGGTAAGCTGAGGTGCCTTGTGCGGGTAAGTACAAGGGATAATCGAAGTGTAGACGACGTAATTCTGCACCTTCCATAGTTCCGGACTCCTATGGATGTGTTGTTTGCATTCACCATGCCTGCATTCATTATGTATGTAGATAGCTTGCTTGAATGTGTGATAATAATGTGTGAAAACTTGCTTGACCGGAAGTGGTAAGGAACGAACTCACTGAGCTGTTTTATGCTCATTCCCCCTTAGTTTTCTTTGCAGGTTTACATACGATGGGATTGGGATATGTCTCGAGTGCTGAGTGCGAGATGAAGATATGTACATTAGTATTAGAAGTAGCTAAGTACTTTTTAGATGATACATAGACATCCTTTGTAGAAAATATTTATTTATTAAATCTTACTATAATGCTAGTATATCCTGTCTTATTATTTGGTAGGGGATACCGATTCTTTGCGGTTCTGAGGAACTGTGGGATATCGAATACCCATAGTTATTTATATTTGTATTCTACAGTAAGTTGATTACTTAAAAATCAATAACCTTAATGATTAATTATTTAGAGTCTTGCAATTTCTGACTTACAAGGCGGTTTTCATAACATGGGTGCACACATGTTGTGGAAATTTTAGGTAATCCTACTAGGCCCCCTTTAGGGTCCTTACAATAACCGTATCTTTCTTGATTGTCATAAGCCATGTTCAATGAAGGTATCATTGCAATAGACTAGCTTGGCTCATAAAAAGTCTCGTTGACAATGATTGAAACTATCCAACACTTGGTGATTCAAGGACACAGCAGCTTAGATGCTTACACAGCTCGGCACCTAGAGGTCTCACTTCTTTGGCTTAATTCAAACAAATACTTTAAGCTCCAAGGATAACACCAATCCCTAAGATAGCAACACAACCCACTAGTACAATTGTAATCACTACTAGCACCAATTTCTCTAGCGCAAGACCTAAGAAAATCTACCTCCTATTACTATGGTAACAACCTAAGTTTTGTAGCTAACAACCACTAAACACTGTAAATTAATGTCCTAAACTTTGATTTCAACACAAGCAGCTACAATACATTCTACTAATTGTTGCGATAATATAAAAGAATCCCATTAAGCGACCCTCTGTCCAAATTTAATGACCTAAACTATAGAATTTGAGCACTATTATCAGAAAAATTGAACACCCACCTTCAATTTAAGGCACCCAATCGAAACTCCTTGTTATTTCTATAGCTACGGTTTCTTGGATCTAAACCCTACAACAGTCACTTTCCCAACACTCGTGAACTGGTCGCATACTTTACCACACCTACCCACAGTCTATATGACTCAATCTTACTAGCCCACTTCCAACTTAACACCGATAACTAATGCACTTAAACATATAGGTGTACACAGAAATGACCCTCCTTTGTTTTCGCAATGAACAATAGACTACAAAAGATCATGATAAAAACCAAACTTGTTGATAAACAAATGTCCACCTCGTAGATCAAAGCTTTCAAAACTTACTCTAATTGAACCAACTCTAGTGCCTATGAATGGAACACAACAACCACTTATCAGTAAACATGAATAATTCTTTACAACAACTTTACATGCTCCCTTTTCAAAACCATGCTTTGATACCATCGAAGTTGATATGTCTCCAGGTTAAACACATGAAGACGCACCATAATGAACCGAAACAAGAAAATAAAATAGGGGTTTAAGCAAATCCGTGAGCTACTGAGTTAGATATGACACACCAATAAGATCCAACATGACTTAAGACTTACCGGATGTAATGCATCAGTCTGAGTGATAAGGTTGATCGCCACAATTCTTGTTAATGAGATTGATAAAAGTAGGTAGAGGAGAGTTTTCTAAAAGGAAAGTCTTAAGGGTTTCTTCATTAAATGTCAAAATTCTATCTTAAACTTTATATAAGTGTTCTATTTATACAAGGTGATAAAGTTGTAAATAAATAAAATGACTAAGAATGCCCTAGTGGCAATTCTGTAAATATAAGATAGACATGAGGCTAATTATAGATAAAATATAAGAAAAGAAAATCTAAAATACATAAGTAAAATTGATAGCCAAGTGAGATCTTCGGGTGAGGGTTAATATTTTGATTCCAAAGAGCTATTAGAGACTTGGAGCAGTAACTTAGGTAGACCTGATTCTGGACGACCTGTCTTGGCCAAAGCCAACCTGACTTGACTAAGGTTGACCTTACATGGCTAGACCAACTTGATATAGCTATGGCCAACCTCACATCGCTGGGCCGATCTAGCGTAGATGTAGTTGACTTGTTTAATATGACCCAGTATAGTCGAGCTAATATGGAATAGCTAGGCAACCTCATCATAACAGAGCCAACCTTGGCCAAACAAACTTAGTTGAACAAATCAACCTCGTTAAGGTAGGATAGATTGGCAGGACAAGACAGTCCTGGATAGCTGATCCAAGTAGACCCGACAAAATAAGATAGAGCCGACTACATTAGGGTAGAACAGATCAAGTATAGCCGGAAGACCTGGCAAAGCAAGGCACAAATAGTAAGCTAGGACAAAACTTATAGAGTACGTCGGGACTTTCAATATTGCCATAGTTCATAGATAGGTCTATAGAAGAGCTTGGTCAGGATAAAGCAAGGCGTACTTAACTTAACAGGGCAAACCCAACTGAGTAGGGCAAGCCATCCAATGTTGACATAGCTTATAAATATATCACCCACTCGTGTAGAGCCTATGATCAAGCCTACTATGTGGTCCAAAACTTAGCATAGTGCCAGGTTAGTACCTAGAAGCCTATCATTAGTCCTCTGCTCTCTAGCTCATCTATAGAGAATGAAAAAGAAAATGAATGTTGATCTTTTTGGTCTTTGTCTCCCCTTTGTCTCCCACTCCAATAATGAAAATGAATGACAACACCTCAGTTTTTAATGTGTGAGGGTCAAGCCTAGATCTACGTTTAATGAAATAGACCTAAAATTCAAAGTTAACATTTTACTCTCTCTCCTATTTGAATTCTCCCAAAGGCCTTATATTCTCCCTCTCCCCTTTTCTCTCTCTCTTAGAAACTATGGTTTGCTATTTTTGTTACTAAATTTGCTTGATATGTATCTTCCTTTAATTTTATGTGCACTATCTCCATTAATGAGGACGAATCCCTTTATTATTTCTCTTAAGGTTTGATAATTTGTTCAATTTTTGTAACTTTCTTTACACTATATGCAATGAGAAGAACATATGTCATCACCAATTCTCTCACTCTCTCCTACTTGTCTCTCATGTTTTTTAAATATGTCTTTATAGACTAAACTGATTAGTATGTATGACTATTGTTTTGCGAGAGATGATAATGGTAGATATGATATACATTGATTATGATGATGGAGGTACTTTGGCTTTTGAAGAGGGCTACCTTCCTCAAAACCTCAAATTCAAGAGCTATTAATATCTTTTCAAGGGAGTAAAAGTCCTACTTTTATTTTGGTTTCCTTTATTAGTTCTACATTTGCTACTATTTTTACAATTATTTGTCACATGATTGTGATGGCTATACGTATACAAGGATCGCTAAGATAACATATGTTTCTCCCCTAACTTCGTATTGTTTTGCTATGATGCACTCTTCTTTTCCCCTTTCTACTTAAGTTGACTTAAGTTGTAACATTTTCCTTTCCTCTTTCAAATCAACCTTGTTTTCAAGGTTGAAGGTATTGACAGGAAATTTTAGACCATGAGCTCCTAAGGCTTATTCTGATCTTTTTAGACCATAGGTCATCTAGTTCCTTGACCCTAGAAGGTCGTCCACTACCTAACCAAACTTTGCTAGCACCGGAACTCTGGTTGGCCAAGAAGGTGTATTAATCCCTATACCTAGGTCAAGCCCATGATAAATGCTACGGGAACCCTGAACCTTAGCAACTTGACCGAAACCTCGGACCTTGAACAACAATGAACATTTTAGTTTTATCACTTTGTAGGAACAACCAAGGCACCACATCACCTCTAAGATTCTTGGATAGTATCTATTTAAATGATACACTTGCTTAATTGGGTAAGATACAAATTTATTCAAGATTCCCTCTTTGAAAATTGTAAATAGGGGTCAAAACCTATAAGCAAAACACTTCAAACACATTGCACTAACCAAACCAACCCACTAATGCCCACTAATTGTGTTTTGTCTTCTAATCTCAAGTATTTTTTCTAAGCCTAAGGTGAAATCTCTACTAACAAATTTTAGGTGACAATAGAAGGAAAGATAAACTTAAACATGAGAATTGATAGTCTTAGGTCTTTTATTCCATGTCTCGCCCCTTTTGAAAAATCTTATGACGTATCCATTACTCGTGATTAAAATTTGGCAATGAAGAAGATAAGGTGATTGAGATGTACAATTTGCTTGTATCTTAAATATGATGGTAGTAACACTATAATGTAAAAAAAAAAATTAAAGAATTTTTTAACCAAATATTATGAAAGCACTCATTTGTTGCTATTTGTTGATGTTAGTCCATCAAGTTCAAAAATAGGGTTTCACATATCCTCATCCATACGCATTGTAAGGCTATAAGTCCATGTGTTGTCCCATATACTTATAATCCTTAATGGCAATAATGAGAAGATTGGACAAATAATATAATGGGTAACTAATACTTGCTCAATAGCAAGATTGATGATAGTAATCACTAATTTAGAATAATAATCTTCCTCAGCACAGCCTTAACCCTTTAATAAAATCCCTCCTTATGAAACATAGGTTGTGTTGGGGGAATATTTAAGGTCCCATCAATCATATTTTTCATGTTTCTCCCTCGCTTGTTCTTGTTTTGGAATGGATTCACTTAAAATAGCTATTATTTTAGTTATTTTCCAATTGAATTAGATTAACCATAGCAACTTCAATAATGTCATGAAATGCCCTATTTGGTTTATCAATGAAATGTGTATGGTCAACTTGATCACTAAACTACAAAGTTGCTTTTTCATCTTGTAAGTCATCCTTACCATTATACTTGTTAGCATTATTATCATGCTATTGAGTGATAAGTGTAGGTGATGTTTGACTATGAACATCACTACCAATGTAAATTTCTTGTTGAACATTTTTGAAGTTATAATTTGTGGTTGTTTTAGGACGTAAATTTATCTTCATGCATGTCATACTTAAAAGACCTAGACCTTTTCATGAGTCCTTTAACAAAGCAATTCCATGATTTAAAAAGATGAAATTGATTCATAGATTCATATTAAATTAAAGCCTTATCTCTTATAGCATATTCTCATAATCTTACAAAATGCCCCTCCTATATTTGATTGAAATCAAAGAACATTTCGACATAGAGCATCTATACTAATGGATCAATGCCATTAAACTTTGGTATGTCTTCTTTTATTAAATCAAGTAATGGTTTAAAGATTGAGGAAAAAGGAAGAATCTTGAAATATAGCATCATTCCCTATTTAACCTAATGTGATCTAATCTAGAATTCACTACTTGAAAAGAAAAGTCAATATCATACACTATTTCAATAATTTCTTCTATTATATGTCAAATTATGCCCTATGGAGCCCTTCATGTTTCCTTAGCTTGTAAGGTTAACTGACCCATGATGCCTTCACCTATGATGTTCCTAGCTAGCCCCATATTTGACCTTTTCACCAAGGTGTTAACATACCTCAACAATATAGGGAACATGGCTAGCATCTACCTATGACAAGATTCCTCACTAGTTGTCACATCTTGGCAAAAGATATAGGTCTTACCAAAGAAGATATGCCACCACTTATTGGTTACCATCCTAAGGAAGAAGTTTAAGCTATAACTTAGGATCACTGTCCATGTGATTTGATCTTAGGGACCCAACACAACCAATAAAAACCGCATGTGCAACACAGTAGATAGAAGGATGAACAAGAGATGGGCATTATTGTGGAACTAAGGGTTTATAATTCGATTTTGATGAGAACAAAACTAAGTTAGTTCAAAGAATTTAAGTTGATTGTTAAATGAACTTTAGCTTGCATATTATCCAAAAATAATTAACACTTCAACTTGATTTAATCTGTACAATTAAGCACTCACATTGTTTAGATTATATGTATCTTGCGTACAAAGTGTTCTTTTCGTTTTTGTAAGGGAGAGTACCAATCTATCGATGTAAAGGCCTAAAATGAAACTTGACATCAGTTTTGCTCGAAAAGTTGGCTTGATGGTAGCTTGAGTTGGTGTTATTGCTGGTGATGATTTTGGCCTATCAACCTAATGCTATGAGAAGGAGCCAGCCTATTTGTAGTTATATTTCAACAAGCCATTGAAGCTTTTAATATACTACAATGTGAAGAATTTTTAGAGTTGATATAAATGCTCCACCAACTTATCAAAGACAAGAGCTAGATTAATCATTAACTGCAATACTCACTTATACTCTTGCTAAAACATTCTTCTTGTCTCTTATACTCAAATTTGCATTTAATCTAAAGAAAATTATAGTGTAATGCTTAAGGGTTCATTAGTTGCAAAAAATATAGACAATGAGGTGTTCTCTACTTCTCATGATTCTTCTTTTAATGAACATAAAGATAAGTGTGATGAATTCCTAAAAAAGCTCATTAAAGTTCAAAAGAAGAACAAAGTGTTGAAACAAATTATGAATGAAGTAGGGAATGAATTTGATGTGTTTAAATGTGAATATAACAAAGTTAATGATGCAAAAGAAGAACTAAAGGAAGTGATAAATGCTAAATTGTACATATTTTCATAGGTCATTTGTTTCGTATGTTTCGTGTGTATTTTTAGTGATTTTGGTGCTTAATTGGTTTATATTTTGATTTTAGGCTTTATTTAATGAATTTGAAGAATTCGATCAAATTTGAGAAGATCTAAGGATGATTTTCATGGGTTTCGAAGTCTTAAAAAGGATCACAACCTAGAGTATTGCTCATGAACTAAAATTGTGTCCAAAAGAGTAAGAAAATAAAGAAGATTTGATGATTAGAGAGAAGCATGGACAAGATCATGGGCATGCTTCTAAGGTGTACTTCTCCTATTTTAGTTATTTACGATTTTTAAGTAGAGAAAGATCATGCTCAAGAATTACAGCCATAATCTTAGGGCTTGAACATGTTATCCCTTGTGAATCTTCTTGTATTTAGAAAGATTTGAAGTCTTAGAAGTTACCTTACACTTGTAATTATAAAAGGCCCTTATAACCATAATTAGTAAAAGAAGAGGGAGATCATAACATTAACATCTTAGCTAAGGCTTTAAACTTCTTTTTCTTCTTCTTTTCTTTGTTTTCTTGATATTTTAGAATAATTCTTTTAAGTATTCAATTATTGTGAATCCCAATTTTCTATGTAATTACTTTTTTTATATTGTTAATATATGATTTCTTGATATTGTGATCTAATTGCACTATGCTTATTATCTTTTGAACTAATTTTGCCAACTATTGATTCTATATTTGAGTTTGCTATAAAATTCACAAGATCCTATAATGAATAGACTAGTATAATTGAAGGAATTAAATAGACTAAGATTCGGTTGTTTAGTTTCTTTGGATTAAGACAACTTAATAGTAAAATTCAAGAGTTTAATGTCATCTTAACATATTCCAATGTTGAAGTCGTTTAAATAGATTATAGTTAAAGTTAGAAGTTAATTTGAGAAGCGATTCCCATAAATTTAAATTAGAAATTCCTATGGCTCAATATTCAATGATGAGATTGATAAATCATATAGTTGTTCTAAGGGGTCAATAATTGAATAATAAGTTAATGCAATTGTAATTTTAATTATCTTTTATTTTGTTATTTGTTAATTATTTTATTTTAATTAGAATGGTTTAGATTAGTAACTTTTGATTAATTGTATTTGTTTATTAGGGTAAGATATTTAAAAGGGGTAAGTACTAGTTCTTGCACTTATAGGTAGTCACATCAACATCTATTTTCAAATCTACTATACTATAAAACTAAGAGTTTTACTTACCTTCCATTAGGAAGATAGTGAACACTTGAGATTAGAAATTAAAAAATTAAGAGGCAAAAATGATTATTTAGAAAAGAAGAATAATGAATTAGGCACAAGAAATGAAGAGTTAATTAAAGTGAACAATAGTTTGAAAGAGAAGAATGAAACTCTTGAGAAGGAAGTTGAAAGTCTAAAAGATGTGCACGATGGTGATTGCATGATTGATAAGTTAAGAAGTCTAGAGATTGAGAATGCAATTTTAAATCTAGCCTAGACAATTCAATGTAAACTATAGGCAAATTCGTAGATGGAGAAAAAAAATTAAATAAGCTCCTTAGCTCACAAAAGCAAGGATTAGACAAAATCAAAATTGACTAAAGTAGAGAAAATATTTACAAGTATATTAATAGTTGCTCTACAAAAGCTTCAAATGTGTCTTGTAACTACTGTGGTAGATATGGTCATGTTGCATATATACATACAATATTGCATAATCTCGCTTCGAATCATAAAGGTAAGATGGTTTAGGTTCTTAGAGGATAAGCTTACATTGTAACAATTAACCCTAAAGGATCGAAACTTAAGTAGGTACTAAAGAAGTAATCCTTTGTATTGTACAATCCTTAACAATGGAGCAACAAATGGATCTCGGATAATAGTTATTCAAGACATATGATGAGAGACACATTCAAATTCTCAATGTGAAGGATGGAGGGAATGCTACCTTAGGAGGATACTAGAAAGGTTATGTCATAGATGAAGGTAACATTCTTATCAATAATGATCTAACAATAGAAAACGTATTACCTTTAGATAATTTGAAACACAATTTGCTTAACATTAGTCAATTGTGTGATATTGTACACAAAATAACATTTTTTGCATCAAAGTGTTCTATAACATTGACAATGATCAAATTCATTTTGAGGGATACAGGTGAGGGAACATTTAAAAAATCTACTTCAACACCTTTTCAAGTTTAATTGAAACTTTTCTATTCACTTAAAATAATATAGTCAGTTGTGGTATAAGAAGTTGGGACATGCTAGCATGAATATCTTGTCAAAACTTAGTAAGAATGACTATGTTAAAGGCTTATGAAAAGATGAGATTTTGATTCAAGCTATGTAAGAATAGTTTAATCAATTCACTAGAAATAGACTGGCAATTGGACTAAATGGGTGTATAAAAACAAGCTAAATGAAATCGGCATAGTAACTAGAAACAATGCTCACTTAGTTATTAAAGGATATAATCAAGAAGAAAGTACTAATTTTGATGTAATCTTTGCCTCAGTTTCTAGTTTAAAAGCAATTAGGATGCTTTTAGTACTTATGGCTTTCAAAGATTGTAAACATTTTCAAATGGATGTCAAAAGTGCTTTCTTGAGTGGCTTCATCAAAGAGGAAGTATATATAGAGAACATATTATGCTTTAAACATAATGAATTCCTTAATCCTGTATATATGCTCAATAAGACACTCTATGAACTTAAATAAGTTCTTAGAGCTTATTATAAAAGATTAAGTAGCATCTTGATAAACAATGGATTTTCTAAAGGAAAACTTAATATAACATTATTTACCAAGCTACACAAGTTAAATATGTTAGTTTATAAATCTACGTAGATGACATTGTGCTTGATGCTACTACTACGAGCCTTGTTGATGAGTCTGCTGAGTACATGAAAAAGGGAATTTGAAATGAGCATGATGGGATAACTCAATTATTTTCTAGTATTCAAGTCAAGTAAATTGATCAACGAACCTTCTAAATACACTAGAGAGCTATTAAAAAGATTTAAAATGAATAATTACAAAACTAGGCCAACACCCATAAGCATTATGCTTGAGTTAAATAAGGATGAAAATAGAAAAGCTATATATGAAAAGTTGTATAAAGGCATGTGAGAAAGGCATATTTTTCATGTTTTAAAGTGCAAATTAAGATAGAATTATTATTAATTTTATAGAAATCATTAAGAAATGGTACTTAATTATTTTCATTTGGACATTTAAGGAATTAGAGGATTCAAGAGTGGAATTACGGATGATTTAGAGGAATTTTACGCAAAGGAACAAAGTTTGAATCAATACGCAAAAGTTGGAATTGAAGGCAGCTAGCCTACAATGAATACCATCAAGCTTTGGAGTCTACTCTGCCAGCTTTGATGGCTACACCACCAATCTTGCACTTACACCACCGGCCTTTATGAAAAAAAGTTTCACGCAAGTCAACCCTTATTTTTCTTATAAATAGCTTATGTTTCACCATTTAGAAGACTTTTGGTTTTTTTTTTTTTTTGGAGACTTTTAACACACTTTCCTTAGACTTAGAAAGTTATAGAATAGTCGTTAGATAGTTCTTGAAGAATTCTTTGGGCGAATGGCTTAGATCATTGAGAAGAATTTGCTTTTGCTATGAAGACTAAATCGAAGTTGCAATTAAAGATTATCTTTACCAATACAAAATTAGTAACATCTATTTTAATTATTCTTATGCAACTCTGTGAATTACTTATGATTTCAATTATGAATTTTCTTGTGATTTCAATTATGAATTTCCTTGCAATTTCAATTAGTATTTGTGTTTTTGTTTTCGAATCCATGGTTGACCAAATTTATTTGTAGGAATTAATGATACCCTAGATAGCTAAGATGATGTTTGTATTCATGTTATAGGATTAATACATATATGGATGATTCATGATTGCAATTTCTATGATTTCGATTATAATTATTCAATTGATTAAAATTGTTAGAAACCCTAATGATACGGGAGTTGATATAGGGTTTGTTAGAAATTCTTAGTTAATTTGACTAATTAATGTAGAAGTAGAGTTAATTGAATTAATTAGAAATTATCTAGAAATTAATGCAATGTTCGACTATTGATTATTCACTAAGACATTAGGAATAATTGATTTAGGACATTAGATAATCATAGTATCGAGAGATATATGATTGTAATTTAGAGTCTACTGTTAATTAGAAGATCTAGAAGCTGACTAATTAATTAGAAATTTAAATCCTTAGGATTTAAGGTATAATAATTTCACTTGAATGATCCTATAGCTATTAAACTATATAATATGATAACAATTTGATTGGTATAATCTAAGGTGAATTCTGTTTTCTCATAATTCTCAATTGATTACTTAATTTTATATTTTTCATAGTTATTTTCTTTTCGATAGTTTTAGAGTAATTTTAGATTAATTAATTTAATTTTCATCGCCTGAATATTAACAAGAACTATCATAAGTTTAGTATTATTATAGTCCTCGAGAGATCAAAAGCATTACTTTCTCTATATTGCTTGATTCAAACCCAGTATACTTGTTAGAGTATTTGCGATTTATATATATATATATGTATTAAGCAAATCAGCATGATAGGTAACTTATTGTACTTGACCACTTCTAGAGCTGATTTCATGTTTGCTACATGTCTATATATACAATTTCAATCTTGCTCAAAAAAATCTAACTTAAGTATTGTCAAATGTATCTTTAGGTACCTTACAAGTACTATTAAAATTAGCTTATGTGTATCCTAAGTTTACTCTTTTAATCTTTTAGGATACTTCAATGTCGACTTTGCTAGTTGAAAAGTTGATTAGAAAAATACAAGCAGCATATGTTGCTTTCTTAGCAACTCACTTATGTATTAGTTTTCAAAAAGACAAAATTCAGTAGCACTATCAATCATTGATGCCAAATATTTTGTCATTGGTAGTTGTTATGGTCAAATCTTTTGGATGAAGCAAACCTTGCACAATTATGGTCTTGAATATACCAAAGTCTTAGTTTGATATGATAACATAAATGCTATAGATTTGTCCAAAGACCGAATCCAACACGCAAGGATTAAGCATATTGAGATTAGACATCATTTCATTGGTGATCATATTTAAAACAATGATATATACTTAGAATTTATTTATATAAGCAATCAAATAACTATATTCTTATAAAACCTCTAAGTGAGGATTGGCTTTGCACATTAAAAAGAGAATTAGGAATGATTATGCAAGACGAATGCTAAGACACAAATGAATTAAGATAGTGATCTTTCCAAAAGTTGACTTTATGAATGAACCAACCAACTTACAACATGATATTAAGATTAAGAAACATTGCCATGCAAGTTCCATGGATTAATCTTGTCATATGATAGGTTTTGTGTACACTTATAGTCATTCATGCATAATTAAGTTCACATGTGAACATTTTTGTTGTGTCTTGATTTTAGTGCCCAAAATTGGTTCCTACATGTTTGATTTTGCCTATAGATTGTGGTTGAGTAGTTAAGTTGGGTAAACTCTATGTTTATGCAAATTTGGTCATATTGTCTTTATGTATGATCTGTTTCTTGTTCATTCCTTCATCATGTCCATATATGTTATTAGATTGTGTTGAAAGTGCTAATTTGTTATAGTTTTGATTTAGAGCACATATTTGGTCTTAAGTTTAATTTGTGTTCTAATATTATCCTTAAGGAACTTATATGGTGCTTTTGAGAAATCATGACATTTGTGGTTATAGTTTGCTTCTCATAGGTTTAAATCTACCATTGAAACTTACTTAGAGCATTGGTTTGCATTAGCCTTCGTTGGTACTTAAAATTGGCTAATTGTGCTCATTTTTGCTAAAATTGAACTTTGGCCAACCAAAGGATTGATTTTGTTAATTAAAGGAATTTAAACAAATTTACAAGTTTTGAATGCTCCTACAAATTGAATTAAAAATGTATGAAGTGTTAGAATACATTTCTTGATCATTGAAGTAGATGAACTAAGAATTGTATGTCAAAGAAAAAGGTAAATGGTAAGGAATCAACCTACAATTTGCAAAATTGTGGACAATTGGCTAGTCAATGCATAGCCAAACCATTAAGCCAATAAGGAGGCCTAAATAAATAAGTTGCAATGCTTCTATTTGCAACATTACCTTGTTAGTATTTCATTGTACTATCAAGTAAATGAAGTAATTGCTTTAAACACTTTTCAAGCCTTCTATTCGCAAAACTGACCTATTGATACATCTTTGTCTGTCAAGCGAGTAGTTCTCTACGATAAAATTTCTCCACACTCCATTCTCACTCTCTCATTAAGCTAACTCCCCCTCTCCTATGACCCTCAACTTTCAGTCTCTCAAGTTTTCTTTTTCTAACCAAAATCAAACACTCATCACTTAAATCTCTCTCCTACATCTTATTTTCTATTATTTCCTTCATTTCCCCTTACATCTCTTCTCCATTAACACAAATTCACATCAACTAAACCTTAACCAAGCAAGTGTACAATGAAATTCCTAAACGGCTCTACGTACATCTATAGGACTTGCTCTACCCTGCTATGACCACCACCTCTTCCTAACACTCAAGTGTACACATAGATTTAACAAATTTGAACATCTTGAGGCAGATACAAGGATATTCTTTTGCAAGAAGTCCTTGATGAATTCAAGATTCCTAAGATGCAAGGAGTGCTTACTAACCACATTTGGATGCTCTATACCTTCCACATGAGTTACATGATGAAGCCATCAAATAATCTATTTAATCATTTAGACAACAATAGGAAGCTAGGTGTAAAAATGAATCTTAGTAAAGAAGTGATTAGAGATGTTTTATATTCATATGTGTATGGCACTAGGAATACAATTTTAGCTAATGATATATGTGCTTTTATTAGTGTTGAGATAGTAAGAGAAAGGTTATATGAAAATTTTTGTAGTCCTAGGTTTTATGAGAAAGTTTTTTTATTAAGAAGCATAGGACATAGTTGTAAGAATGCTATAAACTTATAAGCCTTTACATTAGATATCAAAATTCAAATGCTCCATCACATTCTCATTGATTGCAATTGCCCTAAGAGAGATCCACTAGCTTAGGTCACTAAACCAAACCTCTAGCTATTTCATCATGTTTTGAAGGATGAAAAATGGATTTCTTTTCAACAGTAGTTCAATACTTCAAGCATGTAACAAATAATCCCTCTTAGGCTTTCCTCTAACTTGGACATTTAGTAACTTAACTATTGATAAGGATAAGGGTTATATTTCCTACTCCCCTTATGCAAGCTCAAATTAAGGAATTTGACACAACTAATGCAATAGAGGAATGTGGAAGAAGGAAAGAACACAACAAGTTAGAAAGAAAGACCTAATTCCCCTAGTCTTGGATAATGCTAGTGGAAACAATGAGGACTCCAATGATGATGAAGAAGCTAAGTCTAGTGCTTAAGCTGCAAGGGAGTATAATGCTAAAGTTGAGACTCGAGAAGTCGCTCCTACTCCGAGTTACCAAGTTCCTCCTTTTGATCCCTTGCTACCTATTAAAGCTTAGCACCCTCACTATCAGTATCATGAAATGAGATATAAGAAGTTCCGACAATCTATTGAGATGCGATACAATAAGCTCCATTAATCTCATAAGATGTGCCACAATGAGCTTAATATTGCATTAGCTTTCCACTATCGTGTATAAATTTGTAAAAGTTTCCCCTTTCTGAAAAATAATTTTGAACTCTATACTTAAATTGAAGAATAATTACAAGAATTTTTAGGAAATCAATGGAAACCACAACAAAATGGTGCATGCTAATCATTTTGAGTATAGGGTAAGGATCCCAAGGTCGTATTTATCATAAGGAAGAAAAAAAATTCTTGGAAAGTTGCTAATTATTACACTAAAATAGCTATACTCCAATTTAGATAAATAAACTCAAATAATAGTTGAATTGAGAATGCAAAAAGTAGAAACTAAGGAAGTGCAATAATAATGAAGATGTAGATCTTGGTGGATTCTCCACATTAGGGTGGTTTAATTTACAATTTATAAAAATAATGAGTTTTACATAAGTAATCCCTTAAGCAACTTATGGTAATGTTAATGACGTACTTATAATAGGTTTAACTCATATTTTACTCACAGTCACTAGGTTTACTCATCTCTTGACTAGTAGAACCTATGTGTAGCATTGAAAATGAATTATCGAGCATTAACCAATGCTAAAAGCTAGTTAATTAAGTCTTATCACTACTTAATTAACCTTATCAGAATCAATTTCTCTACCTAATCATTTTTAGCATCATGTAAGTATTAGGAATAAAGCCCTAATCATCAATTTTTACATTGAACATATTAGGAATCCTAGGTTCTAAGGGACTTCATCATCCCTTACGATTTCTACAACCAAATTAGATTAACATGAAATGAAAATCCTAGTGAGAGAATATTAATATTACTAAACATTAATCTACACCATGTTAATACCAATTAATCATAGAACTAAGTAAAATGTTGAACTTACACTACCATAATTCCAAAAAATCATCAACCATAATTAACTTATAAAGTCATGCTATACTCATTTTCACTTGAAGCACAATATGCCAATGTTAAAAGGGGAATTCCATCAAACACAATGTGAACATATGAATGTTGATATGAAAATTTGGATAAATCATTAGAGAAATGTTAGGATGCATACAAAATAATCTACAAGACATTCAAAACAAGCATCAACATCAATCTCAATGGAGTTCTCCTCAAACCTACAACATTTCTCCATGGAAAAATGCGTGAAACCTAATGCCTAAGCTTAAAATCCATCAAATCCAATAATTATTTAAGCTACTAACATCTTGATGTAAGAAAAATGTTTTTCTACACTAAAATTGACCTCAAAAGCTCTAAAAGGAAAGAAAATGGTAAAGTAAATTATCTTAAAACTTGGGATGGGCAAAAAAACTATAAATCGTTAACCAAACCACAAATCAAACCAAAAATTCAGTCTTTTTGTACTATTTGGTTATCAGTATTGTTCGATATTGGTCATTTGGTTTGCGATTCGACTCAGCATACTGCACTAATTTCTAAAAAGAACAAAGGAGAATAGAGGACACGTTACCTGCATGTCTTTCTAACCCTAACTCCCTATGTCCCTAATTATAAATTGAAAACCACCATTCACAACTCTAAATGGTTTTTTTGTTGTTCTCTAATTCTCCCCTCTTCTCTTACTTGTTTGTCTAGTGTTTACTAGTCTCCACTCTTTACTCTTCATAAATTTGAATGGTTTTTCATTCTATGTGTTGAATCCCCATTTCTTCCACATCACTGAGAGGTTCATCTTTCTTCATAATTAAAACATTCTTTTGTATATTTTAAATGGTTAAAGATTCTATATGGTTGACAATTTGGTCCAACGAAATGTATTGTGTGAGTTGGTGTTGATCTATGGGTAAGTGAGATCAATATGGCTATTAGTAATTTACATAGTCTCTAAAAGTCAAATGCATTATTTTCGTTGAGTTGTTGCCATCAAACATTGTTGTCTCTTTAGGAAATATATATATATATTGTTGTCTTCCAAAAACTATCATAGGTTTGAATTTCTTTATCATTATTCCTTTTTAATTGAATTTCAAAGTCAAACCTGTTATTCTCTATAGATTTTGGCACTTTGATGTTGCCTTCAAAGTTCAATTAGATATGTTCTTGAGTGTGATCCTTAAAATTTTTCTTTAGTTTTACATAGTTCCTTTCCTGAACTTATCGTAATATTGTGAGTATTGTTCTATCTTCCATCCTTAACATCCTCTAAGATCCTTTTACTTTTCGATTATGCAATTGGATGTTGTCCTTGGTATTCATTATTATTCATAAATTGTTTAGTTTCTAAAATATAATGTAATACTATTCAACTTCATAATATTTTATTAGAAAATAAAAGGGTTCAAACCTCCAACCTAACCATACCAAACCATTTATTTTTAGATTTGAAAAATATGTGAATCGAACCATACAGTAAGGTTCAATTAAAAAAAAAAATGAACCGTTATTTTTAGGTTCAGTTCAATAAGGAGGGCGAACCATACAAAACTAAATAGTACCTATTATTGATAGTCAAATTTCATCCGTTATATTCACTCATCCACTCAGCTAATGAGAAGCCGAGCAATTCACATCTTAGCAAATGCTGACCAAAACGACTATATCTGGTTTGAATTTAAGTGGCGCGAACAGTTATCTCCTGACACAGTTCCATTACATAATCACCCACCACTCCTACATTTTAGGAATATACTTAATTGTAAGGTCTCTACGTATCCCAATAAATCATATGACTAACTATTATGTGAGACACCCAACATTTGCCTATAAATACAAATAAAAAGCATAGTAAGAACTATATGATAAACCATAACTACTCATTCTATTTCACTTATACTTACTTACTAACTTAGGCATCGAAATCGCTGTACTAAACTAGCCCTAGTACCCTTTAGTTCTTCATACTTTGCAGGAAGGAAATTATCTGAAAATTGTACAACAACATTTAGCATCATCTATTTTTTTCTTACACACTTACATGGCAAGAACTAGATTGACTAGAAGCATAGGTGCTAGTATTTCATCCCACCACCTTAAGGGGGGAAGTAGGTACACTAACGAGTAATGTTTAGCTATGTTGGAGCAACTTTGCCTCAACTTAGCCAAAGAAAACCAAGAGTTGAGCAAAAAACATGAAGAGATCCCTAATCTTCTCCATAGTAATGTCCATCCAAGCCAAAACAAAGAACATGGAGATCACCATGCTAAAAACAATGATGACTTGATTTATTCTTCCGAATTACTGAGAAAGCAAGCTAAAGTTACAATAGGGCATTTGGCCCCTATGTTTAGGAAAAATGACAAGGGGAATCAATCATAATAGGTGAACTATGCTGGATCCTTACATGTTAGCACCCTTGCCACAACAAGTAAACAATTTTAAATTAAGAAGACCCCTTTTATCCTCGAAATCTTGAATGAGGTAATACCATGGCCCAATAAGTTGTCACAATTTGAAACCTATGATGGTATGAAAGATTGAAAAGATCACCTTGACTACTATCATTCTTTAGCTAAGTTGTACAGCCTAAGTAATATTGTAGCCTGCCAAGCTTTTCCCTTAACGTTGAGGAATGTAACAAGTACATGGTTCAAACACTTGAAGCCGAACATAATCTCGTGTTTCAAAGATTTGGCAAAAGTGTTTCTTCAACACTGCCTTACAAGTAAGCTTCCTATCAAGGATTCTTCTATCCTTAATGTGATGAAGTAGAGATCTGATGAGTCTATCAAAGATTATTTGGCTAGGTTTATGGCTAAGACGGCTCAAATTCCAAAACTGGACATGACCGTAGCTCTCAACGCCATTATTGATAGTGTTAAGTCCTATGGAGACTTTTTCAAGTCTCTTGCTAAAAATAAGCCAAGAACTTTTGCTTAATTCAAAGCCAAATCCATATATTACATCTAACAAGAAGAAAATATTAAGGCTCGCTAAGATGTCGATCAAAATAGAGGAGATAGGAAAGACGACAAGAGGAGAAGTGTGATAGATCTACTTAGAACAGATGTGACCAATGTCCTAACGCTGAGAAAAAGAGGCAACTTATTCCGACACATTTAGTCTACACAACAGTCAATTGTCTAATTTCAGACATATTAATGGAGGTGTATGGATAGAGAGGTATGTTTCAATGGCTAAAAAAGATGAGAGGAAACCTATCAAGGCGAAATGCCAACAAATGCTACGATTTCCATCATGACAAGGGCTATAACACTGACAAATGCATCCAAGTTAAGAATGCAATTGAGGATATGATTCAGCGAGGGCACTTATGTAAGTATCTTATGCATGATGCAAAGAATATTGGGTAACCATCTCAAAGGAGATGGAAGATTAGGAGAATGTTACTCGACTAGCTATTATTGGGAAAGATGCAAGAGACAAAAGCACCAGTAGCGCACCTAATGGTATAATTAACACTATTGTTAATGGACCTTCCGTTATAAGCTGGTTAAGCTCTTTGAGCTCCACTAACGCCATAAATTTGCAATATCCAAGGCAAAGTTAAAATCAACAATACCATCTCCTTCACAAAAGAAGATTTCAAAAGCATTCAAAAGCCCTATGATAACGTACTAGTCATTAGCACAAGAATCGCTAACTTCGAGGTTAAGAAAATTCTCATTGATACAAGCAGTTCAGTAAGCATTATTTTTCAACACACTTTTGATCAGATGAGACTAAAGATCAATGCATAGCTAAGATCCTACAACTACAATTTATATGCCTTCAATAATCAACCCATTTAGGTGACTGAAGTAATTTCTCTACTAATCAAGATTAGAGATGATATTCATGTTGCGAAGGACAAAGTGAACTTCCTTATTGTCAAATGTTGGTCCCCATATAATATGATCATAAGATGTAATACCTTAAGATTTCAAGCTCATATGATTACCCTAGGATCCTAGCCTGTAAATTTAGAACACTAGACTATATTATCTGTTTTATTTCAAACTTCACAATAAGGTTAGAAAAGTTAGATGAAATAATTCAATTAAAATCAATTTCTCAAAATAAGCTATATAAAAATATTAATTTAAGAAAAACATCAATTTATCAATATAGCTAATAAATATCAAAAATATGAAATTCGAGCTGTTAGACGTAGTGAGATATCGGAGATAAGTTATTTAACTTGTAAAAATAATAAATGAAGTCAAATTATATACAATATTCATATAGTTACACGTGATATATATTATAAGTATTAAATGCATATATATTAATAATAAACTATTGAAATAAGGTAAATTAATATAAAATAATGGAAAATTAGTTAAAAAAAAATAAAAGGATGAGTCATCCAATGATGTAGTAGCCTAGGATCATTTGGAATTGATGAGTCAAAAGGAAAAACATAAGAAATTGACACCTCATGCTTTGAAAAAAAAAATTAAACATGTGTATGCCACATGTCTAATTTTTATTAATTATAATCCATTTGGAAATTATAAATAGGGCTTGCACACTTCAAAAAAAAAATTTAGAAGTTTAAAAGTACAAGAAAATCATTCAAGAAAACTTTGGAGAAAATTAGAAAAAAATAAGAAAATCAAAACAAAAACAAAGTACGATTCTGATCTAAGTCAGTTCACTAAGTTAGAAGCAAATTGACTTGGAGCAAACTGACTAAGAGTGACTTAGGTGTTAAAGAGAGGATTGTACGCCTAATTCTTTCAATAAGGTGTGGTAGCTCTGTGGTAGCTAGAGGCAGCTAGTTTAGGTGAACTAAATTTCCAATCAAAACCTTATAAATTTTCTAAAAATGGCAAATGATGTTATTTAATTATGAAATTTGGTTTTCTAAAGTCATTTTATGTGTCAATTAATGCAATGATTTTATTTTAGTTAAATAATTATTGGAAATATAAGGTTCTTAAGTAATGGCTTTGTTTAGACAAAAATTAGATTAAATTATAGAAATATTAAATAATGTCCTTTCAAGCTGGAATTTTGTATATAATATAATAAATGTATTTAATTACAATAAAAATAATGTTTACCATTTATTATCATTATTTTGAATAAAACTAGCAATTTTGCTGTTTTAGGAAATATAGGATTTTAGGATTTTTAATTTAGATTTAGGGTTTATTTGAGTTAATTACAAGGTTATAATAACGTATGGTTGAATCAGTAATACGAAAGGGTATTTCTAGACTTTTGACAAAATTGATTAGTCGTAATTCTTAAGATATCTTAATAATACTCAAAATAACGATCGTCACGATATAAAGTTTATTAAAACCAAAAAAGAAATGAATAAGATACGTTCGAAATAAGTTTAGGGAAAAACAATAGCAAAAGCTTATAAGAGCTTGGTATCGACCCGTACTTGATTTAGGGCTTATGTGGATTATCCTAGATGTGGTAAGTGAAGAAGGACCACATCGTAAAGCTTAGGATTTTACACTACTGTCAAGCCTAAGCAAGTGGATATTTCTATTTTTGTGCAAGTAAACCTATATAAGCTGGACTTGGAGTCATTTGTATTGTAAACCGTAATAATGTGTTGGATTGTTTGAATACATGATTCTATTGAGTATGTATGTTAACTAAGTGAGATGTCTCCTCATGTATGATTAGTTCATTGACATTTATTTCTATTTGGAAAACATAGAAACCGAACAATCTTTTAGGGTGTTCACTTAAGTGAATCCTATGTGCAGAAATGCAATATAAAGTTGAGAAACAAAGCTGAAGTTGAGATAGTTGAATTGTTTATGATGTGGAACTTAAGATTTGTACCTGATATTAGGTTATTGTACTGTCTATTGCATTCATGGCATGGTACGAAATGACCTACAGGTCGAGTTTCTGAAAGCTTAAACACTGTTGAGTTAGCTTTTGAGCATATAGAATTGTATTGCTCAACTTATTTTAGCCTCGGTGTATGACCGACTATGTATTGGATTTTCAAACCATAGTAAGTGGTTTTTGTTAGGGTTTTTACTCCTAAGCAGCTCTTAGTTTCCAAGGTTCTTGGACATAGTATCCAAATGCCCGAGTATGTCAACTAACCAGATAAAGAATTGGAAAAGTATGGGATATTGGTACCGATGCATGTCATGTGCATGAGCATGACATGAATTTCCTACATAAACAGTTTGTATTGATAACTTGGATTATGAAATTGGATATTTTATAGTATTGATCTAGGTAAATGTATGTTGTGCTTATTCTATGTTTTGTTTTTTACAATCTCACTTAGCTCATAGAGAGCTGAGGGGATACTTGTGTATCCTCAAATTATGAAAAGAATTAACTAGGCAACATCATCTAGGGGAAAAAGTCTTTTGAGATCGCGTAGGACAAAGTCAACTGCTTTTGAGGAAGTCTTGTTGCATTTTGATCTTAGTTCCGTGAAGGATCTGTACATATGAAAAAAAAAAAAAGTATCGTATTTTAGGTTTGATTAAGTTTCACAAATGTAATCTTTTAGATAAATAGGTATCAAGTTGAACTCCTTTGTAGTACTCTTTTGTTATAAATAGAACTTTTGTTGAATATAAATAGGTATTCCTGTATGATGATATATCCTATGCTATGTTAAGATGTGACATCCTTTAGGTGGTTTCAGAGCATAAATTAGGGACCATAGTATTAGATGCATGTGAGGTGTGCAGGGTAGCTAAGTACCATATGAACTTAACCTTATTTATAGCTACCAATATAAGAAAACTGATTGTGTCTATTATGTTTGCTACTATCCAAAAAATTGTGCAAACATATGTAAGTAGGGATCCTAGTTCATCAACTACTCCTAAGATATAGATTAGGGTGGAACAACAGCTTCAACCAAATCAAGCTCTATCTATATAAGTAATGGATGTAATATAGCAACTTGCAATTGCTTTACCTAAGGCTGGTGGAGCGAATGGGGATAAGTTAGCTCGGGTGTAACATATAGTGAAACCATTTAATGGGACAAAAGCTAACCCTTTAGTTGTAAACGAATGAATCGATTCATTGGAAAAAGCTTTTGAAGTACACGAGGTCGAAGATAATAGAAAGGTAGGGATTACAGCTATTTTATTGGATGGACGTGCAAATAATTGGTAGAGAAGTAAGAAACAGACAATAGCAGAACCCATAGATTGGAATACCTTTAGGGATGTGTTTCTAAAGCAGTACTTCCTTGAATGTATAAAGGAGAAAATGTATGAGGAATATTACAAGTTGAGGCAAATGGGAAGGACTATTGAAGAATATAAACGAAAGTTTAATAGGTTGTTGAAATTTTCCTCAAAAGCAATACAGAGTGATGAAGTTGCTAAGGTTGGTTGGTTTAGGGCAGGACTTGATCTTTATTTTCAAGTTGAGTTAAAAAGGATAAGGTTAGTGCAATATGCCGATGTAATAAATGAGATTCGTTTGATTAAGGAAGCTCATAACTTACAAAGGGCAGTAGAAGAAATAGAAAGTAAGAAAAGGAAATTTATGGGAAGTTCTAGCAATAGCCATAAAATGATAAGAGGAAAAAGGGCCTATCATCCCCTTAACAAGAATCAAAGGTCGGGTGGAGCTATGCCACTTTGTTAGACATGTAATGGTAGGTATCGAGTTATGCAGTGTCCGAAACTATAAGGGAAATGTTTTAGGTGTAGAGAAGCTGGGCATATGGCTAAGCAATGCCAGAACCCAAACCTTAGAAGTATATACCATTATAAGTGTCATCAAACAAGACATAATGCCACTCAGTATACTGCAGATCAACAAGCAAAACCAAATCAAACTCAAGCTAATAGGCTAGGACCTGTCAAAAGAAATAACTAATTGGGAGAGGTTGGAGCTAAACTTGGAGTTCAAGGAAGGGTGTATGCAATCTAAGATGAGGAAGGTAGGGATGACAACGTGGTTGCAAGTATGAGTCCTAAACCCTATGATTTCTAGATTTCTTCATATGATAATGTAGTATATGTTCACTTAACTCTGTACCCTAAAGTAATTATATAGTTCGTTTGCATGGTGTTCCAACGTTGATAATATCTAACCATGATTTTCGTTTTATGTTTCAATTTTAGCGATCCTTACAAGCAGAAATGGGAACTAAGCAGAACTTTAGTACCGCTTATCATCCCTAAAGTGATAAGCAATCGGAATAAACAATCTAAACTCTAAAGGATATGTTGAGAGCATCTATGATGGAATTTAAAGGTAGTTGGGATGACTATTTGGCAGTAGTAAAATTTGCTTACACTAATAGCTATCATAGTATTATCTAGATGGCTCCTTATGAAGCATTGTATGGACGTAAATGTAGATCCTGCGTGTATTAGGATGAAGTAGGGAACAAACAAGTCATTAGACCATCAATGTTACAAGATCTTAAGGAGAAAGTACACACAATAAGGGAATGAATACAAACTGCCCAAAACTGTCAAAAAAGTTATGCAGATGTTAGAAGAAAGCGATTAGATTTCCAAATAGACGATTGGGTATTTTTGAAGATATCACCAATGAAGGGTATAAGGCGATTTGGTATTAAGGGAAAGTTAAGTCCTCGGTATGTTGGACCATATCAAATTAAGTAAAGGATTGGGAAAGTTTCTTATGAACTTGAATTACCTAATAAGATGGCAAGAATTCATAACGTATTTCATGTCTCAACTTTAAGGAAATTTTTAGGTGATCCCAAAAAAATATTGGATGTAGCTCCAGTAGAATTAAAGGCAAACCTTACGTATGTAAAGCATCCAATTCTAATTTTGGATACTAAGGTTAAGAAATTGAGGAATCGAGACATTGAGTATGTGAAAGTCTTGTAGAATCAACACACCACTAAAGAAGTGACATGGGAATATGTCAAGTCGATGAGGGCCTAGTACCTTGAACTAGTTGCACAAGGTTAGTAATGCTGTCATGAACTATTCTTTTCCTAGAGTAAAGTTAAAAACTGATATTTTCTCAACTTATAGTTAAGTTTTAAGGACCAAACTTTTATAAGGAGGATAGAATATAATACCTTAAGATTTCATGCTCATACGATTACCTAGGATCTAAGCTCCTAAATTTAGGGCATCGAACTATTTTATAGGTTTTGTTTCAAACTTCATAGTAAAGTTAGAAAACTTAGATGAAGTAATCCAAGTAAAATCAATTTCTCAAAATAAGCTATATAAAAATACTAATTTAAGAAAAACGTCAATTTATCGATAAAGTTGATAAATATCAAAAATATGAAATTCGAGCTTTTAAATATAGTGAGATATCAGAGATAAGTTATTTAACTTTTAAAAATAATAAATAAAGTCAAATTATATATAATATACATATATTTACACATGATATACATTATAAGTATTAAATACATATATATTAATAATAAACAATAAAATAAGGTAAATTTATATAAAATAATGAAAAATTAATAAAAAAAATAAAAGAATGAGTCATCCAATGATGTGGCAACCTAAGATCAATTGAAATTGATGAATAAAAGGTAAAACATAAGAAATTGACACATCATGCTTTGAAAATTAAAAAAAAATGACATATGTATGCTACATGTCTAATTTTTATTAATTCTAATACATTTGGAAATTATTAAGAAAATCACTTAATAAAATTTCAAAAAAAATAAGAAAATCATAACAAAAACAAAGTACAATTCTAATCTACGTTGATTCACTAAGCTAGGAGCAAACTGACTTGGAGTGGCTTAGTGTTAAAGAGAGGGTGGTGCACCTGATTCTTCCGATAAGGTGTGGCTCAGTGGTGACTGGAGGCAGTTGATTTAGGTGAACTAAATTTTAGGCGAACTAAATTTTAGGCAAAAATTTTCTAAATTTTCTAAAAATAGCAAATGATGTTATTGAATTATGAAATTTGGTTTTCTAAAGTTATTTAACGTGAAGATTAATGCAGTATTTTTATTTTAGTTAAATAATTATTGAAAATATAAGGTCCTTAAAAAATGGCTTTGTTTGGATAAAAATTAAATTAAATTTTATAAATATTAAATAATGTCCTTTTCAAGCTGAAATTTTGTACGTAATATACTTAATATATTTATTTAATTGTAGTAACAAGAATTTTAAGAAATAATATTGCTTACTATTTATTGTAATTATCTTGGATAAAACTAGCAATTTTGCTATTTTATTGAATTAGTTAGTTTTTTATAAAATCAAAATATAATCCCTATGTATTATAATTTCTAGAAGTTCATAATAGTGTTTGGGACACTTGAATTTTATCTTGTAATTAAATTCTCTTATTTGCTTAATTTTCACTAAATTTGAGTTAAAACCACTATTTTTGTAAAAATAGATAATAGCTAGTTTAGTATAATTCATGGTCAATAATTACACTAAATATTTTTGTGAGTTCATAGGATTTTTTGTGGAATTAATCGAGCTCGAATACTACTTACTATGTATTTTCATATTATAAACCTATACATTAGCCGAATATATGATATAGTAATTAATACTAGCGATATACTTATTGAATTTGTAAAAGGCCGATATTATGGGAACAAAATAGGTGCTATTTGGTTTTAGAAATATGATTTTTGGAATTTTTAATTTAAATTTAGTGTTTATTTAAATTAATTACGAAGTTATAATAACATACAATCAAATCTGTAATATAAAAGGGTAGTTTTGGACTTTTGACAAAATTAATTTGTCTTGATTCTTAAGATATCATAATAGTTCAAATACGGACAGTGGCACAACACACAACGATTCCTAATGCAAACCACTATCAACTTACTGGACACTCCATGATTGAACCACAAGCACATAACACCCCTTGTTGCATATCTACTGCACACTTGAGCACGGCCTACACTGCCTACACTTTGAGCTTCACTGTTCTGTACACCGTAGCCATCCTTGAGCACAGGTCATGATGATAGCCCCTCTTTAGTCCACCTGAACTCATCTGATCCATGCTAAATTTCCACCGACCATACATTATACCCTACTACACAAATTCAATTTTTCAACACAACACGCACGAGATAGCAACAATGCTGGACTCACAACTAGAGTGCTCCACCAAAGCCACACGATGCTTGATCTTCAACACAGTGCAATAATGTCTGATCAATGTCGAAAACGACACAGCACTCGCCACACCCAGTTGCACTCCTCTATTGACCACATTTCGTCGCTACTCTATCCGCACCATTATCGCGCAAGAACAAGCTAGGTTTAGTTTTTCCAAGTTTTAGTTTTCTTATTTTATTTCATTTATTTTATTCTTTTATTTATTTATTATTATCATTATATTATTAGTTCCTTAATTATCAGATTTAGTATATGTGTATATGACTATATTAATTTACATGACTTATTAGTATTAATTTTTTATATATTAAGTAAGTTACATAACATTACTAATTTATTTAGGTAGATGGTTGTTTGATAATAATAGAATATATGTATGTACATTAGTGTAGGAATTTTTAAGATTAGTTTTTTAGGATTTCTCGCTTAGAAAATCAAAATTTTTTAGAAGTAAAAATTAATAAAAAGTCAATAAATTATTTAGGATATTTTAGAGATTTTTTTTATCACTTACGACTTAGGACCCTTTAGATTTTTTTAAAATAAACTAAATTAATTAAAAATGTAAAATGGGTCGGGTTTTTTTTTTTTAAATCAATTAACACAGTAAAGATTTTTTTAAAGGAACTATGATTGTCTGATCCTAACTAGCGAATACATAGGTACCTTCGGGGCAATGATAAAATCTATAAAAACTTAGGTTCTTTATTTTATTTTTAATTTTTTTTTTAAAAAATATTATAATTAAAAGAATAATCATAATTACAGTAAATAGATAATGGCACCCATTTAGGTTTAATAAGCTAGCCCTCGAATTTAAAACCCTCTAATTTTTTCATTTTAATCGAAATCAAAAACCAATAACTAAATTATAGTCAATCTACCCAATTAATTACGGTTTTTTTTCTTTTTCCTAACTTCGATTAGGTGGCAACTCTAAAAATTTTTTTTAAATAAAAAACCAGAATTTCCTAATTTCTTTAGTCGATGATTAATATTAAATGAGGTAATGTTTAATATTAATTAAAAATGGGGAAATCAATTTTAAATAGAAAATCAAAATTTAGGCTCGACAATTTGGCAACTCCACTAGGGATGCCTAAAGGGTTAGCCACTAGAATTTTCTGAAAATAGGATTATTTTTCAAAAAATAAATAAATAAAAAAAGGAACTTGGGTTTGTTATTTTATTCATCTATTTGTTTATTTGTTTTTTTTCCTTTTTACTAACATTTTTTTATTGCGGTTTATTTAAGGGGGTAGTTTTCGGGTTTATTTTATTTTTATTTTTTTGCATCATAAATGCATACTAAATACGGTTAGAAACAAGCCATCTGAGGAACTAAGGGAGGGAGGAGTGGTGGTGTGAGCTTCAGATGTTGTGAGGCAACTACCTTCCAGTGCCGATCAAGCTACCTCACTCAAGTTCAAATGCGACCATAGAACCATTACTTTGAAAAAACACAGTGGTTACAAAACTTGAGAACCTTTAGAACCCACCCTTTGCATTATATGAAAAAAAAAATTTCAAAAAAAAAAAAATCACAAGAACCTATGATGTGGCAGACTTAAATGGACAAGGGCATTTGTGAACTTGCAGTTGTAATATTTCCCTTTAAATAATTTGTAATAATTCTGTGCAAAGATTTAAATAGGTTATAATTGTAATTTTGATTTTTTTTACATAGGCATGGCTAGATCAAGTTAAGAGCCCTTTGAAGAAATTCATGTCCACCTACTACATTGGCCTCAAAGACTGCTTCAAACGTGGTTCTGACTCTTTAACCCAAATAAGCAGGAGTTTATCAAGAACAAGATTGGGCCCATCCACTCCCTATAGAAGATCCCTATGAACATCACTCTAGTGTAGGCCTTAGTTTACTTATGGGAGCCCGAATCTGCTAGTTTCTGTAATGGCCCACATTAGCTAAGCCCAACTTCAAAAGAATACTCCCAATTATTGTAGGCCCCTGCAATCACTGATGATATCTACATCCCAGACTTGGAAGCTGTAGCATCGAATATCTTCAGCAAGTTGTTAGGAATAAAAAAAACCGAGATAAACCAAGTTCTAAATCAAGGAAAGACTATTCTGTTGGATGATGTCATGGACTGGTTTTCTACTGAATTGAAGCATAAAGATAAATGGGATGTTTTTTGTGCAAACTTAGAAACATGGCACCAGTACCGAGTCAACGCTTTTATATTAGTGGTCTTCAATACTATCTTGTTCCCTAAAGATAGATGTCAGGTCTACTTCAGAATCACAGAACTCATAACCCAATTTCTTGAAAGGAAATCATATGTCCCGACCTCTTGGTTGAGTAGATCTAATCACTAAACCATCTTAAAAAGAAGAAACGAGGAGATCTGAGGACTAATATGGTCCTATTAGTAGTCTAGTTCGTCAACCACATGAGAAGTTACCAACTTGATTTCAACCGAACTAAGTTTCCCCAGTAATACAATCTCATCAAGTCTTTTGAAGAAAGAATTAAGCTACCAGAAAACATAGCTAGCCGCTACTGGGTCCAATATTTTTAGAGTATGAAAAAGGAAGAGTTACAATTGACACCCAGGTGGTTTGCAAGCAAGGAAATGATAAGAACATGTGATGATTTCAAGGAAGTGCCCTTAATCAGCTTTAACCTTTGCACCGGATATGTCCCAGCTAATGGACTCATTGAAGACATGATCCCCAAACTATCATTAGAAGCCGTCTCATTGGACTTTCATAACCCCAGCATGTTGGTGGCTAATAAAGTAGCCAAGCTCCTAAGCATCCGGGCTCTTTGGTGCATAAGAAAGACCACCCCTACCACTAAGGGGGTAGTAGGTAGGGGCCAAACAATCAAAGGACTTCTATCACGACCCAACAGTATCGTTGTCATGGTAAGTCGCCGTGTACCATATAAAAGTCTATTATCAACCCTCTTGCTGATCATAGGCCTTTCATATGACACACAAGGCTCCTTCCACTATACGTTACCACTTGACCCATAGATAAGTAATATAGGGCAAGTTAACTAAGATTACTTCTATGGTATAAATTAGCTAATTGTGTAGACTTGTGAGACCCACACCAAAAGAATATTACAACGAATGCAATTCATAAGGGAACTGAAATAGAGATTTTAATCTATGTTATAAAAAAAAATATAAAAGTAACTAGATATCTATAAATCTATTACAAAATGTCCTCTTCGTTCTCTAAACGCTCCAACCCGTCCCTACACGAGACTTACCATGGGCATGCCTTGGCTCGGATTAAAGAAGAGGTTTTCCTGCAACAACAAAAATCTGTAGGGGTGTAAGCTTAAGCTTAGTGAGATAAATACCCTCGTCAGTACCACATGGCAGAAATTTATTAGATGCACAATCATATGAATGCATGAACAATCAATAACCTAGGAACTGGATACAACTCAGAATTACGCCCCCTATAGTCAGGGTTTGGAGATAATTAACCGACCCAAACCAAAATCCGGGTTCTAGACCTTAGGTTTTATTTCATTTGCACTATTGTGCTTAAGCCAAAACAAAACTCTCTCTCTTTCTCTCTCTCTCTCTCTCTCTCTCTCTCTCTCTCTCTCTTTATATATATATATATATACTTTCTTTACTGAATAACAAATCATATTTTTAAAATCCTAAGTCTAGTGTTGTGGTGGCCTCCGCAATCCATAAACACAAGCCCTAAGTAAAAGCCACAAGACTCAGCCCCTCGTTGACGATTAACGTTTCCCAACGCCTAGTAAGCCCATCAGCTTAGAATAGACACTCAATATATATGATGACATAGCTAATGCCCAATCCTACAGGAGGCTCATCCTCTTGTAAGTCTCTTCCCATCTTCTACGTGAAGTGGCAATCAGTGTTATCTGTATGTAATATGGGGAATGCATGATTCATTTTAATTTCTTAATCGTATAAGTGATTAACTTAATTTTCAAGGTGATCAGATAATTTCATTCCATACAATTACACATATAAATTATCATAAACAAATCCCATTATTATATAATTAACAAGCCATCGCATTCATCCACAAATTCATATACATGCATTTCCCATATCCCACAAGCATCTAAATTTATATATATAAGTTTAGGTGCATCTATTCTACAAGCAAAATCAAGTAAAGAGTCATCAAGGATTTACTCACTCTACTATGTAGATCAATCAAAGTAATCCGGAGGCAAGTCATCTCCATACACAATGTCCCCTGGTCATCGAAATAATATTTATAAGGGATTGAAATAAACTTAGGAAACTAATTTAAATTTCCTTAAGTTATACTTTTGACTAGTTTTCGTAACTTTTCCCAATTTTTACTTAAAAGTTCAATCGCATATAACTTTTCATTTTAAATCCGATTTTTATGATCTTATAGTCAATCTTCATCGTTTCCGAGTATACTTTAACGTGGTGAGGTTAAATTTTCGAAATGAGGCATGCAAATCTGTCCATGTGTCAGAACAGTAGCGATCCTCATGTTTTGGAGTGTTTTTGGGCCTTGTTTGGTAAATGGGCTTTTTGGTAACTTAAGAAATCCTTTAGGCTTGGTCTTAAGATTTTATCCTAAGCTCAAAATAATCCTTGAGATCAAATTTACAACTTTGATTTATACTCCTAAGGCTAACAACCACTTCATGAGCCCTTTAGTGGGCTTAAGTTATCAAATGGGCTTATTTTTTGTTCAAACTAAAGTTAGTAACTTTGTTGGGCCTATGGAGTCTTAGGTAGATTTCTTATAGACTTCAAAACAACCTCCCTTAATGTTTTAAAGTGCTGATCAGAATTTTATTGAAGGCCCAACTTAGAGTTCTAAGCTTGTTTTGAGAGTTTTAGGCTCGGTTTTGAGTTTTAAGTTTTGTATACTTACTACACTTGCTTTAGTTGATCTTTTCACATTGTTCACTTACTTTTATCATATTTTTAAGTGTCTTTTATACATGTTCCAGATCTGGTCGTGATGATTCCAAGGGGTTTTTACTTGGTTTTCCAACTTGTTTCATCATTTCCTTAAGTTTAGGTGTTAGATCATACACTTAAACTACTTGTATCCAAATCTTAACTTAACTTTTCTTCCGTAAGATGATTCTTTAACTCATGCTTCACACAAAGAAATAGAAGATCTTACACTTATTACAACTTCCATATCATAGCACATATCATACAAAGTTGGTTTCTTTATAAAACTTCATCTAATGAATTTTTCCTTAACTTAAGTCTAGATTTGAGTATGTTTAACTTAATGAAAATAAAATCAACATTCAAAGGACTTTTGAATCCTTACATCCAGCATGCTCATCTTCCATTCAAGTTCTTGTTTCAAGATTTTCTTAACTTAAAATCTTCCATTTAAAGTGTTAAACAAGTATCTTTACAAAATACCAACTTTACATGCTCATGTTTCAACTTCATGTAAGGGTTTCATGAGTTTGTTTCTTAAAATGGTCTTTGGTGTTATAACATCTTAAATCATACTTATATCTTCAAGAAATCAAAGTCTCTTAACATAAACACTAACCCACTAATCACAAGAAACACTTACTTCTCCTTAAAGCAAAATACGATGGTTGTGCACAAAGGTTCCACTTAAGCTCTTAACTTTGCTTCCTCTTTTTGCAACCTTTTGGAAACTCGAGTTGTTTGATCCTTTGGAATGGGCTTTGTGGAAGGTTCTAATGGTTCTAAAAGAGCTTAGATGTTGGAAGAAAATGACACAAGAAAAGGAGAAGGAAATGCTGTGAGTGAAGTTTAGAAAAATGGTGGTAAAGTTGATTTTGTGGGGTAAGGTTGTTTCTCCTTTTATGTTTGTTTCAAATGAGAGAAAGAAGAAGTGAAAATGAAATTGAAAGTGAGAGAAATAAGGGGAAGAGTGGCCGGTTGGGGAATGAGAGAAATGAGTGTTTAAGATGTCTTGAAAGTGTTATCTTGTAGCTTATACAAAAATCAACAATTGCAACTATTAATGATGTAAGCATTAAGGAGTAAATAGTAGTGTGTAAGGGGAAGTGATTGATGGTTGAAAGATAAGAGTATGCCATTTAGTGTCCTTTGGGGTCATGGAATGGTCATGTCTCATTTAATGAAGTTAAGTATTTGAAATCATGTGAAAAATTGTCCATATATAGTATAAGTGAAGAGGTGATAAGGAAAATGTCTTATCACTAGATTTTGATAAGTTATCAATTGAAAATGATTCCAACTCTCAATTGATAAGTCATCTAAGGTGATTGATTGGTGTACTTATTGATGTGTAAGGCTTAGACATGAAGATAAGGGAATGGTCTTATAGGAAATTGTTTTAGGGTTTTCATCTTGCATTGTTTTGTAATTTATGATTTGATTTTTATAAAATTGTGAAATTTTCTAAAGTTGAATAAAATTATTCAAATTAAATTATTGATTAATTACTTAGGGTTAAAATTCCTTAATGGTTTTAGGGGTTAGGGTTTTAAGTGACTTTAGAGCTCGTAGTTCTTCAAGCTAGGGTTTTATCAATAATTGGCTTTTGAATTGGAAAAATTTAATTCATTTCTAAATGTAAAATTAAGTTTTTCGTTTAGTTGATCCTTGGGAACGTTCGAAAAGTACTCTTAATCAAATCTTAGGCCCACTAAAAGTAGGGTTTAGAACTTCTTTATCGCTAGTTGAAGAAACTGAAAGATACGGAAGACAATAAGGAGAAGGGAGAAGTCCAAGTCAAAGCTGAACCTGAGAGAACGAGTAAAAGAGAGCAGGAATTGGAGAATCGTTGCGAGGAGTATGACCAGAAGATAAAGGCATTAGAAGCACAGTTGAAGAGGACCAAGGGCAAGGAAGAGGAAGCTTCTAAGATCAAAAAGAGGAAAAAGACGCAAGATGAGTCCCCTAGCCATAGGAAGATTAGAATTTAGATTCTAGACTCTTTTAATGTTTTCTTCTTTAAGATTCCTTTTTCGAACAAAATAAGTGATGTAAAGCTTCACAATTGCAAAAATTAAGAAAAATTAGTTAGGTTTTGCCACATCGAAGGTCTCTTGCCAATCCTTAATTTTTCATTACATTCGTATGACACACATCCTGCATTTATATATTTAATGACTTCCTTTCCCTAGAAAAATGTAATATATGCTAACCCTTTACTAAGTTAACAAAATCAGGTAAAATCTTAAGAGAGCTCCTAAACATCAAGTCTTTCAAAGAAGTCCGATTAGAATGTGTTCCTAGACCAGGATAGCCACTACTCAAGGAAATGACAGAGAACTCGAGATCAATGATCCCTCTAAGCTGAGGTTCTATTCCACAGAAAGGGCTATGGAGAAGATGGTAGAACCAATGAGCTTCCTAGTAGATAGCATCGCTTTGCTACGAGCCACAGCACTAGCTAATGAAGAAAGCTCCAAGCTTCGTTATGGGAAGGATACGTAAGCTCTCGAAGCAAAGCATGAATATCCAAAAGACTTATTCAAGTCAAAAGGAGTTTACTCGAAAGACAACTCGACCTTTGAACCCGACACATATGTAACCCCGAGACCGATTGACCAAGGGCCTAGTATAGATAGCTTGAAAGAACTAGAAAAGAAACTGAAGCAACAAATAGCTGAGAAGATGAAAGCACTTATAGGGTATGATGGATTTGAACAAGCAGGGATCATCGAGTTTTCCACGTACGACGTTAGATCATATTCCAAGAAGTTAAGGTACCAGAGTTTGAAAAGTATAGCGAGATGGGCTGCCCTAAGCTCCATACCAAGTTGTATGTCAACAAGATGGGTAAATATGTTCAATATGATTCACTGATGGTATAGACATTCCAAGATAATCTAATAGGACAGGCCCTAACTTGGTACGCCTAGCTCGATCTGAACCAGATGAATACATAAGAGAAACTTGCTAAGGCATTTTACAAACAATATAAGTTCAACGTAGAAGTAGCTCCGACTATGATGGACCTAGTTGCCCTACGGAAGAAGAATAACAAATTGTTCAAAGAATATGCTCAAAGGTAGAGGTCCTTAGCTACAATAATCTCTACTCCTACTACCAAGAAGGAGCTTACATCAGCTTTCATTAACACCTTGGAAAGACCTTACTTCTCCCATCTCATTAAGCAAGCCTCATCCAATTTTGCTGAAGTGGTAGTAGCAAGGTATAGGATTGAAAGTGTTGTCTCTTCCGGCGAGCTTCAAGAGCTAGCAGATAAAAGACCACCAATGTCATCATCTAGTCCTAGACCAATTAGCAGCAAGCCTAAAGAATCTACGGTCGGTATGGTAAACTCAAATGTTAGACCAAATGCTCAAAACGCTTTCAGGATGAATCCTCCTTTGACTCAACAACAGTTCAAAGACCAACCTTAAGCTAACAAGACCTATAGACAATTTACCAAGATACCGGTCTCCTTAAGTCAAGTTTTAAAAAAGTTACGAAAGGATAATTTGATACAGTATGAACTTCCTAGAATCAATACCGGCTAAGAATCTTTAACCCTACAGTAAAGTGTGAATACCATTGTAGACAAGTAAGGCATTCGACCGATGTGTACTGGAGGTTAAGGAACAAAATTCAGGACTTGATAGATGAAGGGACAGTGTAGTTAGATTTTGTAGAAGCCTCGGCTCCCAACGTTAACAATAATCCCCTACCTAACCACAGGCTGATGATTGGTATGATTTTTTATGACTGTACCGCTAACGTCATTAATTCAGATAAGAAGCCTAAGGTCTTTGAGTTTTATACCAATGACTAGACTCTAAAAGTGAAGAGGTACACATTTCACATACCGTTGGCACCAGAAAATTACAAGGCTACCCCATTTAACTATCACCTGGTAAATCAAGAGAAATCAGGTCCTTTAATAAGGGGCATTACTCAATCAGGAAAGATTTACCACCCAAGAGAAGAGCATGGGAGGAAGGCCGTACTGGGGGAATCAAATGATAAGACGATGGCCGAATACGTTGAAGGGCTATCGGCCTTTACTAAGATGATCAAGTTAAGTGAGTATAAGATCATGGACCAACTCAGTAAGACTCCTACACAAATATCGTTGATGAGCTTATTGATCACATTTGAACCACACAAAGAAGCATTATTTCATAATTTAAAGGAGGTGAAGGTCCCTCATGAAATTCCAACTGAGAAGATGGGACTGGTCACTAATTCCATCCTCGCCATGGATCAAATTTCTTTTTCAGTTGAAGAATTAGGCAAAGATGGGAACAAAAATACGAAGACACTCTTTATCATGGTAAGGAGTAATGATATAATGATTACCAGAGTACTCATTGACAACGGATCATCACTAAACGTTTGTCCACTCACCACCTTAGATTTGCTGGGCATCGATACATCTGCAATTAGGACTTCTTCTACAACAGTAAGGGCCCTTGATGGTTCCAGAAGAGAGATTATAAGGGTGATATATTTATCCGTGAGTATTGGCCCTCAACACTTCACTATTCAATTCTAGGTCATAGACATTCCAAGATCTTTTAATTTACTCTTAGGAAGACCTTGGATTTACATAGCAAGAGCCATACCCTTAAGCTTGCACCAAAAGCTAAAGTTTATCTCAAATGGCTAGGTGATTACAATTCTGGGAGATCAAGATTATGAAATTTACAAGGAAACTACCATACCCTACATAGGAAGTAAAGGGCAAGAAGAGCTGGGCTTACAAATGTTTGAAGAAGTAAGCATGATTACTAGTCCCAATAGAGAAGAAGATAGAAGAATAGAGTTCAAGGAAGGCCAGATCGGTTCCTACAGCCTTGGCTACGATCCTACCCCAGTAGAAGAATTATAGAAGAAACAAGTAAGGGGCAAGAGAGGCAACAAATTATACCTTGCCCTGATGATCTTTCTACTACTAGCTAAGACATTCATACGGGAAGAGACTGAAGCCTTGGAATTTGCTAATGAAGGAGCAACAAGCTCGACACATGAGTTCCAGCACCATTTGAATAACTAGTTCTCCATCCTAGCAAATGGCAACAGGTCTTCCCTAAGGTAAAGGGTGACCCGTAGTTAGTATTTTTTTGAATTTTTATTTTCAATAGTCATCATTTCAAATGTATCAAGAAACCTTTCATTCAAAAATTAGTTAAGCCTTTATCTCATTTGAGATTCACTTCCATTCATTCAATAAAATCTTAGTTCCTTTCTTTCCTTTATCATGTTTTAGTTCTCTTTTGCTTACATAAACTTTTCTTTATGCGTTTTGCCTAGATCCAATGAACCAAGTGAAAACAAGGAATACCTTACACAGGTAGAAAATGAGAATATCGATATCTCTTCCGGCCCTATTGAGTTAGTTGTCGGGAGCGATGTCGATTACCATATAATATACAAGAGGAATAACAAAAACATGAACTGGGTAGAATTGCTATTGATGAACCGATTGAAACAATTAAGGTGGGGAATGAAGAAAATCCTAAGAATCTAAAAATTAAAGGGGAGCTAAAAGAGAAACAAAAAACAGAAATCATTGTTAACTGATTATCAAGACGTGTTTGCTTGGTCGTATGAAGATATGTTAAGGTTGGACCCGTCGATCGTGGTCCACCGTTTACCCACAGAAGAAGGCGCCAAACTATAAAAGCAAAATTTAAGGAGATTTCGACCGAATGTCCTATTGAAAATCAAGGAAGAAGTTAAGAAACTATTGGAAGTAGGATTCAATGAGGAATCCAACTATCCAGAATGGGTAGCCAATATTGTTCCAGTAATGGAAGAATGGAAAGGTTAGAGTGTGTGTAGACTTTCGAGATCTCAACCAGGCAATGCCTAAAGACAATTTTCCATTGCCTTAAATTGATGTCTTGGTGGATAATACGGCTGAAAATCATCTATTCTCATTCGTGAATGGTTTTTCAGGGTACAATCAGATCCGGATGTCCAAAGAGGATAAGACAAAGACTACTTTTGTTACAATTTAGGGTATGTTTTGCTATAAGGTGATGTCATTTAGGCCCAAGAATGCAGGGGCAATGTATCAGAGGGCCATGGTTGCGATCTTTCATGATATGATGCATAAAGAGATATAAGTGTATGATGATGATATGATTGAGAAATCCAGGGAAGAGGAAGATCACTTAAAAAACTTGAGGAAGCTGTTTAACAGATTGAGGAAGTTCCATTTGAAGTTAAATCTAGAGAAGTGTACTTTTGGAGTGACATCAAGAAAATTGTTAGGTTTCATAATTAGCTAAAGAGGTATCGAAGTCAATCTTGATAAAGCCAAGGCTATAATCGACATACCTCCTCCATGTACACTCAAGGAAGTACGAGGGTTATTGGGGCATTTAAATTATATAGCTCGATTCATATCACAGTTAATAAACAAATGCTGCCCTCTATTCAAGCTATTGAAAAAGAATGCAAGGATTAACTAGGATGAAGAATGTGAAGAGGCTTTCACGAAAATTAAAGAGTATCTCATGAATCCTCCAGTATTAGTGGCTCCTATGCCTGGAAAGCCATTGTTCATATACCTAACCATATTGCCCGAATCCATTGGATTTGTGCTTAGTTAGAAGGATAAAGAAGGGAAAGAGCAGGTCATTTACTATTTGAGCAAGAAGTTCACAAAAGGGGAGCAAAAATACTCAGAAGCTAAAAGAACCTATTGTACATTGGTCTGGGTCATGCATTAACTCAGACAATACACACTTTACAATCAAATTGAGTTGATAACACAATACAATCCTTTGAAATAATTAGCAAAAAAACCGGCTCTCATCGGTAAAGTTTCAAAGTGGCAGATGTTGCTGATAGAATTTGACATCAAGTACATGAGCCAAAGTTCAGTTAAGGGGTAAGCCTTGGCAAATCAGTTAACGAAGAGTCCTTCTAAGGATACCCTTCAAGAAGCACGAGTTGAGTTTCCTAATGAAAGTATCTTCGCAGCAAAAAAATGATTCTAATAGCGAAGTAGTTGAAAAGCCCTCAAGGTGGAAAATGTTCTTTGACAGAGCAACTAATGTGTTCGGATGTGGAGTTGGGGCAATTTTGGTGTCTCCTGAAGGTACACAATTTCCAATGGCTGTGAGACTGGCTTTCCTATATACTAATAATATTGTAGAATAGGAGGCATGTATTTTGGGACTCAAAATTGCATTGTTTAAGGAGATACAAGAAGTAAAGGTGTATGGAGATTCCTCGTTGATCATAGGCCAAGCTTGAGTTGAGTATAAGACAAAAGACTTTAAATTAGTACCTTACCACCAACACTTGGCTAAGTTGATAGCCAAGTTCGAAAAGATTACATTTGCGTATGTGCTAAAGGTTCAAAACCAATTTGCTAATGCTCTCGCTATTGGCATCAATGATCCAAATATCACGAGGAGTAGAGATTTAACCACTTAAGATTAAAATTGAAGAAAAGCCCGCTTTCTATTTGGCAATGGAAAGTTCATATGACGAAAAGCCTTAGTATTATGATATCAAAACATTCTTGTAACATGGAGCGTACCCCGATGAGGTTGAGAAGAAGGATAAGAAGATAATCAGAAGATTGGTTGCTCAATACTTGATAAGCGAGTCTACATTGTACCGACGATTGTTTAATGGTACGCTTTTATGTTGTATAGATGAGAAAGAGGTAAAGGTGCTAATGAAAGAAGTGTACGAAGGAGTATGTGGCCCCTACATGAATGGTTACATGCTCACCAAGAAGATGATGAGATAGGATACTATTGGTTAGCTATAGAAACAGATTGCGTCAAACATGTTAGACACCACCATTTGTACCAGATCTATGCAAACAAGATAAATGTTCTGCCTCAAGAATTGCATACATTAGCTATACCATGGCCTTTTTCAATGTGGGGGATAGACATTATTGGCCCAATCTCTCCAAAGGCATCTAACGAGCATCGATTTATACTGGTAGCTATTGATTATTTCACTAAGTGGGTTGAAGCCTCCTCCTACTCTAATGTGATGAAGGGAGTAGTGGTCAAGTTCATTAAGAGTGACATACTGGCTCGATACGGTACACCAGAGATGAAGATTACCGATAATGGTATGAACTTGAACAATAAATTAATGTTAGAGTTGTGCCAACAGTTCAATATCATTCATAGAAATTCCACTCTTTATTGACCTCAAATGCATGGAGCAGTAGAAGCGGCCAACAAGAACATCAAAAGGATTATTGAGAAGATGGCCATTACATATTGAGATTGGCATGAGATGTTACCATTTGCACTCATGGCCTATCGAACTTCTATCAGAACATCAATAAGGGCAACCCCCTACTCATTAGAATATGGAATGAAGGTTGTACTGCCAATAGAGGTCGAGATTCCATTGCTCAAGATAATGTCGGAAACCCAATTAGATGAGGCTAATTAGATAAAGAAGTGAATTTAGCAGTTGAATTTGATTAATGAGAGGAGGTTGGCAGCCTTGTGCCACAACGTCTGCTATCAGCAACAAATGGCCAGGGCTTTCAACAAGAAAGTGCGACCCCGAAGTTTTGAGTAAAGAGATGTGATGCTGAGGAAGACTTTGCCTAATACACATGATTCAAGAGAGAAGTTTGCTCTGAACTATAGAGGGCCTTACATTGTGAAGAAAGTATTACTTGGGGGAGCTGTTATCTTATCTCAAATGGATGGACCAGACTTAAGGGGCCTAGTAAATGCTAGTGCATTGAAGATGTATTATCCTTGAAAAATCAATAGAATTTTTGTTCAAATTATGAAATGCAAACAATATTAGTATTACTATTGTCTCGTTTTCATTTTCTACATGCAAAGTTAGTATTCCTAGTAGTCATCTACATTGTGTAATATCTTTAGCCCCTTTCTCGTTCTACTAAAAATCCCCACTTCTCACTCTATCCAAATAAACCCTATACACAAGAAACACAAGAAAAAATAAACACTTAACTTGGAATAATGTCTATTGATAAAAATAAATTTTAAATAAAAAATCGAAATTTAGGTTCGACAATTGTATTGTTGACTGCATTCATGATATGGCACAAAGGGACCTACAAGTTGAGTTTTTAAAGGCTTAAACACTGCTTAGTTAGCTTTTAAGCATATAGAACTGCATTGCTCAACATATTCTAGCCCCGATGTATGACTAACTATGTGTTGGATTTTCAAACCATAATAGGTGGTTTTTGTTAGGAGTCCTATTCTTAAGCAACTCCTTGTTGCCTTAGGTTTTTGGACATAGTATCTAAGTGCCTGGATATGTCAACTAACCAGATGAAAATTGGAAAAGTATGGGATATTAGTACTGATGCTTCTCACGTGTACGAGCATGGCACGAATTTCCTATATAAATAGTTTGTATTGATAACTTGGATAATGAAATTGGATATTTTATAGTATTGATCTAGGTAAATGCATGTTGTACTTGTTCTATGTTTTGTTTTATCCACTTTCACTTAGCTCACAAAGAGTTGAGGGTATACTTGTGTATCTTCAAGTTATGAAGAGAATTAACTGGGCAACATCAACTGGGGGAAAAAGTCTTTTGGGAGTGCGTAGAATGGAGTCAGTCACTTTTAAGGAAGTCTTATTGCATTTTGATCTTAGTTCTATGAAGGATCTATACATATGAAAAAGAAAAGTATTGTATTCTAGGTTTGGTTAAGTTTGACAGATGTAATCTTTTGTATAAACAAGTGTAAAGCTAAACTCCGTTGTAGTACTCTTTTGTTATAAATAGAATTTTTTGTTGAATATAAATAGGTATTCTTATGTGATGGTACATCTTGTGCTCTATCGAGATATGATATGGGACGGTTGTATCAGCACTTTTTCAGCATCGTCCCTTCGACTACCTATCTTAAAGCTGAATTTCCTACTCCTACTAAGGTTAAGGTATGTAAAGGGGATCAATAGTTGACAAGGTCATTGTATATAAGGGCGTTAAGGTGAGAAGAAATTTTTCAAGTCAAAACTTGCCTAGAAGGAAAATCAATCAACTTAGACAATGCCAAAGATGAAACAGAGGAAATTTCACTAAGAGATGATCTCGAAAAGACAACCAAGATAGGGAAACTTTCACTAACAAACATCCGTCAAAGTTTAATCAACTTTTTGTTGGATAATGCTGATGTATTTGCATGATCACCCTCAAACATGCCGAGAATCCCTAGAGACGTTATGGTATGTAAACTCCAGATCAATCTAAACACAAAGGTAGTTCAATAGAGGAAAAGACATTTCACCCCTAAAAAACGAACAGCCATCAAAGAATAGGTCCAAAAACTCTTAAAGGTAAGATTCATTCAAGAAGAGCCTTATCCGACTTGGCTAGCCAACTATGTATTAGTCAAGAAGTCTAATAATAAGTGGTTTATGTACATAGACTTCACGGATCTGAATAAGGCTTATCTCAAAGATTGCTTTCCCCTACCAAGAATAGATCAAATGGTTGATTCAATTACTGAGCATGCTTTACTCTCTTTCATAAATGCTTTTTTCCAGCTACAACCAAATTAAAATGAATGAGGAAGACAAAGTTCATACATTATTCGTCACTAACTGTAGAACATATTGTTAGACAGTGATGCCCTTTGAGCTAAAAAACACCAAAGCAACTTATCAGCGACTTGTAACTATGTTGTTCAAGCCTCAAATCCATCGAAATGCTAAAGTATATGTCGACGATATGATTGTGAAAAGCATGACAAAGGATCAACTTCTCGTTGATCTTAAGGAAACATTTAGTACTTTAAGAAGACACCATATGAAGTTAAATCTATAGAAGTGTATCTTTGGTGCTACATTAGGAAAGTTTTAGGTCACATGGTCACTTGGCACAGTATTAAAGTGAATCCAAGGAAGATTGATGTGATCAAAAGCATGAAATCTCCTCATTCTATCAAGGAGGTTTAAGAGCTAACTTGATAAATAGCTACCCTTAACAAGTTCATGTTGAGAAGTGTGGACAAGTGTATAAAATTCTTTAAAATTTTAAAGAATCAAAAAGATTTCAAGTAGATAGATGAGTGCAAAAAAGGATTCAATGACCTTAAGGAATTTCTCGCATCAACACCAATTCTCTTGACATTGATTCTAGGAGAGAACTTATATTTATATTTGTCAATCAATAGCCAAGTAATTTCCCCTGCATTGGTCCAAATCGACGGTAAGGAGCTTTACCCAATTTATTACACGAGTCATGTCCTATAAGGACTAGAGCATTAATATTCCAAAAGTTGAGAAATTTGTGTTAGCAGTGGTTCTCTTAACAAGAAAGTTGAAACCATACTTTAAGGCTCATCAAATCATAGTCCTTACTGATCAACATTTGCGATAGGCATTGCAACGGTTAGATTCTTCAAGAAAGATGATGAAATATACCTTGGAGCTAAGTGTCTATGGTGTACAATATAAACCCAAAACTGCATTAAAAGCTTAAGTGTTAACATATTTTCTAGTTGAGTTCATGGGTGAAGAAGACAACATAGAAATTGCTAAGAAGCTGTATGGAACCTTTATGTTGATTGTTCTTTAACCAAAGAAGGAAGTGGTGTAGGTCTTATTCTAAAAGGACCCCATAATATCAAGGTTAATTATGACCTGAAATTTAGATTTCTAGCTAGCAATAATGAAGAAGAATATGAAGCCCAAATAATAGGACTTAGATTAGCAAAGGAAGTTGGTGCTGAGAAAGTTAAAGTTTTCTCCAATTCACAACTTGTTGTGAATTAAGTCAAAGGAAGTTATGCAGCGAAGGAAGAAGAAATGAGCGAGTACTTGTTGATAGTATGAGCACTCATTAAAGAATTTCAATCATTTTTAATTCCCAAAATACTATTGAGTAAGAACATCGCAGCCAACAGGCTATCAAAGTTGGCCAATATGGTATTTCCCAATTTGAGCTACAAAATTTTTGTTGAGTTTCTCCTACACAAGAGTTTACCAATTGTTCTACAAAGCTGTGAACTAGCTCCTTGCCTAAAAGAGAAGTCTTTGATGGATCCAATTATAGATTATTTGAGGGATGGTGTCCTCCCTAATGACAGGAAAGAGGCTCGAAGATTGATTTATCAAGCCACAAATTATACACTAATAAATGATTAGCTATATAAACATGGCATTTCCCAACCTTATCTTTAATGCCTTCCTCTGAAAGATGCACGACAGTGTATGCAGCAACCATGTGAAAGTACAAACGTTGTATATATGTGCCTTGCGACTTAGTTATTATTAGCTAACAATGAAAAATGATGAAAGAACATCTATTCAGCATTGTCCATAGTGCTAAAAGCATAAGGTGCCAAGTCATGCACCTTCTACTGAATTGTACTACTTAACTAGTCCTTAGCTTTTTACCCAATGGAGATTAGACATACTCAAACTATTTTCAAAGTCTACAACCTAAGACAATTTGTTATTATTGCTTTGGATTATTTCACAAAGTGGGTAAAGGCTTAACCACTAGCAAGGGTCATCGAACAAAAGGTTAAGGCCTTTTTTTTCAACTTCATTATATCAAGATTCGAGGTTCCATTTACGATGATCACGGATAATGGATTGCATTTTGTGAGAAACATGTATCCACCTAAATTACATGTCTATAGCTCACCCTCAAACTAATGGTCATGGAGAAGTTGTCAACAAGATCATCTTAGGCAACTTAAGTAGGAAAGTTAATCAAGCAAAGGAAGATGAGCTGATGAGTTGCCAAATGTTTCATGGGGATGTCGGACTATTCATAGAACCACAATAGGGGAAACGCCCTTCTATTACCAATTAAATTAGACCTACTGAATTTATGCACTCAAAATTTTGACATGATGGCTAACCAAGTTGGTTTAACAGCTAATTTAGATACTGTTGAAGAGATAAGAGACGTAGCAAGAGCAAGAGTCACAGCATATCAACATAGAGTGGCGAGGTATTATAATTAGAAGGTGAAACGTAAGGCTTTTCAACCTGGCGATTTGGTTTGTAAGAAACTAGAGGTGATTAGTGTGCAAGAGAAACATGGGAAACTTAGTGCAAATTGGGAGCATCTTATTAGAGTTCGGGAAGTCGTTAGCAAGGGGTCCTATTAACTAGAGTGGTTAGATGGAACAATCATTCCTCGTGTATGGAATGTTGAGAACTTGAAACTTTATTTTAATTAATTCCTTTGATGTTATGAAGCATTTCTATTTGTCTTATAAGGCAATAGCCTAGTTGTTTCGAAAGGCAATCATGTTCAAAATTCCAATTCTGACTTAGTTTCCTTCCTAATCTTCTTTATGATCAACGGATCGTTATCTAAGTTTAAACTATAATGAATGAATCGGTGCTTTAAGTTCAGACCTATCATGGTTAACAAACTTTATAATTTAGCCAAAAAGTCAAATAAGGAACATGATTGTTCTAATAAGTGATCTTGTAGTGCAAAAAAGGTGACTAATCCATGTCTCAAATGACTAATGGATAGGCTTTAAGAAAGCACTTAACATATTGCATGTGAAATAAAACATGCCAAAAATAGTTGTGTGAAACAAAACATGCCGAGAAAAAATAGGCATGTGAAACAAAACATGCTAAGGAAAACAGGTGTGTGAAATAAAGCATACTAGGAAATGAAACACGTGAAATAAATTACGCTAAAACTATTAAGTTACACATCATAGAAATGTGGATCATATTAATAGAATTTGAAATGTTCGGTCATTCAACCAAATCTTATCCATACAACATAAATAAATGATATGATAATCCTAAGATGACGAGTCCTTTAATTGTATAAAGGCATTTCCTTGGTTGAAAGATGGGACCCCATTGGAGAATATCCCTTTCTCAATGCTTAGGGTCTTAGAATAGGTGGATTTTTCTTTTTGCATGTAAGGTATCTCTTTAGATAGACGATCTTCATCACCGCTAGGATCTTCAACACAAATTCTATTATTATCATCTTGCGTTTAGATCTCAACACTTGAATCTTTGTCGGTTTCTTCATCATAACTATTGACTTGGTCATCGATGTCAACAAAATCCAGGTACGAAAGATCATATTCAAAGTGAAACTTCAAAATTTCTTCTCTTGCCACTTGAACTCCCTCTAATAACTTCTTTCTCAATAACCTCTCTTACTGTCAACTTAGAGTCACGATCTCTAGTGCCTCTTCAACAAAGGGCCCTTTCCTCGCTGCTTCCTCTAATTCAGCAATACAACTTTGTAGTCTAGAGTTATTGGTCTCTAGCTTTTTCATCTACATCTTAGGGCATGTCCTCCTCATCACTCATTAAGCTAAGTGTTCAGCCTAGATCCCAGCACTCTTCTTTCTTTTTACAAAACTCCTCCTTCAAGTCTTCAGCTTCCTTATATTGCTCGTTAACCTTAGCCTTAAGGCTTAAGACTTCATCAACCATTAAAGAATGTGCTAATTTCTCAGCAACAAGTTCCTCCTAAAATTCTCTAGCCTCCATCTCAACCCTAATCCTTACACTCTTGGCTACTACAATCTAAGCCCTTAAGGAATTATATGCATCCTCAATTTTCTGCAATAAATTGATAATATAAAATGATGAATTCACTAGACCACCTGGGAGAACATAAAATTATTATTACCTTCTTCATTTCTTTGTCGGCTTCAACTAATGCCATTAGAACGTAACTACTAATCTATAAACAAATAGAAATTATGTCAACAATAAAACATGTACTATAAATGAAACAATTCGACTGATACTTACATTATAAAACTTAGCAATGTGTGCCTTGTTATAGCCACCAACCCTATCAACGTCTTTCTTTACAATTTCCCTATCTTTAGGAAGAATGATTCCCTCCATTAAAGTGAAGAATTTATTCCAGTCTTCCAACGTTAAATCATTGTAGAGAATGTTATGGCCCTAACATGGAACAAAGTATTCACTTACTTTGTTGTTAAGGACAAATTCAACACTATTGATGCCAAGAGCCTTATTTCTATTGCCTCCTTTGTCCTCTCATCTAAAGTTTTAGAATTCTTAGATGGAGGTTGGTCGGTAAGCTCCTTTCCACTTCTTTTATTGGGACTTAGCATAATACTCACTTGAACCGATGGTCCCTCGGCAGTCTCATGACGGGTAACTTCATCCCTGCTACCAACGCCGATATCTCGGCTCTTCATCTAAATAAATGCTTATTGGCGTTAGGATTGCTTCAACTTTTATAGCCTTAATGGGCCTAGGATTTTCACCCCCTTGACATTTATCGGTTGGGCAGGATGCCTTTTTCATAGCCACTACCTATTTTGCCTGTAAACCCTACTTTTAGTAGGCCTAAGATTTGATTAAGAGTACCTTCCGAACGTTCCTAAAGATCAACTAAACTAAAAACTTAAGTTATATTTAGAAATGAATTAAATTTTTACAATTCAAAAGCAAATTGTCGATAAAACCCGAGCTTAAAGAACTGTGAGCCCTAAAGCTACTTAAAACCTTAAACCTTAAAACCATTAAGGAATTTTAACCTTAAATAATTAATCGATAATTTAATTTTAATAATTTCATTCAACTTTAGAAAATTTCACAATTCTACAAAAATCAAATCATAAATCACAAAACAATGTAAGATAAAAATCTTAAAACAATTTTCTATAAGGCTATGCCCTTATCTTCATGCATAAGCCTTACACATAAATAAGTAGACCAACTAATCACCTTAGATAACTTATCAATTAAGAGTTGGAATCATTTATCAATTGATAACTTATCAAAATCTAGTGATAAGACAATTTCCTTATCACCTCTTCACTTATACTACATATGGATAAATTTTCGCAAGAATTCATAAGCTTAACTTTAATAAAGGTGACAAGACCACTCCATGACATAAAAAGACTTCCCATGGCAGATCTAAAAAGAGGAGAAAGGGGGGTCATGCATTTGTCATTCACCCATCAATCACTTCTCCTTACACATCACTATTCACCCCTTAATGCTTACATCATCAAGAGTTGCAATTGTTAACTTTTTGTAAGCTTCAAGACAATACTTCCAAGACATTTAAACACTCCTTCTCTCTCCATTTCCAACCGGCCACATTTCCACCATTTATCTCCCTTTCAATTTCACTTTCACTTCATCTTTCTCTCCTTTGAAACAAACATAAAAAGGAGAAACAACCTTACCCTACAAAATCCATTTTTCTTCCATTTTTGAAGCTTTACTCACGGCATTTTTTTCTTGTGTTCTTATGTTATTTTCTTTCACCATCCAAGACCTTTTAAGACCATTAGAATCTTCCATAAACCCCATTCCAAAAGAGCAAAAGATTCGGGTTTCAAAAGGTGGCTAAAAGGAAGAGGCAAAGTTAAAGGCTTAAGTGGAACCTTAGTGCACAACCACCAAACTTTGCGTTAAGGACGAGTAAGTGTTTCTTGTGATATGTGGATTAGTATTTATGTTAGGAGACTTGGATTTCTTGAAGATATGAGTAAGGTTTGAGTTGTTATAGCACCAAAAATCGTTTTAAGAAACAAACCCTAAAACCCTTACATGAAGTTGAAATATGAGCATATAAAGTTAGTGTTTTGTATGGACATTTGTTTAATGCTTTGAATGGAATATTTTAAGTTAAGAAAATCTTGAAATGAGAACTTTAATGGAGGATAAGCATGCTGGATGTGAGGGTTCCATAGTCATTTGGATGTTGATTTTGTTTCCATCAAGTTAAACATGCTCAAATCTAGACTTAAGTTAAGGAAAAATCCATCACATGAAGTTTTATGAAGAAATCAACTTTGTATGACATGAGCTATGATATGGGAGTTGTATTAAATATAAAATCTTTTATTTCTTTATGTGGAACATGAGTTAAAGGATTATTTAATGGAAGAAAAATTAAGCTAAGATTTGTACACAAGTAGTTAAGTGCATAATCTACCACCTAAACTTAAGGAAATGATGAAACAAGTTGAAAAACCAAGTAAGGACCCCTTAGGACCAACATGAACAGATCTAGAACGTGGGAAAATGAGGCTTAAAAATATGATAAAAGTGAAAGAACAAAGTGAAAATATTGACTAAAGCAAGTATTGTAAGCATATAAAGCCTAAAATTCAAAACCGAGCTTAAAACTCTCAAAACAAACTTAGAACTCTAAGATGGGCCTTCAATAAAAATCTGACCAGAAATTTAAAGTACCAAGAGAAGTTGTTTTGAAGCTCATAAGAAATCCACCTAAGGCCCCATAAGCCCACCAAATTCATTAACTTTAGTTTGAACCAAAAACAAGCCCATATGACAACTTAAGCCCACTAAAAGGCCCAAGAAGTGGTTGTTAGCCTTAAGAATATAAATCAAAGTTGTAAATCTGATCTCAAGGAGTATTTTAAGCTTAGGAAAAAATCTAAAGACCAAGCCCAAGGAATTTCTCAAGTTATCAAAAAGCCCATTTACCAAACAAGGCCCAAAAACACTCCAACACATGAGGAACGCTACTATTCTGACCCGTGGATAGAATTGTATACCTCATTTCGAAAATCTAACCTTACCACGTTAAAGTAAACTCGAAAACAATGAAGATTGACTATAATATCATAAAAATCAGATTTAAAACGAAAAAGTTATAAGCGATTGAACTTTGAGTAAAAACCGGGAAAAATTTCGAAAACTAGTCAAAGATATAACTTAAGGAAAATTTACTTAGTTTCTTAAGTTTGTTTCAATTCCTTATAAAAATTATTTCAATGACCAGGGGACACCGTTTACGGAGATGACTTGCCTCCGGATTATTTTGACTAACCCACATGGCAGAGTGAGTAAATTCCCGATGACTCTTTACTTGATTGTGCTTGTAGAATTAGATGCACCTAAACTTATATATATGAATTTGGATGCATGTGTATGAATTTGTGGATGAATGTGATGACTTGTTAAGTATATTTAATAAAGGGAATTGCTTGCATCATATATACATATGAATTGTCTGGAATGAAATTGTCTGATCACCCTAAAAATCGAGTTAATCACTTATGCGATTAAGAAATCAAAATGAATCATGCATACCCCATATTGCATACGGATAACACCGACTGTCGCTTCACGCAGAAGATGGGAAATGACTCACAGGAATACGAGTTTCCTGCAGGATTGGGCATTAGCTATGTCAGCATATATATTGAGTTTCTGTCTTAAGCTGATGGGCTTACTAGATGCCGGGAGACGCCAACCGTCAGCGAAGAGCTGAGTCTTGTGGCTTCTTCTTAGGGCGTATGTTTGTGGACTACGAGGGCCACCACACCGCTAGACTTGGGATTTTAAAAGATATGATTTGATTTTGGTAAAGGAAGTATATATATATGTAGAGTTTTGTTTTGGTATGAGCACGATAGTGCAAATGAAATAAAACCCAAGGTCTAAAACCCGGATTTTGGTTTGGGTCGGTTAATTATCTCCAAACCCCGACTTCAGGGGGCGTAATTCCGAGTCGTATGCGGTTCCTAGGTCACTGCATGCATTGTTTGGCATACTGGTTGTTCATGCATTCATATGATTGTGCATATAATAAATTTCTGCTATGTGGTACTGACGAGGGCATTTGTCTCACTAAGCGTAAGCTTACACCCCTATAGATTTTTGTTGATGCAAGAGAACCTCTTCGTCAATCCGGGCCAAGGCATGTCCGTGGTAAGTCTCATGTAGAGACAGGTTGGAGCGATCAGAAAGCGAAGAGGACATTTTGTAATAGATTATAGATAGTTAGATATTTTTATGTTTTTGTGCATAACTTAGATTTTATGCAGTTCCGTTATAAACTGCATTTGTTTGTAATATTATTTTGGTGTGGGTCTCACGAGCCCACACAATTAGTTAAATTATAATATAGAAGAAATTTTAGTTTAATTTGCTCTATATTACTAGTCTATGGGCCTAGTAGTAACGTAGAGTGGAAGGAGCCTTGTGTATCGTATGAAAAGCCTATGATCAGCAAGGGAGTTGATAATAGACCTTTATACGGTACACGACGACCTATCACAACAACGATACTGTTGGGTCGTTATATCGCCACTTTTTCTTGTATGGCCCTCTTTAGAGCAATCAACTAAGTAACAACTACTGTGGCACCTACTCATTTGTTAGCCTTAGACTTTTTCACCTTCGCTTAAGCCAACAATTTGTAGGACTTACATCACCAGTACCCATGTCTACAGTAAAAGGTAAAGATGTTAACAATAAAGAGAGATAAAGGATTTACGTGTTCCATGCAAAGTAAAGCTTAAAGGCAACTATACTCTGCCCCCACACCCCTACCCCCACCGCTCCCCCTTTGTTACGAGAACAGCTTTCCTCTTATAGCTCTACTCAGTACAACTATTACTTGACATCATACCTTCCTTCTCGAAGAACATTGGCTCCCTATTTTGATATAACCATATTATTCTTTCAGCGCCTTAGAAAAACATTTTGCTTTTCCTTCTTTCATGAATCTTTTTCACTACGACAACATCATTCGACATCAGCTTAATATCTTTAGTGCAAATGGGTTCAGTCCATTAGGTCCAAAAGTCCAATTCCTCGTTTGAAATTATAGACACAAACTTGTCATGCTACTTATGGATTTTGGACTCTAATCCATTCATGAATTTCCACCCATGCCTAACGGCTACAAAATACCAACCATCGAGCTATCTCTTTATTGTAAAGAAATACTTAAACAATTAGGGTGTAGCCCTAACCTCGATCTCTTCATAAACTATTTTGAAAGCTAGAAGAAGTCGATAAGTATTTGGTGAGAACATGCTTGGCGTAACTCCAAAATAGTTAAAGAATTTCTTGACAAAAATTGAAAATGGGAACATAGTCTAAAGTCGAGATATTTTAAATAGATATGAAACTCATACTCCCATGGAAAGCATACCTTTCCTCCTCTCTTGGCCTCCAAAGATTCTATATTTTAGGAAAATCTTGCTAGTACTTATTGTATTTCAAGACAAGAACTTTGTCGGAGACATTGGCCACTCCATCTAGCGAGTCGCTAAAGTGAATTACGTTATTATACAAATACCTTGCTATAGATCTTCCTTCTTTGTCTTTTAGATAAGTGTCTACTGTAAGAAAGTTGATTCGAGCAAGTTTGTCCCACTACTCTATTGCACTATCGACCGAGCTACTCGAGGAACATTGATAAAGCTAATTTAACCCCTGTTTTATTAGTGGCAATTCAATGATATCCTAAAGATTTATGTGCTTAATTGAAAGAATTGACACTTAACTAGTTAATATATTTGCCTCAGGTTCAATTCAATACAAATGGAGAAAAGGAGCTGGAAAGAGTGCATTTGGAGCATGAAAACACAGAGGAATGAAGACTTTCTGCAAGCAAGGGAGGATCCACGACCGTAGCTAAAACAGCCGATGAATAGCAGTGGAAATGAGACGATCAGTAGAGCTTATGACCTTGAACTACGGCCGTGTTGGTGGTGGTGACAACTACGGCTTTACACACGGCCGTGGTCCACCTAGTGTGCACGAAAAGAAAGAATTTTTATTGTATTTTTCGTGGGGATATATATATAGAAGAGAGGAGAGAGAAGGGGCACGGTTCTGATAATTGATACTTTTCCTTTAGTTGTTTTGCTTCGATATTGAGAAGTTAGGGTTTAATATAATCGGAGAGATTACACCGTGAGATTTATGGAAGATTGAAAAACGTTTGCTTGGATTTCAATTGAGAGTTTAGCTATTGGAATTTCTTGAGAAAAGTGTGCACAAACCAGTATTTTCATCTATATAAGGAATCAGTGAGATCATTCGCATTTCTTGTTTATCATAGAGAATTGTGTTGCAATTGTAATTATATTGAATCATGAATTCCTTCATACATAATTATATTGATGCTATGAATTCCATGGCTAACTAATTTATTAGATGGGAATGAGATAAACCCTAGAACGCTAAAATGATTGTGGTAATTATGTTATAGGAGTAATATAAATATGGCTTATTTTAGATTGCAGCTCTTTCTATTTTAATTATGACTTGTCTAAGTTATGATTGTTAGAGGTTATAGACATGGGAGTGTTTGTAAACTCATTAGGAGTTCTTGATTAAAGAATTCAGATAAATGCAGAAGCAGTGTCTAATTGTTTAATCAGAGATTATTGGGAGATTAATGCAATATCTTAAACTAATTAATCACTAAGGAATTAGGATAATTGGGTTAAAGATATTAGATTATCATATCATTGGAAGATGTATGATAATACTCTAGAATCCACTATTGATTAGAAAGCGGAAGCGAACTAATTAGATTAGAGGTCAAATCCTTAATTTAAGGAATTATAATCCCAATGAAATAACCATACATATATTATTCTATATAACTCAATGGCAACTTGATTAGTATCTCTGGGGTGGAATCTCGATTTCCCGTCACTTTTTCATTGATAAGTTTTTCAAATCATCTCTGGGGTGGAATCTCATTGTAATTGAGTTAAGTTAGTTTTAATTTTAGTATACAAAAAAAGAAAAAAATCATTCTTGATTTACCTAAATATTAACTAAAGCTAGCACAAGTTTAGTACTTTACTTAAGTCCTTGTGGGATCGACACTTGTTTTCAACATTATACTACTTAATACGATCCAGTATACTTACTGGTATTGCGCTCATTTTTTCTAAACACCTTTTCAGCGTATCAAACATGCCGTCTCAGTCCTTTTTATGGGGGAGAAGTAATCTCAATCTCAATTGCTTCAAAATCTGAAAGAATAAGTTAATGAATTACATCTCAAACCATACCTGATCTTGACTATAATGAACATCACATAACTTTTTGGAGGATTTTTTAAGATGAAGATGAAATACTGAAAGTAAGCGAAAGCTTATGATGCAGATGAAATGAAATCTGCTTTTAGTATTGAAAAAGTCCTTAAATATGAATGATTGAGCCTCATAACCACAACACATTTCTAATAGTAATGATACGCTGATTAGATGATGGCATGGATTATTGACATGTGTTTCAAGACAAAGATCCAATGGTTATTGAGGCTTTAACAGTTATTAGTGCCTATGATGTAATTATGGCTAAGGTGACAACTATCGTATGTGTTACCATTTAATCTTATGGCAAGTGGGAAAACTAAAAAGTTGCAACATTTCGAATAAGATACAATCCACCCTTCTAAATGGAAATTAAGGAATTTCCCACTTTACTTGACATTTGATAAACAGTTCTTCACTCAACCCCACAAAGAATATTAAACTACTCCATCTGTCGAATCTTCAACCATAAGAGTTAGGGGGTAAATGTTGATAGTCAAATTTCATCCATTACATTCACTCTTGCACTTGAATGATGAGAAGCCGAGTAATTCACATCTTGATAGATGCCGATCAAAATGGCCATATCTAGTTTGAATTTAATTCCATTATATAACCACCCATCACTCCTACAATTTAGGAATATTACTTGACCATAGGGTCTCCATATATCCCAATAATCATGTGATTAACTATTATTTCAGACACCCAACATTTACTTATAAATACAGATAAAAAGCACTGTAAGAACGATTTAATAACCCATAACTATTCACTTTATTCTCTTAAACCAACTTACTAACATAGGCATTAGAGTGGCCACACCAGATTAACTTTGGTACCTTTTAGTTCTTCGTACTTCACATGAAGAAAATTATCCAAAAATCATACAACAACACCTACCCTTTCCTAAGACCCTAAAACTTCCCATCTTCCCTTTGTTAGAAATGAGAATTGCACAAATCTATATCAAGGGCTACTGATCACTTGGTATTTTAAGTTACCAGTCGATTGGTAAACATGTGGTATCTATTGACCAATCTTCATCTAAATGATGCATTTCTTCTATTAGGGTTTAAGAGCTAGAAATTGATTGGTGTGCTCAATACAAGTGAATCAATCCTAGAACATTCCTTAGTCTTCTATTCATTTGGGCAATTACTTAAGTGATCAATCACTCACTCATTTAGTGGAGCTTCCTTCTAACAATCAATCAATAAGGAGACTACTGATCGATTGGTTAGCCTTGTGCCTATATTCTTTGTTCTATTCTATTCTCAACCAATTTGATAGGGGCTACCAATAAAATGGTAGGCTCAAACCTACAATGAAGAGAGAAAAAGGTCTAAGTTTCATAATAAAAGTAATAATTTTTTTTTCATTTAATTCTTAGAAAATTGCATGCATATACTTATGTTTAGGAAATATGTGTAATTATATCATAAAATTGTGGATTTTACTTCAACTATACACTAAATTACACATAATTCCTCAAAAAATTCACTATGCTTATAATTTACACACTTATTAGAGCTTCTAAAGAATATTCATCAAGGTTTCATAACTTTTAAGCAAATCATAATCTCACCTATAGCTATCTTTGCCCTCCACCTAGGCCAATGGATAATGATCCTCTAGCTAATTAGATTCTTAGCCTCACCAACTTTCTTTTCTTGTATATGCTTGATAAACTTAGCCTTTTGGCCTCTTCTATTTATGTTTTGTTGAATATCTAGCCATATTGTCTTTCTTACACATGTACTAAACTATTTTATATTTGTTCTACTTTTGTTATATCTTTTGTTATGCCTATTCTATAATCATGTTGAAATCTCTTAAGCTGCTTATTATTACTTGGTGATATGGTTGGTGTTGACTTAATGTTGGTGTTAAAGCTTCTTATCTATCATTCAAGCTGTAATTTTAATTGATGGTGCTATTTAATGCTATTGGCATTTTAATGAGGTTAATGTAGTATGTTTGATGTGAAATTGAAGTTTGTTTTCAAGCTTATTTGCTTTTTTTTTTTTTTATTTTCTTGAGAAGGGGACATACCTTAAGACTTAAGTCAAGACTATGTCGGATATTCGACCTAAATTTCTCTTCCTCATCATTGCCTAGAGTTACTCATCATTTTTATAAGGCCAAAGGAAGAGAAGAGTTAAGTCACTTAAAAGGTCTAGAATTTGATTAAAACTCTAGAAATTGGTCAAAATTTTGGCTTATAATCATATTAATAGTAAATTAAGTGTTTTTGCATCTTCTCATATTAGTGTTCTAAAATGAAGCATTCCTTTGCAAATTAAGTGTTGCAAATCCTTCTAAAACCAAATGCTTGATTGAGTGGAAGTACAAGATTGAGCAAGGAGTTAGAATAGAGTTTTATCCTCATCAAAAAGGGGGAAATCATTGAACCTAAGGTTTATAGTTCAATTTTGATGAGAATAAAACTAAGTTAAGTAGAAGAATTTGAGTTAATTGTTACATGAACATTAGCTTGCATATTATCTAAAAACAATTGACTCTTCAACTTAATTTAATCTGTGTGATTAAGCACTTGCATTAGTTAGATTATATGTATCTTATGTGTAAAGTATTTTTGTAAGGGATAAGAGAAGAAAAGGGAGCTTAGTTGATATTTGAAGAGCCAGCTTACTGGTGCTTATGCAAATCAACTTACCAATAAAAGAAACTTAGAGCGCACTTCGACTTAAGCCTCTGACCTAATGGTGGTGTGATTTACTAGCTTACCAGTATAAAGGCCTAAAATTAAACTTGATTTTGGCTCTACTTAAATAGCCGTCTTAATGGTAATTTGAACTAGTGTTGTTACTAATAACAATTTTGGCCTACCAACCTACTAGTATGGAAAGGAGCCGGCCTGTAGATAATTATATTTCAACTAGTTGTTGGAACATTTAATGCACTGTAAGGAGAAGAATTCTAAGGGTTCACATAAATGCTCTACCGACCTATCAAAGACAAGACCAATATTGATCACTAACAACAATATTCACTTACACTCATGCTAAAACATTCTTCTTATCTTTTGTACTTAGATTTGCAGTTAATTTAGAGAAATTTGTACTGCAATACTTGAGAGTTTATTAGTTACAAAAATATAGAGAGAAAAGTACTACACTTATAAGAATTGAGTGTTTTTGTGATTGTGATCTTGTGTTGAGGTGTATTATGATCGTATGTAGCTCTTAGAACTTGAATTGAGAAATTAATAAAGATGGTAGTTAATCCTCAATTGGAGACCTTGTATGTCCGTAGAGTGTAAGGGGTGGTTTGAACTCCACATTATATTTAAGCTTGATCTTCTATATCCATATCTCTTTTAAATTCTACATTTATTATTGTTGCCATATTATCCTGTTACATTTATTGCTTAAATTTGATTCACTACCCCCACCCCCTCCCCTTTTGAGTGTTAGCTTAGTTTATCAATTACATACCCTTATTGCACATTACTAACCTAAGTGCATACATTTTCTCTATTTCTATCTCCTTTAAGTGTTGATAATGAAAGTCTTCCCTTTCTCACAAGCCTTTCCACTAACTTGAGCATTCGAGTACATATGTCATAGTCACCATCGAAGCACATTTATCTCACATGTTCTCTTTTGTAAGCCTAATATTTGACCAGCTAAGTGGAAAAAGCCTATAAGAACTTTTATTCATCAATATTTTGGCACTCACTGAGGTTATTTTCAATATAAACATCGCATAACATGCCTAATATTAGAAACACTTAAAGCACATAAACCTCTAGAAAACAGCCACAAACCAACATAAATTCCAACAATGGCCCATTCCTAGACAAATGGACTATAAGCAACACAAGATGACCTTATCGCCCAAGTACAATAGCAAATGGCTAAAAGCAAATGCTTCAACAAAAAGCTTGGCACTTTCAAAGTGTGTTTGCTTTAGAAAAATAGCCAGTTGGTACATATTAGTGACCACATGTCATCACCTAACTCACCAATTTCATCTTGGCATCAAGCATTTGCTACCTTGCATGGTAAAATACGCTAAGGTCACATGTAGAACACTTCGAAACACAATTTAAAAATTCTCCATAGACTTTAACTTAAGCAACATCAATGACATGATCAATAAGCTCCAAGGCGCTAAGATGTCTAAAGAACAATTTGATCCTTGGACAACCTTTTCAATTGAATGTTTTCCCTTCATCCAAGCTATAGGGGAGGAAGCCTTTCCTCCTAATATTAAGATCTCTCTTATTGAGATGTATTGCAATACAATGGACCCTATGGTTCACATGACTTACTATACCCCCACAATAGACCTACATGGTACTTCTAATGCTATCGCTTGCAATGTCTAGACATCCTTAAGAATGTGGCTCACACACCTCAAGCCCAACTCCATTACAATCTCCAAAGAACTTAGTATGTCCTTTCTCCAGCACTTCATGACAAGCAAACAACTAAAGAGAGATGCATCTTATCTCATGATCATATACCGACACCCAGATGAGTCCCTATTAAACTACTTTCTAGTTTTAATTCTATCATGCTCGAGATCCCATATCTCAATTGATACACATGCCATAATGAAAGATAAATGGCTTATTTTTTTAGCCTCCTACAAAGTGCATCAAGCACCCTTATTCATTTTCTAAAAGAATTTGTCCATCCTATAAAGTTTTAAAAATGTTGCAAATGTAACATTTACAAAATCCTTTCATAAATATAAGATATAATATAACTACAATAAAAAAGTAGATATTTTCCTACGAGCAATTCTAATATTGATTTAATTAAGTCAAATTATCCCCATTATGTGCTTTTAGTCTATCACTGCAAACATATACATGGAAATGTTGAGACAAGAGACAAATGCAAAAGCATGTTAAAGAGATCAAACCATGATTTTCTTTTTTTTTAATTTCATTTCTAATCATGCCTTACAATTTGTTTGGCACGCATATGTGAAAGCTTTAGATTGTAAGCTTCAACAAGCAGTTGGTCATTTGAACATAGCGAACCCAATGGTGAACAGAAGACAGCAAGCTTAAGTGGACAGACTTAAGCTACAGGGGAGAGCAGAGGTACAGTTTTAACTTTTGGCTCAACGGATAATCAAATGCCCAACGACACTATTAGTCGCGAACATAAGGGTAGAATATACACACAATCAAGATATTGTGATGATGAAAGATCATATATTAAAGAAAACATAGCAAAGTTAATGAAGATCAAAATATAATGGCATATTGGAATAGATAAGAATTATGCAAGGATTTCGAGAAAAATGCAGAAAATCATTGCTTATACCTTATGTCACTAGCGGATCTGAATTTGCTGCACTTTGAGTTTATTCTCAGGAGACAAAATGCTTCGGATCATTCAACATCATGAAGCTGCTCTTCTTTCCTTGCCTATCTCTTTAGTTATCAATGATCGGAGTCTTTAGTTGTTAGTGCAAGTGATTTAGGTGTTAGGGTTTGGGAATATGGAATTTCATCAATTTGGTCTTGGATATGGGATTGGGATTGGGGTTTTGGAATTTGGAATTCCATCGATTTGGGTTTGAATTTAGGATTTGGAGGTTATTTCAAAAAAAAAAAAGCCTAATGCTGGTGCTAACATTCGTTCAATTTTTTTTTTTTTTTTTAAGTTTGCAAACCTAGCTACCCAATATGTAAAATATGAAAAAGCAAATACATTGGTACACATTCTATAATTCACCTATTATTTTAATTATGGTGGAACTGGAATCATAGACTTTGGAATCCTCTTACTGGCAGACTTATGTGTTAATCCATGCGTTTCTTAACATAAAAGCTAGCGTTGAAAGCTTTTTCCCACTGAAAGAATGCTCGAGTTGCTGGACTCGTCAGTTTTTATTATTATTGGCATATTGACGCTTTGGTTTAATACATTATCCCTGGAAAGATACCTTGCAGGACATTGCCTAGGAGTAGGAGTGATCAAAATAAATGCTGATACATCTTATCTTCTTGGTTACATAAAAAGGGATACACTGCCGATGATGATTCCCCTAAAGTCGTTTAAATCATAAGCCTCTAGAGCACTTCTATTATTGCCTGCATGGTAATATGGTAGTGTTTGGTAAATTGTCGATTCTCATTTGATACAGGAGCTTTAACAAGCTTAAGTTTAATTAGTGAGTAATTCATTGGATGGTCAAAAGGCATAATTTGCAGGTGGACTGAAGACAAAATAATTACCCTCGAGCTAACTTTCAGTTGGAACCTAGCGATATTAATTACTTTTCGCTGCAGACCGTACATAGGTTCAACAGTTACTTTGCCCTAGCCTTTCACTGGCCGCGAATTTAAATTTGTGCATTTCATTGGCTTATTTATTTGTTTTCTTCAGTTTCAAATTTATTAAAATTTTTGCTGACTTTGGAATTTGGAAGCTTGCAAGTATAGCGGCACATAATTAATTTGCAGTCCTACCTCAGACAAGCCGATCTTTACATCTCACCAAGTCTAGCGATTGTTGTCTTGGCAATATTACGTATATCTTAGTTGGTGTATATATATATATGCAGTCGTTAGATAAAAGGGATAAATGTACTTTTATCTTCTATTTATGTACTAAATTTATATATTTTTTCCTATTAAGATTTTGAACGCGTGTAATTTTTACAAACTAGTGATTTTTTTACCACCTTTAGCTTTTGCATTAATACATGAGAAGTGGTGCAATTTCATTCATCTAAATAACTAATTTAATTGAATAATATAATTACATATATAATTAATTAAATTATAAAAAATAAAAATGGCAAAATTTAGAAAAATAGTCCCGGTTATCGCCTGGCCTCGAGGTGGTTGAAAAGGTCACATGAAAGCAAATGGATCATGTAACAATACAAGAAAATAGTCAGTGTTGTGTAGGAAGATTTAGCAATTTTAATATGAAAACACTCTAAACAGAAGGATATGAAGAAAGTAAGGAAGTTTATGTTAAGCAGAAGAATCTTTACAATTATTTTGCGATTTTTCTAGCTATATAATAGAATAATGGATTGCAAATGTATATAGAAATAAAGCAATTTTAAATTGTAAAATTGTTCTCTGGAAGGAAAAAAAGGAAAAAATAAAAAATAAAAGGGAGAGTAATTATTCTTTCTTGGATAATTTGTAATATCCAGACAAAAAGAACGTATATAAGCCTAAAAAACATATAGAACCAAAGATGCAGTCTTCTCCAACGATATATGCCTAATATGCCTTACTAAAGCTCAAAGAAGATACTTGCTTTAGTATCCTTGTACCATATAAATACACCCAAAAGTAGTGATGGTTTCCTTGAACTGGTGGAGAAGGATAACAAAGTAGAGTTTTTTAATTGGCCTGGGGCACCAATACGACTATATAAATACACATCATTTTCACAATGGCAGTCATGATATGAATAATTAGTAAGAAATCAGTTAAGTTCAAGCACCTTCGAAAGACACGCAGACAGTTAACATCTATTGACTTAAAAAGGGAAAAAAATACAGAATATATTCACTTAATTGAAACATAAGATCAATCACGCTAGTCTACTTCCTACATTATGCTTCTTCAGCACCATCCTCTTCTAGAGCAAGCATATTAGAATCATCGCCACTTTATATCCAAGTTCTTCCTCTTCTAGGCAATAAGCATCTGCTACACAAAAAGTCCCAACTCAAGCACAAAATGGCCTAATATCCAGAATCATAAACATACAGTGGAGTCGACATTAATAAAACCAGAGCATACAATACATCGTTTGAAGTCAACATTATTCGTCATCAAGAATCACATTGAATCCTCTTTTGACAATGTTGTTTCAAGTGTTTTTTCATCTTCATCTACAATTCAAAAAATAACACATAATTAGATGTAAATAATAAAGGGTTAAGGCATCGCAAGTTTAAATGGTTGATACAATTTCTAAGGCATTTTGTTATCCGCATTACCTTGAAAAGAACATAATGAAGGTCATAAAATGGAGACACTTAAATGTAGTTCTAAACAAACTTCAATAACAAATAACCTACTAGAATGGAGAAGGAGAAAATGCATGACATTGCACAAAACTGGTTTAACAATTGATCTGAGCAGATTAATAGCTGGACGATGAGATGCTAAGCATGTTACAACTCGTCGGAGTTAATATGGCGACCCGAGCGAAGGACACAAAATTAACTCAAAAAACATAACCATGCAATTTTATGCAAATAAAGTGCAGACTTTAAACGAATAATTGGAAGATAAAACATAACTCATAACACCCAGAAACTAATTGACGAAATTGAACAATCAGGAAGAAAATTTACACATAAAGATGCAATTTTTTAAAGGGGTTTAAAAGCAGAAATTTATATTGAAAAGGGAAAAAAAAAAAAAGATATCCATAAGAAGCACTAACACATACACCCATTAGCAGGATGAAAAAGAAAAAGCCATACATACCTCAAGATTTAACAATGGAAGTAAAGAGAGAGAGAGAGAGAGAGAGAGAGAGAGAGATGGGCGATGTTTACCTGCTAGAGTGCTGTCCGCTTGTTTATTACCATTGACATTGATGTCTCGAGTCCTATGTGCTGTGCTGTGACCGTAGCTTTTGGGTGTGTTGAGACTTTGAGACTTGAGAGTGGCGAGTAAAAGAGAGAGGGAGCAGGGCGACTTACCGGCCAAGGATTGTGAAATGCGACCAAAAGATAGAGAGCAGCAAGGGAGTAGGGACAGACAACCGGATACATCCGAGATAAATAAAAATATTTATTTCAACATAAACTTCTTTATTAGTTCTTTTTTAAACTCTTGGACCAACAGCCTTAATTTATAATATTGAACAAAAAAAAACCTAACAAATTGATCAAAACATGTTACTTACATAATAGAATGTAATTTTTGGAACTAAAATCGAGAGCAAAATCTAAACTGATAGCTAGCAAGGAAGACTTTTTTAACTACACTAACTGTGGGTTACCTTTTCCTTAAGAAAGGAAAGTCTTGAAATCACAAAAGTCCCATGAGAAAACCCTAGAATTAGGAGCATTGAGAAACTCTACATATCACTAAGGATAGGAATAGTTATAAGCTTGTTCCTAAAATAAGAATTTATAACCATTGGTAAACTTTCAAAAAAAAAAAAAAAAGGAGATAAGAAGAAAAAGAAAAAGAGAAGAGAGAGAAAGTAAAGACTTATCACAAGATTTTAGTCCAATCCATATCGGCTCAAGTAGCCATTCTTTCAATTCATCAGTTTCTTTTTTAAGGTGGTCACATTTTTTTTTTTAAATTAACCTTAGCAGTCTAGATCATTTTTCCCTATCATAGTTTCTTAACTCTTTTTCAAATCAAGGAGCCTATCCTTATTTTCTTTTTCATAAACGGATGTTTTTCAAAAATTTTCTCTATAAATACTTTTTTAAGTCAAGAAGTCTTTTAAAATTGGTTGCTTCCCTCATTTTACTTCTTAAGTCCTTCATGAGCTTCTCTTAAGGTTCTAGCCAGTTGTTAGAGTGCTAACCCACTCCTTTATTCTTTTAAGGGTTCTAGCTAACCTTTAGGGTACTGTCTTATTTTTCATTCTTAAGGTTCTATCTAACTCTTAGAGCGCTAACTCACTCCTTTATTCTTTTCAAGGTTCTAACCAACCTCTTAGGTGCTGTCCCGTCTCTCATTCTTAGGGTTCTGGCTAGCTTTTAAAGTATTGACCCACTCTTTTATTATAGCCCGCCTTTAGGGTGCTATCCCGTCTTTCATTCTTAGGGTTTTAGCAAGCTCTTAGAGCACTAACCTACTCCTTTTTTTCTTTTTAAGGTTCTAGCCAACCATTAGGGCATTATTCCGTCTTTCATTCTTAATGTTCTGGCTAGCTCTTATTCCTTTTAGGGTTCCAACCAGCCTTTAGGGTGCTGTCCCGTCTTTCATTCTTAAGGTTCTAGCCAACTCTTAGAGCACTGATCTGCTCCTTTATTCTATTTAAGGTTCTAGTTAGCCTTTAGTGCACTCTCATCTTTTATTCTTAGGGTTCTAGCTAGCTTTTAGAACGTTAACCCACTTTTTCATTCTTTTTAGGGTTCCAGCCAACTCTTAGAGCACCGTCCCCTCTTCTATTCCTTTTAAGGTTTAGCCTACCTTTAGGGAATTGCCTCGTCTTACTAAAGTTCTAGCCATCTCTCAAAACATTACCTCCTCGTTCATCCTCAATTCCCTTTAGCGAGCCCAAAGGGCGCTTCCTTTCATGTTTAACATCTCTTAGCAAGCTTATTAGGCACTTTCTTTCACCAATTTTTCTCAAGCTAACCCATAGGGTGCCTTTCCTCATCAAACCCTCTTAATGAGCCCAAAGGGTGCTCCTTTCCATCTTCAATTCTTTTTAGCAAGCCTATAAGGCACTTTCTTTTACCAATTCCTCTTAAGAAAGCCTAAAAGGCATTTTCTATCAACATCAATTTCATATAGGGTTGCTAGTCTACTAAAGATGCTCTCGCCTAGGTTAGTTAGCTCGAAGGAGCACTACTAGGTTTCACTTAAGGGTCTTAGCCAGCTCTAGGAGCGCTTCACACATTTTACTTAAGATAGTTAGCTTAAAGGAGCGCTACTAGGTTTATCTTGAATCAATTCCAAAAGTTAGGGTTGTTGGTCCCTAAGAGAAGCTCTCGCTTATGATAGTCAGCTCAAAGAAGCGTTACTGGGTTTATCTTGAATCAATTCCAAAAGTTAGGGTTTTTAGTTCTTAAGAGATGCTCTTGCCCAGGATAGTCAACTCAAAGGAGCACTACTAGGTTCCACTTAAGGGTCTTAACTAGCTCTAAGAGTGTTTTACCCATTTCCCTCAAGATAGTCAGCTTAGAGGAGCGCTACCAAGTTTATTAACAAGTTTATCTTGAATCAATTCTAAAAGTTAGGGTTGTTACTCCCTAAGAGACGCTCCTGCTTAGGATAGTCAGCTCAAAAGAGCACTATCAAGTTTCATTTAAGGGTCTTAGCCAGCTCTAGGAATGCTTCACCTATTTTACCTAGGATAGTAAACTCAAAGGAGGACTTCTAGGTTTGTCTTGAGTTGATTCCAAAAGTTAGGGTTGTTAGTCCCTGAAAGATGCTTCCACTTAGGTTAGTCAGCTCAAAGGAAGACTACCAGATTTCAATCTAAGGTCTTAGCCAACTTTAAGAGCACATCACCCATTTCACCTATGATAGTCAGCTTAGAGGAGCGCTATTAGGTTTATCTTGAATTGATTCCAAAAGTTAGGGTTGCTAGTCCCTAAGAGATGCTCCTGCCTAGGATAGTCAACTCAAAGGAGTACTACTAAGTTCCACTTAAGGGTCTTAGCTAGCTCTAGAAGCGCTTCACCCATTTCACTTAGGATAGTTAGCTCAAAGGTGGACTTCCAGGTTTGTCTTGAATCGATTCTAAAAGTTAAGGTTTCTAATCCCTAAGAGACGCTCTCACCTAGGTTAGTCAGCTCAACAAAGCACTACTAGGTTTCAATCTAAGGTCTTAGCCAGCTTTAGGAGAGCTTCACCTATTGCACCTAAGATAGTCAACTCAAAGAAGCACCACCAAATTTATCTTAAATCGATTCCAAAAGTTAGGGTTGCTAGTTTGTAAGACACTCTCGCCTAGGATAGTCAGCACAAAGGAGCACTACTAAGTTTATCTTGAATCAATTGTAAATTTTAGGGTTGCTAGTCCTTAAAAGATGCTCTTACTTAGGATAGTCAGCTCAAATGAGCATTACCAAGTTTCACTTAAGGGTCGTAGACAGCTTTAGGAGTACTTTGCCCATTTCACCTAAGATAGTTAGCTCAAAGGAGGACTTTTAGGATTGTCTTGAATCAATTCCAAAGGTTAGGGTTGCTAGTCCCCGAGAGATGCTTCTGCTTAGGTTAGTTAACTCAACGGAGCACTACTAGGTTTTAATCTAGGGTCTTAGCCAATTTTAGGAGCGCTTCACCTATTTCACCTAGGATAGTCAACTCAAAGAAGCACTACCAGGTTTATCTTGAGCCAATTCCAAAAGTTAAGGTTGCTAGTCCCCGAAGGATGCTTCTGCTTAGGATAGTTAACTCAAAGGAGCACTACCAAGTTTATCCTGAATTGATTCCAAAAGTTAAGGTTGCTAATCCTTGAGAGACGCTCTCACTTGGGATAGTTAACTCAAAAGAGCACTACTAAGTTTCACTTAAAGGTCTTAACTAGCTTTAAGAGCTCTCTACCCATTTCACCTGAGATAGTCAGCTTGAAGGAGGACTTTCAGGTTTGTCTTGAATCGTTTCCAAAAGTTAAGATTGCAAGTCCTTGAGAGACACTCCTGCCTAGGTTAGTCAGCTCAATGGAGTACTACCAGGTTTCATTCTAAGGTCTTAACTAGCTCTAGGAGCGCTTTACCTATTTCACCTAAGATAGTCAACTTAAAGAAGCACTACCAAGTCCAAGTTTATCTTGAATAGATTCCAAAAGTTAATGTAGCTAGTCCTCAAGAGACGCTCCTACCTAGGATAGTCAGCTTAGAGGAGCACTACCAGATTTATCTCAAATCGATTCTAAAAGTTAGGGTTGCTAATCTTTGAGAGACACTCCCACTTAAGTAAGTCAGCTTAATAGAGCACTACTAAGTTTCTATTTAGGGTCTTAGCCAGCTTTAGGAGTACTTTACCCACTTCACCTAGGATAGTTAGCTCAAAGAAGTAATACTAGTTTTATCTTGAATCGATTCCAAAAGTTAGGATTGTTAGTCCTTGAGAGACACTCCTACCTAAGTTAGTTAGCTCAAAGGAACATTACTAGGTTTTAATTTAGGGTTTTAGCTAGCTCAAGGAGCGCTTACCCATTTCATTCAATTTAAAGCCTTAGCCAGCTTTAAAAGCACTTCGCCTGCCTTGGTTAGTTAGCTCAGAGGGACACAACCAAGTTTTCTCTTTCTTTTAAGGTCTTAGCCAACTCTAGATGCGCTTCTCCTACCCTGGTTAGTTAGCTCATAAGAGCATGACTAATTTTTCTCTATCTTATAGGGTCTTAGCCTACTCTAGAAGTGCTTCGTCTACCTTGGTTAGTCAGCTCATTGGGGTATAACCAAGTTTCTTTATCTCTTTTGGTGTCTTAGCCAACTCAAGTAGCGCTTTATCTACCTTAGTTAGTCAGCTCATTAGGGCATGACCAAGTTTTGTCTTTCTTTTAGAGTTTTAGCTAGCTCAAAAAGCACTTCACTCGCAATGGTTAGTAAACTCATTGGGGTATGACCAATTCTTCTTATTTTGTTTAACGCCTTAGCTAGCTCAAGAAGCGCTTTGCTCATTTTACCTCAGTTTATCAGTTCATAAGAGCACAACCAGACTTCAATTCTTTTTTTGGTCTTTTGGCCATCTCTTAGAGCATCACATTTCTCTTCACTAGTCCCTAATAGAGAAGGTTTTGGATAGCTAGTGAGTTATAGTGCTTCTTAGGATAATTTCCACCCTTAAGGCAAAAATAGTGTCTTTTTTGTATTTGTGACAAAATTTTGCTTATACTTTACTACAAAGAGTGGTAACTGTAAATATCTCGTTTTTGCCTCCTTTTTATATTTCAAAACATTTTTGAATAGGTTAAAGGGTCCTAAATTAAGAAAGAATAAAAAATAGAAAATTAAAGAAAACCCAAAAAATATATAAATAATGAAAATTTTAGAAAAATACAAAAATAGGAAAAAGTACCAAAAAATAAGAAATCTAGAAAAAAATTTTAAAAAATGGAAAAAATTAACAAGTTACAAGAAATAGGACAAATTAAAAAATAGAACATTTAAGGAATGTAGAAAAATAATATTTTTTGTTTAGACAGTTTAGTAGATTTTTTTTTTTAAAAAAGAGAGCACTGTTAGGCTTGAGCTAGGGCTTGGGTTTAGATTTGAATCTAGCCCAAGCTAGCTTAAGCTGACCTTACTTATACATATGAACAAGGTACGGGCTAACAGCCTAACAGATAAATGCTTAGGTTTAGCATTGTATTAAGCTTGAGGTCAAGGGTTCAAATCTCATTAAAGATAAAAACTACCTTTTACTTTTTTATCAAAAACACATGGCACCATCACACACATATGCACACCGTGGTCACATACCGACACGTAGTATGATACATATCACTACATGTCACCACGCGGTGTAACACGTGTCACTACGTGGCGTACAAGTGTCAAAGTCTAGGTAAAGGCATAGGCACTTAATTGGATAAATTTGACTAAATTGCCAATACATGCTGAGGAAAACCAATAGCTTAGTTGGCTTTGTCATCCGTGTTTGCATAGATAGTTAGGGGATCAATTCTAGGCATAGGTGCAATGTGCATTTTGTTTTTGCCTTAATGTAGAAGTGCCAAGAAGTGTTGAGCTTAGTTTTTTTATCCTTTTGGTTCTTTTTAAATTAGATTTCCTTTAAATCGATTAACATTGAACCCTTATTTGTTCAATGTTAATCCTCGACTAAGGTTTAAAGAAAAATCGTTTTTTTTTATACTTTAAAAATGTCTTGGAGTCACCACCCGACTGAAGTTGGGGAAAAGAGTTAAGTTATAACTAATTGAGTAGATTAGTCACAACTAAGCCATTAGTTTTTCGATAAAAACCGATTTTTGTAAAACGGTTTTAAAATAAGAGATTTGGATCGGGGAGTTATGATTTTTAAACCCTTAGGAGTATTATTAACTTTCCAAATTTAAATTTAATCTTAAAAGTCACCTTTTTAATTTCATAAAAACTTGATTATTAATTACTCTAATTGGATAAATTAAGTAATCTAGAGAAAAAAAAGGGAAAATTTTTATTTTTATCATCGCTCCATAGGTGCCTATGTACCTGCTATTCAAAATCAGACGTATATAGTTCTTTAATAAAAACTTTAGCAAGTAATTTTGTTTTGATTAAAAACAATCAAGTTTACATTTTTAGTTCAATTTGGTTTATTTAAGAAAAATTTCTAACAAAAAAAAAAAAGAGTCCTAAATTGAGACTCTTTATTCTAAAATGTCCTAATTTAAAAAGAGGATTTGTTTATTTTTATTTTTGAAAAATCGATTTCCTAATTGACTAAAAGAAAAAATAATCTTTATTCTTTCTATTTACTTATTAATTTTTATTTTTATTTATTTTATTTTATTTATTCTATCTATTTTTACTTTTATTATACTAAAACAAATAAATAACTAAATAAAGTACTTTTTCTTTCTTTCTCACTTTTTTTTTTACTTTTCCTTCTTCTTCTTTTTTATTAATTTTACATTTACAATTATAAAGAAAAGAAAAGAAAAAAAAAGTTAAACAACAATAACAACCACTAAAAAATAGGACATAAATAAATAAAATAAAATAAAAATAAAAAGCTTTGAGTGTAATGGGCGTACGAGTTGGACCTAGAATAGACTTTGGGTCGAGTGGCCGGCTTTGAATCAAATCGCATATCGGGTCGTCGAAATGGGTTAAGTTATCTCCAATGCCTCTTTAGTAGCAGTGGCTTAACACAGTTTAAAGTGATTTGGATTGAATTTCTTATAGGTGAGAATGGATTTATGTGTTTTGGATTAAGGATAAAGGGGGTAGGCTTGATGCCTTAGTGTTTTGGGGTGGTTTGGAGGGTGGTCTAAAGTAGTAGCCAATGGTAATGTTCGGGTCTTGGTGTTTTGGGGTTACTGGGTGCAAGAGAGGAGTGTGGTTTGGTGTTTTGAGGTGTAGGGAGTTTGGCCATAAAGTTAGTTTAGAGTGGGGGGTACTGGTGGTGGTGGTGGTTTAAGAAGGCTGGGGGGGAGGTTCCGTGGTTAGGGTTTGGGTGGTGGTGATGCTACAAGCTACGATAGAGGTCGAAAGCAGTTAAGTTAGGGAGCTTAAGCCATGAGTAGTTTTCCTAGGGTATTGGTTTGGCTCGAGCTTGATTGGAGAAAGAGAGTCAAAGAAAGAGAGTGTAGGTTAGAGAGAGAAAGCGATCACGGGAGAGAGAGGGTATTTTCAATGATTCTGGTCGATTATGCAAGGTTCTGTATATTCATGGACGTCCCTAAGCCCCTATTTATACATGAATTTAACCCTATAAACTCAAAATTAGATTTAAATGCAAATGGCCGAAATTTAAGTTTTTTTCCAACTTTTGAAGCTCGATATGCATGTGTTTTTGACTGAATTTAAACTTGTTAATGGGTTCGATTTAGAATAGGCTAAGTGTTCAACAAGATCAAAGACCTAACTTCTAAACTTATTTCAAAATTAAAAAATGTACCCTAATAAATTGTTATTTTCTAAATTTTCTAAAATCTTCTATTTTTTCTTTTTTTTTTTCTATTTCTTGTAATTTTTTCAATTTTCTAACTTTTTCAAATTTTATTTTCTAAATTTGTTATTACTTTTTTTTCTTTTTAAATTTCCTATTTTTGATATTTTTCCAAATTTCTTAATTTTTTATGCTTTTTCTTATTTTTGTTTTTTTCTAAAATTCTTAGTATTTTTTAATTTCTTTATTTTTTTTGGGTTTTCTTAAATTTCCTTTTTTTTTGTGTTTTTCCTCATTTAGGACCTATTGAGGAAATAAAAACACAATAAAAATAAATAAAATAAAGGGGGCAAAAATTAGGTGTCTACAACTACCCTTCTTTGTAGTAAAGTTTGAACAAAATTTTGCCACAAAGACGAAGAGACACTTTTTTTGCCTTTAGGATGACTTTAAGACAACTATTTAGCTATTCTAGACTCGATCTACCGGGGATTTTGGTGAAGAAATGAAACCTAGTCATGCCTCTCTAGGCTCACTAGCCTAAGTAAGGGTGTCTTTACAGGACAAACAATCCTACTCTGGAATTGAATTTAGAAAGCCTGGTTATGCTTTATCAGGCTCACTAACCTAGGCAGGAGTGTCTCTTAAGGACTAGTAACTCTAAACTGAGATCAATCTAAAAGCTAAGCATGCCTTAGTAGGCTTACTAACCTAGGCGGGAGCATCTCTTGAGAACTAACAAGCCTAATCTAGGATCAATCTAAAGGACTTAGTCGTGTCTCACTAGGCTTACTAACCTAAGTAGGAGCATCTCTCGAGGACTAGCAACCTTAAACTAAGATTGATCTAAAACCTGGTTATACCTCACTAAGCTCACTAACTTAGGCGAGTGCATCTCTTAGGGACTAGTAACCTGAATTTGGGATTGATCTAAAGGACTTGGTTATGCCTCACTAGGCTTACTAACCTAAGTAAGAATGTCTCTCAAAAACTAATAACCCTAAACTAGGATCGATCTAAAACCTAGTCGTACCTCACTAGGCTTACTAACTTAGGAAGGAGCATCTCTTGAGGACTAACAACCCTAATCTAAGTCGATCTAAAGGACCTGGTCATGTCTTACTAGGCTCACTAACCTAGGTAGGAGCGTCTCTCGAAGACTAATAACCTTAAACTGGGATTGATCTAAAACTTGGTTGTACCTCACTAAGCTTACTAACTTAGGCGAGTGCATCTCTCGGGGACTAGTAACCTTAATTTAGGATCGATCTAAAGGACTTGGTCATACCTCACTAAGCTCACTAACTTAGGCGAAAGCGTCTCTCGAGGATTAGCAACCCTAAACTAGGATCGATCTAAAACCTAATTGTAGCTCACTTACTAACCTAGGCGGGAGCATCTCTTGGGGACTAACAACCTTAATCTAGGATTAATCTAAAGGACCTAGTCATGTCTTACTAGGCTCATTTAACCGAGGCGAGAGCGTCTCTTGAGGACTAGCAACCCTAAACTGGGATTGATCTAAAACCTGGTTGTACCTTACTATGCTCACTAACTTAGGCAAGTGCGTCTCTCGAGGACTAGTAACCCTAATTTAAGATCGATTTAAAGGACTTGGTCATACCTTACTAGGCTCACTAACTTAAGCGAAAGTGTCTCTCGAGGACTAGCAATCCTAAATTGAGATCGATCTAAAACCTGGTCGTACCTCACTAAGCTTACTAACCTAGGCAAAAGCATCTATTGGGGACTGGCAACTCTAAATTGAGATCGATTTAAAATCTAATTGTGCCTCACTATGCTCATTAACCTAGGCAGGAACGTTTCTTGGGAACTAACAACCCTAAACTTAGTGTTAATGCCATGCTAAAAGGAACCGATGAGGAGAATTGCCCTATGAAACTTGGTGAATAGAGGGCAAATGCCTTAGGGCTTCCTTGAGAAAATACTGTGAAGGAGAATGATCCTACGAGCTTGATAAGAAGAATGTGATGAAGGAAAAACTTGGAAGAAAGACCAAGTTAAGATCGTATCTTTGAAGGCTGGCTAAGCACTAAATGCAGAAAGTGAATGCCTTATGGGTTGGTTCAAAAAGACTATTAGGAGTAAAAACCTGGTCTAAATGCAATTGTAGGATTAAAAAATTGGTGTGCTAACATTGTGTAGAAATACTTACCTGGTCTTTGTTGATAACACCTAAATTGTCAAACCTTTTTGAAAAGCTCCATAAAAAATAACAAGCTCATGTTTTAGTCCTTTGTTATCAACCCGAATGTTCTTGATACAAAATGTTTGAGACTCTGCTAGCTCTTTTTGAGGAATCGTAGAAATTAACCCAATATAGAAAAACACCTACTGTTTTTGTCTCTTTGGAATTTTTATGAACCCAAAAGCCTCATTCTCGACTAGTAAACATCTACCGTGAGGTGATTGCTTAGTCAAATTTCGCATTCCCCTAAAAAACAGACAATAAAACTCCCTATCAAGAGGGATCAACCCATAATAAAGTATTTCAAAGTGTTTTGTTAATTACCAATGTAAACCCTAGGAAAAACAGTAGTTGAACCTTAACTCGAGTCCGAGTGTTCTAAACTATACAATAAGTTGATAAGGCTAATAATAATAAAAGAAAACGAAGTTTAATAAATCAAATATAACACCGATAATAAAACCTTCGAAATTTATCAAAACCCTAAATTGCTTACTAAAACCCTAAAACTAGTTTATGCATCATTAATCGAAACCGAACTCAAAATTTGCTCGAGACCCTAAAATCATAAACATAAACCTATAAAATAGTTAAATATTACACAATAGCAATAAAATTATAGTCGAATGTAATTTTCAACTAAATCGCTGTTTGTACGACATTGTAATGAAATTACCATAATAACTTGTAAAAATTATAATTGTAACGGGTACCAATTAAATTAATAAAATTTCATAGAATTTTGAAAACTAATCTACGAGGAAATTCGTTATAATTTATATGATTCGAAAAATTACACATATTTGTTAATAAATTTCATTTTCCTTCTCTACTATTTTCAATTTATCTCAATTCTTCTCTTCATGTCCGATTCAACCCCTTCCCTGCACAAGACGTAAACTACATTTAGCAAACTAAAGATCTAAAGACCAGCAACCCACGTGATAAAATGCAATTGCGAGGTGTTGAACATTTAGTCAAACAAAACTCTTGCAATTATTATCAAAGATTTGGCGTAAAATCTAAGCTAATAAACAAGTAAAATAAAAAGAAAAGAAAACAACATTCTGGACACATTTAGCAAATGAACCCGTGAGAAAAAAAAAAAAAGAGAGGAAGAAAAGAGAGAAGAAGGAAGAAAAAGAAGAAGGAAAGAAGAAGAAAAGAAAAAAAAGAAATTAAAAGACTAGGTAAGTATTTTATTTATAGATGTATATTATATATAGTATACATATGTATAAAGATAGTATTTGTAGAGTATTTTCTTATAAATATAATATTGTATATGTACACTAATACATAAATTAAATAGTGTATGTATGTATGTATAAGATTAGATATGTATACATGTATGTACATAAGTATATTATACATGAGTAGATGTGTTATGTATATTTGTCGGAATACATATAATGAGTGTTATGTATTTTATACTATAGTACACATGTATGATTTATACCGAAATTATATATATGTGGGTATTCTTGTATAATTACTTTAGTATATATATACATATATAATCGTATAGTATAGTACATATATACATATATTAACATACTTCCATAAGTAGTAGTATGAGACACATAAATATATATATAATATAGGGTATAAGTAATATAGTATACGGTATATTATGTATGAAATGTATTATATATATATATATATATTATGATAAATGATAAATACTATATATAAGCATATGTATATCGAACATATATATATGTATTTATAGGTATGTAGGCCGAATATATATATATATGTATGTATTTATATGAATGTATGCCGAATATATATATTTATATATGTATAAGAGTATGTTTTCAATAAATACATATACATATATCATACGTGTAATATATATAGTATATATGTATATATATAATACCGTAATTCATGATTTTACAATAACATAAACCATAAACTATATATTATAAGTATTGGAATATATATATATGTATAATCGTAAGGTACATAAGAAAAAAATAAGAAAAGGAGAAAAATAGGAAAATATACCCAAAATAATAAAAATAACAAATATATGATTTAAATAATTATTAACTTATAAATATGTTAAGAAAAAGCGAAAATCAATATTTTATAATTTTTTTAAAATTTAAATAATAATTTTTGCGATATTTTTGTATCACAATTTAAGTTACGAGTCACAACATCCAAAACGGACCTCGTTACGGGAAAATACACTCGAAAACGATTAAAATGGACTATAAGTTCATAACGATCCGAGCTAAAAGGAAAAAGTTACATGCGATTCGATAAAAAGCTTGAATCGATAGTTTCACGTAACTAAGTGAAATAAACCTTACACATTATAACTCTAGTTAGTTTTAAATTCCCTATCTTACAAATTTTCCTTATTCTCAAGTGATCTCGATATCAACCCTGAGCTGCCTACCGACTATTATGATCCCTGAACTAGCCATGGTCGAGTAAGTTTTTCCTTATAATTCCATACTTGTTTATGCTTGTAAGTAGTGAATCTAAATTATGAGGTATAAATGAATGTGTATGGGGTTGGGTTATGCTTGTGTATGGGGTTGGGTTATGCTTGTGCATGATAATTGTTGTGAAATGTGAATCTACTTTAAAGTTCAATAATATAATGTCTGATGCATAGTAGATTCAATAGATTGATTGTTTGTGACTTGGAATGATCACTGATTAAATATGACATAACTTTTATTCGACTAGAAAAGTTAACTTGGATCATTCATGAATCATGCACTGCATAACTATTTCCGGGCAGTCACATTACATAGAGGTAACGAGAGGCCATACTTGGGTTGATTATTGAATGTTATTGATTTCATATGGTGCACACGTGCGATATGACCTTACCCTTGCCCGCGGGATGACTAGGCGTTGGAGGCGCCAATCGCCTGGATATGGGTCAAGTCCAAAGGCCTTCGTTTAGGGGTGAGTGAGGGTTGTGTGAACCTACTCACAATCATATGTAGAACTCGTTTTGATAAAGCTGGTAATGGATGTACCATTACATTTTAAATAGGAAACGCGAAGTTTCGTTATGAAATAAGTTCTAATATGATACCCGGATCTGACTGTACCGAAGAATCTCCAACCTTGACTTTGAAGGGCGTTAAATCTGAGTTACATGCAATACCTGGTCACTTGCATATATTTGTTTGGCATACTGCTCATTCATTCATTCATTTGGTTGAACTTAACTATAGTATAACTTGACTGCTGTATGGTTGAGGGAAAATATCTCACTAAGCTAGTAAGCTTACACCCTCGTAGACTTCTCATACAGGCCAACTTATTCGTAGAGTCAGGCCGTCGTATGCCCGAGGTTAGCTTTCTATACGGGATCAATGTAGGAGCTGTTTGAGGACAGAGAGTACTTTTGACTAAATGTAGAGTTGAATATGTAATCTTTATATTAGTCTGACTTTAGACATGTTTCAAACGCTATATTTGTAAACTTTTATACACATAAATTATGTGTTATGTTTTCTATATTATTATTCATCATGAAATGCTATTGCTTAAACTTGCATACTCTTGGTAGTTAGTAGTAGTTGTAGCCTTGTGTATCGTATTAAAGGGTCATCGATTGTAAGAGAACTCAATCTACAATCCTTTGTACAGTATACGGCGATTGCCATGACTAGCCCCCTCGGGTCGTGACAACCAATGTCTTATATCTCACTTCTTAACTTCTCTTGTGTTTTCAATATATGGGTTCAATTAAATGGAGTAAAGGGAGTTTGACCTTTCAATGGAGAGGGTGATTATTCCAACATCGACAATAACTAAGGATACCAACTTTACTTGTAGATAATAAAAATTAGACTACAATGACATTCAAAATGATTGGCATTTTCATGTCTCAAGCAAAAATTTCCACTAACTTATCATGGATTGTACAATTTTACAGCATCAGCATTTATAGGGTCTCTCAAATTTGGACCATCCATTAGGGATAAAATCAAAGCCCCTCCCAGTAATACTCGCTTCACGACATAAGGGCTTCTATAATTGGGAGTAAACTTCTTTTTAGAGTCTTGTGTGTTGAGGAGAGCTTTTCTTAACACCAAATCTCCTTCTTTAAAATTTTGGGATTGTACCCTTTTTTGAAGGCTTGAGCCATTCTTTGTTGATAACACTAATTATAACATAAAGTTGTCAATCTCCTCTTGTCAATTGGATTCAGCTGCTCGATGCGTTTCTTAACCCAATCGGCTTTGTTTAACTGAGTTTCTGATAGTGCCTTAAGTGATAAGATCTCAACCTCTACTAGTAACATTGCTTTAGTGCCGTATACTAAAGAGTATGATGTTGCCCCAATCGACGTTCTCATGGAAGTTCGATAGGCCATGAGTATGAATGGTAACATCTCACACCAATCTTTATATGTGATAGCCATTTTTTCAATGATTCTTTTGAGACTTTTGTTAGCTGCTTCAACAACTCCATTCATTTGGGGTCAATAAGGAGTAAAGTTCTTGTAAATGATCCAAAACTGTTGGCACAATTCTGACATGAGCTTGTTGTTGAGATTGGTTCCATTGTTAGTTATGATTGTTTCTAAAGTCATATATCGGGCTAAGATGTCTCTCTTGATGAATTTAACTACGACCCCTTTAGTAATGCTTGAGTAAGACGAGGCCTCAACCCATTTGCTGAAGTAATCAATGGCAATTAGTATGAAGCAATGCCCATTGGATGCTTTTGGAGTGATTGGTTTGATGATATCTATGTCCTACACTGAGAAAGGCTACGGTATTGAGAGGGCATATAGTTCCTGAGGTAAGGCATTTATCTTATTTGCATAAACTTAACATAAGTGACAATGCCTAACGTGTTTGATGCAATCATTTTCCATTGTTGACCAATAATACACTAGCCTCATAATTTTCTTTGCTAGCATATAACCATTCATGTAAGGGCCACATACTCCTTCATGTACCTCTTTCATTAACTTCTCAACCTCCTTGTCACCTACATACCTTAAGAGAGTACTATCAAAAGAGCACCGGTATAAAGTGGACTCACTTATTGAGAATTGAGTAGCCAATCTCCTAATCATCTTTCTGTCCTTTTTTTCGGCTCTTTCAGGGTATGTGCCTTGTTGCAAGAATGTCTTAACATCAAGGTACTACAACTTTTGGTTATCAGTACCCTTAATTGCTAGGCAGAAAGCAGGCTTGTCTTCAATTTTAATAATAAAGAGCTGAATCTCGATTCTACCAGATATCTAGATCACAGATGCTAGAGTGGCCAAGGCATCATCAAATTGATTCTAAGTTCTCGGTACATGATTGAAAGTGATTTCTTTGAATTTCCCCATCAATTCAGTCAAATGCTGGTAATAAGGTACTAGTTTAGAATCTTTAGCCCTGTACTCCCCCCGAGCTTAGCCAATAATGAGTGAAGACTCCCCATACACTTCTAATTCTTGAATGTCCTTATCTAGGGCCGTCTTGAGTCCCATGATGCATGCTTCATACTTAGTGATATTATTAGTGTATAGGAAAACAAGCCTTATTGCCATAGGGTATTAAGTACCTTCAGGGGATATTAGTATTGCCCTAATTCTACACCTAGACATGGTCGCTACCCCATCGAAAAGCATCTTCCATTTCAGTAGCTCATCATCTTCTCCTTTATTAGAGCTTCCCTTAAATGCAAAGATATCCTCATCGGGAAAATTGACTTCTACTTCTTAGGGAATGCTACCAGAGGGATTTTCTACTAATTAATTTGCTAGAGCTTGCCATTTGATTGAATTTCAATTCACATACATAATGTCAAACTCTGATAGTAACATTTGCCACTTTGAGATTCTACCAATTAGGGCTGGTTTGTCTACTAAATACTTTAAGGGATCATGCCGAGTCAAGAATTTAACCTGGTAGTAGAGTATGTATTGTCTGAGTCGATGCATTACTTAGACCAAAGCATAATAGGTTTTTTCAATTTCTGAATATTTCTACTCCCCTTCAGGAAATTTCTTGCTCAAGTAGTATACAGCCTGTTGTTTTCCTTTCTCATCTTTCTGGTTAAGCATGCACCCCATAGACTCTAGTAATATTGTCAAATATAAGAATAAAGGCTTCCTAGGTTTTGGAGCACTAAAATTGGAGGGTTCATGAGGTATTCTTTGATCGTTGTAAAGGCTTGCCTGTACTCCTCGTCCCAATTGATCTTAGCGTTCTTTTTCAATAACTTAAACAAGTGATGACACTTGTTTGTGAATTAGGATATGAACTGGGCTATATAGTTTAAACGGCCCAACAGGCATCTGATTTCTTTTAGTATGCTTGGCGAGGAAAAATCAACTATCACTTTGACTTTATCAAGGTCCACTTCAATGCACCTTTAGATGATTATAAAACCCAATAATTTCCTTGAAGTCATTTCGAAAGTACATTTCCCTGGGTTGAGCTTCAGCTAGAATTTTCTTAACCTATTAAATAGTCTCCTCAGATTATCCACGTGATTTTCTCCTTCCTCAAACTTAGCAATCATATCATCAACATATACTTCAACTTCTTTGTACATCATGTCATGAAAGATCACTACCATAGCCCTCTTATAAGTTACCTCGGCATTTTTAAGTCCAAAAGGCATTACTTTGTAGCAAAACATGCCCCAAGTTATGATGAATGTTGTCTTGGCTTTATTTTCTTTAGCCATTCGAATTTGATTATACCTAGAAAATCCATCCATGAAAAAGAAAAGATGGTTTTCGGCTTTGTTATCAACCAAGACATCAATATGGGGCAAGGGAAAATTATCTTTAGGGTTTGCTTGATTAAGGTCTCAAAAATCTACGTACACTCTGATTTTTCCATTCTTCTTTGTTACAGGCACGATGTTAGCTACCCACTCGGGAAAATCAGATAACTCGATAAAACTGACCTCTAGTAATTTTCTAACCTCTTCTTTGATCTTTAATAGAACATTTGGTTAGAACCTTCTTAACTTCTATTTCTTAGGTTTGATATCCTCTCATGTAGGTAAATGATGGACCACGATCAATGGATCTAATTCGAGCATGTCTTCGAAAGACCATGTGAATACATCTTAGTATTCGGATAGTAAAGTGGTCATTTCTATCTTTTGGTCTTCTTTCAAATTTCCCCCCAATCTTTAACACCTTATGGTTGTCATCGATCCTGACATTAATTGTCTCAATTAGCTTATCAATTGAAATTCTACTCATTTCATTTTTTTGCTAGCTTTCTTGTACATCATTGCGGTCATTGACATCACCCCTAACGACTAACTCAGTAGGGATGAAAGTAATATCAATATTTTCATCACCTATCTATACGAGGTATCTATGGCCTTTGTTCAAAGGAATCTTTTTTTTTTAGAGTACAATTATTTGTAGAACAGAGGTAATTTACTACAAGACTATAAAATACTCGATTGTGATTCATCCTTTACCCTAAGGAAGACTTATTATTATTCATAGGGATGGAGAACCAGTTATTCTAGTGCTGAGACTTGTCAGATCGACCAGCTACTTTATTTCTACTAGAGTTATCCTTTTTGGCAGGCTTTGAATTCTAAGCATTGGCCTAGATGAAAGTTTCTAAGAATGGTAGGAAGGTCATCAAGGCATGATACAATCTGTCACCTCTTTTGCCCCTTACTTACGTATTTTGCAACTCATCCATTAAAGTTAGGATGTAACCTAGCCCATAGGTTCTAAACTAGCCTTCTTTGAACTTTAGCCTCTTGCTCCTCAGTACCGATATAGGGTATGGCCGTTTTTTTTGTAAATTTCATAATCCTGGTCACCCAGAATTGTAACAACCTAGCTATTGGAGATGAACTTAACCTTCTGATGAAGACTTGAATGTATGGCCCCTACTAAATGTATGTAAGGTCTTCCCAATAACAGATTGAAGGTCCTTAAGATATCCAAAACTTAGAATCAGATGTTAAATGTTTGTGGGCCAATATCAACTAGTAAGCCAATCTCCCTTATAATTTCTCTCTTAGATCCGTCAAAAGCCTATATTGTTGTTGAGCTTGGTTTAATTGCAATCACATTGATGCCCAATAGATCTAAGGTGGCAAGATGGTAGACATTCAATGATGAGCCGTTGTCGATGAGGACTCTCGTTATGATGATGTTATTTATCCTCACTATTATGAATAGAGGCTTTATGTATTGGTTACCTTCTTCACCTAATTCCTTGATGAAGAAAGAAATTTGATCCATAGTAAGGATGGAATTAGTGACAGATCCAATCCTTTCGACCGGTATTTCATGAGGGAATTTGACTTCCCTTAAAGTTCTAAACGTAGCTTCTCCATGTGGATCCGATGCCATCAAGAGACTCGTGAGGGATATTTGTGCTGGAGTCTTGGTAAGTTGATCCATTATCTTATACTTACTAAACTTAATCATCTTGGTGAAGGTAGACAATCCTTCTTTAGTTTGTTCATTATTTGGCTTTTTCAGTATGGCTTCTTTTTCAGGTCTTCACTTGGATTATAAATCCTACTAGAGCAAGTAATCCCCCTACAAGAGAGCTTGACTGCCCTTGATTTACTGCCTGGTAGTTGAGAGGGGCAGTTTTATAATTTTTAGGGGCTACAAGTACATAAAAAGTGTACCATTTATTTTGCTTCTCTTCTTGTCTATAGAATCTATAAACCTTAGGCTCTCGGTTAGAACTAATCATGTTGATGGTAGGCCTTGAGTCATTAAATATCATATTGATGATAGGTCCATGGTTTGGTAGGGGGTTGTTGTTGACATTTAGAGCAAGAGACTATAAAATCTAGTTGTACTGTACCTTCATCAATTAAGTCTTAAATTTTGTTCTTTAACCTCTAGCACAAGTCAGTTGAATGGCCTATTTTCCCTAGATGATACTGACATCTTACATTAGGATAAAAAAATCTTGGCCTATACCTTTGATTAGGAGCTTTAGAATGGAGCAAATTATCTTTCCTTAACTTTTCAAGCACCCGATTGAGTGGAATGGGTATTTTGGTGAATTACCTTGGGGCTTTATTAACCTATGGTTGGCTTCTATACTGTTGTTGAGTTGGTAGAGGATTCACCCTAAAAGAGACCCAGCATTAGGCCTGGCATTCAAATTAACCATGCTAATAGTAGCTTCTCTAGGCTTGTTGGTAATGATTTTAGCGGAGGGTAGTCTTCTATCTGATGTCTCTTATAGCTTGCCAGAGGAGACGGCACTTTCAATTCGACATCTTGCTACCACTACTTCTGCAAAGCTGGAAGAAGCTTGTCCAATCAGGTGAGCGAAGTATGGTTTCTCAAGAGTATTAATAAAAGTTACAGTTAGCTCTTTCTCAATCACGGGGGTAGATACCTTTGTAGCTAAGGACCTCCACCTTTGGGCATACTCTTTGAAAGATTCATTGTACCTCTTCCTTAAGGCAACCAAATCTATCATGCTTGGCACCACTTGAATCTATATTGCTCATAGAATGCTCTAGCCAACTTTTCCCATGTGTTTACCTGATTCAGGTCTAATTGGGCATACCAGGTTAAAGTAGGGCCAATTAGGCTGTCCTAAAAGGTCTGGACCATGAGTCGATCATATTGCATGTACTTGCCCATCTTACGTACATACAGCCGGATATGCAGTTTAAGGCGTCCAATCCCGTTGTATTTTTTGAAGTCAGGTACTTAAAACTTTTCTAGGAAGCTTCCATAATCATAAGCAAAGAAGTCTGTTATGCTAGCGTGCTCAAATCCATCATTCCCCTTGCGCATTTTCATTTTTTTAGTAATTTGTTGAGTTAGCCGCTTCTCAAGCTCTTTCAGTTTATCTTAATCAGCTTTAGGCTTTGGGTTGACTGGGAATGAGTAAGTGTTCAACTCAAAAGTTGGGTTGGCCTTTGGAAATACCCCTTCTATTTCAAAGGATTCAAAGCCATGATTGATCTTGGGGTAGGCTTCTTCTGCTTCGAGGGATAGGGCTTCAGTATTCTTTCCATATTGGCTTTAGAACTTTCTTCATTTGATGGAGTTGTAGACCTAAGCAAACAGATGCTGTTAGCAAGAAAGCTTAATTGATCTACAATCTTCCCTACTGTTTATTCTAAAGATTAGAACCTTAGCTCAATGGGATCGATAACCTTAGGGTTGACATTGCCATTGTTGGTGTTGTCGTTTCCTTGGTTGGCCAATCTGGTTTGAGAACGAGTTTTGATAAGGCTTTTTTAAAAAGTTTGACATTTGGGAGCTATCTTGGCGACCTGGTTAAAACCATTTCTCAACAAGTTAGCACACAAATATTTTAATTTTTGAAAGAATGCAAATGAGCCACATGGATGGAAAGGAGGGAATCTACGAATAATTAACAGAACAACAAGTTTTTTTATTATTTTTTTTTTAATTCTCAGAGTTTTATTACATAAAAGAAAGGACAAGATACAAATTCATCTATATTAATTTTCTTTTTTTTTTTTTCTAGGAGCCAGATGACATTTATTTCTCTTTCTTTTGGTCATGCTTAGTTGCCTCCTCAAACTCTTGAATCTTCTTCTAGGCCATCTTCAGCTGGTATTCCAAGGTAAGCGACCTTTGCCTAGACTCTTGAAATAGGTTTTCCCGTTTGTCTTTTTTATCATAGAAGACCTCCATATGGGCTTTCACTTAGTCCATATAGGTTACCATTTTAAAGCAAGGGTGCACGTGAGAAGGTTGAAGGACTTCTAGTGCCCGATACCACATTGTGCCTACCTTGTGAAGTTAATTGTATGAGTATTCTTTAGTGACCTGATGCTTGTCTACTTCTCCCATGAATTCACTTAAATCGATGTTAGGGCTTACGACCTTGGTATCTTACTAAGCTTTGATCTTATGAAGCTTAGATACCTTTTCAATTGAGTGAAGCTCTTCAAGGTCGAAGGTGAATGGCTCCAATAAAGGCTTATGAATTATGTCCTGGATCCCCTTAAACTACCTCACCATGTTGTTTAGATAGTAGCTTATGGACCATCTCATTATAATTAATGGTACAACGTGGTAATCTTTTCAAATTTATACGACCTTGGTGTAATTGCTCCATCTAGCAGTCTACAATATGTCTTCGACCCGAAAATCTTATAAAACCTCTATTTACAACAGGGTAGGGATATCTTTTGGCAATTTGATCTTATCAATGAAAGAGTCAATAAGATCAATCTTATTATTGAATACACCCCTTATTAAATCTAACCCAAAACATTTGATGTGACTGACGAACCACACCATTAATAGTGTCATGCTTGTCCTAAGATCTCTACAGCCTCTTTTCTTAAGGAAATTAAGGTTCCTTATGTGTTCAGCAAGAATGGAAGGAATATAAGACTTCCCTTCCCAAAACTGAGCCACTAATTTTGTCACCCTAAAGGATATAAGAAAAGACCCGCTTAGAAATAAGACAGTAGCAAACACTACTAATACATAAGCCTTAATTTGATTTTCCCTCCAATTTCCAAGAAATAGAGCCCGTTTGTTAGAGCTGGGTTCATTTTGAAACCAATGGACTGGATCCCGTATCTTGATAACGTATTTGTTGCAATCATTAAGGGCCTCATTTATCTCAATCTTACAGATTCCTGAGAATTTTGAAAAGATGTAAGCTGGACCGAAGTTAAGTTTTGGAACATATATTTCATCCAATGGAGGAGCTTGGAGCAATTGGGTGTATTCTTCTAAAGTTGGACTGATTAGGTGTAGCTTAAATCGAAGGCTACTTCTTTAGGCTCCTAGAAATAGACTAAGGCCCTTACCAGTATGATGTTAACATCCAATTTATTTAGTGAGAGTATGGGTCTAATCTTGTTGGAAATAAACTGTTGTTCTCTAAGGTTAAAGGTTTGAAGCCATTGGTTGAGTATAGGCTTTGGGTTTGTAGACATGAATCTCCTTGGTGAAGACCTTAGTGTTGGATAAGTTGACTATTTTTGAAATATTATAAGAAAAGCATAAATTACAGAGGAAAGACTAATTATATGAAAAGAAAATAGACAAGACTTCCTATGTACATGAGTTTTAGGAAAAATATAGGGAAAGAAAATACACAAAATTTATTCTTTCTATTTACTTATTTATTTTTACTTTTATTTTTTATTTTATTTATTATATCTATTTTTACTTTTTATTAAACTAAAAAAATAAATAACTAAATAAAGTACTTTTTCTTTTTCTTTTTCTTTCTTGCTCTCTCTTTTTTTTTTTTATACTCTTCCTTCTTTTTTTTTTAATTTACATTTACAATTATAAAGATAAGAAAAGAAAAAAAAGTCAAATAACAATAATAACAACTAAAAAAAAGGAAATAAATAAATAAAATAAAAGGCTTTGGGTGCAATGGGTGCGCAGGTCGGACCTGGAACAAACTTTAGGTCGGGTAGTCGAGTTCGGATCAGATTGTGGGTCGAGTCGTCGAATCGGGTCAGGTCGTCTCCAACTCCTCTTCAATAACAATGGCTAAACACAGTTCAAAGTGATTTGGATCGAATTTCTTGTAGGTGAGGATGGATTTATGTGTTTTAGATTGGGGATAGGAGGGTAGGCTTGCTGCCTTAGTGTTTTGGGGTAGTTTGGAGGGTAGTTCGTAGTGGTAGATGACGATGGTGTTCGATTCTTGGTGTTTTGGGGTTATTAGGTGCAAGAGAGGAGTGTAGTTTGGTGTTTCGAGGTGTGGGGAGTTTGGCCGTAAAGTTAGTTTAGAGTGGAAGGTAGTGGTTGTGGTGGTTTAAGGGGGGTAAGGGAGGATTAGTGTTTGGGTGGTAGCAATGCTACGAGCCATGGTAGAGGTAAAAAGCGGTTAGGTTAGAGAGCCTAAGCCACGAGCAGTTTTCCTAGGGTATTGGTTTGGCTCAAGCTTGATTGGAGAGAGAAAATCGAAGAGAGAGAGTGTTAGAGAGAGAAAGTGACCGCGAGTGAGAGAGAGGGTGTTTTTAGTGATTCTAGTCAATTGTATGAGGTTCTGTGTGTTTATGGACGTCTTTAAGCCCTTATTTATACATGAATTTAATCCAAAAACTAAGGACACTCGAAATTAGATTTGAATGCAAATAGCTGAAATTTAAGTTTATTTCTAACTTTTGAAGCTTGATTTGAATGTGTTTTTAACCGAATTTAGACATGTTAATAGGCTCGATTCAGAGTAAGCTTAGTGTTCAACAAGATCAAAGTAGGAAATTGCATGTGTATGTGTGAAATTCATGCAAAAATTGGAGCTAAAGTGGAGGGGGTAGGCTATTCTTGACTGGGAAAGTAGAGGAAAGTCTAGAGAAAATGAGGGAATTAAGAGAAAGAGAGGGAAAGTGTTAACATGGTGTTAATGTGGTGCTACATCAACCAACCTCGACCTGCCACGTATCATCACGTGATACATAGCGATTAACGTGACATGCCATGTGGCACCACTCAGCACATTGTCCAATCCCGAGCTGCCACTTATCAGGACATGTGGAGCAATCAGGTCTTGATAGTGGTTGTTCCTAATGTGATGAAAATAAAAAAGACTTTTGTGTGCTCCCACCAGATTCGTACCCAAGACCTTATGTTCTTACCCAATATCAAGTTCACATGCTTATCCGTTAGGCCGTTAGTCTATACCTTATTCATAGGTGCAATTAAATTATATATATGGACTAGGTCAAGCTGTGCTAGATTCAAATCTAAGCTTAAGCCTAAACGCCTAACTTCTAAACTTATTTCAAAATTAAAAAATCTATCTTAATAAATTGTTATTTTCTAAATTTCCTAAAATCTTTTATTTTTTCAATTTTTTTATTTCTTATAATTTTTTTCAATTTTCCAACTTTTTTCAAATTTTATTTTCTAAATTTCCTTTCACTTTTTTTTTCTTTCTAAATTTCCTATTTTTGATATATTTCCAAATTTCTTAATTTTTTGCACTTTTTCTTATTTTTTTATTTTTCTAAAATTCTTATTTTTTTAGGTTTTCTTTAACTTCTTTCTTTTTTTTTTTTGTTTTTCCTAATTTAAGACTTATTGAGGAAATAAAAACACAATAAAAATAAAATAAAATCAAGGAGGCCAAAATTGAGTGTTTATACATCTCCTTCACCGTGGTTTCCTTCCTTAATAACTTCTTTTTTCGAGTGTTTTTTAGTCCTTTTAGTCCATATTGGTGAAATCATAGAGATTACATGGAGTATACCCACCCCCACACCCCCCACCCACCCCAATCAACGTTCCCTTAAGCTCCAATGACACACTACGTAGCTAAGCCACCACCGCCCATAGGTAGTCAAGCTTGAAAATCACCCAAACAGCATCCTTTGGCCATGGTGTTTTCCCTAACCCTACATTTCCCAATTTGAATTGCATGAAAACATGATTGCCCAAGTAAATTGGAGCTTAGTTTCTTCCTAGATGGATCCTCATGGCTACTGAGCCTCTTGTGTACAACCTGACCCAAAGTCCGAACCAACCTAGAGTTTGACTTAACTAAGTCCAAACTGACTCGTGCTCCAACCTAGGTCCGGCCTACATACCTAACCTCAATCCAAGCTTGATCTAGCTATCTCTTTTGTTGATGTTTCAGTTGTACTTTTTATTTATTTATTTCAATATGTAATTGTAACTAAAAATAAAAGAAAAATCCAAACAAAAAGAGAAAAAAAAAAGAAGAAAAAGGAAAAGAGAAAAAAGGATAAAAGAAGGAAAAAAAAGGGAAAAAATGAAGAAGTATTTAGTTAACTTATATTTTAACCAAAGAACCAAAAATAATAATAAAATAATAATAAAATAAGTAAAATAAAATAATAATAAAAGATAATAAAGTTACTTTATCACTTATAAAATTAACTTTCCAAAAATGAATAAAAATAAATGGACTTTTTTCCGAAATTAAGACTACTTTAGAGTTTCTAAAAATAAACCTCTATTTAGGATCCTTTAGAAGATTTTATTAAAATTAAAACAAGTAAAAACGTAAACCTAATGTCCTTTCAAAAATTAAAATCAACTTAACCTGCTATATTTTTAATAAACGAACTACGGAAATCTAATCCCCAATAGTAGGTATGTAGACACCTGTACGTACGAGGCGACTTAAAATATGAAATGTTTTATTTTTTTATCTTTATAGATATTTGTGTAAATTAATTAAATTAGTCGCATATAATGTAATTAGTCATTTAGAAATTGAAAAAGGGTATTATTGAAAAGAAAATTTAAAATTGGAAAGTTAAAAAGAGGTATCTGTTTATGGTTTAATAGAATAGTCCCTAAATCTAAATCTCTCATTTTAGAAAATCGTTTTATAAAATTAGTTTTCTCTTTAAGACCAGTAGTTAAATTATAGCTAATCTACCCAATTAGTTATAACTTAACTTTTTTTTCGACTAAGTTGAGTGGTGACTCCAAAGTGTTTTCAAGATATAAACGAATCGATTTTCTTTAAACCTTAATTGAGAGTCAATATTAAACTAGTAGGGTTTAATACTGATCTATTTAGAGAAGACTAATTTATAAAAATCGAGAGCAAAAAACTAGGCTCGATAGTTGTAAACTAAAGTCTTCCTAAAGAACTTAAGTAATGTCATATTCCTATCTCAAGTAGAACCAAAAAACATTGACGAAGCTCTTAAGGATGAATTTTGGATACAAGTTATACAAAAGGAGCTTAATTAATTCATAAAAAATGAGGTATGGGATCTTGTGACTAAGTCTAGTGATAGACTACTAATTGGAACAAAATGGGTTTATAGAAATAAACTTAATGAAACTGGTATAGTAGTTAGGTAATGGAATGGTTAACTTAGGGCTTATAAAGGAGACCCACATCTAATGATCACCTGAAGAGGAATGGCTACCACCAACAGACAGTGGACCCCATGTCTAAAGCTATAGACAATGGTAAAGCCACCATTGGTGGCTAAAAGCTCGTCAATTGGTGAGTTTCAATTTCTCTTCCGAATTAATTTAATTTAGTAAAAATATCAAATATTGATGGAAAATTATGAAATTTTGTCTCCCTATATATTTTTGCATGCAAAATTAGAATAGCTAACTAATTTTTTAAAATTAGAAGTGCTTATATAGGTTCCTTAAGAACAAGCCTGATTCTAACGTATTTTGTATAAATTTTCAAAAATAGTAAAAAATGTTATTTTGAGCTAATTTTTTGGTGTACATATTCCTTATATGATATATTTAATTTAAATAAAAATAAATTTTGATAAAATACACGTTTAGTATTTATTAAAATTATTTTTTTGAATCTACCCTATTTTTCATATGAAAGAAATGATAGGTTTTTAATTAAATTCGTTAATGAATCTGATTTGTAATGACTTCTCAAGCTTAGTTATGGTTTTGGAAATATTCAGTTTGAATCTTATAATTTTATTTGGTCATTTACCTAATTTAAGGTAATTTTTAGCAAAATTGGAATTAAAATCGAAATACTAGAGAATAATATATATTAAACTATTCTAGTACTTTTCATGATCATAATATAACAACCATAATTTACTAAGTATATTATAATTTCCCATGGCTTTAGCAGAGTTTGAGGCATTAGTTGTATGTATTATACATAATATGTACTAAATATGTAGATAAATGGTATATTTTAGGTTAATTTTATGATTTAGGATTAGTTTGGTTTATATTATGATTTATGATGAATTTAGATTTCCTGGAATGTTAGTTGATGATGAGAGATGTAAATTATGGTTTTGGAGAGGTTAGATGTATGCTTTATGTGTAGATTAAACAGTAATAAGTAATATATGAAATAGGAAGATTAAATAAGTGAAGGATATTAAGTTAAATTAGTAATATTATAATAATAGGAGAATATTATAAATCTGGTTTGAAAGATAAATTTGAGAAATTATGCGAAAATGTAAGTTATTCTTATATCAGGAGCTAATTTGGTTGTTAAATTAGGAACATAGTGTACCATACTGATCGAAATACTAATTATGAGCTAAAACATAGATTTGGGATACTTAAGCATAATTAGATGAATTTCACATTTTAGTCCAAGAAGAATTCCTAGGGTTCACAAATAAAAACAATAAGAAGTGAAAACAAAATTGAATTTAGAAATTGATTCAAAAGTAGAAACAGAATTAGAGTTAACATAGGTATATTAAATAGTAAGTCAAAAACCTAAATCAAAGATTAGATTATATTCATCAAATAAACCGTAAGGAGGGATTAAAAGGCATTTAAAAGACTTATAAACAAAGGGTAATAAAAAGGTTAATTAGAACTTAATTTAGAAGCTGAATTGAAATCGAAATAAGAAGTAAATTTGAAACCTAACTAAACAAGAGAAGCAATCTCGAGAGACCTAGACCTAAATCACTAAATATAGTAAGGTCCTCAACTAAAAATAATCATAATCTATATTATAGAATAAAACCTATTTATAGTAGTTATGTGAAAACTAAAATAACCTTTGTATTATAAGAATTATCAACAATGGCCTATACGAGTCACATTATGATTGAGCAAGTGGGGAGTCCAAGTAAGTCAAGATTAACACATTACTATATTTTGAGTACTAATTTATAGTACTTAGAGGCTTGAAATTGTACTTGATTGTGTTTATTAGATAGTTGATTGTGTGCATATGCTTGTTCTAAGTTGATGATGTGATTTTAGTTTATGGCTCTAGCTTGTATTTGTATGATTTGTTGAAACGATTAAACACCTTAAATCGAATTTAACTAAATATGTGAGTTGTAATTTTAAATTGAACCTACATAGCAACCCATTATGGGGAAACTTAGGATACTTTAGCCAAATACTAACCCCTTCAAAAGGTATAGCATAGGATAGCATAATTGGTCCCTTCTTCATCCTTAGTCGAACTAAATGACAGGTGAGGAGGTCTCAATAAGGGTGAAGTCAATGGTTCAAAGGGAATCGTAGGAGGAGTGGTGTCTTCATTGCACAAGCCTAGGTTTGGATAAGAGCTATTGTATTAAATGGAAACTCCTCAACCTGGATTAGAGTGGGTGTAATTTCTTTAATCTCATGATAGGTTGAACAACGTCGTACGATGATATTTGCTTATACATGTATTACATCTAATTAATTTAGTTGATGACCTCATTTGTGTTTGAATTATAGGTTTAAGTCTCCATCCCAATTTACTGAGCTATTAATTGTTTACATCCCTATAGATGTTGTTATAGGAGCTAGCTAAAAAGTAGCTTATAATTACCCTAAAACTAGCAACTATTGGATCCTATGAGAGTGAGGATAATAACTAAAGGAGTAATTACACTTTCAAGTTTGGATTCTATCTTTAAAGTTTTTAGTATTAATTTATGTATTACTCAAGTAGATTATGATTAAACTACTAAATCTTGTAAATATACTCAAATTATTTAGTGTAAATATATATTTTTCATAATTACATAGTTAAATAACATGTTTAATTTATGAACAGTTTATTTCAAAACGAGTTCGTCATGGACGCTTTATGTAAACAGGTCTAAGATAGTGATTGTAAGGTTAGCTTCTATCCTAGAATAGTTTGCACGACAGGATTGTTACGACTCTGCTACTTTGGGGTGTGATAGTAGCTAAAGGCTATAGTCAAGAAGAAAAGATAAAATTTGATGAGACCTTAGCCTCAGTTGTTAGGCTAGAAGCTATTAGAATTCTCTTAGCATTCGTCGCCTTTAAAGACTTCAAATTATATCAAATGGATGTTAAGAATGCTCTTAAAAATGTCTATATTAAAGAGAAGTATATGTATAGCAACCATTAGTGTTTAAATATAACAAATTCCTCAATCATATATTTAAACTTAATAGGATACTCTATGGACTTAAACAAGCTCCTAGAGCTTGGTGTCGGAAGCTTAGTAACTACTTGATAGATAATGGTTTTTCAAGAGGTAAATTAGATATAACATTATTTATCAAGAATCACAAGTCAAATACATTAATTGTTCCAATCTATGTCAATGATATTGTATTTGAAGCTACTAACATAAGACTAGTGGATAAGTTTGTAGAGTGCATGAAGAAAGAGTTTAAAATGAGCATGATGGGGGAATTAAACTATTTTCTAAGTTCTAAGTTAAAGAAACTACAAATAGAACATTTATTAATCAAGTTAAGTATACTAAGGAGTTCTTGAAGAGATTTAAGATGGATAATTGCAAGATTAGGCTTACTCCAACGAATATAACCCTAAAACTTGACAAAGATGTAAATGAAAAAACTATATGTGAAAAGTTGTATTGAGGCATGATAGGTTACTTGCTATATCTAACCGCATCTAAGCTCGATATTGTGTTTACCTTGTATCTATGTGCACGATTTTGATCTTACCTTAAAGAATCTTACTTGAGTGTAGTAAAATACATTTGAAGTATCTTATGGGTACTATTGAAATCAGCTTATGGTAACCTAAGTTTACTTCTTCCAATCTTATTAGATACTCTAATACTGACTTTGCTTGATGCAAAGTTGATCAGAAAAGCACAAGTGGCACATGTGACTTCCTTAGGAATTCCTTCATGTCTTGGTATTCTAAGAAGCAAAACTCTATAACACTATCATTTACCGAAGCTGAATATGTAGCTAACGATAGTTGTTGTTCTCAAATCTTAAGGATGAAGAAAATATTGCATGACTATGGTCTTAGATACACTCATGTTCCAATTAGGTGTGATAATACAAGTATAATCAATCTAATGAAAAATCCAATCCAACAGTCAAGGACTAAGCATATAAAGAGTAGATATCACTTCATCCGTGATCATGTTCAAAATAATGACATATGCTTAGAAGTTGTAGATACAAACAATCAAATAGGCAATATATTCACTAAACCCTAGAGTGAGGATAGATTTTACACATTAAGAAGAGAATTAGGAATGATCATACAAGGAGAATACTAAATACTTAAGAACCAAGATAGTGATTTTTGCAAAAATTGACTTAACTAATGAATCAGCGGGCTTATAACATGATATTAGTCCTAAAAGGCATGATCATGTAGGTTTCATTTATAAACCTTACCATTTGACTTGTTTTGGGTGCATTAGAAGTTAATTGTGTTCATTTAGTTTCATTTGTGCACTAGTTTGTCTTATCTTGGTGCCCATGCGTAAAACCAATTCCCCCATGTTCAATTTTGTCCATAGATTGTGGTTAAATGATTGAATTGGCTTATTTTTGTTTTTGTGTGAATTTGGCTCCCCTAAACCTAAATCATGCTCTTATTGTTACTCAGGAAGTCATGTGATCTTATTGCCTATTCGCATACTATTTGACTTGATCATACATTCTCTATGCCTATAAATGGTATTGAAACATGCTTGAAATGCAAACATATCATAGATTTGATTTGGTGCATATGTTTGTTCTCTAGATCAATTTTTATTCAATAAACGTTTTTGAAGAACTCAAGTTATGATTTTTAGCTATCTTGATCTTTGTTACTATAATTTGCTTCTAACATGCATGAATGTGATATTAAAACTTACTTAAAGTGTTGAATTGTCGAAAAATTAAGGCTCAATACACAAAATTAGTTTTTCATGCATATTTTTAGTTCAACACAAACTATAAGAAACAAATGACTTAATATCATTAAATCTTGCCTATTTATAAAAGCCATAAGTTCTTCACACATTATCAAACTAAATAAAACTTGCTTAAAGTATTAGTTTACTTGGTACAATAATAGGAATAGGATTAAAATGCAATCTAGGCAATTAGAGGAAAATCAACTTTCATTCTACAAAATTGCAAATAACCGGCAAGTCGATATTCCACCTTATTGTCAAGCTAGTGAAGTGCATTCCTTAAGCACTTTACAAACTTTCTATTCACTATGCCCATACAAACAAGCATAGTTGTCAAAATCGTGATTTTACCCATGCGATTTTATAAGTTTACAATTTTAGATAAGTCTTTCGAGTTAACTCGGGTGTAGAATTTTTTTTGTGTAGAAACCTACATTTTTAACCAAGTTTACATATAAACTCGGAAGAAACTTATGTTTTTAATTGAGTTTACCGATTCTACATATCTGAGTTGAATGGACTAAAAACTTAAAGAAAAAAATGCAACTAACCTTATATGAGCCGTCAACTATTAAGGTATTACAACATTTATTCTATCTTATTCCAATTTTTTTCCTCTTTCTTTCTCTCCTAATCCCTTATTTTATATTCATAGCCTTCATCTAAGTTTTAGCTCTAATAAAAAAGTTTATACAGAAAACTATATACTTTATTTTATACTATCAATAATTTAAAATAAGTTGAAATATTTTATTCTATTAAATTTATATCTTTTTTAATAAAAAATGGGAAAAAGTTTAGTTTCAGCTTTATTTATCTTTCTTCTATAAAAAATATTATTTTTTTTCATTTCTTTATTTTTTCATAATGTATTTTGAGTTTTAAATAACTACTATAAGTATATTCATAATTTTTTAAAGCTATTATATATAAGTTGTAAAAACTTATGTTTTTACGTTTCAATTTTACAGATCCTCTAATGATTCTAAGTAAAATCATGAGTTTGAAAACCTTGCAAACAAGTACCATCCTCTCGGTTCATGTAAAATCTTGCTATAACCGCCGATCCTTTCTTCTTTTTTCTTCATTTCCTCTCCATTATTTCTCTTACAATCGAGCTACTCTCATTACCATGACCTTTCTTTTCTCTCTCTCAAACACTCATTTCTCTCTCAAAAACACACAAAAATCATTTTCCCTCATCACCTTACTTCACCTTCTTCCCTTGTCTCTCATTATCTCCTTTACATTCTCACAAAATCAACCTAATCCCTCCTATAAAAACCTATCCCACCAACTATTTAGTAAAATTCCCTAATGAGCTAGAGGCCTTCCTCCACCCAACTATAATTAGTGCCTCTTCCCCTCATTCAAATATGAACAAAGGTTTGAGAAATTTCAAAATCTTGAGGTATAAATGGGGTTGTTTTGTGTAGAGGAAATCTTTAATGAGTTCAAGATCCCTAAGATGCTTAAGGTGCTCACCAATCATATTTTGCGTGTTTTTAACCTTCCAATTGAGGTACATGATGATGCAATTAAGTATTTTTATTGCAATTTATTTGATCACTTAGTTGAACAAGGAAGGCTGGGTCTTAAAATACATCCTAATGATGAAGTAATTAGGGAAGTTTTATATTCATATGTCTATGGTATTAGGATAGAAATCTAACCTAAGGATATCTGTAATTTGATTAGAATTGAAACTAATGGTGAAGTACTAGGTGAAGATTTCTAGGGACGTAGATTCTATGATAAAGTGTTTTGGTATAAAGGAATAGGAAATAATTGGAAAAATCCTACAAATCTTCTAGCCTCTAGACTGGACCTTAAGACATGCATTCTCCATCATATTTTTTTTCATTGCTATTGTCTTAGGAAGGGTCAATTTGCTCATGTAACTCAATAAGATCTTTAGTTGATGTATCACATTTTGAAGAACCATAAGATTAATTACTTCTTATTGATTTTTCAATGATTTAAGTATGTGACAACAATCGCTCCCAAGCTTTTTATAGACTTGGACATTGTCTTTCCTAATCCTCTTAGACTTGGTAGAATTAAGGAATTTGATCTTAGTGATGTAAATAGAGGGACGTGGAAGAAGGAAGGAAATTAGTGAACTAGCAAGAAAGATCCACCTCCTGTAATTTCAAATAATGTAGGTCCATCCCATGAGCAGGCTAGTGCAATTGATGACAAGGAATATAGTATACCAACTCAAGGGGAGTCTAGTACTAGAGTTGAGCCTCAACAAGCTGCCTAAGGTGCTCCTCTCTCTTAGGATTACGCTTTTCTCATTTTTGATCCCACTCTCCTTGTTAAAGCATAACACTCCTTTTATCAATATCAAGAGAGAAGATTTAATGAACAACTACAATTTCAGAAAAGGAGATTCAATGAGCTTCAGCTTGATTTTAAAGAGTACATGCATGAGGGATTTTAGGATTTCTACTCTCAGCACAACCTCAACTATAACTGTTGAATCTATTCCCCACCTCCTCCTCCACCACTCGAGCCCATGGATGACGATGATATTCTAGCTACTTAAGTTGCTACTTTTTTGCTTCTGACTATCTATTTAATTATCTTTTCACATATATTATGGATTTAGCCTTTAGCCTTTTCTATTTTTTGTTTTGTTCTAGCTGCCTTAGCCTCTGGCTTCTCTTGACTCTTTTGGTGATCATAGCTAACCTACTTGATGTGCTTAAGAGCTCAGTAATCACTAAGGCTTAACGTTGTGAATAGTTACCAAGCGGGCCCTTCGAGATATCGAAGGATAAGAAATGGGCAAACTGTCATACATAATAGTTTCCAATTAGCTGCTTAGAGGATATGATACACTAACAAACACAACACAACACAACACAACTTAGTACTTTACTTGATATAATGTACAAGCTAATACTAAGGTCACTCACTGCTAATCTCAAGCTACTCGGTAATATTAGATAAGAGTGTAAGGAAAATGTACTCGAAGAAGTATATCTCACAAGAACATGTATATTCATTAAGTGTAAGGAATATAATGATTTAGCTATAAGGAAAAAGGGACTATTTATGGTAAGTCCCTAGGGCAACAAGAAAACCTAAGCAATTACAATAAAGGGTAATACAAAAATACTATCATAATATAGTAACAAAAGGGTAAAAGGGACAAATAGGACAAAGGAATACATTATAATGTCAGAAAAAGGAATGACAGGTGGAATGCTGTGATTATGTCTATATTCTGGAGTCATAAGGCACTGTGGTTGAGTTGTGCTGATGTTAGGGATGCTACTAATGAATGATATTTGGAGTTCCTAGGACAAACAAGGGATACCATTATTCAGTAGGCTAGGTAAGTAGTGCTCGACATGCAAGGGACTTGGCTTCGACACCCAGCATATCTATGGATATAAAGAGTAAAGTTTGGCACATGGTCACCTCGGCTTCGGTATTCAATAAATTATCCTTGGTAGTTGGCAAGTTTATTACTAGGTAAGGGTTTGGGTAGAGTAAGTTATGTCCGAGTTAGGACTTTAGAGACTTCGCCCACTATTCTTTTGCATACTATTACTTGTCTTCAGCAAGTCGACAAAAAGATAATCCTTTTGGTGAGAAACTGTAGGCCTTGAAGATGGGTGTAAATGAGGGGTCCAAAAGTCAACAATCCATTAGTTTCTTGAGGTTGTTGAAGATTTACCCTCAAATCTTAGTTTGCTTCTTCAAGCACATAGGGCGTTAGTTCGACGACATTGAAAGTAAAAGATACTTTGCATCCTTCAGGTAGCTTAGCTCATAGGCGTTGTCAATGATACACTGAAGGATCCAAAAAGGTCTATCCAACCTAGGAGATAACTTATTTGTCTTCTTCCTTAGAAATCACTCCTTGTTGAGGTAGATCTAAACAAGGTCTCTTCGGTTGTAAATGACTCACCTCCTTCATCAACTTCTCTATTCTCTTTATCATGCTACAGTCTTGGCTAGTTACTTGAAAACCTTTTGATGTATTTTCTAAAACTCTTTGATGCACTGTAAGCCTAATTGACTTTCTCCTTAGGTAGTTGGGCTAATAACCATACCTAAGGGTAATTTTGGGTTAAGTCCATAGATAACCTTAAAAGGTAACTTTTATGTCAAGCTATGAGTAAAGCGATTGTAAGCAAACTCAATGATGGACAAACATAGATCCTAATCATGTAGATTCTTTCCAACAATAGCTTGAAGGAGGTTACATACTGTTCTATTCACAACTTCTATTTAGTTGTCTATTTGTAAGTGGTAAGAAGTATTGAACATGAGCTTAATACCGAGCTTCTTCCATAGGATTCTTTAGAAGAAGCTTGTGAACTTCAAATCATGGTCAGATACAATACTCTTTGGTACTCCATGTAGCTGTACGATCTCCTATAAGAAGAGGTTAATAACAAATAAAGCATCGTTGGTTCTATGGAAGGGGATGAAATGGCTCATCTTATTGAATTGATCAACTACCAACATAACAAAATCATATCTCCACGGTGTTTGGGGTAAGCTAAGCATGAAATCCATGCTTATATTGGTCCATGGCCATTCAGGTATAGGCAGAGATGTATACTCTCCATATGGCACCTTCCTTCCCTTAGTTAGTTTGCACACTTTATAGCATTCAAGTATTTTGTGCACATCCTTCATCATCCCTAACTAATAGAAATATTCTTTCAACAACTCAAATGTTCTCTTCTCACCAAAGTAGCAGTCTAAGCCTCTAATGTGGGCTTCTTGGATAAGTAATTCCTTAGCACAACCACTCGGCATACAAATTTGTTTACCCTTCATCAGAAACCCTTGGCTCAAATAAAACCCATCCATTACTTCTTCTATGTTGCATTTGGCCACTAAGGGTCTAAAATATGAATCATGCTCATACTGATTAGGCAGGGTGCTAAATCTAAGTATCCTAGCTTGCAATGCTTTAATAAGAACATGACAACGAGAAAGTGTGTTGGCTATGGTGTTAGTACTTGCCTTCTTATACCTGATGATATAGAACAAAGTTTCTAGGTATTCGACCTACTTAGCATAGCATCGAGAAAGGCTTTGTTGTCCTCTGAGATGTTTGAGAGATTCATTTTCCATATAGATGATGAACTATCTTGGTAGTAAGTAGTGTTCCTAGTTCTAAAGTGATCAAATTAGGGCATAAAACTCTTTGTCATGTATTGAGTAATTTAATGTAGCACCTTTGAGTTTCTCATTGAAGTATGCAACTAGTCAGCCTTATTGCATAAGCATAAGAATAGCCCCAATGTCGACTCTAAATTTGTCACATTTTACTTCAAAAACTTTGTCAAAGTTAAGCAGGACGACTATTGGGGTTAAGGTCAATTTGGACTTAATCTCATCAAAGCTTCTTTGAGCTTCCCGGACCATTTGAATTTAGAGTTTTTCTTGTTTAGCTTGGTCGGTAGGGCAGCGATGGAACTAAATCTCTAAATGAATCTTTGATGGAATGAAGCTAGACCATAGAAACTCCTTACTTTTGTAGCATTAGTCAACAATGGACATTCGAAAATAGCTTAGACCTTCTCATCATCAACTCCAATACCTCCTCTAGAAAAAACATAACTGAGGAATACTACCTCACTCAAATAAAATATACATTTCTTAAAATTGCCGAATAACGTCTCGACACAAAGGATATCAAACACAAATCTCAAATGCATGACATAGGAAATGAGGTCGGTACTATATACCAAAATATCATCAAAGTACACAACAACGCATTTGCCAATCAACAATCTCAAGATATGATTCATGAGTTGCATAAAGTGCTTAGCACATTTATCAGACCAAACAACATCACCATCCATTCGAACAAACCATCCTTTGTTTTGAAAGCAATTTTCCATTCATCTCCAAGTCTCATCCGTATTTGGCAGTAACTACTCTCCAGATTTCGAAAAGACTTGGGCACCATGCAAGTTATTGAGCATATCATTCAATTGTAGGATTGAATATCGATACTTAATAGTAAATTTGTTGATTGCTTGACTATCAATACACGTTCTCTATGATCCATCCTTCTTTGACACCAAAACAACTAGCATGGCATAAGAGCTCATGCTCTCCTAGACATATCCGTAACCAATCAACTCACCAACTTGTTTCTTTAACTTGGTAGCTTACTCAGGGTTGTACCTATAAGTAGGTCAATTAGGTAGAGTAGCTCTAGGCTGAAGGTCAATACAATGCTCTATACCTTTAATAGGTAGTAATCCTCTCGGCATCTTGGTAAGAACAGGTTAGCATAATCTTGCAGTAAAGTCTACACCTCCGTAGATAAAGCTTTAGCCTCTCTCAATACTAGAAGTTTCCTGACTAATAGCAACACACATTCTTCCGTCTTTGTGTCTTTGGAAAATGGCCTTGGGAAATTAATAAGGACTTTCGATGCTGTGATCGAGTAATCTTCTCTTGTGACTCCTTCACTTCCTTGGGGCTCATTGGAGTTAGTATAACCTTCTTCTTGTACTTTTGGAACATATAAGTGTTCCTATATCCATCATTCAACACTCTCAAATCAAATAGCTAAGGTTGGCCAAGTAAGATGTGTGAAGCATAAATCGGTAAGACATCACATAGCACCTCATCATTGTATCCACCACAAACAGTAATCAGCACTTTAACTTACTCGGTAATAGGTAGACCTCCCTTCTCATTTAGCCAATGAATCTTCTACGGCTTAAGGTGAAGGTAGGTTGGCAATTTTAAGGCCTTCAGTACTATTGAGCTATTATTTAGATACAATTTCCTCCATCAATGATCAACATACATAGTTTGCCATTCACTTGGTAGTTTATATGGAAGAGGTTCTCATTTTGCTCGTTGTCATCAGATGCAAAGGTACCAAGAGATCTTCAAATGACCATACAGTATTTAGCACCCATTTCAAGTGGGGTCATGGCATCAAAATCTTCTTGAAATTCTTCTAGTAGCTAATCAACTCCTACTTCATCTTCTCCTTTACTAGCACTCTCCTCTTTAAATTGGGGCTTATCTCCCTTAATGGCCATGACACATTTGTTCGGGTACTGACTAGCCACGTATCCAAATCGAGACATTTGAAACTCTTAATTTCTTGGTTCCTCCTTCTCGAGCTTTCACTTTGGTCCTTCTTAACCTTAAGATCCTCGGCCTTACTCTTACTTTGACCATCATCAGGTTTACTTAGCATGTAACCTCAATTGTCTACCTCAGAACTATAGTGAGCTTAGTCATGACCTGTTTGGCTTAGCATACCAGTCTTACTCAACAAGCTAGGCTGGCCACTTGGTGCTCAACTGAGTTGACTTCTCTTTTGCTATTCTAATCTTTGGGTTACTTAAATGGTTTCATCTAAACTTCTTAGCCTCTATACCTCCACCACATTACCAATCTCAATCCTTAAGCCATAAATGAACCTCACTATTGCCCGTGCTTCAAGCTCATCAACATCACATTGGATCATTAATAATTGGAACTCTCGAACATACTCATCAACTGATCGGCTACCTTACTTAAGTTCATGGAGGCATCAGAAAGTGTTTTACTCATAGTGTTCTGGGATAAATTTACTCCTCAAAACTCTCTTCATTTCATTCCAAGTTAGAATCTTACATCAGGCTCTCTAACGTACATTCTATAACTTCTTTTACTAAATTGCTGCATACCCAATAAATTCTAACGTAGCAACTTAAATACGATCAACGTCCTCATAATCATAAAAGTTAAATATTTTTCAATCTTCTCCTCTTAGTACAGGTAGTCATCAGCACTACTAAACCTATTAAAGCTCGGAATCTACACTTTAAGATGCTAGACTCCTTTAGGAGCTCTAAGCTTGTCTTCTTCAAATGCTTCATATTGCTCTTCCTCCTCATACTCCTTAACCTCATCCAACTCAAGTCTCCTTCTTGCAACTCTATCGATATGTTGAGGTAAAGCTGGGTTTACATTCATAACTTTGAGTGCCCGATGTTCACCCATCTGTCTTCTTGGCCTATCTCTCACTTCTCTATCCTGTTCAATAACAACTCTCTCTGGCAACCTAGTCTCTATTTCCCTTTTGTACAGTAATAGCCAAATTAGCCACCATAGCAACAAGGTCCTATATATGCTCTTTAGTAGTTTGTGGGGTATGTTGAGTAACACGGCCACAATCATGAGCATTACTTTCAACATCACTAATCTCTCCTTGAACACTAAGATTCAATGTTCTCAATACAAAACTTTAGGAAATTCACTACTTATACAAAAGATTCTCATAACCCTTGTAAATACTAACTCACATAGTGACCTAAAGAGTTGCTTTATTTTTCTACACAAAAATAGATTACAATAGGACACTTACACATTAAAATAAGAACAACAACTCCAATACTAAGCTTTCAGTCATAACCTCAAGCTCTGATGCTAAGATTATGTGATGTGCCTAGGAGCCTAGTAATCACTAGGGCTTAACGTTGAGAATAGTTACCAAGCGAGCCCTTTGAGATATCAAAGGAAAGGAAATGGATAAACTGTCAAACACAGTAGCTTCCATAAGCTGCTTAAAGGATATGATGCACCAACAAACACAACACGACTTAGTACTTCACTTGATATGACACATAAGCTAACACTGAGGTCACTCACCACTAATCTCAAACTATTCAGTACGATTAGATAAAAGTGTAGATAAAATGTACTCGAAGAGGGATATCTCACAAGAACAAGAATATTCATTAAGTGTAAGCTATATGATGATTCTGACTAAAAGGAAAAAGAGACTATTTATATTAAGTCCTTAGGTTAATAAGGAAACCTAAGCAATTACAATAAATGGTAATACAAAAATACTATTATAGTACATTACCAAAAGGGTAAAAGGGACAAATAAGATAAAGGAATATAGTACAATATTAGAAAAAGTAATGGTAGGTGGCATGCTGCGATTAAGTCTATGTGCTGGAGTCTTGGGAAGTTGTGGTTTAGTTGTACTAATGTTGGGGATGTTACTAATGAATGGTCTTTGGAGTTATTGATACGAACAAAGGATGCTACTATTTGGTAGGTTGAGTAAGTAGTGCTCGGCATATAGAAGACTTAGCCTCAGCATGTACAAGACTTGGCTTCAGCACTTAGCATGTCTATAGATAGGAAGAGTAAAGTTTGGCATGTGGTCACCTTGGCCTCGGTATTTGTTAAACTAGCCTTGACAATCGACAAGTTGTTGATTGGGTAGGGGTCAAGGTAGAGTAAGGTACATTCGAGTTAGGACGTCAGAGAGTTCACATGCTATTCTTTCTCATACTAGTGCTTGTCCTTGGCAACCTAACAAGAGATAATCCTTCTAGTAAGAGACTACATGCCTTGGAGACAATCGTGAGTGAGAGGTACAGAAATCAACAGTCCATCACTAGTGCTTTATGATCTTTTAATAGGCTATATGAACTACTTATGCAATATATATAACTTCTTCTTTATAATGTTGCCATTATGAGATGTTGTGACTTTACTTTTGTTTTCACTGTAGTTGGGATGCACTGGCTTACGGTTGTAGAGTTAGTTAGTTGTAGATGTTACCTTTGGAATATATTATGTTATCTTTGCTTTACTCTTGTAAGGAGCATATCCTAAAGCCTAAAATTAGATTATGCTAAATTTTCTACTTGAATAATTCTTCCTCTTCATTGCCTAGAATTACTCTTTTTTTTTTTTTATGAAGCCAAAGGAGGAGAAAAGTTCAAGTCACTTAGAGAGACCTTAATTTGCTAAATTGGTTTAGAACTTGATTTAATAGATTGTTAACATATTGGTACTGAAAATGAGTTTAAATGTGTTTTTCATCTCCCATCAAACTAATACTGTTAATATCTAGTATTCTCTTGATCTTATATTTTTGCAAATCTTTTCTTTCAAAACTAAATGTTTGGTTGAATAGGAGTGCTAGATTGAGAGGGAGAGTGTAAAGTTTTTCCCTCATCAAAAAAGGGGGAGATTGTTGAACCTAAAGTTCATTATTTGTTTTTTATGAGAACAAAACCAAAGTTAATATTGATTAATTGATATTGAGTAAATTGTAAATTAAGCTTTGGCTTGTAGATCATTCAACTATTAACTAGTTATTTGTGTATACTTGACTTTATTTATGATTAGAAAGATAAGAGAATTGGGTATACAATTATTTAGTTTATGTATGCAAGTGTTTTTGTGTAAAAGAACAGGGGAAGTTCTACTACAATTAGAATAACCAACATGATGGTGTAAGGAATAACTAGTGAACCGGTAGAAGGATTATGGGTGAAATGAAAGACGACTTACCGACCTGTCGGTAAGGAGGCCTGAAGTAAAACTTGAGTTTGATTTTCTGACAATAACCAACCTAATGGTGATACCAATTAGTGTTCAAGATGGTGATAAAATTGTCCTACTGATTTGATGATAAAAAGAAGACCCAACCTATCGGTAGTTCACTAGACCTAGTCCTTAGGAGCATTTAAAGCAATAATAGGAAGAAATTTGCAACCCATATTTATACTTCAACTATCCATTAGAGACATGAATAATTCTAATCTCCAACTACAAATTCCAAACATTCTCTTATATTCTTATGCTTTATTAATTGTGCTTTGTCTTTTTATCTATTTGAGAGAGAATTTAGAGTGTAGTGTTAGGGTTTATTACTTGCAAATTCATCTTACAAAAGGCATTACACTAAAAAGATGGAGATTATGCTCAAGTGTTATTAATGATTGTTATGTGATTATGAAGTGCTGTAGGCTCTTGATTGAGCATTATGATATTGTGATTAATAAAAGTATGTGAAGTCTTCTACTGGAGGTATTAGTGTTCGTAGAGGGAGGGGGCGGTCTGAACTCCACATTATATCATGGCTTGATCCTCTCATACCCTATCTCTTTTATTTCCACATTTATTATCATTGTTTTATCATATAAGTTTGACTACTATTGTCACATTTATCATTAAAATTTAGAGAAAATCAAAATTTTTCAATAATACTCTGTTCGCCCTCCTCTTGAGTATTAGCCTAGCATTTTTCACTACTGATTAAGTTCGAGCTCTCTAACATCCAAACTTGAGGTCTTGATGTAGTATTTAACCAAATCAACCTCTTTGCTAGCCTTAATACCATTGAAGAAGTTTGAAATATAGTTAACTAATACGTGGCCACCTACCAAAATGGGGTGGCAAGGTATTTTGACAAGAAATTCAAGCATAAGGTATTTAAGCCTAGTGACTTTGTAGCCTAGAGGCTTAAAGTCACTAGAGTGAGAGAAGGCTAGGGTAAGCTAGCACCAAACTAAGAAGGCTCCATTAAGGTGAAGGAAGACTTTAGGAATAGGGCTTATAAATTAGGAAGATTAGATTGGACTAAAGTCTTGAGGACATGGAATGCTAACAATTTGCAACTATTTTTTGATTAAGTTGTATTCCATTATGTTCTTACATTTATTACTAGAATGATAATTCTTTTCTTGCATATCATGTTCTCCTGATCCCTTAACCCTAAACAATCCTACCTAAAAAATTCTTACTATCAGCTTGAATTTGGACAATCTAAGCAACAAAGCTTAAGGTGACCCCCTAGAGCTAAGTCCTTAAGCCCATTCAAGAATAACCAACTATAAAAAGGTTAGACAATTTGTAACAAGCCTAAGGCTATAAAGCCTCGAATCATGTAAATCTGAGGCTAAAAAGCCTTGCCAACATCTGAAGCTAAAAGCCTGCAAAGTTTGGACTATGTAAGCCCGCAACTAAAAATCCTTATAAGGATCAATAGGCTTGAGTTAGTGAAACTCAAACATCCCTTATGTCCCAGCCAACATGCCTTAGCTCAAAGAAGCAAGTTAGTAGACTCAATCTACTTGACAACTTTCGTACACTTAAAGTTTTTATGCCCAAATAACGTAAGTTGTTAGGCCAAGGAGCCCTTGAGGCATCAATGCTCAAGAAATACCTAGGTCAAGGCACTCAGACTTGACCTAGTTAAGCTTAACAATTGAACCCTAAAATACTTTACCAAGAACAAATCAATTACAACATTTAGATAAGACAAAAGAGACTAAGGAAAGCGAGTGAAATTAATATTTTTCATTCATTCTAAGTCTTTACAATTACATATGGGAGATAGAAACTACAACAAAAATGACAAACTACATCCGATTCGACTTAGGATGCTTCTAGAGGTCCTTCAAGATATAGTCACCCTGGGAGCTAAAACCAAATTGGTTAGACAACTTTGCCAATAGGGTAAGATAAGCAATAGGAGCTGAGGGAGTAGCTAAAGGAGTAGCCTCCAATCATCAAGTGAGAGCACTTAGGAACCTACAGGCATAGTTTCTTTTGGGACATCCCCAAGATCATCATTATTCTCATCCCTAGAGTCATTCTCAAACTTTGACTCCGATGGCGAACTATCTAAGAAGGAGAGGCAACCCAAGTTGATACCAAGATGAGCTTGTAATACGATCTTCTAAGCTTGCTTCATCAATTCAATCAATTGCTTCTTTTAAAACTCCTTCAACTATGGCCCCTTAAAGATAGAATCATAAATTTTCTATTGGGCCACTAAAGTGAAGTTATCCTTGGCCTTCAGCATGAACATACACCTATTAAGATGACCAATCTCCTCAACATTAGCCCTCTCCTACTAGGCATTCGATTCTCGAGTTGCTTAGGACTTCTCTTTCTCTTCCTCCAATTCTTTTGTCGGACTAACAACCTTGCTACTATGTTGACTATTATTCACTTATGCTCTCCTTACTTTAGCCAATGCGTCTTCCAAGTCCTTAAAGGATGCAGTTACCTTCCCCTTCAACTCTTGAATCTTCATTCTAACTTCTTTGAGCTTCTTTTAAGCTTCTACCAATGTTCCTTTAGCCCAAACCACTTCTTCCTTAGCCTCCTTGAACCCTTGCAACATGTAAGACATTGTGTTAGATGCACAATCCAAACCACCTGACAAAGTTTGAAGCTCAACAATGAATTTCGCTACCTTTTCTCTCTAAGACCTCTAAAGGTTCAATACCTTCAACATAAAGATGTTCTCTTGCAAAATCTAGAAACAATCAAGTATCAAACCATGTAAGGTTGGAAACAACTTTACAAAGCTCTCTTACTTACCTTATGAATCTTTGTAAAGGCCATAAGCTCCACCAACTCGTCTAGCATTCGATTGAGCAACTCCTCTAAAGTAACATTATCTTGGGGCAGAATAGCACTACACATCAACTCCCCTATTGTTGAGGCTTAGGTCGTCAGTGTATATTGACCAATTAGATCTATAGACATGGTTAAAGGACATCATGCTTAGCACCGACATGGCTAGAACAGTTGAGGCCTTTGGAGATGATGACTCTTCTTACCTTAAGGCATCAACCGTCGAGACATATGTAAACCCCATAATTTTACAGTTAGGTATCGAATGGGTAATTTAGGGTACCGGTGAAACTAACCCAATCAAGTTAGAAATTTACGACTGTTCTTGAGATATTAGTCAATCAAACTCCATGCACTTAAATCTTGAAAATTTAATAAAACAACTAAAATAGTGTAATTTTGCTATATTAGTTAATATTTATTGTAATTGCATGGAAGAGGTTTCGTTAGTTAGTAAATTTTTAAAGATAAATTATGTATGTAATAAAATTATTATATGACATAAAATAATAATATATAGAATATAAAATATATACACCATGTGTAATTTTTATGGATAACTATATATTTGTAATTAATTAAAATACCTAATTAATTGCAATTTAAGCTAAAATGAGTTAGGGAAATTAATAAAAAATTAATAAAAATTATAAAACAACATAGGATAGCTAGGAATTGCCTAGTTAGGCATGAGAAACAACTTAGGATAAGTGTTAGGGATTTAGGTTTGATTATCATGTAATTAGATGAAGTATATAAACCAAATTTCAAGAAAAGGGAAAAAAATATTCAATTTGAGCACTTCAACATCTCTAAAAAATTTATAAAACGCTTTATAGAAGATCTTACAAACAAATATTAGAGAAGAAAATCTACGAAAATATACAAGAAATAGGTGTAATTTTGAGTGCTTGAGTGTTCATATAATTGGAGAGCTACTGGAGACCAACCACCACCACTAAGAGCAGCAACCACCACCACCAGGAGTAGCAATTGCCACCCCATGTAGTCGACAATAGTGGGGGCACTGCTGGTGGCTGAAGTTCCAAAATCTCGTAGGTGTCTATTTTCTTTCGATTTTTCACAAATTCTTAAAAATATAAAATTTACCTAAAAAATTTTATAAAAATTTAGTCCTACATATTTTCATATATAGAATTCAAGAAAAATATTAATTTGCATAAATTTAGTAATTATACTATACGCCCTTAAGTAATCGACAAAATTGAGCTATTTTTTATATTGAAATAAATTAGCCTAAACACGTAATTTTGATCTCAAAATTTTTCTACAAACTTTCCTATACTTATATTAAATTACTATGAAAAGATTTTTCAACAAACTATTTTCTACATTTTTTATTGAATTTTTAACTTTAAATTGCGCTTAAAATAATTTTTATAGCTAAAATTAGCATATTTTCTTAATGGATCTCATTTGGATTTTGATTTCAATCATTTAATCGAGTATTTGTCATGTTGAAGCTGTAGAAGTGAGTTTTACAGTGAGAAGTTATGGAAACTAATGATTTTGCATTAATATGAGTGGTTTAGTAGCTTGTCCACTTAATAAATTTGAAGAATTGATGAATTTGGATATGTTATGTACGAAATTGAGAAGTAATGAAGTCAAGTATAGATGATTGAAGTGTCACTTTGGGTTGTTCTTAGTTTGAGTTAGAGGAAAAATGAGCAAATCACTTAGTTATAGCAAGTTAGTTACATATAGAGGATAATTCAAAGGATTTTTTAATTTATAGTTTACCAAGGACCTAGAAGCAAAATCAAAGGCAAATGTAAAAGTGAAATATAAATACAGGGAAGTTCAGAAGGTGAGTAAGAGGATAATATTCTAAAGACTCTAAGGTTAGCAAAAATTAGAGGAAAATTCAAAGGATTCCATAACCTAAAATAATATATAAAATTAGTGAACGACTTAGGAAATCCTAACTTGTAAGTGAATAAAACCTATAAAACTAATTTCAAAAAAAGTAAAATCATATAAAATGAATTAATTGCCATTAATTTAAGGATCAAATATGGATTAAATCTAATCTATTGTGTATGTATAGGGATAGTTGAAAACTATCAAGGTGATGGTCAAGAATAGTAAATCAGTAAAGTATAGGTAAGTTGGGATCCTTATGTCATAACATGTTTGAATACTATATCAAAGTACTTGGAGGCCTTAGAGTGCATCTAGTTGTGATTGTAAATTAGTTGAATGTGTAAATATCTCTTTTGTGATTGTTTACTTAAATTATGGACTTAGAGCGCTATCTTATATGAATGTGCTTGATTTACTTTGTCTTGTTAATGTGTTGATTGCCCCTGATTGGAATTAACCAAAGATTGACCCTTAACTTAACTTAAAATGCATACCAATTTACTAAGGGAATGATTAGGTGTGTTAAACCAAATACCAGTCCCTTCGATGAAGATAGCTGAAATAGTCCTTTCCCAACTCTTAGTCGAATTAAGTGATAAGAGAGGAAGTTATAGCAAGATTGGGGGCTATAGTTTAAAGGTAGTCTCGAGAGTAGGGTGTTCTCTATTGCACAAGCCTAAGTTTGATCCGATTTAAGTCATGTTGAAACTCCTCAATCCTAGTTATAGTAGATGCAATTTCTTTAACTTTACAATAGATCGGTTAACATTGTGTGATGTTGCATTTGTTTATTTGCATATCATTTCATTAAAATAAAATGCTTGAAAATCATATTTGTGTTTAATGTACTCTTTTATCTCCATCTTACATACATAGCTAGTTGTACCCACATTCCTATAGATTATTTTATATATATTGAGTAAGGATTAAGGATGTAGTGTAATAACCACCTTCAGGTTAGTATACATCGGGCTTTAGTGGGGAGGTGCATGGAACTTAAAGAACTACTGGATCTGGACTTTTGTTTTGGTTTTCTTTTGGTGGAAATTAACTAGGATACCCTAAGACACCCACTAGTTTCCTACTTTATTGTATATGGACTCTAAGACCTGTGGCATTTGTAAACTTTTATGTAAACTAAGACTTTTGATGCGTAAATACTTATGTAAATACTACTATATTATGGGAAATTGTACTATGGGTTGTTTTGAACAAGTTTTTTCAAATGCTATACTACGGGTTTCATTATTAATAGATATTAGATTAGATGCTTCAAGCTGGTTGAGTTGTATATGCCTTGTTTTTGCTACATTTACAATAACAACTGTAAGGACAGCTTCTATCTTATATTAGTTTACACATCGAGACTGTTATGAATCCTTCTACTCGGAGCGTGACCGTTCTAGGTTGGTATTAAAGCATAGTTCTAAAATGCATGGTTGCATTTTAGTTAAGAAGGTGATGAAACTCTTATTGAATATTGGATTTGATTGCAAAAGTTCTTACTCGATATGGTTGACTGGATGTTAATCCATACTATTGATGAAATTATACATACTTACAAGTGTGGGATGTCTTTTAACATGAAGGATGATTGGAAACTAATGGAGAACGAGTTGGAACCTACATATAATAAGTATACTACTATTGTTACTTATGAGAAGAAATATTTCCAAGATAAGGGGTTTCTATCTATAATGATTCCTGTGTTATATTTTCCTACTATTATAGAAGTGGATAAGAATTATTCTCTAGGCTTTGATTAGGTACCTATAGGTATTCCTTATATTCTTAGAGATTATTCTCTTGATGTGATTAACTAGTTTCCTATTGTGAAGAATGTAAGCATAGAAATACCACTACAATCTTAGGAACCTAGAATACCTATGGAGCAATATGAGAATCTACCTTAAAATGTTCAAGCAAATGCAAGAGTAGGTGATGAGGAGGATCTTAAGAGGATCTAGAAGAGGGATTTCAAGTAGAGGTTGACGTAGAACTTATTTCAAATGGTAAAGTAGAAGGTAATGAGGATGATGTGCATGAAATAATTGTGATACCTAATACTCTTGAAATGGTGATATTAAGTTTAGATTCTAAAGAGGATGAACAGGATGGTTGGATTCCTATGGAAAATGTGGTAGCTTTAAAGGGCTTGAATAGTTGGGGGAGTTAGCAGTTTAGTAGCATGGCAAGACTTGTTATAGTTAGGACTCTTAACACTTAATATGGCTAAAGACCTAGTTGTTTTTTATGTATCTAGGTTCCATGATGAATTTTGATGTACTTTTGATCCTTTTAGATGTAATCATTGTACTTTTTAATGTTGTGGCTCTTAGAACTGTAAGTGATGCAAATAGACTCCTACACATATGTAAGGGAAAGGTAAATAGAAGTGATGGATAATGAAGAATCAAGTACGTAATTTTGTGCTTTGTAAGTAAAGTTATGTAATCTTTTACATGTAAGGTTTAAGTGATTTCGTATATCGATATAAAATGTACATAGTCATGTACTAGTGAAGAATATCTTTATTTTCCAATTTTTTTATGAGATAAGTTGTGAGAATTATAGGAAATAATGTCAAATAATGATGATATAATATTATAGGTAAATGATGGGAATTAGCCTTTGACTACGTCCGAGCTAAGGCCGACCTATCCGAAGCCAATGCCAACCCTCTAGAAGAAGATGCCAACTTATTCTAACCCAAGGATGAACAATTCAAGGTCAAGGCCGAACAACTTTCACCAAGGCTAAGCAAATGACAAAAGACTGAAGGGAAGGAAAGGAGCCACTCAGCAACAAGTCTATCATCTACCAAGAAGTCGAGATACCACAAGGTCAAGTACTCAAGACCAAAGAACCACTTGGTACAGCATTGAGAGACTCGTACTGACTGATTCTAGAACTCGGCAATTATGGACTGACCTTTCTGATATCTCGACTAAACACTACAAGACTTCGAGGACTCCTTTCCCGAACCCGTACATCCAACTACCAACCTCATTCGGTTCGGATACTACTCCTTCTAGGACATACCAAGTGACTGTATGCCGACTCCCCTTATAAAACATATAGTTTTGTATTCTTGTACATGTTTTCCTTTATTTTATTTATGGGCCCAATTCTTTAGGGTTTAAGGCCATGCACATTATTTATAGTTTTGCCACTAAGGTTTAAGACTTGTTATAAATAGCAACGCATGTGAACATAAAGAGACATAGATGTCAATATATGAAATAAGATAGAAAGGTATATTTCTGCGATTAGAATCTTTTCCTTTTTGAGCAAGGCTACTCTTAAGCTAACATTTGCCAAATTATCGAGTATAGATTAAGCTCTTCAATCTCTCCCACATTCTTATCGACCTTAAACTTGAGATTGTGGCGAACCCCTTCATTTAAATCGGTTAATGAGTTGCATCTAACCTTCACTTGAATCCCGAGCAACATTTAATGTTCGTGAGTTATATCGAACCCTATTTCGAGCTCCAACTCTTGATTGTGTTTATGTCTTGGGGCGTGATATCCATTCACATTAATCGTCAAAATCAACCATCTTACTTCTCGTCTATCAAACCCATTCAACCCATTCTAACCCTATTTCGAGATCCGTTGTTGTTTCTTCGATTCATATTATATTGGTATCAGAGCCTTAGGGAGACATGCGTGCTAGTGTTCTTCAAAGCTTGATTACTAGTTTGTACCTCTCTATTAATCATTGTTCTATAGTATAGTAAGCTATTCGTAGTAGTTGTTTGTCAATAGTAGAAGCTGCAAAAGCTGTGTAGTGGTTGTTTTTGGGTTAATGTAATTATGTTTTGTTGTTTGTTCAATTTTTCAAGAAAATTACTATACGGACAAGAATGTCAGAGGATGGTATCAATAACACTAATGATAGTCCTCACGAAAGCTTAAGGTGACGTGTTGACAACTTAGAATATCAGATCTAGAATCTCACTGATTCCATCAAGGAACTTACTAGTTTAGTCAAAGGCTGCAGACGTACTAGCCGAGGAGAAAGAAGGGAGTGTACACCCACAAGTGGAAGTGGTTCCAATGAGCTTAATAATAATGAATGACCACCGAAAAGAGTTGTCGAGTTGAGAAGAAGAGAAAATTGACCTGAGCTGAAGAGAAGAAATGATAAGAATATTGACTCCGAGGTGAACCAAAGAGCTTGAAGAAGAGAACCGAAGTTGAGAAGAGACGTGGCTAAGTAGAGCTCTAACAAAAGTGGCTGAATCGAAGTGAATCAACCAGCTCAGAATGCAAGGGATGAACCTCGAACACTTAGCCGAGGACTTAATAATGTGAAGCTAAAACTGCTAACCTTTAGTAGAAGTAGCCGACCTGAAGAATTCCTTGACTGGGTTCCCCGAGTCAAGAAGTTGTTCGAGTGCTATAATTGTGATGAATGAACAGAGGTTAAACTGGCATCATTATCACTTGTTGAGTATGCAAGCCTTTGGTAGGATAAGTTGGTTGCCAAGTGAGATGTTGAAGGAGAAGAGCTGATCAAAACATGAAGTCTTATGAAGAGGTTGATGAATTAGCACTTCATGCCGGCTTACTTCAAGCAAGAGATGCTCCATGCTTTTCAGCACCTAAGATAAGGTTGAAATACTATTGAAGAGTATTTGCAAGAGTTTGAGACCTTGATGACGAGATGTGAGATTGTCGAGCCACAGGAACGCTCCATTACTAAGTTCCTGAGTAGACTCCAAGATGATATTGCTGACATAGTTGAATTATAGCCGTTCAACTCTCTGAGTGAGATAATTAATTTGGCATTAAGAGTAAAGAGACAAAGGAGAAGAGGGCATCAAAGGCCAATTGGCTAACCTCAATAAGGTAGCCCTAAGCTTGAGAGGTATGCTAAGAGAAAGCAAGAAAAGAAGATAGAGAAAGGAGAGCCTTACCAACCCATCCATGCCGAGAAAGAGAATGCATCCAGCAACAAGGCTTAAGAAGTGAAGTGCTTCAAATGCTTACGCTACAGACACATTGCTTCTCAATATTCGAATAAGATGGTCATTGTCTTAAAAGGAAAAGGACCCAATGCCCAAGTAGAAAGTTAGAGTGATAGGAGTTCGAAAGACGGATTGATCCAAGAAGATGTCTATCCCAAGGACCTGGATATACCATTAGTTATGGCAACACAAGCTAACTTAAAGGTAGATCCCAGACAAAGGGAAAACTTATTTCATATGTGGTGGGTACCTAGTGAATGGGAATACCTATTCCCTAATCGTCGATGGAGGAAGCTATACCAATAATGTCTCTGCTGAATTAGTAGAGAAGATGAAATTATTGACTTACTTATACCCCCGACCTTATGGATTGAAGTGGTTTAATAACAAGGGTATGGTCCATGTGCATAAGCGAGCTCAGATCACATTCAAGGCAGGATAGCACGAGGATGGGATTGACTTTAATGTGGTTCTAATGAATGTTAGAAATTTACTTCTTGGCCAACCATAGGAGTTTGATTGGAAAGTGATCCATGACAGACTCTTCAACACTTACATTGTTCGAAAGGATAGGAAGAGCTATCTCTTAACTTCAATGTGCATTGAAGAAATCCAAAGACACTCGGCACTCATGGTAAAACGAAAAGGGAGAATGAGCTTATTTGGCATCCTAGCCCAAGCTCGACATTTAACGTCGAGGATGACTTCCTTTCAGACCCACAGTAATGATGGGAATTAGCCTCCAACTACGTCTAAGCCGAAGTTAACTTGTCCAAAGCAGAGGTCAACTTGTCCAAAGCCGATACTGACCCTCTAGAAGAAGATACTAACCTGTTCTAACTCGAAGACGAATAGTTCAAGGCCAAGGCCAAATAGTTTTCACTAAAGCCGAGCAAATGATAGAAGACCGAGGGGAAGGAAAGGAGCCACTCGGCAACAAGTTTATTGCCTGCTGAGAAGCTAAGATACCATAAGGCTGAGTACTTGGGACCAAAGAACCATTCAGCACAGCATTAAGAGTCTTGTGCCTACTGATTCTAGAACTCGGTAATTATATGCCTACCTTTCTAGTGTCTCAGCTAAACATTACAAGACTTCAAGGACTCCTTTCTCGAACCCGCACATCCAACTGTCAACCTTGTCCTATTCAGATACTACTCCTTCTAAGACATGCCAAGTGACTGCATACCAACTCCCTTTGTAAAACGTACAATTTTGTATTCTTGTACATGTTTTCCTTTATTTTATTTATAAGCCCAATTCTTTAGGGTTTAAGGCTTTGTACATTATTTACAGTTTTATCACTAAGGTTTAGGACTTGCTATAAATAGCAACATTTGTAAACATTATACAGAGACATAGATGTTAATATACGAAATCAGATAGAAAAGTATATTCCTGTAATTGGAATCTTTTCCTTTTTAAGCAGGGCAACTTTTGAGTTAGTATTTGCCGGATTATCGAATATAGATTAAGCTCTTTAATCTCTCCCATGTTCTTATCAATCTTGACCTTGAGATTGTAGCAAACCTCTTCATTTGAACTGGTTAGTGAGTTGCATCTAACCTTCATTTGAATCCCGAGCAACATTTAGTGTTCGTAAGTTGCATCAAACCCTATTTCAAGCTCAAACCCTTGATTGTATTTGTGTCTTGGTGTGTAATATCCATTCACATTCATCGTCGAAACCAACCATCTTCCCTTCCGTCCATCAAACCCATTCAACCCATTCTGACCCTATTTCGAGATCTACTGTTGTTTCTTCGATCCATATCAAGTAAAGGTCCTTATGATCTTATGATATACAAGTGCATTCGAGTAGATTATGAATTATGTAATAGGTAATACATGATTATTACTATTTTATACACTAAGTTATGATATTATAGGTCTTATGTAGATAGTAGTCTTTGTTGGGAGATTTGTTATTATTATATATATTGTATATGTAGGAGATTTTCGATCTATGTGGATATAAGTTATTTAAATCCTATACTAGCTATTGGATATATATATCTATATATATGTATGTATTGTTAGTGCAAGATTGTTGGTTAGTTATCATAAATATAATTATGGCTAAGGAGGTGAATAGAAATGTGAATCATTAACTTAAGAATGTCATACCACCTCTATATCCTTCTAATCCTCCAGAACTACCTAAGAATAATATACCACCACCACCTCCTCTAAATATAATAACCCTAGTTCAGTTTAGGTACATGCTGGTTAATATGGATACTATGATACAGTAATAGCGAACTTTGATTCAACATCTAATCACAGTTGGAAATGCTATGAATCAAAGGCAACTAGAGGTTGAACAAAGAGGAATTTGACCTTAAAAGGTGAATCAGCTTCCTAAATTTATGAAGGTAAATTGGTATTTCAAAGTTGAAATGGGAAAGCCTACCTTAGTTGATGACTAGTTGGTGTAGATAGAGCACAATTTTGAGGTGTTTAGGATTCTAGATGATCAAAAAGTTTCTTATGGTACTTGTCAAAAATGAGTAGTCAAGTTTAGTAGGACTTAAAGGCAAGATCTATAATTGGCTCAATCACTTAGAAAGTGTTTAGAGGAGTTTAAGAAGGAATACTTTCCTGTGAGTGTGCAAAATTAGATGACTCGGCAAATGATGGAATTGAAGAAGGGAATTATGAGCAGAGCCCCATATGAAAATGAGTTTAATAGATTGTTACAATATGTGCTCGAGTCATTGGGAGATAATCAAGTGTTGAAGAATGATCTCTTCCTTAATGGATTTGACTCGACTATGAGATATAAGTTGATGGACTACGAGCTCACTAATTACCATGAAGTTATGGACAAGGCACAATAGTTAGAGAATAACCAATTGGCTATGCAGAGTGAATGAAGTAAGAAATTGAGGGGAATCACTTAGTTTAGATTTGCCTTTTAATGGTCATCTCTAAGCATAAGTAATAACTCAAGTTGGAAGGGAAAGAAATTGGTAGAAATTTCTAATGGCCCTACTTAAAACAAAAAGTTATATAGTTTCTATGATAACAAAGGGAATGTGAAATGTTAGAGGTATGAAGCTCAACATTTACGTTTACAATGTGTTTAGTTGAAGGGAAAATGTTTCTTATGTAATAATCTAAATCATGTTTCAAAGGAGTGTCCAAAGATGAAAACCATGAAGTGTTACAGATATGGAATGTTAAGACATTTTTCGAGATATTGTGATCAGGTAGGGAGCTAAGAAATCTGAAGGAGCAGAGATGACCATTATACCAACATGAGTCTTTGTGATATAAAGTATACAAGAGGATACCAAGGAGTTTGATGAACGAATGGAGGAATATTTCTAAGACGGTCCGTATGATGACATGGAAATTGATGAAACTAACTAAGGTTTTGTGACAGTTATGTAAATTAATAACCCTATTTACTTAAAAACCTAATGTAAATTTTGTATTCATAGAAAAGTGTTAAGAATGGAGGAAATACGTAACCTAAATATATATAAATGATAAATAACTATAGTAGTAGTAATTATTTTAAGAATTGTAAATATAAATGGACAAATTGTGTAAGAATTATTTGATATGGGGCCTCACATTCGTTTATTATTTAGGAGTTTGTCAATGAAATTATTGTGATTGAAGTTAAGGCCAATTATAAAGTGAGAACACATACTAGAATGCAAGTGTTAACTTGAAAAATAATATTGTGGGAATAGATTGGTTGTCCAAACATAAAGTTAAAGTGGATTGTTGAAATAAGAATATAATACTAGACGAGAGTAAAGTAGTACTTCAAGGGAAGACCTTGATATTTACTCTAGAAGGAAAAAAAGGGACCTCGAAAGTCTCTAAATACCTATAGAGTGTGAATTTCCTCATGTATTTCCAAATGATTTACTTAGTTTTGCTCCAAATCAAGAGTTGGATTTTACCATAGAGCTAATGCCAAGGACTGAGCCAATATCGAAAGCCCCATATCAAATGTCACCGATGAAACTCCAAGAGTTAAAGAAGTAACTTCAAGAGTTATTGGATAAGGGATTTATTCGATCTAGTGTGTCTCCATAGGGAGCACTAGTACTATTTGTGAAAAAGAAAGATAGAACCATGAGATTATGTATTAATTATCAAAAGATAAATAAAGCGACTATTAAGAATAAATATCCATTACTACGAATTGATGACTTGTTTCATCAGTTACATGGAGCTACCATGTTTTTATGGATTGATTTAAGATCTAGATACCATTAGTTATGAATTAAGCTTGAGGATGTACAAAAGACTACTTTTCGAACGAGATATAGGTACTATGAGTTTTTAATGATGTCTTTTGGATTGGCTAATGCACTGGTGGTGTTTATGGATTTAATGAATTGAATCTTACAACCTTAGTTTGATAAGTTTGTTGTTGTGTTTCTTGATGAAATTCTCATCTATCCAAAAACTAAAGATAAGCATGCAGATCATTTGTGCTTGGCATTGCAGAAGTTAAAGGACAATAAATTGTATGCTATATTAAGTAAATGTTATTTCTAGTTGGATAGAATCTCATTCTTTAAACATATAGTATCTGGCAAATGAATTTCAGTAGATTCCTAGAAAATTAAAAGCTATGGTTGTGTGGAAACAACTAACTACAGTTTTAGAAGTGAGAAGTTTTATTGGAATGGTTGAATATAAGAGATGGTTCATAAGAGACTTCTCTAAGATAGTAAGACCTTTAACCCAATTAATACAAAGGATATCAAGTTTGAGTGAAGTGATGAGTGTGACCAAAATTTTTAAGAGTTAAGGGACTATTTGATTTCAGCACCAATACTTATTTTGCCGGATCTAAGTAAACCTTATTATATATATAGTGATGCTTCATGGAATGGACTAGGTTGTGAATTGATGCAGGATGGTAAAGTCGTAGCATAAGGGGCAATTGAGGCCTCATAAGAAGAATTATTCGACACATGATCTTGAATTGGTAATTGTGGTGTTTGCTTTGAAATTTAGAGACATTATCTTTATAGACAGCATTGTGAAATCTATACTGATCTTAAGAGTCTAAAATATTTCTTTACTTAGAAGGAATTAAACTTGCATAAAAAACATAGGTTAGAATTGATCAAAGATTATAACTTGATTATAAACTATCACCCTAATAAGACTAATGTCGTAGCAGATGTGCTAAGTTGCAAGAATTATGAACAAGTGGCCTCATTACTTAGTAGTTAGCATGAGTTGATTAGAGAGTTTGAAAAATTAGAGATTGAATTTAGATGGCATGATACTGATGTACAATTGATGAACTAATAGTTTAACCAACTCTGATGGAGAGAATTAGGCTTCAACAAGATGAAGAATTGAGTTTGAAGGAAATTAAGGAAAAGTTGAATGTAGGAGATGTGCTTGATTTCCGAATTGATCCAAGAGGAGTGTTAAGATACATCATAGTGGAAATAAAATGTATTGTGACCTAAAAGCGTTATTTTGGTAGAAGAACATGAAGAAAGATGTAGCAAGATGTACTACATGTCAATAAGTGAAAGTAGAACACCAAAGGTAGTGGTTTATTGCAACCACTAGAATTACCCTAGTGGAAATGGGATCACATTACTATAGATTTTGAAGTAGAACTCCTATGGACAAGAGCAAGTTACCATTCAATTTGGGTTGTCATAGATAGGTTGACAAAGTGTGCTCATTTTTCACCAGATTGAACTGGTGATTCAATGGAGAAGCTGGTACAATTATATATATATATATATATATCTATATATGGGAAATTGTTAGATTACATCATGTATTAGTAAGTATTGTATTAGATAGAGATAGTCAGTATGTATCAAAGTTTTGGGAGAGCTTAAACCGATCATTAGTTACAAAGTTGCAATTTAGTACGACTTATCATCCCTAGATGGACGAACAATGAAAAAGAATTATTCAGATACTTAGAGATATGTTGAAAGGTTGTACTTTGGATTTCAATGGTGACTAGGATCAATATTTACCATTGGTAGAGTTTGCTTATAACAATAATTACCAAGCAACTATGTAAATGGCACCGTATGAAGCTTTATCTAGGAGGGAGTGTCGATTACCATTGTATTGGGAAAATCATAAATATGCAATGATAGGACCTAATATAATCTAACAAATGAATGATAAAGTGAAGGTAATACAATAAAGGATGAAACTAACCTATGATTAATATAAGAGTTAAGTAGATTTGAAAAGAAAACTGATAGAATTTATGTGTATGTTAAGATAAGTCCATTTAGAGGATTTAAATGATTCAATACCACAAGAAAACTAAGTCCTCGATACATTAGACCTTTTGAGATATTTGAGAGAGTAGAGAATGTAGCATATTGAGTTGCTTTATGACTAAGTTTAGTTAGATACCATGATGTATTTCATATATTAATGTTGTGGAAACTTGTAAAAAATCCAAATACGGTTGTTGATTTGAAGTTAGTGCATCTACAAGAAGACTATACAATTAAGGAGAAAGCAATTAAAATTTTGAGGAATTGGATTTAGAAGTTAAAAATCATGAGGTTGAATATGTGAAAGTCCAATAGAGTAGTGGCCCAGGGGCAGAAGTGACATGGGGATCAAAAGTTGTTATATATGATTAATTAAGTACAATATGATGGTTGAATGAAAGTTTTGAGGAAAAAACTTTTTTTAAGAAGATAAGCCTCGTACTTTTACGGTTATAGATCAATTGGGTAATTTAAAGCATCGGTAAAACTAACTTGATTGACTTAGAAATTTTCGAGTAAGCTAGAGATATTAGTTAATGAGACTCTATGGACTCAGATCTCGAAAATATAATAAAATAACTAAAATGGTGTAATTTTGCTATATTATTTAATATTTATCATAATTATGTAGAAGAGGTTTCATCAATTAGTAAATTTTTAGACATAAATTATGTATATAATAAAATTATTATATGACATAAAATAATAATAGATAGAATAATATATATACACCTCGTATAATTTTTATGTATAACTATGTATCAATAATTAACTAAAATACCTAATTAATTGCAATTTAAGCTAAAATGAGTTAAGAAAATTAATAAAAATTAATAAAAGCTATAAAACAACATGGGACAGTTGGTAAATGCCTAGTTAGGCATGTGAAGGAACTTAGGATAAGTGTTAGGGATATAGGTTAGATTGCCATAAAATTCGATTAAGTATATAAACCAAATTTCAAGAGGAGAGATTCCATTTGAGTACTTCAACTTCTCTAGAAAATTTAGAAAAAGCTCTCTAGAAGATCTTACACGCAAGGAGGGATCTAGGAACAATAAGTATTACAAATATTATAAAAGAAAATTTGAGAAAATATACAAGAAATAATTGTAATTTTAAGTATTCGAGAGTTCATAAGGTTAGGGAGCTATTGAAGAGCAATCGCCGCCACCAGAAGGAGTGGCAACCACTACTCCACCCAGCCGACAACAACGGTGGTGCCATTAGTTGCTAGAGTTCAAATTTCCAATAGGTGTCCTTTTTAATCCAATTTTTCATAAATTATTAAAAATATGAAACTTGCTTAGAAAATTCTACATATTTTCATGTGTAGAATTTAAGAAAAATATTAATTTGCATAAATTTAATAGTTACACTATACGTCCTTAAGAAATTGACAAAACCAAGCCATTTTTTATATTGAAATAAATTAGCTTAAAGATGTAGTTTTGGCCTCAAAATTTTTCAATGAACTTTCCTATACTTATATCAAATTGCTATAAAATGATTTTTCACAAAACTATTTTCTATATTTTTATTGAATTTTTTACCTTTAAAATGTGCATAAAATTATGTTTTATTTTTTTAAGCTAAAATTAGTATATTTTGCTAGAGGATCTCATTTGGATTCTGATCTTAATCATTTAATGGAGTATTTATATCATGATGAAGTTTTAGAAGTGAGTTTTACGTGAGAAGTTATGACAAGGCAAGATTTTGAAGAATTACTAAATTTAGATATGTAATGTGAGAAGTTGGGATGTAATGAAGCCAAGTATTGATGAATGAAGTGTTACTTTAGGCTGCTCTTAGTTAGAGTTTGAGGAAAAATGAACAAATCATGTAGTTATAGCAAGTTAGTTAGATATAAAGGATAAATTAGAGGATTTTTTAATGTATACTTTACTAAGACTTCACTTAAAAGCAAAATCAGAGGCAAATGTAAAAGTGAAATATAAATACAGGAGAGTTTAAAAGCTAAATTAGAGGATAATTTTCTAAAAACTCTAGGGTTGGCAAAAATCATAAGGAAATTCAAAGGATTCTATAACCTAAAATAACATATAAAACTAATGAATTAATTAGGAAATCCTACTTGTAAGTGAACAAAACCTATTAAACTAATGTTAAAACAACAAAAAGCATATAAAATGGATTAATTATTATTAATTTAAGGATCGAATATGGATTAAATCAATATTTTGTGTATGTATACGGATATTTGAAGACCATAGGGTGATAGTCAAGATTAATAAACTAGTAAAGTACAGGTAAGTTAGGATTTATGCATTGCAATATGTTACAGTACTATGTCAAAGTACTTGGAGTGCATTTGCAATTATTGTAAATTAGTTGAATGTGTGCATATCTTGTGTGTGATTATTTACTTGAATTATGAACTTAAAGTCTTATTTTGTGTGAATGTGATTGATTTGCTTTATCTTGTTAATGTGTTGATCACTTTAACCGAAATTAACCAAAGTTGACCCTTAACTCAACTAAACATACATACTAACTCACTAGGGAAACAATTAGGTGTATTAAACTAAATAGCGACCTCTTCGATGAGGACAGTTGAAACGTTCTTCTCCTTATCCTTAGTCGAACTAAGCTGAAATGGTCTTTTTCCTATCCTTAGTCGAATTAAGTAACAGGAGAAAAGGTCATGGCAAGGTTGAGGGTCATAGTTTAAAGGTAGTCTCAAGAAGAGGGTATTCTTAATTGCACAAGCCTAAGTTTGGTCTAATTTGAGTCACATTGAAGCTCCATAACCTAAGTTAGAGTATATTGAATTTCTTTAACTTCATAACAGACCAGTTAACATTGTGCGATTTGCATTTGTTTATTTACATTTCATTTCATTAAAATAAAATGTTTGAAAACCATGTTTATGTTTGATGTACTCTTTTATCTTCGTCTCAATTACTAAGCTAGTTATCCTCGCATCCTTATAAGTTCTTTTGTAGATATTGAGTAAGGATTAAGGATGCAATGTTATAACAAACCTAAGGTTAGAATACGTCAGGCTTGGGGGAAGGGGAAGGGGTAGGGGGCGGAGAGGAAGGTTGAGGAACTTGAAGACAGACTAGATCTAGACTTTTGTTTTGGTTTTCTTTTGGTGAAAACTAACTAGGATACCTTTGGACACCCACTAGTTTCCTATTTTATTATATATAGACCCTAAAACCTATGGCTTCTATACACTTTTATGTAAAGTGTGACTTTTAATGTGTAAATACTACTATATTATGTGAAATTGTACAACTAGTCATTTTGAACATGTATTTTGAAAAGTTATACCATATGTTTTATTATTATCAGGTGCTAGACTGGATGCTTCAAATTGGTTGAGTCGGTATGCCTTATGTAGGCTACATCCACAATAGTAGCTATGAGGTCAAGCCTTATGTAGGCTACATCCGTAAAAATAGCTATAAGGTCAACTTTTATCTTAGATTAATTTACACGGCGTAAGTGTTATGACTCTTTCTGTTCGAGGTGCAGCATAAGTCTCCGCGTTTAGGACATTATTAAAGGGAGGAAATCACAATAACTCCCTATTGGTTGGACTTGGATTCCCCTAACCCATTGTTATTAGCCCTAGTTAAGATAACTTTCTCGAAGGTTCCCCTAAGCTTCAATGGCATGGTGACGCAATCGTTGCTAAACACCTACTTATCATCTTCAGTCCCTTAGGAATTGCTCTTCATGAACCTCCCCTTAACAATGCGCTTAGGAAGGGATCTGTTCCTCTTCCCCTTAGCCTTATTCACCTTAGCCTCTTCGATGGCCCCCTTAGCCACCTTCTTTCTAACCCTCTTCTCGGCCTTCTAAGAAGCATGCTCTTTCTTCAAACACTCCGACTCTACCATCTACTTGACTACAACAAGGCATGGCAAGTCGGGAGGGTAAAAACCTATAAAACAAAAATACACATAGAAAACTAACAAATGAGTTCCAAAGGAGAACTTACAATAGGACCGTATCGAGCATAGGCATTTGCTTGAAGTAGTTCCTCTTGAAAAAAGTCAAGTGACAACTATAGCTTCACACCACCTTAGTACAGCTCTAAGGAGGAGAGTACCTCAAACTCCTATATTATTCTCAACTTCTTCCTCATCATTTGAGAGGATTGATTCATTTCAATAAAGCCACTCCACCAATGTCTTGGCATTCTAGAGAACTTCACCCCGATGCTAGAAATTGTGGAAGGTTAGGTCAACTGCTTGGTTATCCTAGGTCCTTAAGTACCTCATGTTACCAGTCTAAATAGAAATTGTCCATTTTGTCTAGAAGTCCGGCTTCTTGATCACTAAGACTAATATAAATTTTTTCTTCTAATAATGGAAAGAGGACTTTAGGTCTTCTAGAATCTTCTTACCATGACAAGCTGATAAGTAGTACCATCCATCCTATTGCCTCCTTAAGGAGAAGAAGTACTCGTAGAGGGTTGATGTAGCCCTTACCTCGCTAGGTATACATAGGAACTAATTGTGCTAGAAAGACATGGTGGTAGTTAAAGAATCACATCTAAAAGTTGATAAAAGGAAACATAAGTCCTTTGCACTTTAATTGGTCCTAATAGAGATAAAACCCATTAATATGGATCAACACAACTCTATATTCCATGTTAAGCACACATGCATGTAAGCCTAGTAGTAAACCTCTAAAATACATCATAAGTAGGTGACTAACCTCCACCTTGAATATCTTACTAGCTTGACCACTAAGATTGAGCTCCATGTCTATAACATTGTTGTAGATAGGTTTTGTTGACTCTTATTCACCATCATCATCATTATTTGGGTACAAGACATCAAGGAGTGCATTAAACTTCATTTACTTAAGTTGGTATGTGCTTAACCTCCTTGTTCCACTGTTGCCATCCTATTCATGTGTGGCTGTTGTCACCATTGTAAAGGAGAAGTTTCACTCTCCACTACCTCACCATTCACATCACTCTCTATCGTCACAATGGTGAAGGAGCCACAATACTTTGAATTCTCACCTAAGTTAGCCATTTTTTAGTTTCAGGGAGGAGTTTGAATTCCTTGAAGTAAAACGATAATTAGTATCTGGTTGTTGTGGTATGTTTGCAAGATTGTAAACTTTGATTGCACAAATAGTATGAAAACTATAGTGAGAAACCCTTTTATAAGCGTATCCTAGAAATTTAGGCCTTCAAAGTTATAGGAAGCCCAAGAGACACAATGTGTCCAACCCTTGGATTATGCTATGTATCCTACATTTAGATAAAATGATTAGGATTTTTCAAATGTGAAAAGATAGGTATAGAGCCCGACCAATGGCAACCAGACACCCATCCCATTCCACACATTAAATGTATGAAAATAATCATCCTTGAGAATTGAAATTTAAAAGAATCATCCTAAGGAAGCTATAAGATCCTCCGTTTGAATGTAGCCCAGGAACCTAAGACCTTTAGCACGTTTAAAGCTGAAAAGCTTCGATAAAATCCTCAACTTAAGGATGGACCTCGACTTAAGAAATGAACTTTGATTCAGTCAAACATGGGAATTTACAACATGAAGTAGACATTATAAGTCTATGTATTGAGGCACCTAAGTTGGCTTATCGACCCATGGAAAAGCACCATGCCATCATTATGGTAGTCGCTTTATGGCGAACATTTGCAATCCATTTGACAGTTGAACCATGATGATAATTAGCTTGGAATATGATTCCTCACCTAACCTACTAACTGTTGGGTTAGGACCTCAATCTCCTTGATTGTTTGTGGCATCTCAAAAACCAATATTCCGTCCAAGAAGCTCGAAGATTGGACATCAAGGAGCATCATAGAATCTTTCCTCCATGGAAATATTTGAGGTGCTACATCACCTCCATGAATCTTGAATCGTATCTATTTAGAAGATACACTTACTTAATTGGACAAGACATGAATTTAGCCCAATTCTCTCTCCTTGAAACCTAAATAGGGATCAAAGCTTATAGGTAAGACACTTTATGCACACATGCACTAAGCCCTCTTATTCTCTTGTTCCATTAATCCCATAGACATCGACTTATATATTAAAGTGGTCACATTGAACAATCCTTCGACACCCCCTTGTTACTTTCTTTCTTACAAATATAGGCTTTCTTTCAAGGCCTAAGGCGAATAATTTCTATCGATGAAATTCAAACAATACAAAAAACTATTTAAAGCAAATTAGTGATGATATACAAAACCTATAATTAAAGGGATTATAAGGATGGTGTCTTCATTTATTGAGAGAATAAGATGGGTGATAAATTTTGATAGGAGGGGAGCGGGGAAGGAAGGGGGCTAAAAAAAAAAAGGAAAAAGAGATCCTACCCTAAACATAGGCACCTTGCTAGGTAAGTAAGACTAATCTCCATACGTGCAAGTTCCAATTTTTTCCCCCCCTTTCCAACTAGGATAAAATTAGTTAAATGCCTACAAATGCAAGTTGGTTTGATTTATCACAGAAATAAGTTAAATTCAAAGACTTGTGATTTAGTTAAGTGCTAAAGTCAATACTATTGGAAATTCTATTACGACCCAATGGTTTTTTGTTTTTTTTTAAAAGAAATACTTGTTGCAGATATAGTTTAGATAAAAATATAAATAGATCTTCTAAGCTCTAAATGCAGATTTTTATTTTCAAACTTTTGAAAATATTAGTATAAGTTCAAATTGGTCCTAGAGCTCCTACTCTAGTCGCTATTTATGGTTGTTAAGATGATTGTTGGACTTTAGTTACATGTGCAGATTTTTAATGCAATGAAGAACACATTTTAACGGTTTAAGCATTTGTCTGTAGACGTTAGGAGAGAGAGTTGAGGTATGGTGGTGGTGGGGTGTGGCTTGGAAAATTATCTGTACATATGTGGTGAATTTGTAATTATTCAAAAAGAATAGAAAAACATGTACGTTTTTCGAAAAGAAATCATTCCCTGCGAAATTTGAATGAATTGAATAATCGACGATCGACATAATGGCTTAAACAACTTTTCGTTGTAATTGCCATTGTTAAGACTTAAAATACGTTGAAATGAAAAGAAAATCAAGTCGACTGGCCCTGACGTCAGAAAGTCGCCTGGATACACCAATGACACGACAAGTGGAGGGGTGGGAAAAACGAAGGAAGTAAATAAAAGGCCGAGAAGGACATAATGGGGAAGAAATCGCCACGACATGAATATATTTTTTTTTTGTTATTGTTGGGCGCTAGGGCTTATGAAGATATCTTCCCGCCAGCAATGCTGCTTCCATTACAACAGAAATAACATCAACAACGTCATTAACTTGGCATGTGTTTCCCTTGAACGTCCGACCTCCCGAGTTTTTGAAATTATTCATGCAGTCTAGAAATCTCTGGCTGCACTCTTGGCTCAAGTACCCATCTGCACATCATCACAACCAATATCATCTGCAAATTAATCCTAATTTCACCAAATCTTTTAGCATTGTCTATTACTTTTTTGAATAATTCTACCATTCTCTTTGGCAATAATATTATATTTTAGAATCACACCTAAAAATAAAATCTAAGGGTATATTACAGAAGATGTATGACGTTTAATGGATACTTGAACCCAGATAACTTGGTAATAATTTTAAAAGAAAATATAAGTATACGGAAAGAAATAGAGCAAGAATATATTTACTATGGGCATGCATCCTAGGTTATAAAATGACGAGAAAATTAAGCAATAAAAAATAAAAATAAAATATTGAATGATTAAGCATATGTTGGACCACAGAAAATGGCCATTACTGTTTTGGTGTATACTGCTGAAGCAGAAATCTTCTCTGTGGGCCCAAAAGTAACTGCAAAGGTTTACCTTTGAGGTTTGGTGTACAGAATATTATCCAAGTTGTAATCGAGTAGGAGAGTTGATTTTATAATGGCGGTTGTTTAATGAATTCAGGGACATAATCTATAATAACACCCAAAAAAATCCATCTAACCTAGAGAGAAAAATGAACACAATTTATACGAGATACAGACATATTTTTAGGATTTTCTGTTCAAATATTAATGTTTTTGATTCGGTATGGATGGGGATTTTCCATAACATAGAAAGCTTTTATCTATAGACTACAACGGGTTACATGGTTCTTTTACCAATTTTTTATCAGGTAGAACATAAGAATCTAAGTATTGATGGAAGCTCCACCAAATTCAACGTTACAAATTTGACTTCCAACGCCAGATATAACAAGATAAAACGCCGACAAAAAAGCGAGAAGATAGCAACTTGCCCAGTCACGAGAAATGTTCAATTTTGTTTCTTGGGCCAAACGAGAAGAAAAGTTAATTGAAACGACATAAATGTGATAATTAACTCGACATATCCGTTTCTGCCCGACTAGCACAGCATCCAATAGCAGTACGACGGGCAGTCTCCCTCTTAATTATTATTTTAATTAATTTCTTGGAATTATTGAACGATGCCTATAGCCGTATATTCATTTGTTCTGGGGCTCGAATTTGATAAAAGACAAAATCGTTTTATATTTCTCGCGTTATCTCTTCCCTAAGAAAATATGGGCAAGCAGAACATGTTTATTTAGTATAAAATAAATAAACCTTATCACATGCCCATGTCTAGCTAACGATGTACCTACCAAAGTATATTAAATGCCAACTCATTTGTGAACTTCAATAATTCCAAATTAAAAAAATTTAGGGTAAACGAGGAATGGGGTTTTTGATTTGTGGGTATTCAAAGGAGTGCTTACTGTTCTTGGCTTGGATGCAAGCATCATGCTTCATACAACAAGCGTCAAGACCGTCACAAGGTATCTCTCCAGGGCACCCGCTGTACAAAAGCCCGCAATACTTCCCATATCGCAGAAATGGTGGAACTGTTTCACGTTTAGCGAAAATTTTATTACATGATGATATTCATATTCAGGCATATAATTCTTGTCAATTTGAACGGAATGTGCATAAATTACCTGAACAAAACTCAGATTCACATTTTCTACTGCACTCTTTGCCCTACATATTTTTTTTTTAAATAAAAAAGAAAAAGAAAAAATGCATTCATTATAAAGACATCTTAGAACATACTCGATTAATAATATTAATAAGAAGTTAAGGTTTCGAATACAAGATGCGTACCACCGAAATTGAAGCATATGTTGACTGAATTCCAACGTTGAGGGCATCGACGCAAACAGAAGAGACCGTGATGAGGAGAAGGATTAGTGAAAGGGGCCCTAACTTCGATGTTGTCCGTGGGGTATCCATTCTGGCCAGATTTACTACTGGTGGCTGTCAAGAAGCCCCCGAGTATGGTCTTGGTTTTGCTTAAAAATCTTTGATTTCTTAGAGATAGGAGAGAAGCATCGAGGTGGTTCAGTGTTCAGTGCTTGCCAGGCGTAGGAGGATACTACGGGTTGGGTGATTTTGTCTTGTAATGGCTCGTGACACGTTCTTTGTATTCATGCGAGAGGTGTTCTATACACACACAAACTCACCACTTCTCACCAAATTGTCTATATTGGAAATAGGTGAAATATCTGGGGTGGTTGTAGGGTATTCGTCTCGTGAGCTGGGATTTTAACCACTGTCTATAAACAAAAGGTTTAGACGGGATCAATCTTGTAATGCTGACTCAGATTTATAACTGTTGCTATTTTTATCGACTAAATCGTGCTGTTCCGATACCGACAGGTCCCCTAATGATTATCTTTGCTACGAACGGTCCAGCCTCTCTAGTGACTAGCGAGGAACTGTCGCGAAATTAACCCGAAATTGGTATTCATTGTCTATTTTGCCTATTGATCCATCAAGCCCAAAACTGGGCATCAAAGATACTCAAATAGAACAAGTAGAAAGAAAACCGATAGTTAACATATTAGACTCGTAATTTCACGATTCTCTCTCCATAATCCACCCTACGATAGTTGGAGATTTACAAGGATTAAAGGAATTATGGAAAGTCTTTCAACTGCCATTTGCATCCTTCCTCGCCCGTAAACACCCCTTGAGTACACTAGGTAAGGGGGTCAAAGGCTCTACACACTATTGATTTACTGTTGTTGTCTCGTTCTTGATTCCCTATCTTATTTGATTGATTTGAGTGTCGAAGACCCTACGCTGGAGACACCTTAAGCACCTTAAAACTCTTGTAGATCCCTTACTCACAAGCACATAAATCCCTCCTTGGGCTTAAGCTTAGCACCGTCGAGAAATCGGCGAAAACAAGCGGGCCAAATATTTGCCTGTGAAATCTTGTCGAGTTTGAGCTTTCCAGCGAAGGAACTCGTTCGACATGGGCCTCGTAGCAAAATTTGTCATTGAACATGTAATAGCATTACAAGTTAGTTGCCGCAACGAAATTGATTTTTCTTCCTTTTTATTATTTTTTTTATCAAATAAATAACAATATAAATGATAAATAACATTTATTTATTGACCAAATTTTATTGATGAACATCATAGTAATCAATATTTTCTAAATGATTTAATTTTCAATGAAATGTAGCTATTAATATGGATAAAACTTAAAAACCAAAGCATGAAATAATATATTACAAAATATTACTAATCCCTATAAACAAATTCTATCCCGAAAAACACTACGAGTCTAACAAGAAGTTCTTGAAAGTCAAATATAATAAATCCTAGCACAAGTAAACTATCTTGAAGGTTTGGAAGTAGGTATCTCTTGATCACCCGCTTGATATATATTATTGTTGAAAGTACTAGTTGGAAATAGATACTTGAGTATTAGAGATGGGTGTTAATATGGATAGTAATATGAATATTATGGAGGCTACCGATGCACAAACAGAGACGATTGAAAGGCTATGAATGAAGGTATTGATGGAAAGGGCAATGGATATGGTTAGGAGAGAGCAGAAAGGTTATCAATGAAGGTATGGATGGAAGAGACAATGGCTATGGCTAGGCGAGAGTATAATCAAGTACAACTACCTACTAAGGGATGAAGTGGAAGGTGACTACGAATAAAGAGACCTTTTATAGGGCAGCATGCCATACCAATTTAGCACACTTATAAACTAATTGAGGTCTTCATAATCTTAGATTAACCTTACTATATTTGATTTCAAAATATGAAAAATGATATCCTTTATGATAGTAGAAGGCCATGCCTTAGCAAAGAATGATGGTCATGCCAATAGTAAGATTGGTCCTCCCGATGGATCTATTATGGCGTTCAAACCTAGCCTAAAAACATCAATCGCGATCTCTACATTAGACTTTCGATCCTCTTCCTCTCTTGTACATAAGCCTCGTGCTAGGCCTACTTCTTGCCATCTTCTTTTTTTGACATATACAACTTATTAGTGGTAAAAAGTTAAAAAGAGCTAAAGAACCTCTAAGTGAACTTTAATTATGTATCCTTATGTGTGCTTCTAAGGCTCTTGGGTTGATCGATCTTAAGGCATTCTCTCATCTCCTCATCTAATATGCATACCCAAATTTTTACATGTCCATCATCCTCTAGAACAATGAGGAAAATTTTAGGAGGATTCTTGAATATTTGTACGTTTAAATGGAAAGAATAATAAAAGTAAACTTTGTCCATGATGCATCTTCGTGGTCAGACATATGGAGAGGCACCACAATGAATAAAAAAAGGAAAATAAAAGAGGAGTTTTAGCAAATCCGTAAGCTATCTAACTAAATATGATGTATCAATGAGATCCTATACAACATATGACTCATTAGATGTGACACATCGGTCTAAGTGATAAGGTTGTTCACTACAATCCTTTCTAAAGGGATTAAAAAGAGTAGATAGAGAAGACTTTTCCAAGAAGAAAGTCTTAAGGGCTTTTCATTAATATATCAAAGTCTAGCTAAAACTCTATACGTATGTTCTATTTATATATAGTGGCAAACTTAGAAATAAAAATGAGTAAAAGAATACCCTAGTGGCATTATTGTAAATACAAAATAAACATGAGAATAATTCATGAAAAATACAAGAAATAGGAAGTCTAAATAATATAAGTAAAAATAAGTGATCAAATAAGATATCCGTGTGAGAAATTGACGAGCTAGGCTTCGGCATTTGGTGGGGTCAATACCTTGAATCTTATCATCATCCCCCTTTTGAAAAAGTTTCAACCCAAAACTTGACAAGTGACTACTCTAGCTTCCACTTGGATTAAAGACAAATTTGTAAAAGCAAAATAGAAATAAACTACAATAGCTCAGCTCAATGATCAAAGCAAATACAATCCGATGCTCTTTTCGCTCATCATGAGCACGATCAACCAAGCTCTTTATCAAACATCCTTCCTTCCACTCATCATGTATCCTATCAATTACCTCTAAGTAGTTGCAATAGTTATCAATCATGGGGAATAACTTAACTTTAGGCTCAAACATGTCATGAGGTCGAGGGACCTGAACTTGTAAGACTTCAAATTCCTGCTCAACATCATTCACTTTCTCACAATTAGTTTCTTGTTCGGCCACAATAAGTGGTGTAATAAATCCTTCATTGACTTCTTATTTCTTTTTGATGGCCTCTTTGGGAATTTTCATGTTGGCTTTCCATCTCTCTATTGAAGTCCTAACAATCCTTAAATCGTCTTTAAAACTAGCTAGGGATATAGGATTGAGCACAACTTATTCTTTGTCATGGAATGAATAAATATTTTTTAAGGGCGCATAGCTCATGTTATGACTCATCTTCCATAAAGAACCTAAACCATGTAACAATCTCCAATGTTGGTAATATCAAATAAAACTTCATCTTAAAATTTACCACCAATAGAGGAGGCTATTCTTACTTATTTCATCACTCGAATCCCTTCATCACTATAAACAATCTCATATGGATTTGAGTGGTTTATAGTTTCATAGCCTAATTTCTAACAACAATTTTAGAGATAAAATTCATCGGACAGTAACTAACCTAGACTAATATAATACCTTATTCAAGTTTTTCCTTGATGTAAAACTTATTTGATGCCATATTACATAAATTGAAAATCTGACTTTCAATTAAGTTAACTACTCAATGTAGCACACATCAACAATATAATTGATATTTGAATATTTCTCACATTCCAATATTTTGGTTTGATCAAAAGAGCATTTGAATTCTTGACGCAAATTAGCTCGACAATTAGAGCCACTAGCCAATTTCGCCTTGTCGACCACTACGTAAAGGTACATAAGCATACGTATCCACAATTTTGATAGCTTCGGAGTATAGCAGTAAGGTAATAATTATATAAGTAGCACGATGTAATTCTTGGAAATAGACAACATTCACTCTTTATGCGTGTCTTTGTAATAGTAGTATACATGATGCAAATAAAAAAAGAGTAGTGTTCACACAACGACCGATTTGTCTCTACTATACCTTCACACACTCGATAATAGACGTGCAACCGTCTACCAACTAGCTTAGTAATTGACAGCTCATGCCCACTGTTGCACAATGTTTGGTACATACTCAGTAACACACAATCTTGGCTTGATAGTTGTTACTTGTCCTTAGATTAAAGATAGCTCAACTATACACTCCTTAAGGATGGCAGCTCAACTCGGCAAAGAAGTTCGGTATTCTTATATAGGTAGTAGCTCGGAAGCTCGACAACCATACAGCTCGAAATTCAATTTCAGCTCGGATATAAAAATATAATAGCACTCGTTTGGCAAATATCAGAGGACAGAAGGGTAAGTACACACACACGTCTGCAATTTCAATTCCAAGTACACATCAGCTCGGACAGCAATTTGATTCAATACTTTGTGGAGAATGGACAACGTGGCGATTGGAATTTCGAAACTCATCTCTGTCCTGCAACACAATATGCTTGGCACTTTACAATGTGGTCCACACTGGTTCACACAAAGCATTAGTTCGGCATAATTAAAACAGCAACTGCAAGATCAATGAGAGTTGCTTAGCTCGGTAATGGAAGAACACTTGATACTTCACGTACAGTACTACACTTGAGTCTTAACTCGATAGTAGCGTGAGAAGCAGCTTGATTACACAAATACAACTCGATAATTTGGGCTTCTCGACAACACTGATCAGCTCGAAACTGAAGTAGGTGAACAAATCTCAACGTAGCAACTTGGACTTGGTTCATATTTCAGTTTGGCATTGTTATGAGAGCTTGATCCGCACACAGTTCAGCTAGATTAAACAGTTGATCGATAATTTAAAAGCAGCAATATAGGTCAGCTCGATCTACTTCTTCTCCGACTAAGTTAGCTTGGCTTCTCGCAAGAGTTTGGTCTTCTTGCAACAGCTCGGTCTTTAAGATCGAATAGCAGCTAGTTTGGTAGCTTTAGGATTAACAGTTTAGCATGACAGCAAGTTACTTGGTCAAAACAGTATAGTTACAACAAGCTTGGCAATTGATTTCGTTACTATAGCTCGGCACTAGCGCAGAGTAGTACGCAACTAAAAACTGAACACCTATACACTTCATCAGCTCAGCACCTCGGATCACAGTAGTTCGGAGCTCAGATCACTACGCCAATTCAGATCGGCAAGGTGTTGCACTCAGCTCGGATGCAGAGTTCAATTAGGTAGTTCAAACTAGACGATTCCAACCGCTCATTCAGGTCAGCAAATAAGGATTTCTCAGTAGCTTGGTGACTTAGATTAAAACAGTTTAGCAATCCTTTACTGTTAAGTCCTCGGCTCAACACTTCACTTGTGGTTCAGCTCGGCATTTTGCCAAACAGCTCGGATATACACTTTGTCAGCTCGGTTCGGATACTTTAGTATTTTAGCTTGGCAATTTGTTAAGTAAGGCAGGTCGGAAACAAAGTCGGTTAAGCAATTTTTAAAGTGCAATAGCTTAGCACAATCTCAACTTGTCAAACTTAGTTCGATACGCTTCAACAATCCGCTCGGTACTAGGATCAGTTTGGCAACTTGAAGTAATTCTGCTCGGTCAAGCACTTGCAACAGCTCAGAAATCAAACAGTTACACAACCCAATTCAGATCAGCACTGACCAAGTTAGTTCGGCCATATGGAATAGTAGCTTGGATTTGTAGCTCACATCAGAATTTCTCAAGTTCAGCTCGGAACGTCCTGCAAGAGCTTGAACACTTTGACTTCAACTCGAAATGGTTCTCAGAGTAGGAATTCAATCAGCTCAGACACATACAAAGAAGGCTCAGCAACAATTATCCCGGTAATTACACAAAACAGCTTAGACTTCAATCTAAACAGCTTAGGAAACAAGGAAACTTTGCGTGACTTAGTTTAACTTGGATATTCGAAATGACACAACACATGACACCTACACACAATTAAAGTATCGACTTCGCTCACAAGGCTGCACTTGGTCAGCTCAATTCAATCACTATCTCAGTTCGGCTGCAAGTTAAACAAAACAACACACACTTGGCCCACTATTCACAAGCTTCTTTCAAGCATCAACTACAGAGCAAGACGGGCATACAATACCCTACACACGAGCAATAAGGAATCGCTTCACCCACTTGATACTCTTGAAATTAGCTCTACAATCGTACACTATTAATACCCACTACACCAATGTACAAATGCTGGCAACCAACAGATCGAAACCCATGGACTCACACGCGCACAATGTACCACGTTCCTTCATTTGCAATAAGAATTCACTGTAACAACACAAAAACCTTAATCACAAAATTTAGTAACAACTCATACAGCAACCCTACGGCCATTGTCACCACTACACGCTGTTGCAACACTGCTGTTTAATATACAATAACTCTTGACACTTGCCGTAGTACCTTCCTCAACCACCACTACTACTACCGTAGCAATAAACACCAAACCATCTTCAATAAAAACTCCGGTGACTACTACACCTAAGCTGACAGACACACTCAACACAATACAATATTCTCCCAATATGGAACTACACTCGGTACTCCAAGCAACACAAATCACAAAATCCTAATATTGAACCTATGACGCAAAGGAACTTCAATTTCTAACTCTCCTTGACCTCCATGCCAAAAGAAGTGCCGTAGACAAACCAATTAGGATAGTTCCCCACATATAGAATTGAAACTAAATTAATTTTCCAATAAACAAATCTTCGATGACACAACACTAACCAATGTACTAGCACTAAATATAAAGTAGTAATTTCAACACACTTATTATTGTATCTACGGGAAGAACACAGTAGCCACCTATAATACATGAACGAAAACTTCATAAAACTTAATACGCTTCTTTGTCAAAATTGCGCTTTGATACTAGCAAAGTTGATGCATCTCCAAGGTTGGATATACGAAAAAAAAACAACAACGAATAAGAAAAGGAAAATAAAAAAGGAGTTTTAGCAAATCCGTGAGTTATTTAGTTGGATATGATGTACCAACAAAATCCTATACGGCTTACGACTCACCGAATATAACGTACCGATTCGAGTGATAGAGTTACTTGCCATAATCCTCATTAAAGGGATTGATAAGAGTGGATAAAGAAGACTTTTCCAAGAGGAAAGTCTCAAGTGTTTTTCATTAATGTATCAAAGTCTAGTTAAAACCCTATATGTATATTCTACTTCTACATAGTGGCAAACTTGTAAATAAAAGTAACTAAAAGGATACTCTAATGGCATTCTTGTAAATACAAAATAAATATGAGGGTAATTTAGAAAAAATACAAGAAACAGGAAGTTCAAATAACATAAGTAGAAATAAGTGATCAAATGATATATCTATGTGAGAAGTAGACGAGTTGGGCTTCGACATTTGGTAAGGTTGGTATCTCAAATCCTATCAGTCCATTTTATAGTAAAGGAATGAGTGCACCGTAACTATGTGATGGTAAGATAACTTTTTTATTTTCCTAATTCACTTTCCATCATTTCTGTAATTAAAGAGCATGAAATCATGTTGAATTTTGGAAAGTACACGAGACTCAGTAGATATGATTTAACTAATTTTTATCTCATAGTGTGAATCTATGACAAAAAAAGGTATACAATTTTTCTTTGGTCCCGAGCTTAGTGCTCAAAATTGACTACTAATAGACTCTAAGCAGCTCGTCCTTTCCACTTCATATATAGTTGACTTGATAACCCCTTTGCACATTACTATATGTTTTGTAGGCTACTTAGCATGGGATCTTCTCATGTATGGGCTTGTCTTACCATTTACTTACATCAAACTTATCCAGCAGTATCGAATACAAAAAATCAATACAATATCGAGTTGCTATAATTAAGTTTATATAGTGAAAGTTATTTACAATTACAAAAGTCTTCTTTTTATTTATGGTGCATAAGCTATAGTTGTTAAAATTTTGATTCTATCCATATGATTCCACGAGTTTCCGATTTTATGATAATCTTTCAAGTTAACTTTTGTATAAAATCATTTTTGTATAGAAACTTACGTTTTTAACAGAGTTTATAAAAACTTACACTTTTAACTAAGGTTAATGATTCTGTATATTTGAGTTAATTGGGCTAATATAAACATATATATATATATATATGTATAAAACTAAAATTTTATATGTCATCGAATATTGAGGCATTACACCATCTTTCTTATTCTATTGTGATTTTCATTTTTCTTTCTCTCTCTCTTTCCTAATTTCTTATTTTATATTCATAGTCTTTATCTAAGTTTTAACTCTAATAGCAAACTTTACAATAAAAACTATGTACTTTAATTTATATCATTAGTAAGTTAAAATGAGTTAAAATATTTAATTTTCTTTAATCCATTAATTTTTAAAAAATAATGGAAAAAATTTTAATTTTGATACTTTATCTTTCTTCCGTACAAGTTAGATTATATATTAAGAATTTTTTTACAAAAAAAGAATTTAATTTTTTCATTTCTTTATTTTTATACTATAGTTTAAGTTTTGAATAATTACTAAAAGTATATTTACAGTTTTTTAAAGCTTTACATAAGTGTAAAAATTTATATTTTTATCTTTTGACTCTACAAACCATTTAAAGATTCTAAGTAAGAGTTCGAGTTTAACAACTTTGGTGCTAGCCTTTTAAAAGTCATTTCAACTTTCCTAGTAGAGCATGACATATATGTGAGAGGTACTCCTATTTGCAATAGTGTGTTAGCATCTCATCGTAGCAGAGATCAGCATGGGCTAAGTTACAATTGAACATAGCATTTGGGCTGCTAGATGATTAAAATGATTTAAATTACACGTTACCATCAATTATAACTTTTGGTTTAGTGATAAAGCGCTTGGTGCTACAACTTCTAATAATGTCTCAAATTGAACTTTGACCTATAATTGGCTAGGATGATTACCCATCACTCTATTACACTTAAGGGGAATTGAAGATTGAGCCCCTTGCCAGTCTTCCTAAATGGTTACTCTAATTTAATGCCTTTGGGTGCATAATAGGTGGTGGAGTCAAGGCGGAGCCCTAAAGTACCTATTTAAATAATTATAATACATTTATATATTTTCAGTTTTTTTTTTTTAGAATTTGATGCTTAATTTATTAATATTTTATCCTAACTTTATATTACACTTAACTTTTGATAGGTAAAATATGTGAATTTGAAAAATATACACAACAAGAGAGATTTGGCCTATATTGTAAGTCTTGAAGCAATTTTCCATGAAGAATTAGGTCCAGAAATTGATTAACATGCAGTCCAATACTTGCAAGAAATCAATGATCCAGGGAATTGATTTGAGCCCTCGTCAAGTTCGAAAATGCAGCCGCAACACCCAAATTGAACATGAAGCTACACGTTCGAGAATTGAATTGGAAACAGCCCGAGTCCACCGTCCAATCGATATAGAAGCCCATATCCAAGCATGTAATTGGAAGCCCATTCTCGTCCAGCAATTGCAAAATGTCCAGCCAACATCGAATTCCCTACCGCCATGTGTTCACATCTAATTGAAGGCCATGAAGCGAAGTTAACGTCCCAGAGCGTTGAAGTTCCAAGCCATGAAAAATTTAAGTCGTGCCATCACTTGATCCCAATGCATTGGATAATATTGAGGCCACATTATCCATGTTACAAGGTTCACGCCCTTAATAATTCAAGGCCTTCCGCTGTCCATAAAGTGAATATGGTCCAACCAAAGCTTCGGTCCAGCCAATCCAAGTGCCCAATCCGAAAAGCAAATCAAGTCACGTGATTCAATTCACATGGGTGGGTATAGAATTAGGCTTGTCTTACATTAAGGAGAGATTGATTCCCCCAACCCCCGCCCAGACAAGAAATATACAGAATACGGCCGCAAAGCATTTATTAATTTGTTTTTCGTAGAGTAGTTTAGGTTTCTAGAGTAGTTTTAGTTTCTTTGTGGATTTCACCACCGAGAAATGATAGGAAATAATATTTGAGTATGAATTGGGGAATCTGTTAGATGGTTGTTTTTATTTCTCTTTATATATTCTTATTTTGGATATTAGTAATCCTATTCTTTCTTTTGTGCTTTAATTGAAATTGTGAATTGGATATTTAGATTATTAGTTAATGGATTTTGTTCTTTTGTAGTAATTGATCTTTTGTTGAGTCCATAATTTCATAAACGCTGAGTATATATTTTGATTGGTTGGAATATCTATTAGATCAACATTGAGTTTGGGAAAATCTTTTCTAATTGACTCTGTAATTTGGTTGGTTTAGATTAAAGAGAAGATATAGAGATATACACTTTAATCCAATTAGAGGTTAGTATGACTAATTCTGGACAATTATTTACTTTGAGAAAAGAAATTTTTACCAATGCTTCATTACTTTACAATTGAATTGATTAAGGACTTGACAAGAAAATTATAGACTTATTTGGTATCAACATTAATTGATTTCCTATTATCTGGTTTATGATTGAATTCTTGGAGGTGTTGAATATCCCCGTTCCATTAGATTAGTTGTAGTGCTAGTTTTTAGATGCTAGATATAAGATCTTCATTTTGATTACCTAGCTCTAGATGACACTAATATAGCTAGAAGCTAATATAACATTCCCATGGGTATAACCTAATTCTCACTAGCAATTGCAAGTAGAAATATACCGTTACTTTTAAAAGTAGTGGTTTAGTGTATCATGTTGCTTGAGCATTGGCCACTTTAATGCCCAATCGTTCCCTCCTCTTCGTAGCACTTCCGTCATCTCCTATAATACCTAAATCTTTTGCTTTGTCATCCCCATAATCACTTATCGCATTATGACCCTCTCCATCAATGCCTACTAATGCTTGGGGGCCAAAGCTAAGGGAGATCATCACTAAGAGAGTATAGAAATTGTTTGTTAGATATTTCTCATATATTTTGAAAATAACAAAAATAGATAAATGTTAATAAATCATTAAGAATAGAGGTATTCAGAAGGATTCTCAGAAAGTTTAGATTAAAATCACAAATTAAGATGTCTTTAGAAATTTATTCAGAAAGTCCGATTTGATTGAAAAAAAGAATAGTTAGAAGAACTTCAGAAAGTATTTCAGAAGCTTTATAAATACAAGTAGTATATCACTTCAAAAGCTTATTTAAAAACCTCAAAGAAAGGAAGAATTGATACTATTTAGAAGGTTATTCAGAAAGTTGGTCTGAAAATATATGACGTTGAATTTTAAGTCATATCAGATTCAGATTCAAATTCAATAAGGTTTAGCTCTACTAGATTGGGTGTATTAGGAAAATATACTTAATCTTGTTTTACTTAAGATGGTACCAATATCCATGGGGATTTTTTAGCGAATTACTTTTTGATAAATTAAGATATGCACAAATATGGATAAGGATAGGGTTGATTCGGATTTTATGGAATTTCAAATCTTAAATATGAGTCTTATTAAAAAATTGGTGATAATGTATATCTCCTCTTTAAATTCAAATCAGAAGCTTATCTGGTGGTTACCAATTGAAGTATATCTAATCTAAATAAGACAAGGAGAATTGTTTTAAATTTCAAATGATCGAGATCTTCTCACAATATTTAAGGAATTATCTTTAACAACTAACGATTGGATAAATACGAAAGTGAAGATAATCTTCAAATTAGCTATTAGAAGATTTCAATATAAAAAGAGAAAGGGTTCAAAACATCTATTTTATAACAACAACAACAACTTTAGAAAAAATTTTCACTACATAAAAGAGTTGTGATTAGATTCTACCTTCCGAAAAGTCACGAAAAGTCTTTTAGATATTTCTTTAGAAAGTTGCACTGAAGCAAACAATACAACAATAATTATTTCCCTTTCGAGTAAAATTAATTGAGATTTATATTTTTATTCTCACTTATAAGTTGTAACTTTTATTAGTTGTTTAAGTATTGAGACAAGTATATTTATACTTTATAGATTTATATTAGCCTAAATTGTAGGGAGGATAGATAGGTAAAGTAAAATGTTGTAAAGTCTATGTGTGATGAATGCTTGTAATCTCTTTATGATTTGATTTAGTAGATTAAGTGGAACTACATTGGTGAAATAGACTGGATCCCTAATAGTAGAGCTGGAAGAGAGTAGTAGGTAGAAGGTAGAAGGCCAAAGCTCTATAAATCTTTAACTTAATATTCTCCTTCCTTACTCTTTTAATTTGCTTTGTTAATTGTTGTGTGTTGAATTATTAAAATATCATTGTTCACCATTATAAGTTATTAAGAGAGGTAATTTTATTTTTTCTTATATCGAAAAGTTTTCAAAAGTTTAAAAATATTAATTCACTCCTCCCCCCCTTTCTTGATATCTTATACAAGACCAATAATTAGTATTAGAGCTTTGCTATAATATCTTCTAGAGTTGAAGATCATGGGTGAACTAAGTGGTAGTTTAACAGTTTAGTTTAGTAAGACATTATTTTTTTTTTTTTGGAACTAATTTTTCCTATTGGAAATTTAGGGTGGAGACTTATGTGAAGGCATCAAACTATTAGGCTTAGCAAATTGTTTCTGCAGGAAATCTTAAAGTTCAAACCATCATTACGTTAAGTGATGATATCACTAAAGTTGAACTCAATTCAAAGGCTAAGAATTTATTATTGAGTACTATTGTATGATTAGAATTTTATCTAATTAGTTCTTGTGCAATAGTTAAAGACATTTAGGATACTTTAGTGCAAACCTATGAGGTACAGAAACAATTAAGGATACAAGAATCAACTTGCTGGTTCAACAATATGAAACATTTTGAATCCTTCTTGGTGACGAAATCAAAGACTCTTTCAGTAGATTTACTATAATAACTAATGAACTATTTTCCCTTAACAAAATTATTAGTGATGCAGATATGGTATGCAAGATGCTAAGGAGTCTTGCCAAAATTTAGAATAAAAAGAAAACTGCTATAAAAGAAGCTTATGATCTAAAAACGTTAACTCTAAGTCAACTGTGCAACAAGTTTATGGCATTGAAACTAATTTTCTCAAATCAAAAAATACTTTAAAAGATACAAGGAAAAGGATTATAGCCTTCAAAGCTAAAGAAACAAATATTGATTCAGAAGGAGAAGATTTATCTGAAGAAGAAGATGAGGACGTGATGTTTCTAGCTAGAAAGCTTAACAAATGGCTTAAGAAAAAGGGTAAGAAAATGTTTATTAAAAGATTTACTACTAACAAGAATCGATCTACTGATGCAGGAAAGACAATTAAAGAAAGAGAGGAGAAAAGGTTTAAAAAGGAGATTATTTGTTATGAATGCAAGAAGCTTGGGCATATTAAATACGAATGCCCTATGTTAATTAAGAAAATGGAGAAATTCAAGAAGAAACACAAATTTCTTATAGCAACATGGAGTGACTTAGAGGATTTAGAAACTGAATCAAAAGGCTCAAAAGAATGTAAGGAAGCAAATCTATGTCTTATTGCATTTTCTGAGGTAGATTTTGAAATCGATTTTGATTCTGATTTAAAAGTACCCAATGATATATGTACTGAAATTAACAAGCTCCTCAAAGCTCTTTCTAAGTCGAGTAACAAGATATCTAAGTTTGAATTTGAAGTAAAAACATTGAAAACCGAAAAGCATACACTTAGTCAAGTTAATAAACTACTAGCAGATGACAATGACTTTTCGAAAAATGATTTCAAAGGATTACATATTACTTGTGAAGCTTTAGTTAAAGAAAATCTTCTTCTAAAAGAAGAAATTAAGAATTTGAAGAATCGTATGGAGGATTTATCTAAGTTAATCAAGAATACGTTCCGTAAGTTTAATGAAAATGAGAAGAAGTTACAAATGTTGATTTCTAGCCAAAGGATGGATAATTCAAAATTTGGACTAGGTTTTGAATTTGGAGAAACATCTAAAACAAAGAAAGACATAATATTTGTTAAATCAAAAGATGAAAATCAAGAAATGATTAAAGGTAGGGAAAACAACAAAGCATTTAAACTTATCAGAAAGTACAATAGAAAGTTCTCTCAAAATAACGACAAGTATCCCTTTAGAAGGTCGACAAGCATTTAAACTTAATATAGTTTTTGAACACAATAAATGTGTTGGCTTTAACAAGGATGGTTTTAAGTTGTTTGAAGGATTTAGAAGAAAGAATGTTTATCTAATTAAACCATCTGAAAGCTATTTTATTTTAGTAAATGATAACACTATGCTTTGGTATAAAAGATTAGGACATGTGAACTTTCAACAATTGGAGAACTTGTTTAAAAAGAACCTAATCCTAGGCTTACCTAAACTACATACTTATGAGAATATTCGTTGTGCTGCTTATCTTAAGAATAAAATAAGTTCATCTTCTCATAAGAGTAAAAAGATTATCTCTACTCAAAGACCTTTAGAATTATTGCATTTAGATCTTTTTAGTCTAACCCACACTCTAAGTTTAGGAAGAAATAAGTATGGACTTGTTATAGTAGATGATTTCTTTAGATTTACTTGGATCTTATTTTTACGTTATAAAAGTGGTGTTTTTAGAAGTTTTGAAATCTTTTAAAAAAGGGTTGAAAATGAAAAAGGCCTCTTCATCATTAGTTTACAAACAAATCACGGCAAGGAATTTGAAAACTTAGATTTCATTTCGTTTTGTGAAGAAAAAGCCATCACTCATAATTTTCCACACCTTATACTCCACAACAAAATGGAGTAGTTGAATGCAAAAATAGGACTATCCAAGAAATGATGAGACCTTTACTAAATGAAAGTAATATAGTTGATCATTTTTGGGCAGAAGCAGCTTTAATGGCTTATTATATCATTAATTAAGTATATGTAAGTCCTTTGACAAATAAAACTACTTACAAGATTTACAAAGGAAGAAGACCTACAATTTCATATGGGAAAATTTGAAGAGATAGTAGATGAAGCCCTCTTTCTAGGCTACTCTCTAAACTCAAAAGCATACTAAGTATATAATAAAGAAACAAAAGTTGTGGAAGACTTAATAAATGTCAAATTTATTGAAGAAACAATCTATGAAGAATCGAATGATGAAATTCCATTTGCTTCAACCAAAAAGAATATAGTGCATCCTAATTCAAAAGAAGGAAAGATAGAACCTTCGTTAGAAAGTACTTCAAAAGCTTTAAGGATGCTTGATGAATCCAAAACAAAACCTGAATTAGAGGGTACTTCAAAAACTAATACTAGGTTTGTTGAAACACATCCAGAAGGTAAGTTAAAAAATTTTGAACACTTTCATACTCTACCATCAACTTTAAAATTTAAAACCGATCATCTTCCAAACTTATAATTGGTAATTTTAGATCTAAAATAAGAACAAGATCGAACTTACAAAACTTTGAAAATCATTTTGCTTTAATATCTGAAATTGAACCTCATTTAGTTGATGAAGCTTTAAATGACAGTAATCGGATCTTAGCCATGCAAGAAGAACTTAGTTAATTTTAGAGAAATTAGGATTGGAGTTTAGCTCCAAGACCTAAAAACAAGTCAATCATTGGAACTAAATGGGTATTTATGAATAAGCTGGATGAATATGGAAAAATAATTAGAAACAAAGTACGGTTAGTAGCTAAAGGTTATTTACCGGAAGAAGGAATAGACTATGATGAAACCTATGCTCTTATTGCTAGATTAAAAGTTATAAGATTGTTACTTGCTTTTGCTTATTTGAAAAATTTTAAACTACATCAGATGGATGTAAAAAGTGCTTTTTTGAATGGATTCATAAAAGAAGAAGTGTATGTTGATCAACCCTTAGATTTGAAGATCTTTTTAAATTATATCATGTGTATAAGTTAAAAAAGGCTTTATATGGACTTAAATAGGTTCCTCATGCTTGGTATGATAGATTAAGTCAATTCTTAATTAAAAATGAATTTCAAAGAGGAAAGGTAGATACTACACTTTGAATGAAACATCATGGAAAAGATATACTAGTCGTACAAATCTATGTTAATGACATTATTTTTGGTACAACTAATGAAATATATTACCAAGAATTTTCAAGTTTGATATAGGTAGAATTTGAGATGATACTCATGGGTGAATTAAACTTCTTCTTGGGATTACAAATCAAACTATCAGAGAATGAAATATTTATTCACCAAGAGAAGTGCACCAAATAGATATTGAAGAAATTTGGTTTTGAGAATAATAAGGATTCTTTAATACCTATGAGTACCTCAACAAAGCTTGACATCACAAGTAATGGCAAAAAGGTAAATGAAAAACTTTATTGAAGCTTAATTGGATCTTTATTATATTTAACTGCTTTACGTCCTGATATTTTGTTCAGTACTTGTGTGTATGCTAGGTTTCAAAGTTCACCAATTGAAATACACTTAACTATAGTTAAAAAGATCTTTAAATATATAAAAAACACTACAAAATTGGGAATTTGGTATCTTAAGAGTAAAAATTTTGATCTCAGAGGATATTCAGATGTTGACTATGTAGGTTGCAAAGTAGATAGGAAGAGCACTTTAGGAACTTGTCAATTCTTAAGAGATAAGTTAGTTTCTTGGTTTTCTAAGAAACAAAATTCTATTGCTCTTTCAACTACAAAAGCTGAATATGCATCCAATGGAAATTGTTACGTATAGATGCTTTGGTTAAACCAATAGTTGGATGACTATGGAATAAGTTGCAACAATATACTCATAAAATGTGATAATACTAGTGCTATTAATCTGATAAAAAATCCAGTTCATCGCTTAAGGTCAAAACAAATAGAAATAAGGCACCATTTCATTCGTGATTGTGTATAAAATAATGATGTGAGTGTCGATTTTGTTCCAATTGATTATAAATTTGCTGATATTTTTACTAAGTCTCTAGATAAATCAAGATTTGAATTTATTCGTAATGAGTTAGGTGTTTGTAATCCTTTCTATTAATTTAGAGAGCATTTTTATTAATTTTCCTTGTTTGTATCTTTTTGATCAAGTGCAAAGTTTTTTTTGCTGGATACGAAAAAATTTAAGACCTTTGCATGTCCTTAGTGGGTCCACAAAATCCTCTTTAGTGGGTTTATTAAGCTAATCCACTCTCTTACAATTAAATGCCACTAATACTGGCAGTTTAATTCTTCATGTCTTATAAAAGCCTCAGACTATTTTTTTCTTTCTCTCACTTCATTAAGGTTCTCTTATTCTTCTCTCATGTTTTTCTCTCAATCAAACTCCATGGCACCTAGAAAATTTACCCACATTGCGGCTAAGGGGATTAAATCTAAAATGCAAAATGATCCCAAGAATCCCATTGTTCTTGATGAACAAGAGATAGACATCACCTTCCTTATAAACCCATAACCTAATACACTCTTCGAAATACACCAAGATTCATTTGAAAACACCTTAACCATAGAACTTCATGATGAACCATCAGAAGAAGCTACTCAAGAAGTGAATCAAAAGAACACCTTTAAGGTACGTTCTAAACAAATTCAAGAAGTTAATTAGAAGGTTGATTAGGATGTTCAAGAATCTATTTCATCCAAAGAAGTTGCTAAATCTGACTAATCCCTTAGTCAAACCATTTGAAGAAAAATTTGAAAGAAATCCTTCTGAACGACCCCCTATACCTAAACCAAAGAAGACTCCATGAAAGTCTAAAGTTGCTACTCTAGTAAAGAAGTTGTTGAAAGCTTTTAAGAATGTGCAAAAGTCTTCGGAAGTAAAGACTCCAATTCTCTCCTTCAAATCAAAAGACAAACCTAAGAAGAGATATACAACAATAGGTGAAAATCTCTACATCAAAGATTCCTTTTATTTAAACTTAGAATTCTTTGATAAGAACGGTTTTTATCGGAAAGACTATCTGAATGGATTGGGTTTAAATGGTCTAGTTGATGTGCATGGAGTGACATATGGAGAATTGGTTGATGAGTTCTATAGGAAGCTTGATAATAAGAATCAGGAAGTGTGGAAGTTAGTTGTATTAAGCCAAAAGATAGACATCACTAAGAAGGACATTTTGAAATGCTTCGGCATTAAAGAAGTACATAAGTGAGAGCTTAGTACAAATGACTAAGGAAAATTTATTCATAAAATTAGATGATGGAATTGAGTTGGGAATAGGAAGAGATATCTTTAGTACTGAATTTGAGTTGTTAGTTAGAATTTTACATAAATTCGTCAACTCATTTGTATTGCCTAGGAAGGGAGAGAGGATGCATCGGTTATTTTGGCAGTGCTAGGGAGGAGAAAGGTAGATGTTGTGAAACTCATGATGAGACACATATGGTAGCACTTGGATGTTAGGCCATATGAAAATGTGTTGATGACTCTTTTTAGTTTCAAGAAAAAAAAAAATTCCTGGAGAAGCAAGTTACCCTTTTTTCCTTATTAAACTAGGTGAAAGAATTTTCAAACAAATGGGGATTTATGTGAATGACAAGCTTTAGCATTCACATAATGGAGGAATCTTTATTCATCCTGCAAATCTTGGACGAAGGGTCATTATAATTAAAGAAAAAGGCAATGAAAACAAAGGGAAGAGAGGAAAGGAGTTAGCTGAAAAGGAACCAAAAAGGAAAAAGGAGATTGGTTAGAAGATCAGGTGGCATAGAATTTAGGGAACTAATTGGGTTATCTTTAGATAGTGATTCAAATAGTTTAGAGCTACAACCGATTCACTACAAAAAGGGGGAAAGCTCAACTTTTGTTGAACAACTTTTTGAAGGAATGAAGGAAGTTGTAGGAAGGTTAGTCAGGGATCAGATCACTAAAATGAAAGACTTATTCAAAGCTTGGGTCAAGGAAACTATTATTGAATCAAATCCAACAACTGAATACTAAACTCATCTTATTGTTTTTTCTTAACACCCTGTACAGACTTAAATAGTTGAACCATCTGTTCTTATCTCTGATCCTTACATTACACCTATTGAACCATCTGTTCTTGTTTCAAACACTCCCCTCACACTACCTAAACCTGATCTCCCTACTATTTCTATTCAACCAATAGATTAGACTGATACCATCCTGGTTCCAGCTTTGGATAAGACTCCTATCATCTCTCCTCAATCACTTGATAAATCACCTCAAGTTTCTACACTTATTCTTAATCTTGAAGAATAGACACCTCTAGAAGGAAACATAGAAACTTTCTTTGTGGTATCCACAAAAGAAGTCTCTCCATCTATTCTTGTCCAAAACATACCATCCTCTAATAAAAGTAAAGAACCAACTTGATTTGTTGCAACATCTACTAAAGCTACTCCATTTCCTATCAAAGCTCTAATAACCTATTCAGGAAGATTCAAACTGTATGCTAGGAAGAAAACTAAAAGATCTAAAAAATGATTATCTTTGTAATTCTTTTTTTCTTGTTGATTATTTCAGTTTTAGTTGAATTATGATATTTTGTTTGAGTCCTCCTGTAGACTTGTTTCTTGTCATTTCTGTTATCTCTAGACTTAGTTATGATATTTCATTTAATCAATGCAATATGATCTTTTATTTCTATTATCTTTTAATTCTTTTTTCACATTCTTTAATGATTAAGGGAGAGTTCATTTTACTCACAATATTAATCAAGGATGATAACAAAAAAGGGGGAGAGAAAAATAAAAAACAATTGTGGTCTGTACATTGCACAACATAATGATTATGTGATTGTGATTTTTTTATTCTTGCATTTGGTTTTATAATAGTGTTTTTGTTATCATTAAAAAGGGAGGAGAATGTTAGATATCTCTCACATATTTTGATGATAACTAAAAAGGATAAATGCTAATGAATCATTAAGATTGTAGGCATTTAGAAGGGTTCTTAAAAAGTTTAGATTAAAATCGCAAATTAAGTTGTCTTTAGAAACTTATTTAGAGGGCCTGATTTGGACAAAAAAGAGAATTGTCAGAAAATTTTCAGAAAGTATTTCCAAAGCTTTATAGTATAGCACTTCAGAAGCTTATTCAAAAACTTCAAAGGAATGAATAATTGATACTTTATAGAAGGTTATTCAGAAAGTTGGTTTAGAAATATATGATGTTGAAGTTTAATTCATATTAGATTTGAATTCAACAAGGCTAAGCTCAACTAGATTTGATGTATTAGGGAAATACACTTAATCTCGTTTTACTTAAGATACTATCAAGATCCATGGGGATTTTTTAGCAAATTAATTTTTGATAGATCAAAATATGTACAAATATAAATAAGGATAAGGTTGATTCGGATTTTGTGGAATTTCAAATCTTGAACATAAGTCTTATCTAGAAGTTGGTGATAAAGCATATCTCCTCTTCAAATTCAAATCAGAAGCTTATCTGGTGGTTACCAATTGAAGTATATCTGATCTAAATAATATAAGGAGAGTTGTTTTGAATTTCAAATGACCGAGATCTTCTCAAAGTATCTAAGGAATTATCTTTAACAACTAACATTTGGATAAATACGAAAGTGAAGATAATCTTTAAATTAGCTGTTGGAAGATTTCAATATAAAAAGAGAAAGGGTTCAAAATGTCTCTTTTACAACAACTTTGGAAAAAGTTTTCACTACACAAAAGAGTTGTGATCAGATTTTACTTTCTGAAAAGTCATAGAAAGTCCTTTAGATACTTTTTTAGAAAGTTGCACTAAAGTAAACAATACAACAATAATTAGTTCTCTTTTGAGTAAAATTAATTGAGATTTATATTTTTATTCTCATTTGTAATTTGTAACTTTTATTTGTTGTTTGAGTGTTGAGATAAGTACTTTTGTACTTTATAGATTTGTATTTGCTTAGATTGTAGAAAGCCTAGATAGGTAGAGCAAAGTATTGTAAAGTCTATGTATGATGAATGCTTATAATCTCTTTATGATTTGATTTAATGAATCAAGTGGAATGGTATCGGTGAAGTAGACTGGGTCCCTAGTAATGGAGCTGAAAGAAGAGCAGTAGGTAATATAAATCCTCAGCGTGATATTCTCCTTCCTTAGTCTTTTAATTTACTTTATTAATTGTTGTGTGTTGAATTATTAAAATATTACTATTCACCATGTAAGTTGTTGAGATGGGTAATTTTATTTTTTCTTATATTGAAAACTTTTCAATAATTTAAAGATATCAATTTAACCCCCCCTTTCTCTTGATATTTTATACGAGACCAACATTGTTGAGAATTTAGGACGAAGAATATCTTGGACATAATGCTCATAAGTGCTCTATAAAACAGAAAAAAATAAGGTTAAGGGCGGTGTTAAGGCTACTCCAGCATTATTACTCTGATGCTTAAATAAGTTAAAGAGTTTATAAAGAGAGAAAAGATAAGAAGCAGGTTCTTAATGTTCCCAGAAGAACTTTGTTGCCTACCATCCAACCTCCTTTTGTAGCTGAAGGTTAACTTGAATATGGTAACTGTTGCCGTCGAAACTAATACATGTGCTTCATTTGAATTTAGCACCATCCCCTAATTTTAGAGGAATCGACTAATGTCATGGTGGTTGATGGGTAGTTATCTGGATAGAAGAGCTAACTATTTGCACCTAATGTTAGAACTTGAACCTTTTAGGATTGACTAGGTCAAAGTCTGATCTATGCGTGGTTATTTTGAGCTAAAAGAGGTCATCCTAATCTACTTTGGTTAAGTTCTACCTATAGACATTTAGGTAGCTATTCTTCTCAAACTAGTATGTGCACTTGGTAAGACCCAAAAGAGGTTAGGGGTAGAGGAATGGAAGAATGTAGCCATGAAGTAGGTTGAGCAGGGCTCAAGTTAGATCAGTTTATGTCCTTGGAAAAACCTATATCAACATTTTCCTTTTGTCTCTTTTTTATGGATACATCAAGAGGAGTGATAATACCGTTCATTAATAAAAAATCTCAATTCATCTTCTTTTGTGAAAAAGGTAGCTGTGAGCTATTATGCTAGTATTTAAATTATGGGCTTTGGTTTTGACCTTTATCATGGATGTAGTGTATTATCATTGGGGTGTCAACTTGTTTCTTACTTATCTTGCTGGGGAAGTTTTTGCCCATTAAGAATGATGCTTCACATCTTGCCAATAGCATCCGTTCAGTCATGTGATAGTCTATGTGCATCCCTCGAGAAGAGTAATTTCATTGGGGCCATTCAATTTGTCTTGTATGTGGTTAATTGAATGGACTAGATCAATTGATAACTGTAAAACGTATGGATCCCTATAAATCTACCGCCAAATTTACTGCCTTATATTCGAGAGTCCTTTCTACTTGTCCACTTTCTCCTTTTTGTAAATTTTCACATAATTGGTTTAGTTTCCTAATGTACCTCAGAGCTTAGTTATTGTGAGATCTTATTGTAGTGGATTAAATGGATCCTTTGAGTATTGATGAAAAGGAAATGGAAGAGAGTAGAACTTTTAGTAGCTTCGTAGAACTTTTCGTTGGACATGATGTATTGATGAACATAACACAACTTAGTCTTTACTTCATATGACTCATAAGCAAGGGGGCTAATGTTCACTTGCCACTAACCTTAAGCCATTAGTAAGGTTAGATAAGAGTATGGGGCTATAAATTAGAGAGGGTATTTGTAAACCTCGTAGATCTAGCTTTCTAAGTATAGAATCAAATGCCCAAACTGTAGATGATTTCCTAAAGTCAATAGAGCCAGTGAGATTTAAAACCGATTAAAATCTCAATTCAAAACCTAAAGTAAATATGAAAAACCTTAAATTATCAATTGAACCTCTAATTGCATACGAAAACCCTAAAACCTCAAGTATATGTAACTACAAAAGTTAACCTTGAACCTCATCAAAACCTTAAGATAACAATTGAAGACTTAATTGCGTATGAATATATTAAACCCTAAATGTGTAAATACACTAGAGATTGTGCCCTGAAGTAATAAAAACCCTAAAACTATAACTTTAAGGATATAAAAGCACTAATTTACCATAATTTACCCTAAAACCCTAATTGATAATATAACCTTAATATTATACTAAATCATTAGTAAAAGATTAAAAATAACCTTCGATCATTCACAAATATTTGTAATACTAAAGTAATCCTTTAGAAACTAAGATATTGCATTATAGATCACATTCATCTACTAATTATATAATTAGGTTAGTATTATATAGAGTTAAGGGTTCAATTGATGCTTAGGTTACATGTAGTGAACATTAATACCCTAAATGACACTTTTTATCTTAATTATACTAAGTAGCTTACCAAATGGTGTATAAAGGATATAAATACCTAATGGAAGATCTCATTATCTATTTTTACTAATCAATTTACTAAACTTCTTATTTTCTTTCATTTCCTTAATCTTTCTCTTAATTTTTCTTAATTACTTCATTATATACACTAAATGGCATGTAATTTTGAAAAGTTGACCAAGTCAACACATGTTGACCAAGGTCACAAGGTTGACTAAGTCAACATGTGGAAAAGTCAACAAAATGTTACATTTATTTTAGAAATATCTCTTCCATTCTAATGATTTCTTTTCTTTTCTTTTAGTTTTTTCTTCCATTTCCCTACTTCCTTGCCGTCCACTTCTTCATCCTTTAGGACCCACTTGCTTTCACTTTCAAAAACACAAAACAACACAAAATCAAGTCCCTTTCTTCTTCCTCCATAATTGTGACCTCCCTTTCCCTTTCACTTTTCCTAATTTTCCAACTTTGAAACCATATATTAAGAAGAAAACAAAGGTATGTTATCATGTATTACTCCATATTATCTAATAGTTATATGAATAGGTAGGTTAGTTTAAGAAGTTTATGTATTGTGTACAATGTTGATTTAGGCTTAAAGATTCAATTTTTATGTTTAGAAGTGTAGGATAGCCTTGGTAAATGGAAGAAGAGCATGTGCACATGTATCTAAGTATGTGTATATAAGTGTATACTAGATAAATACATATATAAAGACCTTTGTATATAAGAATCCAATATGTACATAACCCAAAATAAGGCATATACCAACTATACATATATATACCATGTTAAATATACCCTTAAAATATAAAAAGGATGAAATTTGAGAAGCTTTCTTAAGAGGAATTTTAGGTAGACGAAAATACGTATGTTACCGCATGTGTATATGGGTATATATATAAGTATAAATACGGTATATGTATATAGTTAACATATGTAAAGTGTACATAAGACACTTAAGTATGACTTAAGCATGAGGTAAGGGCTTATGCAATTAAAAGATAACATAAGCAAATGATGATGTAAGCGATGACATAAGCATAAGCTAGTAAAATAATAAATTATAAGATTACATAAGAATATAACATGCATATGTATACATGTACTTAGGAGTCAAAGATCCTTTAAACCCTAATACACTTCCTAAATTGAATTAAACTTAATTAAGTATGTGAATTACTAATATTAATGTAAAATTCTCTAAGTGTAAGAATCTAAAGGATAATTAAATCATTAAATCCTAGAATAGGATATAAACATAAGCAATAAGAATAATTAAGCTTCATTGAGTTAAAATTTCAATAAGTTTAGTCTATATCGTAAAACATGGGTCTTAACATCCAAAACGGATGTCACTGTGTGAATGCGCGTCCAAAAACGATGAAAAACGACTATAAGTTTGTAAATATCGGAATTAGAATGAAAAGTTACTAAATACATAAAGGAAGTCTCATAATTTACAAATATAAGAAAATAGTTACTATTAATCCCATTGAGTATAGTAAACCCTATATACACTATACTTGGGTTATATTGGGAGAACTAAACAAACTACAATAAACTTTTAGTTAACTTAAGAGTCTGACTTCTCATCCCCTTTAGTTTCTTTTGTAGGTTTACTTACGATAGGATTGGGATAAGTCTCGAGTGCTGAGTACGAGATGAAAATATGTAAACTAGTATTAGAAGTAACTGAGTACTCTTTAGATGATACATAAACATCCTTTGTAGAAAATTTTTATATGTTAGAACTTACTGTAATTTAATTTTTCTTGTATTTTTTTTTATAATGTTAGTATATCTTATCTTATTATTTGGTTGGGGATACTGATTCTCTACGGTTCTGAAGAATTGTGGGATATCGGACATCTATAGTTATTTATATTTATATGTTGCAATAAATTAAATACTTAAAAATCAGTAATCTTAGTAATGTATCATTTAGAGTCTTGCAATCTCTGACTTGTAAGGCGGTTTTTATATAATGAGTGCACACATGATAGGAAAATTTTAGGTAATCTTATTAGGCCCCCTTTAGGGTCTTAATAGTATTTCTTGTAAGATAGAGGAAAGGAGTATTCATTAATAATAGTATGATCATTGTGGCTACAAAGGTTAAGATACTATTTATAGTAAGTCCCTAAGGTAACAAAAGGAAAGAATGAAATTACAAAAGGGTAATGCAAAATAAAGATACATAGTATAAGTAAAAAAGGGTAAATATGATAAACAAATAAAAGTAATATAGTATAATGTTAGAAAAAGGTTAAGATAGGTGGTGTACTGCTATTGCATCCATACTTTAGGGTAATAGGGTACTAGGGTTGAGTTGTTTTAATGTGGTAATAGGTTGATAAGAAAGAGTTTTAAGGTCAAAGTTAAGGACCTTGGTACTAGGCATTTTGACCATGCTGGGAAGGGTTATGAGCTTGGCACCTGTGTTTGCAATAGAGTAGAGTAGGGTACATTCGAGTTTGGTGCAAAAAGAGTTTAGCAGTAGGCCTTCTTGATATTAGAGCTTACCTTGGGTGAGCTGAGAATGCTACATTCTTCTTACAAGACGATCATGATTAGTATAATAGTCTAGTAATGATAGACTGCTATGTATTTGTCAAAAGTAATCAATTAGTGCTTTCTTACTCATGAATTACTTCCAAAAGAGTACATGAAGTGTCATTCTTAGAATAGCCATAGAGTATAATAGATAATATGGCATAAAATAAAAGTTCACATCTTATTATAAAATATAAGTTACTGAACTTGATATAGCAAGTTAATAAGTCTTTTTAAATACTAATTATTATAACCTACTTGTAGATAAAATACTTAAAATACATGCTAGTTATAAAATTTACAATTTCTTCAGACAGTCCCATGACCCACTTCTATCTTTCTAATTGCTCACCAATGCCTTAAACCTTCCTAGATACAGCTAGTAAGGTTTCTACAAAAGGTTTAAACTATAGGGGTGTAAGTTATAACTAGCTTAATGAATAATTCACTTGTACCACCTTTCAAACAAAATAAGCAAGTTATCATACATATGATATGCAGTCAATTAATCAAACATATGCAGCAATAAACATGGCTAATTAATATCTAGTGTGCAGTCAAGGATATATTCCCCCCTTGACCTAAGGTTGAAGATTCATAGTTCCACTAGTGCCTAAGTGTCTAAATTTAGTGTAAAGGTCTCTTAGTATAATATCTTTGGTCACCATAACAAAATAGCCATAAAATCATAATTCTTAGTTGAATTCTTCTCCATGTCATCATAGTGATAAAGAGATAATGCCTCTTGATTGGTCCCAAGAGAACCAAATGAGTAGCATTCTCCCTAAACCCATAAGAGAACTAATCCGTCGATTGCCTAGGAGAACTAAATGAGATATATTCATCCTAGAACTAACATAATACCAAGAAGATTGATCTTTTAGTTAGCCGATAGAACCACATGAAATATTTACCAAGGTCTAAATATAAGTTACAAGAGAAAGATCACTTGATTGATCATAGAAAAGCCCAAACGAAATATAGTTAAGAAATGAATGCCTTCCTTGACCACTAAATGACTAGGGGTTGGTCAAATCCTTGATTAGCCTCCAAATTTATGCAATCTAAAACAAAAGAATGGATATGGCCCCATCCAGTACACGACCATCTTTAAAGTCACTTAGTTTGTAAAAGACCGGGAGGGTTCTTACCTCTTAATTTCCTATGTGAGTGGCAAAAACTAGGATTATACAGTATACTATGCATGACCATTTTACACTTAAGTTTCAATATGCTTAAGATTGGTTCATAAACGATTAACCAATTATCAAACCTTCACATATGAATAGATCACATCACAATCATTAACTATATTTTGTGGAATAACATACAATATTTTCACAAGTAATTCATACAAATCAAGCAACACTTTTTCGATACCTCAAACACAAGCTAGTTGATATATATTTTTAAAAGTGCTACTAACTACAACCATAAACAAGTGATACTCATCATAAATACTTATATGGCCATTTCCTATTACTTGTCGTAATAGCCTTTAGATAGCTTGAAGTCATAATCACTGAATACTAGATATACATATAAGATTTTCTTTGTTTGTTATAGTCTTATAGTTTTATGAATTCTTTTAGCTGATTTGTGTCATGTCTATATCATTCTTGTTTCATGTCTAAAGTCCCATTTGTCCTTGTGTTTAGGTGTTTCAGTCTTCGTAACGGGTCTTCGTATTAGGTCCTTGTTATGATCCAAATGGTCAAGGTAAAGAATATGTTCAATATCTCCAAGAGTCATATGTTAAAGTTGTCCATTTGTTCAAAAGTCATGAGGACTTCATAATAGTCCCTAGTTAAGTATATGTTGTAATGATTTGGACATGAAACTTTGGTATTACTATTTAGGAATGGATTTGTCTACTTATTTCTTATAAGTTTCATATTAGGTTGTTTTGAAAGGAAAGTGTAATCTTTTAGTCTCGATATTTTAGAGATGTGTACATATTGGGTTTAAGAATGAAATAAGGTATATTTTGATCAATATAAAGGTTTCCTTTTTTGTAGAAAACATGTCTTTCAACTCTTTGGAAACTTTTACATACAAGATGGGTTTTCAAAGGAAATAAAAGAGATATTGATAAAGGTATTGGTTTTTATGGTTTTCTTTTTATAAAAACACGTCCTTTAGGTAAGAAAAACTTTTTCTTTTCATAAGCTCGGTTTTGAAAAGTCGTTGATAAAGATAAAATTGAAACTTATTTGAAATAAAGAAGTAGGTGGAAAGCTTTTACTTTGCCATATGCTTGGTTTGAAGAGATTTTAGAGAAAGATTGTAAAGATAAAATCAATCTTGGAAAACATGAAAGTCTCATAAAATAGCTTTGCTAAAAGTACTTCTTGATTCATTTGGGAATCTTGGAAAACTTTTGGATAATAAAAGTTTAGAAGGATCTTTTGACTGGAGAAGAATTTTATTAAATCAAAGATCAGTTGTTAGAAAGTGTTGCTACCTTTTTGTTTAAAAGTTGCTTTTGAAAATTCAAAAACAACCTACTATGCTTGTAATTAGCATTAGAGGTTGGGAGTGGGAGAAGAATGTTGGTTGGTATGTGGAAATGAAGACAAGAGGAAAGAGATAATTGTAGTAGAGATTGTAGACAAGGAGTGGTCCTAAAAAGTAAAGAAATGGTTTATTTATAATAGTTAGGAAATGGATTAAATATGAGGTTGGTGGTTGCTTAAAGAAATAAAATTCTTAAGTTAGTTAACAATTTGGCATTTAATTTATCCTTATGTCCCTTTCATGGTTACATGTATGGATAGCTTTGTAGGACAATAATGGAGTTAGATGAAAAGGACACTTAGAAGACAAATTGGAAGCCTTCCACCTAGCCAATTCTCACACCACTTATGGTGGTTGCGAGTCTTCCCACTTGTTTTGCATGTTGATCTACAAGTGTTGGAAGAAAGTTAGGATATATCTTTAAGGGTCTCATTTCTTTAGAATTTAATTGTAGGTAGATGTAAAATTATTCTAAGTGCTTAATTAGTATTTAGTTAGTTTAATTCTTTAAATTAAGAGGTCATAAGTTTGGTTTTGGTCATGACAGTTGTTGACTAAAGTTGACCAACTTTGACTCCTTCTTATATATTTATCCTTAGAGTTTCTAAAATAAATTCAAGTGGTATTCCTAGTAAGATCTTGTCCCCTCTATAGAGTTGAAGATTGCTTAAAGAAATAAAACTCCTACTTTAACTAGATTTTTCCTCATGTCATTATCATGCATGCATGGATGGATAAGTGGTGGGACAATAATGGAGTTGGATGAAAATGACATTTGGAAGACAAATTGGTGGCTTCTTCATTATCCAAAGCTCATGCCACTTGCCCTCATGCATCCATCTATCTTATTTTCTATTATTTGATAAGTGTTAGCTCTTATCTTGTATGATTTTACATGCTTATGATAGGTTTAGATAAGATGTAATAAGCTTTTAGGTCTTACTATTTAGTAAAATGTTTGATTTTTAGAAATCCTATTTTATGACTAGAAGAGTTAATATTTGATAGTATTTATAAGGCTTATAAGTATTCGTGACTATGTCTCCCAAATCTTGCTTGGTGATTTTAGCCTATCTCGAATATGTTTCTGAATTATATCTTCGCGATTATGAGCCTATATCAAAATTTTTAGGGGTTTACTAAGACCTCGCAAACCTCTAAGATGAGCTCAGGTAAAACATCTTAGGGTTGACAATCCATCCACTCCCAAATGGTGTTGAAGATTTGTCCTCAAATCTTGGTCAACTTCCTCTTATGGTACATAGGGCATTGATCGGAGGTGTTGAAAGTCAACGAAACTCCGTAGTCTATACCCTTCTAGTAATTGTAACTCATTGGTGTTATCATTGATTCATCATAGAACCTTGAAGGGACCATCCAACCTAAGTGATAGCTTGTTTATTCTCTTTCCTAAGAAGTGCTCCTTATTGAGGTGAGCCTAAAGAAGGTCTCTTAGGTTATAAGCAATGCTCATTCGACTTCTACTTCCTTGCTCTTACTGTTAGGCTACCGTTTTAGCTAGCTGCTCAGCAACCTTCTTTTGTAGTCTTTAGAATTCCTTGGTGTTTTGTAAGTTGGACTGACTTTCTCCTTGAAGGTTGGGCTAGTAGTCAAAGCTAATGGTAAGCTCAGGTTGAGTCTGTAGATGACTTCAAAGGATAATCTTCCTATCGAGCTATAGGTAGAGTGATTGTAAATAAACTTAATGATGGCTAGGCATAAATCACAATCATGTACATTCTTTCCAATAGTAGCTTGTGGTAGACTACCAACCATCTTATGCACCACTTCAATTTGACCATCCATTTGGGGGTGACAAGAAGTATTGAATGTTAACTTTTTATGGAGCTTTTTCCATAAGGTCTGCTAAAAGAAGCTTGTGAACTTTGTATCTCGATTTGAAACAATACTTTTAGGGACTCTATAAAGTAGCATGATCTCTTATAAAAAGAGGTTATCAATATATAAAGTATCATCAGTCTTATAGTAGGGAATAGAGTGGCTCATTTGTTAAACTACCACCATGATGGAGTCATGTTTTTAAGATCTTCGGGTAGTCCAAGCATGAAATCCATGGTCATGTTGGTCTAGGGTTGATTAGGTATAGGTAGAGGTGTGTACTCCCATATGTTCCTTGGGACCTTTTGTACATTTACATACTTTACACCTCTCTAAAACATTATGAATATCCTTCATCATCCTTCGTTAATATAAGTGCTCTTTTAGCTGTTCATGTGTTCTATTTTTCCTAAAATAGTCGACTAGGCATCCTATATGAGCTTCTTGATCTAGTAGCTCTCTAGCTAGACTATTTGGTACACATAAACGTCCTCCCTTCATGAAAAACCCTTGGTTAAAGTAGAACCCACCTACAACTCCTTCATAATTACGTTTGACCACTATAGGTCCAAAGTAAGGATCTTGTTCATATTAGTCAGATAGGATACCAAATCTTAATATCTAAGCATGTTGGGTTATAACAAGCATATGCTAACATGATAAGGCATTAACTACAATGTTAGAACTTTCTTTCTTGTACTTAATCACATAGCAGAAAGTTTCCTAGAACTTCATCCACTTGGCATGACATTAGGAAAGCTTCTACTAACCTAGCAAGAGCTTAAGGGACTTATGATTAGTATAGATGTTGAATTCTTGAGGTAGCAAGTAATGTTGCCAATTTCGAAGAGCTCAAATAAGAGCATAGAATTCCTTATCATATGTAGAATAGTTTAGCATAGCACCACCGACTTTCTCATTGAAGTACACAATAGGTTAGTGCTTTTGCATGAGAATGGTACCAATGCCTACTCCTAAGGCGTTGCATTCTAGCTCAAAGACTTTATCAAAGTTCAGCAATGCAAGCATTGGGGTAAAAGTCAACATAGTCTTGGTCTCCTTAAAACTCCTTAGAGCTTTCTTTGACTACCTAAACTTAGAGTTCTTCGTAGTTAACTCGATTAATGGGGTAGTTGAAGTTTCGAATGAATCTTCAATAGAATGAAGCTAAACCATGAAAGCTCCTCACTTTTGTTGCATTGGTTGGCGTCAGCTAGCCAAGATAGCTTTAACCTTTTCATCATCAACTTGGATACCTCCATTAGATACACCATACTCGTGAAATACAATTTCATTTTGATAGAACATACATATCTTCAAGTTTCCAAACAAATGCTCAACTCGAAGAATGTCTAATACAACTTTTAAGTGCTTAACGTAAGATGAGAGGTTAGCAATATATACTAAAATGTCATCAAAATAAAGTATAACACACTTACCAGTCAACGTTCGTAATACATAGTTTATAAGTAACATAAAAGTGCTTAGTGCATTGGTGAGTTTGAGTAGCATAACCAACCATTCAAAGAGACTATCCTTTGTTTTGAAAGTGGTCTTCCACTCATTACCTAATCTCATTTGAATCTGATGATAGCCACTCTTTAAATCAACCTTGAAAAGATTTAAGCACCATGTAATTTGTGTAGCATGTCATCTAATCGAGGTATTGGATACTTGTATTTGATAGTGATTTCATTGATAGCTCAGCTATTAATACACATCTACCAGGAGCCATCCTTCTTCGGTATAAGAATAGTTGGCATAGTATAGGGGGTTACTCTCTCTCTAACATACACTTGATCAACGAGCTTGTCAACTTGCTTCTTGAGCTCGGCTACCCATTTAAGATTGAGCCTATAGGTAGATTAGTTCAATAGAGTTGTGGTAAGGTAGAGGTCAATGCAATGCTCAATGCCTCTAATAGGGGGTAACCCCTTAGGTAGCTCTTTAGGAAACAGGTTGGCATATTTGTGGAGTAAGTCTTGCACTTGACTAGCAATGTTCTTACTTCTTTCAACTCAAATAGCCTCCTTATCAACAAAAAGACACAGTCTCCCGACTTGGCTATCATAAGGAATGCAGCTTAGGAGATCACTAAGGACTTCTTCTTTAAGGACTTAGAGATCTTAGTTTGCAATTCCTACACTTCCTTAGGGCTAATAGGAGTAAGTACAACCTTCTTATTGTCCTTTTGAAACATGTAAATATTCTAGTATTTATCCAGGGGTACCCTTAAATTAAATAACCAAGGTTGGCTAAAAAGTATGTACGAACTACACATTGGCAGGATGTCACATAGCACTTTTGATGTACCTAAGAGATTAGTTAATCACTAGGCCTTACCATAGGAAGCAATAATAATGGGTCCTTCGAGGTATTGAAAAAAGAGAAAGTGAATAGGTAAGCAAACACAGTAGCTTCCATGAAGTTACTTGTAGGACATGATGTACCAATAAGCACAACATGACTTAGTACTTCACCTGATATTACGTACAAGCTAATAATAAGACCCATTCGTCACTAATCTTGAGTTACTCTGCAAGATTACATAAAAGTGTGAAGAGTATGTACTTAGAGAATAGTATCTTACAAGAATAAGAATATTCATTAATAGTGATGTATGGTTGCTGCTACAATAATGAGGATTATTTATAGTAAGTCATTTAGGTCAACAGTACAATAATGGAAAATTACATAAAGGATAATGTAAGAAGAAGATTCCTAATACAAACAAAAAGGGTAAATATAACAAAGGATAAAAAGGAACATAGTATAAATGTTACAAAAGTAAGGGACAGGTGGCATGCCACGATAGGCATAACATGAACTAGGTTGGTCTATATTGAGGTTGTTGCTATTGTGCTATATTGAAGGTTGTCAAGGTAATTGAGTGAAGCTATAAGTTGGTAGGATGGAAAAGGAGAGCTTGGCATATGGGGACCTCTAACTTGATACTTGGTAGATTGGTGACCGGGTAAGAGTTCGAGTAGAGTAAAGTGTGTTTGAGTTGGGGCCTTAAGGAGTTCTTCCACAGCTCTTCCATGTATAGGAGGCTAGTCCTTAAGAGGTTAAGAAGATAGGATCCTTCTCATTAGAGATTGTAAGCCTTGAAGGTAAGCTTGTGTTAGGGGTTAAGAGGTTGGCACTTCATCACCTCCCTTAGGTTGTTGAAGATTTGCCTACAAATCTTGATCTTCTTCCTCTTTTGCTACATTAGTCATTAGGTCAGTGACGTTGAAAGTTGGAGACACTCCGTATCCTTCAAGTAGTTCTAGCTTATAGGCATTGTCATTGATGCGTCAAAGGATCTTGAAAGCTTATTTGTTCTTTTCCTTAGGAACTGCTCAAGTGAATCTATATAAGGTCTCCTCCATTGTAAATAATTTACCTTCTGTCTTAGCTTCCTTACTTTTATTGTTGAGCCACAGTCTTGTTTAATTACTTGACAACCTTTTGATGTAGTTTCTAAAACTCCTAGGCATGTTGCATACTTGACTGATTTTCTCCTTGAAAGGTTGAGCAGGTAATCATGTCCAATGGTAAGTTCAAATTAAGTCCACAAACAACCTCGAAAGGAGACCTTCCTATCGAGCTATGAGTGAGGCAGTTATAAGCAAACTCGATGATGAGTAGGCATGATCCCAATCATGTAGTTTCTTCCCAACTGTAGCTCGAAAGAGGTTGCCTACTCTTTTGCTCACAACTTCTATCTCGTTGTTTGTCTATAGATGGCAAGAAGTACTGAACATGAGCTTAGTGTCAAGCTTCTTGAACTTATTCCATAGTGTTCACTAGAAGAAGCTTGTGAACTTCGAGTCATGATCTAAGACAATACTCCTTGGACCACCATACAGCCATATGATTTCCTACAAAAAGAGATTAGAAACAAATAAAGCATCATTGGTTTTTTGGCAAAGGATGAAGTGGCTAATTTTGTTGAATCGATTGACTACCACCATAATAGAATCATATTTTTGAGATTTTTTTTTTGGTAGGCTTAACATGAAATACATATTTAGATTAGTCCATGGTCGTTTAGGTATGAGTAGAGGTGTAACTCCTTTCTTCCCTTAGTTCACTTGCATACATAGTAACATTTGAGAATTTTACGCACATTCTTTATCATCCCAGGCAAATAGAAGTTTTCTTTCAATAGCTCAACAGTTCTCTTCTCATCAAAATGGACGACTAAGCCTCCAACATGGGCTTCTTGAATAAGTAATTCCTTAGCGAAATTACTCGGTATATAAACTTGCTTTCCCTTCATAAAAAATCCTTACCTTAAATAGAACTCTCCTGCAACTCCTCTAATGTTGCATTTGGTCACTAAAGATCTAAAGTATGGATCATGTACATAATGATTAGGTAGGATACTAAACCCATGTATTTTAGCTTGTAATGTCATGATAAGAACATGTTGAAGAGAAAAGGCATCAGCTATAGTGTTAAAACTTCCTTTCTTGTACTTGACGACATAGCAAAAGGTTTCTAAGTACTTAACCCACTTAGCATGGTGTTGAGAAAGTTTTTACTATCCTCTAAGATGCTTAAGAGGTTCATGGTTTGCATTGATATTGAATTTTCTTGGCAATAGGTAATGTTGCTAGTTCTAAAGTGCTTCTACATGAACATAGAACTCCTTGTCATATGCTAAGTAATTCACGGTGGCACCTCTAAGCTTTTCTCTAAAATATGCAACCGGTCAGTGCACTTGCATGAGAACAACTCTAATGTCGACTCTAAAGGCATCACATTATAGGTCAAAAACCTTACTAAAGTCAGGTAGTACTAGTACTAAGGTAGAGGTTAATTTGGATTTGATCTCCTCAATACTCTTCTAAGCTCTCTTTAACCATTTGAATTTAGAGTTTTTCTTGGTCAGCTTAATTAGGAGGGCAGTTATGGAACTAAAGTTATAAATTAATCCTCGATAAAAGGAAGTTAGGCTATGAAAACTTCTTAATTTAGCAACACTGGTCGTCATCGGCCATTCGAGAATAGCTTGAATCTTTTCATCATCAACTCTAATTCCTCTACTAGAGACAACATAGATAAGGAATATTACCTCGCTTTGATTGGACATACATTTCTTCAAATTGCTGAACAATCATTCAGCTCAAAGGATATCAAATACTGATTTCAGGTGCTTGACATGAGAGCTAAGGTTGGCACTATACATTAAAATATCTTTAAAATAAACCACTATACACTTTCCTATCAAGGATCTCAAAACATGAATCATAAGTCCTATAAAGGTGCTTGACGTGTTTATGATTCTAAATGGCATCACAAACCACTTAAATAGACCATCCTTTCTTTTGAAAGCAGCCTTCCATTCATCTCCTAGTCTCATTCGGATTTGGTGGTGGCCATTCTTCAGATTAACCTTTGAAAATATTTGTGCACCATGTAACTCATCAAGCATATCATCTAACCATGGGATCAGATATCAATACTCGACAATGATCTTGTTGATAGCTCAGCTATCAATTTACATTCTCCATAAGTTATCCTTCTTTGGCATTTGGTCAATTGGTATGGCATAGGGGCTTATGCTTTCTCAAACATTCCTACACTCGATTAATATGTGAACTTGTTTCTTCAGCTTGGTTGCTTGCTCGAAATTGAGCCTATAAGTTAGTCGGTTAGGTAGGGTAGCTTTAGGCTGGAGGTCGATCTAATGCTCTATACCCCTAACTGGGGGTAAAACTCTTAGCAACTTGATAGGAAACAAGTTGGCATATTCTTGGAGCAACGTCTACACCTCGGTAGGTAATGGTCCAACCTCCTTCAATTCTAGAAGTCTTTTGACCAATAAGAGTACACATTCTTCCTTCTTAACATCTTTAGAAAATTGGGCTTGAGAAATCACTAAGGACTTCCTTTGTAAGGATTTAAAAACCTTGACTTGGGATACTTAGACGTCTCTCGGGCTCATAAGAGTCAGTACAACCTTCTTTCCATCCTTTTGGAACATATAAGTGTTCCTGTATCTATTGTGGAGAACTTTCAAATCAAGTAGCCATGGTCGGTCTAGTAAGTAGGTGTAAAGCACACATAGGTAGGATGTCGCATTGCACCTCAACCCTATTCTGTCACCAATAGTGATCAACACTTTAACTTGCTTGGCAACAAGTAAACCTCCCTTCTCATTAAGCTAGTGAATCTTGTAACGCTTAAGACTAGGATAAGGCAATAACTTTAGAGCCTTCACTACTCCTTATGCTATGACATTGGTACAACTCTCTCTATCAATGATCAAAGCACATAAATTGCCATTTACTCAATAGTTTGTATGGAAAAGATTCTTTCTCTATTTATTCTCATCAATGTTAAAGGTATCAAGAGATCTTCATATAACCATACATTATTCTACCTTTTTGGGTTAGGTTAAGGTGTCAAAATGTTCTTGAAACTCTCATAGCAATTGATGAACTCTTACTTCTTCTTGCTCTCCTTCACTAGCATTCTCCACTTCAAATTGGGGCTTATCTCCCTTAATGGTCATGGTACGTTGGTTTGGGTACTAACTAGCTATGTGTCCAAAACCAAGGCACTTAAACACTTTATTTCTCGAGTTTTCCATCCTAAGCTCTGATTTCGGTTCTTCTTGATCTCAGGCTCCTTAATAATCATTGGATTTGCTCAGCATTTGACCACGACAGTTGAACTTGGAACTATATTGAGCTCTATCATATCCAGATTGGCTTACCATACCAATTCTACTTGCCAAGTAAGGTTAGCTGCTTTGTGCTCAGTTGAGTTGATTTTGCCTTTACCTTTCGACCCTTTGTGCCACTTAGATGGTCTCATCTAGATTTCCAAGCCTTTATACCTCCATTACATTACCAATCTTAGATCATAGTCTAGAAATGAATGTAGTTACTAATCGCACTTTCGACTCATTAACATTACAGCGAATCATCAGCAACAGCAACTCTCAAATATACTCATCCATAGATTGGGAGCCTTGCTTGAGTTTCCAAAGGTGTTGGAAAGTGTCTTACTCATAATCTTTCGACACAAATCTATTCCTTAGAACTCTCTTCATCTCATTTCAAGTTTGGATTTCTTATCAGGCTTATTAACATACATTTTGCAATTTCTTCCACCATATTACTGCATACCTAGAAAATTCTAAAGTAGCTACTCGAATACAAATTGAGTCTTCATAATCGTAGAAGTCAAAGGTCTTCTTGATCTTCTCCTCCCAATCATAGTAGTCCTTAGCATTACCAAACCCATTAAAGCTTGGAACTTGTAGTTTAAGATGTTTAGCTCCTTTAGTAGTATAGGGGTCATGCTCTTCGAATCCATCATATTACTCTTCCTCCTCCCCATACTCTTCAACTTCATCTAACTTAAGTCTCCTCCTCGCCAACCTCTCAACATGTCCGGGTAGAGTTAGGTTCACATTAACAACTTTTGATGCTTGAGGCTTAACTACTTGTCTTCTCAACCTATCCCTTACATCTCTACTTTGTTCATCAACTCTCTCTTGAAGCCTAATCTCTACTACCCTCTGTATAGATATAGTTAGGTTAGCTACAATAGTAGTAAGGTCTTGTAACTGTTTGTTAGTAGTACGTAGGGCTTATTAGGTAACACGACTGCAACCATTAGCATTACTCTCGGCATCATTAACCTCTCCTTGAACATTGTGATTCTGACAGTCATAATACAAAACTTTAGGAAGTCTACTGCATAATAGAAATTTCATACAACTTTGCTAATACGATATCACATAGTGACTTTAGAACTTGCGTTAGTTTTCCACTAAAGAAATAGAGTATAATAGAAAACACAACTTTAATAAGAAGCAACTACTACAATAGTTAGCTTTCGGTTTGATGCGTCTCTAGGGTTAGACACATGGAGAGGTAACACAACGAACCAAAAACAAGAAAATAAAATGGGGGGTTAGCGAATATGTAAGTTATCTAACTAGATATGATGCATCGATAAGATTCAATATGGCCTAAGACTTACCGGATGTAATGCACCGGTTCGAGTCATAAGGTTGCTTGCCATAATCCTTGCTAAAGGGATTGATAAGAGTGGATAGAGGAGAGTTTTTTAAGAGAAAAAGTCTTAAGGTTTTTGGATTAATTGTCAAAAGTTCGTCTAAAACCCTATATAAGTATCCTATTTATACAAAAGTGGGTAAAGTTGTAAATAAATGAATAAAAGGATGCCTTAGTGGCATTTTAGTAATTGCAAATGAAACATGAATGATAACTAAGAGAAAATACAAGAAAAGGGAAATCCAAATAACATAAGTAAAATGAGTAGTTGCATAAGATTTTCGAGTAAGGGGCTAGCATTTGATTCCGAAAAGATGTTGGAGACTTAGACTTGTGATTTGGGTAGACCTAATTCTAGACAACCTATCTTATGCGAGGTTGATTTGATATGTCTGTATCCGACCTAACATGACTAAGGCTGATCTCGTATGGTTAGACTGGCTTGATATGGTAGTAGTTGAGTTGACATGATAGTGGTCGACCTCGTATGGCCGAGTCGATCTGACGTAGATGTGGCTAACCTATTTAATATGACTTGGTACAATTGAGCTAATATGGAATAGCTAGGCAGCCTCGTCATGATCAAGTAGATCTTGGTCGAATAGATACGATTAAGCAAATCAATCTCGGTAAAGTAAAGCAGACGGGTGAGATAGGACAGTCTTATATAGTTGATCATAGTAAACTTAATAGAATAGAATAGATCCAACCATAGTTGGGTAGAATGAACCAAGTGTAGCATGGAAGACGTAGCAAAGCAAGTTACAAATAGTAGGTTAGGACAAAACTTACCAAGCACATCGAATCTTCCAATATTGCCATAGTTCATAAATAGGTTTATGGGATGGCTCGATCAGGGTAGAGTGGGGCATACTTAGCATAACAAGGCAGACCCAATAGAGTAGGGTAGGCCATCTAACGCTGACGTTGTCAAGACTCTAAAGGGGGCTTAGTAAGATTATCTAAAATTTCCATAATATGTGTGCACCCGTGATATGAAAACTACCTTGCAAGTTAGAGATTGTAAGATTCTAAATGATTAATTACTAATGATGTTGAATTGTTAATTAATTAACATATTATAGGATATAAATAACTATGAATATCCAATATTCCATAGTTCTTCAGAAATACAATGAATTGGTATCATCTACCAAATGAAAAGATCAAAGAGAATAAACTTAAAATTCAAACTTATTAAAGTTACTAAATCTAAATATATAAGTAGTATTTACATTTAAAGTTTCACGTGAACTAAACAATCTCTCTCTAATTCTAACCTCTAAAATATCTCAGCACTTGTACTTAATGCTTGGGTTTTAGCTCTTGTTCGATTATCTATCAACTTGCAAAAGAAAAACTATTGAGGAGTCTCATACTATACTAGCAAACAAGTTATCAAACAAATTGTTACAACCATATGAATGCATACACACGCAGTATGCCAAACAATATATGCAGTTGACCGGTGTTGTATATAATATTAGATTTTAATGCCTTCCGAGATAAGGGTTAGAGATACATCGGCATCAATCACAATCGAACTCTAGCACCTAGGTTTTTAACCATAACTTTGAATTCCGTATTTCACAAAATATATTTTCGTTTCTAAAAATCCAGTAGTACACAAAATCCCAAGCCTAGTAGTAAGGTAGCCCTCGCAATCCATATTACACCCTATAATAGAGATCCCTAGACTTGATCTGTAGCCATACGGTTGGCGTCTCTATTGCCTAGTAAGCCCGTAGGTTCAGGTAAGGTCATGTTGTCTAAGTGCACCATACAAAAACACTTTAATATATATAAACAACCTCCGTAAGGTCTCTCTTTACCTTCGCGTGAAGTGACGACTGGAATAAGTAATGCAATACATGGATAATGCATGACCCTTTTAATTTAAGATAAACCAAATATAATTAAGTCAAATTATGTAGTGATCAATTAATATCTGTAAACCATCCAAATCATGTAACAATCAATCATACAATCAAATCCTCAATTATTGTATTAAATAATATTTTTTACAGTAAGCAATCAGTATCAAGCACATGCATATCTTGAATCCCCACGCATTAAGTTATTACTATTTAATTTAGGTGCACTAACTGCAAACACAAAACAAGTATAGATTTATCGAGAGTACTGACTTGACTATGACAACTCGCTTTAGTAGTAATAATCGATTGGAAGATCTTTACCCTCGTCGGAATCACCTGATCATTACGAGATAACAGGGATAATAAGTAATTGAATTAACTAATGGTTCTAGATATCTATCTACCTAATTCTACTTAGATTACTATCAGTTTTTTATTTGATTAAACCTAATTGCTAATTGTATGTAACTTTTTTATTCTATTTCCAATATTTACGAACTTATAGTCGTTTTTCATTGTTTTCGAACGCACATTCACACGGTGATGTCCGTTTTGGATGTTAAAACCCATGTTTTACGATATAGACTAAATTTATTGAAATGTTATCTATTGAAGCTTAAATATTCTTATTGGCTAGTTTTATATTTTATTTTAGTAGTTAATGATTTTATTAGCCATTAATTCTTATACTTAGATAATCTTATGATTTATTATTTTAGAGGCTTATGTCATGGCTGTCATGGCTTATATCATCATTTGCTTATATTATGACTTATGTTATCATTTGCTTATGTCATGGCTTATATCATCATTTGATTAGGTCATTGCTTACATCATCCATTAGATATGTATACTTATCCTTATGAATTCATACACTTTATATATATGTTATATATATATACTTATACTTCTAATATACTAATATGTATACTTATACGTATACTAATATACATACCCATATACACATACGGTGACATATGTATTTTTATATGTATTTTCGTATGCCTAATGTTTCCTCTTAAAAAAGCTTCACAAATTTCATATTTTTGCACTTTAAGGGTGTATGTAGCAAGGTATTTTTATGTATAGTTAGTATATACCTCTTTTTTGGTTATGCACATGATGGGTACTTATGTATAAGAGTCCTCATACATGTATTTATCAAGTATATTCTTATATACACATACTTAAGCATATGTACATGTGTTTTTCTTCCATTTACTAAGGATTCCTACACTTCTAAGCATGAATATGAAGCTTCCATTTCCAACAACACATATGCACATATTATACCAAATTTCTACACTAACTTAACTTATACAACTAACTACTATATGATAACATAGAAAATCATATGATAACATACCTTTTTCTCCTTGGTTTATGATAGTAGAAATTGTGAAAGCGAAGTGTTGAAAAAGTATGGGAATAAGGACCGGGGGGGGGGGGGGATTGGGTTTATGGTTTGGTAAGGGGGAAAAAGAGAGTGTTTTGTTGTCTCAATTTGTGTTTTATAAAAGGAATGAGTGGGGTCTAGATGAGAAGGGAAGTGGATGGCAAGAAGGGGGTGAAAATGGAAAAAAAAAATGTGTAGAAAGTTAAGGAAAAGGAGAGAAAACTCTAGATGACAATGACATGTTTGTTGACTTTTCAACATGTTGACTTTAGTCAACCTTTGACTTGGTCAACATTTCAAAATTACATGTAATCTAAGTGTACATAATGAAGTAATTAGGGAAAATTAGGAAGAAAATTAAGGAAATATGGGGTTTATTAAATTGATTAGTAAGAACAGGTAATGAGATCTTCCTTTAGGTATTTATATCCTATATAAATCATTTGATAAGCTATTTAGTGTAATTATCATGAGAAGTGTCATTTAGGGTCTTAATACCTACTAAAGCATCATCCAAACACTTAACTCCTTAAAATACTAGTCTAGTTATATAATTAGAAGATGGATATGATCTATAATGCAATATACTAATTTCTAATGGATTACTTTAGTATTATATGTATTTATGAATGATTGGAAGTTAACTTTGATCTTTTACCAATGATTTAGTATAATACTAAGGATATATTGTCAATTAGGGTTTTAGAGTAAAGTATAGTGAATTAGTACTTTTATATCTTCAAAGTTATAGTTTTAGGGTTTTATTATTTTCGAGTGCAATCTCTAGTGTTTATATATATTTAGGGTATAAAAGTTTTCTACACGATTAAATCTTTGGTTATTATCTTAGGGTTTTGAGGAGGTTCGATGTTAACTCTTGCAGTTACATATACTTAAGGTTTTAAGGTCTTCGTATGCGATTAGAGGTTTAATTGATAATTTAAGGTTTTTTTCATATTTGCTTTAGGTTTAATCATTTAAGGTTTAATCATACTTGGAGAATAGTGTCTCGTAAGAACAAGAATATTCATTAATAGTGATGTGTAAGATAATTGCAGCTACAGTAATAAGGACTATTTATAGTAAGTCCTTTTAGATAACATTACAATAATGGAAAATTTAAATGAAGGATAATGTAAGAAGAAGATTCCTACTACAAACAAAAAGGCTAAATATGACAAATGATAAAAAAGAACATAGTACAAATGTTACAAAAGTAGGGATAGGAGGCATGCCATGATAGGGTTTACGTGTATTGGGTTGGTTTGTGTTAAGGTTGTTGCTGCTATGCTATAATGAAGGTTATTGAGGTAACTGGGTGAAGCTACAGCTCGGTAGGATGGAAAAGGAGAGCTTAGCATATAAGGACCTTTGACTCGGCACTCAGTAGGTAGGCCTTCTTAATCGGCAGATCGGCAATTGGGAGCAAAGTGTGTCCGAGCTGAGGCCTTAGGGAGTTTTTCTATAACTTTTCCATATATGGTAGCTCATCCTTGGTAGGTTGAGAAGACAAGATCCTTCTCATAATAGATTGTAAGCCTTAGAAGCAAGCTCAGGTGAGGGTTCTAGAAGTCGGCACTTTATCAACCTTATCCTTATACCTATCTTCAATAGAGATGGGCACCTTCACTTACTCGATGACTAGGAGTCTACCTTTCTCATTTATCCAATGGATTTTATAAGGTTGGAGGTGAGGATAAGTTGGCAGCTTCAAAGTGTAAATTACTCCTTATGCCACAACATTAGCATAACTTTCCTTATCAATAATCAGAGCACACAAGTTACCACTTAACAATTAGTGTGAAAGAGATTCTCACTCTGCTTACTTTACTTAGCAACGTTAACATTAAGAACTTGATGTGTCTTTGGGGTCGAACACATGGAGAGGCACTACAATGAACTAAAAACAAGAAAATAAAATGGGGTTATAGCAAATCTGTAAGCTATCTAATTGGATATAATGCACCAATAAGATCCAATACGGCCTAAGACTTGCCGGATGTAACGTACTAGTTCGAGTAATAGGGTTGTTCGCCATAATCCTTGCTAAAGGGATTGATAAGAGCAGATATTTAGAGTTTTCCAAGAGAAAAAATCTCAAGGGTTTTTTATTAATTGTCAAAAGTTTGTATAAAACCCTATACAAGTGTCCTATTTATATAAAAGGGGGTAAAGTTGTAAATAATGAATAAAAGGATACCTTAGTGGCATTCCAGTAATTACAAATGAAACATGAACGACAACTAAGGGAAAATACAAGAAAAGGGAAATCCAAATAACATAAGTAAAATGGGCAATTGCATAAGATTTTCAGGTGAGGGGCTTATGTTTGACTTCAAAGAGCTGTTGGAGACTTAAAGCTATGATCTGGGTAGACATGATTTTGGATGACCTGTCTTGTTTGGGGCCAATCTGATATGTTTGTAGTTGACTTGACATAACCAGGGCTGACCTCACATGGCTAGACTAACTTGAAATGGTAGTGGCCAAGTTGACATGACAGTGGTCAACTTCGCCTGGTCGGGCCGATTTGGCGTGAACATGGCCAACTTGTTTAATATGACTCGGTATGGCCGAGTTAATATGGAATAACCAGGTAGTTTCATCATGACCAAATAGATTCGGTCGAGTAAATCGATCTTGATAAATTTATGTGGATGGGTAAGACAAGACAATCTTATATAGCTAATCAGAGTAGACTCGACAGAATAGAATAGAGCTAACTATAGTAGGGCAGAATGGACCAACTATAGTAAGGAAGACCTAGCAAAGCAGGGCACAAATAGTAGGCTAAGATAGAACTTGTAGAGCATGTTGAGTCTTTCAATATTGCCATAGTTCATAGATAGGTTTGTGGGAAGGCTCGGTTAGGGTAAAGCGAGTGTGCTCAGCATAACAGGGTAGATCCAACAAAGCAGGGCAAGCCGTCTAATGCTGACATAGCTTATAATTAGGTTACCTACTCGTGCGAAGCTCGCGAGCAAGCTTCCTATGTGGTTTGAAACCCAACGTGGTGTTGGGTTGGTACTTAGAATCCTATCATCCCCTCCTTCTTGGAAGAGTTTCGACTCGAAACTTAGCAATTGATAGCTCTAGATCCCTTTGGGGTTAAACACCAATCGATAAAATTGAAATTTAAACATAGGAATACACTTTAGTTCTTACAACAAAGGCATCACCAGCCGATGCTCCCTCTACTTGTCATGGGCTCTATCAATCAAATCTTTTATCATTGATCTTTCCTTCTACTCATCATGGATCCGATCAACTATACCTCAACAGTCCCAACAACTATCTATTATTGGAAGTGACATAATCTCAGGGTTATGTAAAAGATTAGGGGCTCGTAGATCTTGTGTTGGAAGGTTGTAAGATGGCTCATCAATTGTAAGTTCTTCCACCTCTTCAAGCTTGGCTAGCTCGGACATCATGATCTCTTCACCAGTTGTAATTAGCATCCCCTCTACTTCTTCGTAAATCGATTCTTCCTTCTCCTTCCATTTACATACCTCAAATCTGTCCAATACAAGAGTACCGAGAGTCAAAATAATATATCCCCAATATACATATCCATTACCTTAGCCTTGATAAACTCCAATCCACAGTTGATAATAGCTCATAGGTATGATGCTATAATTGCTCATATCAGTGCCATGTAAACCTGTCAAATGACTTAGACGCAAGATTTCGATATGAGGAAGGCAAACGTAGTAATTCCTAGAGCTACAATTTATGGCATTTATAGTAGGTAATGGTATTATTTTTGGAACATGGGGTTTCAATCGCAATTCAACTTGGTCTTTCTCGCTTCTATTGTTCATCACTCCAGCAACCTTCACCCCTTCTTCTCTTAGTTCCTCTATGTAGGCTTCTTCTTCATTGGCTTTCTCTACTCGATTATCCCTTTGCTGCCTCAATTCTGCTTTGAGCTCCTCAAGTTGATCAAGTATAACCTTTAGATGTTCCTGAACATCATAATGGTCGGCACCAATGGTGGATTCTTCTCTCAAGGCTAGTTAAATAGCCTTATTTAAGCTTCTTACTCCTAAGGGGTTAAAACACCAGGTAATCTTCAACCTCAATCTTCTCATGACTCTTAAGATTGTACTTGAAAGAGATTAATACAACTCACATCGGTTCAGGAGTGCCTTCTATTCCTTAGCAAATTCTTAGACACTTATTTGTCCTATCCTTAAAGTAGATAGCTCTTCATATAACTCGTCTTGATATGATAGGGGTATAAATTTTTCTCTCAATGCAGGTCTTATCGAGCTCTATGTAGTATTCGCCCCTCTTAGGATCTTTTACCTTAATACATTCTTCCACCAAGTACTAGTAAGCCCTTGAAGCTTATCCTCTATGATGTATTCCTTGTCACATTCAGGGTATAGATACTTTTCAAAGACTTCATTGACTTGAAATTCCCAATCCAAGCATTCGTTTAAAGATCCATAACCATTAAACATGGGTATTCTCGATCTTATATCTTCATAGTAATAGTCATAACCATATCTTACTTGATTGTCATAAGCCATGTTAAATGGAGGTATCACTTCAGTAGACTAGCTCGGCTCATAAGAAATCTCGTCGGTAATGACTAGAACTATCTAACACTTGGTGATTCAAGAACACAGCAGCTCGAATGCTTGCATAACTCGGATCTTCCACTTCGACACTTCAACTTAGCTTGGATATTAGAATCAACTCAATTATTAGGTTACAGCAGTTCGTCACGTGAGCTTAGATACTATAAACTAGCTCGATAAGTTGAATATCCAAGTAACTTAGCTTAGTAACCTTAGGAGTATAACGGTTCAGCTTGGCAAGTTAATGGGAAATAACAACTTGGATGTGCATGCCTTTTGTTAGTCTTAGTTTGAGCAACACTTTACTAAAAGGACATGTTAGCACTCCTTCAATTCAACACTTTCAGTCAACACAACAACTCAAGTAGCTTCTCTAAAGTATAGCAACAAGGCTTTCACAGCTAACAACCACCAAACACTACAAATTAATGTTGAAAACTTTAATTTCAACACGAGTAGCTACAACACGTTCCACTAATTGTTGTTGTGATAACATAAAAGAATTCCATTAAATGACCCTCTATCTAAATTTAATGACCTAAACTATAGAATTTGAGCACATTTGCCAGAAAATCAAACATCTACTTCACAATTTAAGGAACCCAATTCAAATCCCTTAAAATTTCTATAGTTACGGTTATGTGAATCTAAACCCTACATTAGTCACTTTCTCAACACTTGTGAATCAATCACATACTTCACCACACCAATATAGTAATAAGCCCATACAACTTTAGTTCTAGCCACCACTACTACAATAGCACGATGTCACACCAACCTATAGCTAATATGACTTAATCTCATAAGCCAACTTTCAACTTAACCCAGGTAACCAATATGCTCAAACATACGGGTGTATACAAAAATGATCCTCCTCTATTTTCGTAATGGAGAACAGAGTACAACGAAGCATAATAGGAATTAGACTTATTGATTTGTGGGTTAATATTTTCAAAAATTACTCCAATCGGACTAACTCCAGTATCTATGAAATACACTTACTATAGTTGCCATGTAAGAAACACAATTGCTACCAATAGTACATGAACAAAAACTTCATGGAACTTAACATGCTCCCTCATCGGAACTGTGCTCTGATACCAGTGAAGCCAATGTGTCTTCGAGGTTGGAGGTACGGAGAGACACTACAACGAACCAAAAACAAGAAAATAAAATGAGGGTTTAGCGAATCTATATGCTATCTAGTTATATATAATGTACCAATAAGATCCAACACGGCCTAAGACTCGCCGGATGAGATACACCAATCTAAGTAATAGGGTTGCTTGCCATAATCCTTGTTAAAGGGATTGATAAGAGTGGATAGAGGAGAGTTTTCCAAGAGAAAAAGTCTTACGAGTTTTTCATTAATTGTCAAAAGTCTGTCTAAAACTTTATACAAGTGTCCTATTTATACAAAAGGGGGTAAAATTGTAAATAAATGAATAAAAGGATGCCCTAATGGAATTCTAGTAATTATAGATGAAACATGAACAATAACTAAGAGAAAATGCAAGAAAAGGGAAATCCAAATAACATAAGTAAAATGGGTAGCTGCATAAGATTTTCTGGTGAAGGGCAAACGTTTGATTCCAAAGAGCTATTGGAGACTTAGAGCTATGATCTGGGTAGACTCGATTTTGGATGACCTATCTTGTCTGAGGCTAATATGATATGTCCGTAGCCAACTTGACATAACCAAGGCCGACCTCGTATGGCTAGACCAACCTGATATAGCAATAGTTGAGCTAACATGACAATGGTTGGCCTTGCATGGCCGAGCCGATCTGGTGTAGACGTGGTCGACCTATTTAATATGACCCGATGTAACTAAGCTAATATGGAATAGCCAGGCAACCTCGTCATAGTTGAGTAGATCTTGGCCGAACAAACTTGATCTAGCAAATCAATCTCGATAAACTAGAGCGAATGGGCAGGATAGGATAGTCTTATATAACTGATCAGAGTAAACCCATCAAAATAGAATAGAGTTGATTACAGTAGTGTAGAATGGACCAAGTATAGCAAGGAAGACCTAGTAAAGCAGGGCACAAATAGTAGGCTAGGACATAACTTACATAACACGTTGGGTCTTTCAATATTGCCATAGTTTATATATAAGTCTATGGGAGGGCTTGGTTAGGGTAGAGCAGGGCATACTTAACATAATAGGGCAAACCCAATAGAGTAAGGTAGGCTGTCTGACATTGACATAGCTTATAACTAGGTTACCTACTCATGTGGAGCTCGCGAGCAAGCCTCCCATGTGGTTTGAAACCTGGCGTAGTGTCGGGTCGGTACTTGGAATCCTATTAGAACTCTCCTAACAACCATACATTATTCTCTAAACTTAGGTTGGGTGAGGTCCTTAAGATCTTCTTGGTACTCATCTAGTAAGTGTGCAACAACTACTTCCTCTTCTCCTTCATTAGCATTTTCTACTTCAAACATTGGCTTTTTGACCTTGATGGTCATTACACATTGATTGGCTACATGTCCAAAACTTAGGCATTTAAAGCATTTAATCTCCCTTGTCTTCCATCCTTAACTCTGGCCAATGTCTTTCTTAACTTTAGGCCCCTTAGCCTTACTTTTTCCTTGGCTATCATTAGGTCGGTTAGAATGTAGTCTATGTTTGTTCACCTTGGAACTTTAGGGAGGTATGCTAAAGATAGGTCAGCTTGGTACACTAGGTCAGTTGTTCTGTGCTTGGCTAAGTTGACTTTGCCTCTACTGCTCGACTCTTTAAGTGATTTGAATAGCTTCATCTAAGGTCCCTATCCTCTGTACTTCGACCATATTGTTGATCTTAGGCCTTAGTTCAGATAGGAATCTAGCAATAATTTAAGATTCTAGCTTGTCAACATCATACCAAATAATTAACAGTCAAAACTCTTGTACATACTAATCTACAATTCAGTTGCTCTGCTTAAGCTCTTGAAGATGTCAAAAAAGTATCTTCTTTTTCGTAGTGTTTGAGAGCAAATCTGTTCCTCAAAACTCGTTTCATCTCATTCCAAGTTCTTATCTCACATTTGGCTCATTGACTGTAGCTTATTCCTTTTTCCACTACATCATTAAATACCTAGAAAACTCAAAGACAGCTACTAGAATACATATTACATCCTCATAATCATAGAAATCAAATATGTTTTCAATCTTTTCTTCCCAATCCATATATTCATCAGCATTGCTTGATCTAGAGAAGTTTGGATCCTAAACCTTAATATTCTCAGTTCCTTTATGTGCTTAGATTTCTCGCTCATTAAGGTCTTAGAATTGCTCATCCTCATCTTCACCATCTTCTACTTCCTCAACAACTTCTCCTAACTCAAGTCTTTATCATGCATGTCCATTAGCTTGGATGGGGCGAGATAGAGTATTAACAACAAAATTAGCATGGATTCTAGCTTTAGTCACTCTTGGTTTATTTTGTCCACCTTAACCATACTTAACATGCCTATCATGAGGGCGAGCCTCTACAAACCTTTGTACGTTTATAGTTAGATTGGTTACTATGGCTTTAAGGTTTTGAATTTGCTTGTCCATTGTTTAAGGAATGCTTTGCTCAACATGTCCATGCCCAGTTCATCACTCTTAACATTACCTATTTTCCCTTGTATACTTAGGTTTGACATTTTCACAACAAAATCTCAATGACCACACAAACCAACAAGAGATTCCACACAACACTACTAAACACTACTTAGTGTAATGCTTTAACAGTCTACTCTATTTGACAGTAGTGAGAATAGAGTAAAATAGAGTGTGTATAATACTCACAATAAAGTCTTACAATGCCATTGCTAAGCTCTCTTTCACATCCTTAAGCTTTGATATCAAGATAATATGATGTGCCTTGGAGCTCAGTTTTCATAACGTTTTACCATAGTGAATTAAATGGGTCCTTCAAGATGTTGATGAAAAGGCAATGGAAAAGAGTAGAACTTTTAGTAGCTTTATAAAGCTATTTGCCAGATATGATGCATTGACGAATATAACATGACTTGGTCTCTGCTTAATATGACTTACAAGTAAAGAGGCCCAAGTTCACTTACCATTAACCTCAATTTACTAGCAAGATTAGATAAGAGTACGGGGTTGTAACTTAGAGAGGGTTTTTCTCGCAAGATAGAGGAAAGGAGTATTATTAATAATATTCTGATCATTTTGGCTACAAAGGTTAAGGGACAATTTATAGTAAGTCCTTAAGGCAACCAAATGAAAGTTGAAATTATAAAAAGGTAATGTAAAATAAAGATACCTAGTTCAAGTAAAAAAGGGTAAATATGATAAACAAACAAAAGGAATACAGTATAATGTCAAAAAAAGGTTAAGACAGGTGGTGATTTGCTATTAAGTTCGTACTTTGGGATAGTAGGGTGCTGGAGCAAAGTTGTTTTGAGGTAGTAACAAGTCGATAGAGAAGAGTTCTAAGGTTAAAGTCAAAGAACTCATCATTAGGAAGGTCAGCCATGCCGGAGGGGTTATAAACTCGACATTTGTGCTTGCAGTAAGGTAGAGTAGGGTACATCCTAGTTGGGTGTGTAAAGAGTTTAGTAGTAGGCCTTCCGATACTAGAGCTCATCTTGGACGAGTTGAGAAGACTAGATTCTTCTTACAAGACCATGTAGACCTTTGAGACAAGCTGGATTAAGAGGTCTTAGGCTCGACAATCCATCATTTCCTTTAGCTTTCACTTCCTTCAATCTACACACTACGTACTTCTTCTTTGTTCTTTGCTCATAGTAATCGTATTTTTATGGTACACCATGTCTTCAAAATAATTTGACGACTCAACATGTACCTAGTGTCGAGCCTGGTTTTTTTCTCCTAGTTTTTATGAATAATTTTTTTTAAGCCGATCAATATTAAATCCTATTCGTTTAATACTAACCCTCGACTAGGGTTTAAAGAAAACTGGTTTTTTAACTTCGAAAACATTTTTGGAGTGGCTACCCATCGAAGTCAGGAAAAAGAGTTAAGTTATAACCAATAAGTTATAACCAATTAGGTAGATTGGTTATAACTTAGCTACCGGTCTTTTAATAAAACCATTTTTTTAAAACTGTTTTAAGAACCTAAAAAATAAGTCTAAGGGTTAGGATTTTTAAACCCTTTATGGGTACCATTAACTTTCTAATTTTAAACCTAATCCCTTAAAATCACCTTTCAATAATTATCCTAGAAAAGAGAAATTTAATCATCGATTAATGAGTTCAAATAATTTAAACTAAAGTGGAAAAATAGATTTTTTCGTTTTTTACCGTCACTTTGCAGGTGCCTACGTACTTCCTATTCGGGATCAGATATATGTAGTTCTTTTCGTAAATTTTAGTGTGTTGAGTTTATTTTAATTTTGAAAATACACCGGATTTATGTTTTTAAACCAATTTGATTCATTTAAGGAAATTTTTAAAAAGGGTCTTAAATTGGGAATTTTATTTTTTGGAAAATTCTGAAGTGCCTTAATTTTTGAACATGGGTTGATTTATTTTGCTTATTTGAGAAAACATTTTTCTAAGTAATAAAATAATTTTATTATTTTCAATTTTATTTTTATTATTTTTTATTTTATGATTATTTATTACCATTTTTATTACAACTTAAAAGCAAAATAGAACTTAGCTTTTTCTTTTCTTTTCTCTTTTTTTTTGGGTTTTTCTTCTTTTTTTTTTTTTTTTTTTTACAATTTACAAATACATGAGTAATAAATTAAACAAAAAGTAAGATAAATAAATAAAATGAAATATATAGAGAAGCAGACTCGAATTCCTCGGGTGGCTCCAAACTCCAATTATAGCAACTAATTGGGATGGTTCCGGATGTTTATCAACGTCAAAACGAATGGGATATGGGAGATTTATGTCTTTCATATTGGACTTAGGGGGTAGGGGTTACGCTTGATGCCTTTGCAATTGGAGTCCATTTGGGTGGTGGCTGGATTTGGCTGCCGGTGGTAGTGGTGGTTGGATTTGGCTGCTGGTGGTATTGGTAGTTAATGAGTGATGGTGGTCGTTAGGGTTGAGCTAAAGGTTTGGCTTGAGGTTTTTGACAACCACGAGTTCAACTGTGGTGGTGGTTTTCTTTGAAAGTGGTTGTGAATGTTAGATTCCTAGAGAGAGAAAGGGGGTGGTTTAGAAGGAGAGAGAGCTCCAATTTTAGCTTATCTTGATTGTTTTGGAGCTTACTTATGTTTGTAATGTGATTCCTAAGCCCTATTTATATTGTTCCTAGCTTAAAAATGTTTAGGAAATCCTAAAATTGCCATTAAATTTGAAATCGAAAATTAATGGGTCTTGACTATTTAATTTGATTTTCTTTGATTTTGGCTGAAGTTACTAATTAAATGGAGTCCCTAGATGAACATTTTTTCTTAAAATTCCTTTTAGAAGCTTTGAATCGCATCAATGAAGCTCAAATTAAGCTTGGGTCAAAGTTATGCATTTAAAGTTTTCTTAAATTTTAGTCCTAAATTTGACCCAATAAATGAATATTTTTGGACAAAATTTTTAAGTTAAACAATAAATAGGCTAGGCATACTACATGATTCCATCATTAATTTGGATGGAATCATGTAGTAAATACCCAAAAAGGTGGCTCAAAGATGAGCCATAGGGTTGTTTTTATGAAGAGACTATGATGGGGAAAAGGTTAGAATTTAGGAGAAACAATTGGAAAATGAGAGAAAAACATTGCCTTGGCATGTGTAGCACATGCAGATGCGCTTAGATTGGTGTGTGTGTCATACGTACCTAAGCAAAAAAGAAAAGTTGGCACCTGTACACCTATTATAATGATAAGGGCTTATGACCATATTTTGGTTTCATGGACCAAGCCTAAACCTAGTCCAATCAATAGCCTATATATATTTTTTATACTCTTAATTACTAAACATAAAAAAAAAAGAAAATAAATAAATAAAATAAAAAAGCACAATGCCTAGTTTATAAAAAATTTTCTACACTTTTATTCTTTATCTTGCACTTTCTAAATTTTCTTCTTCTTATTATATATATATATATATACTTTTTTTCTATTTTTTCTTGTTTTCTAAATTTTCTTTTTTTTTTTAAATGCTTTTTCCTAGTTTAAGACCTTTTATGTTACTCTAAAATAAAATAAAATAAAAAAGGGGCAAAAATAGAATGTTTGTAATTGCCTCTCTTTATCGTGAGTTTGAGCAAAACTTTACCACAAAAACAAAAGATGAAGCGATCCTAGGAGGGACTTAGTAGTATTGTCTAGAATTTCTATATCATGTGTGCACCCATAATAAGAAAATCGCCTTGTAAGTTAGAGATTGTAAGACTCTAAATAGTTATTCACTAGAGTCTTCAATTTTAGTTCATTGACTCATTATATAATATAAATAATTATGGATAACCATTTTTCCACAATTCCTCAAAACCGTAGAGAATCGGTATCCCCTACCAAAATAGTGAAATAAGATAGACAATTCCAAAAAAAATTTCTAAACTTACTAAAGATACTAAACTTAATTAAAATATTAGTCATTTTCCGAAGCATTCTAAAGTAATTACATCAGCTTTTCACCATATTGTTTCAATGGTAGCACTCTGAACTCAATTCTTATCCCTATCCCAACTATTGATCAACTTGTAAGGAAAAGAACTGTTGGGGTGTAAGCTTACGCTTAGTGAGATAAATACTTTCATCAATACGGCATGGCAAAATTTATTAGATGTACAATCATATGAATGTATGAACAATCAGTATGCCGAACAATCAGTATGCCAAACAACGTATGCAGTCACCTAGGAACTGCATATGACTCATAATTACGCCCCTTGTAGTTGAGGTTTGGAGATAATTAACTGACCTAAATCAAAATCCGGGTTCTAGACTTGGGGTTTTAATTCATTAGCACTATTGTACTTAAGTCAAAACAAAACTATGTACATATATATATATATATGTATATATATATATACTTTCACTACCGAATAATAAATCATATTTTTAAAATCCCAAGTCTAGCGATGTGGTGGCCTCCGCAATCCACAAACACACACCTTAAATAGAAGCCACAAGACTCGGCCCCTTACCGATGGTTGGCGTCTCTTGACGCCTAGTAAGCTCATTAGCTTAAGATAGAGACTCAATATATATGATGACATAGTTAATACCCAATCCTGCAGGAGGCACGTCCTCTTACGAGTCCTTTCCCATCTTTTGTGTGAAGCGACAGTCGGTGTTATTCATATGCAATATGGGGAATGCATGATTCATTTTGATTTCTTAATCGTATAAGTGATTAACTCTATTTTTAAGGTGATTAAGCAATTTCATTCATACAATTCGCATGTATATATTAGTACAAACAATTTCCATTATTATATATAAGTAACAAGTCATCGCATTCATCCACAAATTCATACACATGCATTTCCCATATCTTACAAGCATCCAAATTTATATATACAAGTTTAGGTGCATCTATTCTATAAGCAAAATTAAGTAAAGAGTCATCAGAAATTTACTCACTCAGCCATGTAGATCAATCAAAATAATTCGGGATAGGTCGTCTCCCAAAAGCCGGGTCCCTTAGACATCGCAAATACGATACTATAAGGATTTGAAATAAAACCTAGCAAACTAAGCTAAAACCCTTTAAGTTATACTATTGACTTGGTTTCATAATTTTTCCCGGTTTTACTTAAAAGTTCAATTGCGTATAACTTTCTTGTTTTAGATCCGATTTTTATGATCTTATGATCAATCTTCATCATTTTCAAGTGTACTTTATTGTGGTGAGGTTATATTTTCGTGATGAGGCACGCAAAACTGCCCATAGGTCAGAATAGTAGCGATCCTCATGATTTGGAGTGCTTTTAGGCTTTGTTTGGTTAATGGGCTTTTTGGTAACTTGGGAAATTCTTTAGGCTTGGTCTTAAGATTTTATCCTAAGCTCAAAACACTCCTTGAGATCAGATTTACAACTTTGATTTATACTCCTAAGGCTAACAACCACTTCATGGGCTCTTTAGTGGGCTTAAGTTGTCAAATGAGCTTGTTTTTGGTTCAAACTAAAGTTAGTGACTTTGTTGGGCCTATAGAGTCTTAGGTGGATTTCTTGTAGGCATCAAAACAACCTCTCTTAATGTTTTAAAGTACTAGTCATAATTTTATTGAAGGCCCAACTTAGAGTTCTAGGCTTGTTTTGAGAGTTTTAGGCTCGGTTTTGAGTTTTAGGCTTACTATACTTACTATACTTACTATACTTGCTTTAGTTGATCTTTTCACTTTGTTCACTTACTTTTATCTTATTTTTAAGTGTCTTTTACCCATGTTCCAGATCTAATCGTGATGATTCCAAGGGGTTCTCACTTGGTTTTTCAACTTATTTCATCATTTCCTTAAGTTTAGGTGTTAGATCATGCACTTAAACTACTTGTATCCAAATCTTAACTTAAATTTTCTTTCATAAGATGATTCTTTAACTCATGCTTCATGCAAAGAAATAGAATATCTTATACTTATTACAACTTCCCTATTATAGCTCATGTCATACAAAGTTGGTTTCTTCATAAAACTTTATGTGATCAATTTTTCCTTACCCTTAGTCTAAATTTGAGTATGTTTAACTTAATGGAAATAAAATCAACATCCAAATGACTTTTGAAACCTCACGTCCAGCATGCTCATCTTCCATTCAAGTTCTTGTTTCAAGATTTTCTCAACTTAAAATCTTCCATTCAAAGTTTTAAACAAGTATCTTTACAAGCTCATGTTTCAACTTCATATAAGGGTTTCATGAGTTTGTTTCTTAGAATGGTCTTTGGTGTTATAACAACTTGAAATCATACTCATATCTTCAAGAAATCAAAGTCTCCTAACATAAACACTAACCTACTAATCATAAGAAACACTTACTCGTCCTTAAAGTGAAATATGGTGGTTGTGCACAAAGGTTCCACTTAAGCTCTTAACTTTGCTTCGTCCTTTTACAACCTTTTGGAAACTCAAGTTGTTTGATCCATTGGAGTAGGGTTTGTGGAAGTTTCTAATGGTTCTAAAAGAGTTTAGATGTTGGAAGAAAATGACACAAGAAAAAGAAATGGGAGTGCCGTGAGTGGGACTTAGAAGTAGCGGCCAAATGGAGGATTTTTGTGGGGTTGAATTTCTTCTTTTGATTTGTGTTTAAAGTGAGAGAAAAGAAAGTGAAAATGAGAGTGAAAGAGGGAGAGAGTGGCAGATTTTTGAATGAGAGAAAAAGTGTGTGCAAGAAGCTTTAATTGATTGTCTTGTAGCTTATACAAAAGTCGACAATTTCAACTATTAATGATGTAAGCATTAAGGAGTGAATAGTGGTGTGTAAGAAAAAGTGATTGATGGTTGAAAGACAAGAGTATGGCCCCGCTTTTCTCCTTATTCAAATATGCCATTTAGTATCCTTTGGGTTCATGGAATGGTCTTGTCTCATTTAATGAAGTTAAGCATGTGAAATCTTGTGAAAAATTGTTCATATGTAGTATAAGTGAAGAGGTGATAAGGAAAATGCCTTATCACTAGATTTTAATAAGTTATCAATTGATAAATGATTCCAACTCTCAATTGATAAGTCATCTAAGGTGATTGGTTGGTCTACTTATTGATGTGTAAGGCTTAGACATGAAGATAGGGGTATGGTCTTATAGGAAATTGTTTTAGAGTTTTCATCTTACATTGTTTTGTAATTTATGATTTGATTTTTATAAAATTGTGAAATTTTCTAAAGTTTATTCAAATTAAATTATCAATTAATTACTTAGGGTTAAAATTCCTTAATTTTTTTAGGGTTTAGGGTTTTAAGTGACTTTAGAGCTCATAGTTCTTTAAGCTTGGATTTTATCAATGATTGGTTTTTAAATTAGAAAAATTTAATTTGTTTCTAAATGTAAACTTAAATTCTCAGTTTCATTGATCCTTAGGAACGTTCGAACAGTATTTTTAATTGAATCATGGGCCCACTAAAAGTAGGGTTTGTATTTATCAATTAATAAGTTATTGAAGATGATTGGTTAGTTTACTTATTCATGTGTACAAATCTTATGCATGAAGATAAAGAGATTGTCTTATATGAAATTCTTTTGGAGTTTGTCTCTTAAATTGATTTGTAAGTTATGATTTAATTCTTATAAAATTATGAAAATTTCTAGAGTTGAATAAAATTATTCAAATTAAATTCTTAATTAGCTACTTAGGGTTACAAGTCCTTAATTGTTTTAGGGTTTTGGGTTTAGAATCTATGGTTCTCGTATTCGAGTTTTATCGATAATAGGGTTTCGAATTGGAAAAATTAAATTTGTTTTTAAATGTAAACTTGAATTCTTAGCTCAGTTTATCCTTGGGATCATTTGGGAAGTATTCTTAATTAAATCACAAGTTTACTAAAAGTAGGCTTTACAATTTATCCATACGTAACATGGCTTATAAGTGAAAATAAGGGAATTGTCTTAAATGAAGTTCTTTTTAGGGCTTGATTCTCAAATTAATTTATAGGTTATGATTTGCTTCTTAAGAAATTTTAGAATTTTCTAAAGTTGAATAAAATTTATTCAAATTATATTTTTAATCATTTATTTAGGATCGCAAGTTCTTGATCATTCTAGGTTTTAGGGTTCGAGTGAGATTATGTATGTTTTAGGGTTTTTCACCAACTCGGGAGTAATTGACTTATATTTAGGAGCTTAAGGTTCAATTGGCTTAATTATTTAGGAACACCACTTTATTATACAACATATACATATCTTATGATAGATTAAGAAAAGGAAATTGCTTAATAATATATTTATATATACATACATATTGTAGGGCTACTTATGTACATAAGTAAAATAATTTTTGTAAATTTATTAATTTATTCCTTTAACTAACTTAGTTTTGTTATTTATTATTATTTGAAATAATCCTTGATTCATTTGTTATCAGTTTTATATGATTTCACAAAATTATTAATAATTTTATTGATTTATGGCTTTTCTTTTCAAGAATTAAGATAATTTTATAGAGTTTTAAAAATTTTTATGATTTGATATTTACAGTTTCTATTAAGTTTAGGTTTACATTTTTTTTAAAGTACACGTATGTAAAGATTGGGGTTTTCTTGAATGATAAGGGTTTCCAAATTGTATCATTAGGTCTTTCAAGTTCGTTTTAAGTTCCAAGTTCAAAATTTTAGTCTGTTTTCATTTTATATGGTTTTGTCGACTTAGGGAAATGTCTATGACACTCGAGTCCGACACTATATTTAGAAGGTTAAATTTACAAAGTCTACAAAAAAGGCACTATTTTTGCCTTAAGAGTGGAACCTTCACTAGGAAGTGCTACAACTAGCTAGCTATCTTAGGTTTGGTCTATTAGGGATTTGGTGAATAGTGAAGAGAGAAAGGAGGCACTCTAAGAGTTGAAAAGATGAATTGAAGCCTAGTTATACCCCTCTAGGCTCACTAACCTAAGTGAGAGTGTCTCTAGGAGACTAGCATCCCTAAGCTAGAATTGATCTGGAAAACATGACTGTGCCCTTTTAGACTCACTAACTAAAGCAAGAGCATCTCTCAAGAACTAGCAACCCTAAGTTGGAATCAATTTTGAAAACTTGGTTGTATCTTTCTAGGCTTACTAACCTAGGTAGGAACGCCTTTAAGGGACTAGCAACCCTAATCTAGAATCAATTTGGAAAACTTGGTCGTACCCTTTTAGGGTCAATAACCTAGGCGGGAATGTCTCTTGGGGATTAGCAACCCTAAGATGGAATCGATTTGGAGAACTTAGTTGTGCCCTTCTAAGCTCACTAACCTAGACGGGAACATCTCTTGGGGACTAGCAACCCTAAGTTAGAATTGATTTAGAAAACCTGGTCGTACCCTTTTAGGCTTACTAACTTAAGTGAAAGCATCTTTCAGGGACTAGCAACCCTAAGTTAGAATTGATTAGGAAAACTTGGTTGTGACCTTCTAGGCTCACTAACCTAGGTAAAAGCGTCTCTTGGGGATTAGCAATCCTAAGCTAAAATCAATTTGGAAAACCTACTTAGGTAGGAGCATCACTTGGGGACTAGTAACCTTAAGTTAGAATCGATTTGGAAAACCTGATCATGCCCTTCTAGGCTCACTAACTTAGGTAGGAGCATCTCGGGGACTAGCAACTCTAAGCTAGAAATATTTTGGAAAACCTGATCATGCTCTTTTAGGCTTACTAACCTAGGTGGGAGCATTTTTCACAGATTAGCAACCTTAAGTTGGAATCGATCTAGAGAACCTGGGTATGCCCTTCTAAGCTCATTAACCTAGGTAGGAGTGTCTCTCGAGGGCTAGTGACGCTGAATTGGACTTAAAATAAGTGCCATATGGGCTCACTAAAAGAACTTAATGAAGAGAAGCACCTTATGGGCTTGCTACGAGTATATTGGTGAGGGAAAGTGCCCCATGGGCTTGCTAAAAGTACCTGGTGAGGAGAAGCACCTTATTGAAAAGAGACTGAGTGAAGATAATACCTTTGAAGGCTGGCTAAGTACCGAAAGATAGTGTAAAAGGTGAGCACCTTATGGGCCAACTCAAAAGACTATTAGGAGTAAGAATCGTAAAAACTGGTTATATAGTCTAAATGTAAATGCAATGTTCAAAAACTGATGTGCTAATATCGTATGGAAGTACTTACTTGGTCTTGTTGGTAGCACCCAAACTATCAAACCTTTTCTTGAAAAGTCCAATCAAAACAGACTAACTCAATCTTTGATCCTTTGTTATCAACCCAACTAATCTTGATACAAAACCTCTAAGACTTTGCCAGTTCTTTTAGAGAAATCATGGAAATTAACCCGATATAGAATGCCACCTATTGTTTTCGTCCTTCCAGAATTTTTAGTGATCGAAGCCCTTGTTCTTGACTAATAAATATTTGCTGTAAGGTGATTACTTATCTAGATTTTACATTTCCCTAAAAAATAATCAATAAAAATTCCTTGTTGAAGGGGATCAATCCATAATAAAGTATTTTAAAAAGTTTTGTTAATTACTAATGTCCTATCTCTCACTTCTTAACTTCTCTCGTGTTTTTAGTGTATGGGTTTGATTAAATGGAGTAAAGGGAGTTGAATCTTTTAATGGAGAGGGTGGTGATTCCAACATCAATAACTACCAAGGATATAAGCTTTGCTTATAGATAATTAAAATTAGACCACAATGATATTCAAAACAACTGGCATTTTCGTGTTTTGAGTAAAATTTTCCAATGACTTCTCATGGGTAGTACAACTTTACAATGTTTATATTTATAAGGTCTCTCAATTTTAGACCATACATTTAAGACAAAATTAAAGCCCCTCTTAGTAATACTCACTTCACAACATAAGGGCCTTTGTAATTGGGAGCAAAGTTTCCTCCAGAGTCTAGTGCATTGAGGAGAGCCTTTCTTAACACCATATCACCTTTTTTAAAGTTTTAGGGTTGTACCCTTTTGTTAAAAACCTAAGCTATTCTTTGTTGATAACACAGATTATGATACAAGGCTGTCAATCTTCTCTCATCAATTAGATTTAGCTATTCGATGTGTTTCTTTACCCAATCGGTTTCGTCTAACTAAGTTTCTAATACTACCAACTTCTACTGGTAACATTACTTTCATGCTGTATACCAAAGAGTAAGGTATTGCCCTAATGGACGTTCTGATGGAAGTTTGATAGGCTATAAGTACGAATGGCAACATCTCATGCCATTCCTTGTATGTAACAACCATTTTCTCAATTATTCTTTTGAGGTTTTTAATAGTTGCTTCAACGGCTCCATTCATTTAGGGTCGATAAGGAGTAGTGTTTCTTTGAAAGATCCTAAACTATTGGCATAATGCTGACACAAGCTTATTGATGAGATTAGTGCCATTGTTGATGATGATTGTTTCTAAAATCCTGTATCGAGCTAAGATATCTCTCTTGATGAACATAACTACAACCCCTTTAGTATTGCTCGAATAAGATGAGGCCTCAACCCATTTGTTAAAGTAATCAATGGCAACTAGTATAAAGCAAAGCCCATTGGATGCTTTTAGAGTAATCGGGTTGATGATATCTATTTGCCACATCGAAAAAGGCCACAGTGTCGAGAGTGTATGTAATTCTTGAGATAGGGCGTTTATCTTATTTTTATAAACTTAACATAAGTGGCAGTACCTAACGTGTTTCATGGAATTGCCTTCCATTGTTGCCTAATAATATTCAAGCCTCATAATTTTCTTGGCCAGCATGTAATCGTTCATGTGAGGGCTACGCACTCCTTCGTGTACTTCTCTCATCAAAATCTCAACCTCCTTGTCATCTACACACCTTAAAAGTGTACCATCCAAAGATCATCGGTACAAAGTAGACTCACTTATTAAGAATTGGGCAAACAATCTCCTAATCATTCTTCTGTCTTTTTTTCTCAGCATCTCTTGGGTATGTGTCTTGTTGTAGGAACATTTTAATATCATGGTACCATGGCTTTCTATTACTCGTACCTTCAATTGCTAGATAGAAGGCAGCTTGTCTTCAATTTCAATAGTGAGGGGCTGAATCTCAACTCCATTAGATATTAAGACCTTAGATGCCAGAGTTGCCAAAGCATCAGCAAATTGATTTTGAGTCTTTGGTATGTGATTGAAAGTGATTCCTTTGAATTTTTTCATTAGTTCAATCAAGTACTGGTGATAAGGCACCAGTTTAGGATCTTTTGTTTTTTATTCTCCTTGAGCTTAGCCAATAATGAGTGAGGAATCCCTATACACTTCTAATTCTTGAATATCTTTATCTAGGGCCATTTTGAGTCCCATGATGCATGCTTTGTATTTAGTGATATTATTGGTGTATGGGAAAATGAGACCTATAACCATAGGGTACTATGTACCTTTAAGGGATATTAGTATTGCCCCAATTCTACACCCAGACACGTTAGCTGCCCCATTGAAGAACATCTTCCATTTTGTTGGTTCATCTTCTTATCCTTTATCAAAACTTCCTTCAACTACTAAAATGTATTCATTGGGGAAATTTACATGTACCTTTTGAGTGGTATTATCAAATGGGTTCTTCACTAACTAATCTGCAATAGCTTGCCCCTTGACTGAATGTTAGTTCATGTACGTAATGTCGAACTTTGATAGTAACATTTGCCATTTTGAGATTTTGCCAATTAGGGTCGATTTGTTTGCTAAGTACTTTAAAGGATCTTATTGAGTCAACAATTCAACTTGGTAATAGAGCATGTATTGTCTAAGCCGATGCATTACCCAGACTAAAGTACAACAGGTTCTTTCAACTTCTAAGTATTTTTGTTCCCTTTTAGTAAATTTCTTACTCAAGTAATATATAGCCCATTTTTTTTCCTTTCCTCGTCCTTCTGGCCAAGTATATACCCCATGGACTCTAGTAATATTGTCAGGTATAGGAATAAGGGCTTCTTAAGTTTAGGAGCTACCAAAGTTGGAGGGTTCATGAGGTACTCCTTGATCATTGTGAAGGCCTATTCACATTCTTCATCCCAGTTTATCTTAGTGTTCTTTTTTCAACAACTTAAACAAGGGATGACATTTATCTATAAGTTGAGATATGAATCAGGTTATGTAGTTTAAACGGCCCAACAAGCCTCTGATTCCTTTGATTGTGCATGGAGGGGGCAAGTCAACTATTGCTTTGACTTTATTAGGATCCAGCTCAATGCTCCTTTGGTTGATTATGAAACCCAATAATTTCCTTGAAGTTACTCTAAAGGTACACTTCTCTAGGTTGAGCTTGAATTAGAACTTTCTCAACCTATCAAACAATCTTCTTAGATTATCCACTTGATTTTCTCCTTCCTTAAACTTTGCAATCATATCATCAACATATACTTTAACTTCTTGGTACATCATGTTGTGAAAGATTGTTTCCATGGCCCTTTGATAAGTTGATTCGACATTTTTTAGTTTGAAAGGCATTACTTTATAGCAAAATATACCTCAAGTTGTGATAAATGTTGTCTTGGCTTTATCTTCTTTGAACATTTGAATCTAATTATATTCGAAGAATCCATTCATGAGTGAGAAAAGATGGTTTTTGGCTGTATTATTGACTAAGACATCACTATGAGGTAAAGGGAAACTATCTTTAGGGGTTGCTTGGTTGAGGTCTCAAAAATCCACACATATAGTGATTTTTCCATTTTTCTTCATTACTGGCACGATGTTGGTTATCTACTTAAGATAATTAGATACTTCAATAAAGCCGACCTTTAGTAACTCTCTGACTTCCTTCTTAATTTTCAACAAGATATTTGGTTGGAATCTCCTTAGCTTCTGCTTCTTAGGTTTGACATCTTCTCTTGTGGGTAAGCAGTATACCATAATTGATGGATCTAACTTAGGCATATCTTCATAAGACTATGCAAATACATCTTGGTATTCAAATAGTAATGTAGTCGTTTCTGCCTTTTATTTCAAATTTACTCCAATTTTCAATATTTTGGGGTTATCATCGCCCCAACATTAACTATCTCAATTGGCTCATCAATGGAAATTCTACTCATTTCATGTCTTTGCTAACTCTCTTACATGTTATTATATAGTCATTAACATCACTCCCGATGACTAAACTAGTAGGGCTAAAAGTGATATCAATATTTTCATCACCTATCTGCATAAGGTATCCATGGCCTTTATTTGAAGCATTGGATCTGAGTAAAAATTATGTAAAGGAAAGAATGTAAGTAAGGAAGAAGCAAAGAGAAAAGAGAATGATTCTTATTTAGAGGAAATTCTTTTGAGTATTGCATTGTAGAATAAAGGTAATTATTAAAAAACTCTGTAAAATACTAAACTGTGGTTCATCCTTTACCCTATAGAAGACTTATTGCTATTCACAAGGATGGAGAACCAATTATTCAAGTGCTAGAGCTTAGAGGATGGGCCCATTGTTTTATTCTTGCTAGAGGTATCTTCTTAGGTAGGCTCTAATGTCTAGACATCAACCTAGATGAATGTTTTTTTACAACGGTGGGAAGGTCATCGGGATATGATATAACCAGTCACCTCTTCTGCCCTTTACTTGTATTTTCTATAGCTCATTTGCTTAAGTTGGGATGTAACCAAGCCCATAGGTACCAACCTATTCTTCCTTGAATTTTAGTCTTTCATCTATCTTCAGATCAGTAATCATATACACCTCTTCAAACATTTGGAACCCAAATTCCTCCTGCTCCTTAGTGCCAATATAGGGTATGGCTGTTTCCTTATATATTTCATAATCCTGGTCAACCAGAGTCGTTATGACTGGCCATTTGAGATGAACTTAACCTTTTGATGCAGGCTTGAAGGTATGGCCCTTGCTAAATGTATTTAAGGTCTTCCCAATAATAAGTTGAAGGTCTTTGGGATGTTTAAGACCTAGAATTGAATGTTGAAAGTTTGTGGGTCAATATTAACTAGTAAGTCAATCTCCCATATAATTTCCCTTTTGGACTTATTGAAAGCCCTAACTGTTGTTGAGCTTAGTTCAATTGTAGTCACATCAATACCTAATAGATTTAGGGTAGTAAGAGGGTAAACATTCAATGATGATCCATTATCAATGAGGACTCTTATTGTGATAATATTTTTTTACCCTTACTATTATGAAGAGAGGATTGGTGTGTTGGCTACCCTCTTTACCTAGTTCTTCGGTAGAGAAAGAAGTTTGATCTATGGTAAGGATAGAGTTGGTGATAGAACCTATTCTTTTAGCTGGTATTTTGCAAGGGACTTTAACTTCCCTTAAAGTTCTGAACAAAAGTTCCCAATGTGGTTTTGATGCCATCAACATGCTCATGAGGGATATTTGTGCTGGAGTCTTAGTGAGCCAATCTATTCTTTTATAGTCACTAGACTTGATTCTTTTAGAGAAGGCAAACAATCCTTCTTCATATTCAATCGGTTCATTGTTTAGCCTTTCTAATAGAATTTTCATTTTCAAGTCCTCCCTTGGGTCTTAAATTCTACTAGAATGGATAATCCCTCCTATAAGTGAGTTTCATTGCCCTTGATTTATTGGTTGGTAGTTGAGAGGGGCATTTTTATAACTTTTAGGGGCTAAAGGCACATGGAAGGTGTACCTGTTGGTCTATGGAATATGCTTCTCCACTTATTTGTAGAATCTATAGACCTTGGGCTCTTGGTTAGAATCGATCATGTTGATGGTGGGATTTGAGTCGTGAAATATCATATTGATGATAGGTCCATGATTAGGTAAGGTGTTGTTATTGATGTTTGGGACTGGAGCCTCTATGAAGTTTAGTTGGACTGTGCCTTTGTTGTTTAAATCTTGAATTTTATTTCTTAATCTCCAGCATGAGTTTGTTGAATGGCCCACTTGCCTCAGATGATATTGATACCTTGCATTGGGGTAAAAAAATCTTGGCTTATACCTTTCATTAGGAGCCTCAAAATGGAGTAGATTATCCTTTCTTAGTTTTTCAAGTATCTGATTGAGAGGAATGGGTATTTTAGTAAACTACCTTGGGACCTTATTGACTTGTGGTTGGCTTTTGAATTGTTGCTGTACTGGTAGAGGATTCATCCTGAAAGAAACTCGAGCATTGGGTTTGGTATTTGAATTGACCATGCTAATAGTAGCTTTTCTAGGGTTGTTGGTGGTAGGTTTTGCAGAGGGTGATCTTTTATCTAACAGTTCTGGTAATTTGTCAAAGGAGATGACACTTTCAATCCGATACCCTATTGTTACCACCTCTACAAAACTAGAAGAGGCTTGCTTGATCAGGTGAGCGAAGTAGGGTCTCTCAAGAGTGTTGATAAAAGCTAAAGTTAGCTCTTTCTCGGTCATAGGGGTGGATACCCTTGTAGCTAGGGACCTCCACCTTTGGGTGTACCCTTTAAAAGATTCATTGTGCCTCTTCCTCAGGGTAATTAAATTAGTCATAGTTGTCGCCACTTTAACATTGAACTTATATTGCTCATAAAATGCCCTAGCTATCTTCTCCCATCTATTTATTTGGTTCAAATCTAATTAGGCATACTGGGTCAAAGCAGGGCCCGTTAAGCTGTCCTAAAGAGTTTGAACCATGAGTTGGTCATATTGCACATATTTGCCCATTTTGCGTAAGTATAGCCTAGTGTGCAATCTAGGGCACTCGGTCCTATTGTATTTCTCGAAGTCATGGACTTCGAATTTTTCTAGGAAGCTTCCATAATCGTAGGTAGAGAAGTCTGTTATACCAACCCTTCGAACATTTTCATTTTCTTAGTGATTTGTTAGGTTAATTGCTTCTTAAGCTCTTTCAATCTACCCTGATCAGCTTCAAGCTTTAGGTTAACTAGAAATGAGTGAGTGTTTGGCTTGAAAGTCGAGTTAACCTTCAATTAGACCCCTTTTGTCTCAATGGATTCAAAGGCTTAGTTGACTTTGGGGTAGGCTTCTTCTGCTTTGAGGGGTAGGGATTCAATGTTCTTTCCATATCAGGCTTTAGAGTTTTTTTCATTTGATGGAGTTGTAGACCTGAGTAAGGTGATACTATCAATAAGGAAGCTTAGTTGATCTTCAATCTTCCTTACTGTTCATTCCAAAGAGTAGAACCTCATCTCGATCGGATCAACAATTTTAGGGTTGAAATTACTGTTGTTGGTGTTGATATTATCCTTTCCTTAGTTGGCCATTCTAGTTTATGAGTAGGTTCAAATAGGACATCTCTGGAAGGTTTGATGCTTGAGAGCTATCTTGGCAACCTAGTTTAAGATCACTTCTCAACAACTTAGCATATGAAGATTTTTAAAAGAGATGAATGAGAAACAAAGAAACGTGTAGGAATCCAAAGATGCATGGCATACGGATGCATAAAATCGGTGAATAACTAGTAAGATGCTAATTTTTATTTTTTCATACCTTTTAAAGTTCCCTTTCATATTATTTGAAAAAAGAAAATACATTTGTTTCTCTAAGCATTCTTCTACCACTTGGCATGCATCCCCTTATTCTATTTACTATGTCCTATTGGTACTTCCTTTCTCTTTTTTGGGTTAGGCTCTTCTATTTCTTTAAGTTCTTTGAACCTTTTTTGGGTCATCATCAATTGATGTTTTAAGGCTTGGGAATGTTGTCTTGATTCGTAAAAGAGATCCTCCCACATGTCTTGGTCTTCATAAACTACTTTTACATGGGCTTATACTTAGTCCATATAGGTCTTGATTTTGGGATTTGGTTCAGCTAGTAAGGGTTGGATGATTTCTGGTGCTTAATATTAGATCTCCTTTGCCTTATGGAGCTAATTGTATAAGTATTCTTTGCTGACCTTATGCTTGTCCCCTTCTCCTAGCCACTCTCCTAAATCAATGTTTGGGCTAACAGTTCTTGTTTCCCATAACTGTTTGATTGGCCAAAGTTTGGACATCTTTTGTAGTAATGGAATTTGAAGGTCCTCATAGTCTAAGGTTGTGATATCCAATGGAGGCCTATAGATTATATGTTGGATACCTTCAAATTGTCTGATTATATTGTTAGGGTAATAGCTTGTGTACAATTTCATCCTAATCAGGGGTATTGCTTGATAATTTTTGTAGACTAGGATTATCTTTTTAAAGTTGCTCCATCTTACTATCCATAAGATATTAGTGACTTGGAAATTTCACAATACTTCTACCTAGTAGTAAGTGGACTTTCCTTCGAGGAGATGGACTTTATTGCCAAAAGAGTTGATTAGATTAATGTTATGAGCAAATTCCCCTCGAATCAGATCAAGCCCATAACACTTCATGTGGCTAACAAACCATACTATTAGTAATGCCATGATGGTCTTTAGTACGCCATCATTCTTTTCTTTCAAAATGTTGAGGCTTTTGATTTGTTATGTGAGGAGGGCCAGGACATATGATTTGCCTTCAAGAAACTGACCCACTAACTTAACAACCTTGAAATGGATGAAGAACATTCCATTAGGGAATAAGAGAGTCCTAAATGTAGCTAAGATAAAGGCTTTTATTTTGTTTTGTCCCCAATCTTTGAGATTATCATAGAAGATGCCTTGATGGTTAGATTTAGGCTCAATAGCAAGCATACTTTTAAGTCTTCCAATTTGATGCAGTTCCCATTACAACTTCTCAGGGCCTTGTTCACTTCAACTTTTTTTATCCCTAGGAATATTGAAAAGGCATTTATTGGGTTAACTTCCAAATTTGGGGTATATATATTTTCTAAGCAAAGGGCTTAAAGTAATTTGGTGTACTCTTCAAGTGTTGAACTAATTGGGCGAGGCCTAACTCGATAAGCCACTTCCTTGGGTTCCCAAAAGTTATTCAGGGCCCTAATCAAATTAACTTCTATTTTTACCCTAAGAAGTGATAGAATAGGCCTGATCCTACTGATGATGGTATCTTGTTCCCTTAGATTAAAGTGTCGAAACCATTGGTCTAAGATGGGATTAGGGCTAATGGGCTTGCTAATGAACTTTTCCCTAAAGTGGACAGAGTTAGATGAATAGGCAATTTCCTAATTTGAATTACAAAAGAAAAAATATGTTACAAGATTGACCGACCGAAACCTATTTATAACAATTTTATGTTTACAACATATTTGTGCAATCTCACTTGTTAAAGTACATTTTCATTAGTTACATTAAGCTTAAGTGGGGTAGCTTAATCAACCCTAAGTGGTGGTTATACCATAGCATTTAGAGCCTACATAATGGCACCATGTCTTAGGCTCCTAATACGGTACAGGTTTGACCATTTCTATCATACATTTGTGGAAAAATAAATTCCCCCTCCCCCCCAAAAAGAAAACAAAACCAACAAAAATATTAGTTATGGTACAAATGGTAATGAATTAACAAATGAATAAGTAAATAAATTACACTTAGTGAGGTGATTTGTAGAGATTAATCTTAATTTTGAAAAGTTGAATAGCTAAGCCTCTTGACAGTCCCTAGTCGAGGTGCCAATTTGTCAAGTCTGGTTTTTTCCTCTTAGTTTTTATGAATAAGTTTTCTTTAAATCGATTAATATTAAACTCTCTACATGTTTAATATAGAGTTTAATATTAACCCTCGACTAGAGTTTAAAGAAAACTAGTTTTTAACTTTGAAAACATTTTTGGCGTCGCCACCTTACTAGAGTTAGGAAAAAGAGTTTGGTTATAACTTAGCTACAGGTCTTTTGATAAAATCAATTTTTTTTTTAAAAAAGAAGAAAATGGTTTTAAGAACTAGAAAAACGGGTCTAGAGGTCATGATTTTTAAACTCTTTATGGATGTCATTAACTTTCCAATTTTAAACCAAATCTCTTAAAATCACCTTTCAATAATTATCCTAGAAAAGTGAAATTTAATAATTGATTAATGAGTTCAAATAATTTAAACTAAAGTGGAAAAATAGGTTTTTTCATTTTTTTCTATCGCCTTGTAGGTCCTTACGTACTTGTTTTTTGAGATTAGATGTATGTAGTTCTTTCTATAAAATTTTAATGTATTGGGTTTGTTTTAATTTAGAAAATACACCATATTTACATTTTTAATCCCATTTGGTTTATTTAAGGAAATTTTTAAAAAAGGTTTTAAATTGGGAATTTTATTTTTTGGAAAATTTTGAAGTGCGCTAATTTTTGAGCATGGGTAGATTTATTTTGCTTATTTTAAAAAGCTTTTTTCTAAATGATAAAATAACTTTATTATTTTCATTTTTATTTTTATTATTTTTTATTTTATTATTATTTTTCAATATTTATTACCATTTTTACTACAACTTAAAAGAAAAATAAATTAAACAAAAAGTAAAATAAATGAATAAAATAAAAAATATAAAAAAAAGTAGACATGGTCGACTTTAGTTAGATTGAGTGGCTCTAAACCCCCATTGTAGTAACTAGTCGGGATGGTTTTGGATGTCTATCAACATCAAAATAAATGGGATATAGGAGTTTATGTCTTTCGTACTGGACTTTGGGTAAGGGGTGGTGGTGGTAAGCTTGATGCCTCGGCGATCGGAGTCTGTTTAGGTGGTAGTAGTTGATGAGCAATGGTAGTCGCTAGGGATGAGCTAAAGGTTTGGCTTGAGGTTTTTGATTACCACAAGTTCAACTGTAGTGGTGGTTTTCTTCAAAAGTGGTTGTGAATGTCGAATTCTTAGAGAGAGAAAGGGGGTAGTTTAGAGAGAGAGAGCTCTGATTTTAGCTTATCCTAAGTGTTTTGGAGCTTACTTGTGCTTGAAATGTGATTCCTAAGCCCTATTTATACTATTCATAGCTTGAAAATGTTTGGGAAAGTCCAAAATCACCATTAAATTTGAAATAAAAAATTAATGGGTCTTGACTATTTGATCTCATTTTCTTTGATTATAGTTGAAGTTACCAATTAAATGGAGTCCCTAGATGAACGTTTTTGCTTTAAATTCCATTTAGAGGCTTTGAATCGCATCAATGAAGCTTAGGTCAAAGTTGTGCATTTAAAGTTTTTTTAATTTTGAATCCCAAATTTGACCTAATAAATGAATGTTTTTAGATAGAATTTGTAGGTCAAATGTTAAATAGGCTAGGCATAGTACATGATTCCATTATTAATTTGGATGGAATTGTGTGGTAAATACTTAAAAAGGTGGCTTAAAGATGACTTACCAGGTTTTTTTTTTTTTTTTAAGAGAATATGTTAGGGAAAAGGCTAGAATTCAGGAGAAACAATTGGAAAATGAGGGAAAAACACTGCCTTAGCAAATGTTGCACATGTGAATGCACCTGGACTGGTGCATATGCCATACATGCTTAAGCAAAAAAGAAAAGCAAGCGTTTGCGCACTTGCTACAATGGGCAAGGGCCTTTGGCCTTATTTTTGTTCCTTAAACCAAGCCTAAACTTGGTCCAATTAGCAGCCTATATATATACATATAAATATATATATACATATATACTCTTAATAACTACACATAAAAAATAAATAAATAAAATAAAAAAGCATAATGCCTAGTTTCTAAAAGAATTTTTTATACTTTTATTTTTCATCTTGCACTTTCTAAATTTTCTTATTATTATAATTACATATATGTATATACTTTTTATTCTAATTATTCTAGTTTTCTAAATTTTCTTATTTTTTGCACTTTTCCTAGTTGAAGACCTTTTATTCTACTCCAAAATAAAATAAAATAAAATTAGATGGCAAAATAAGAATGTTTACACCTAATAATGGAGCTAGGAATTGACCATTATGCATTGAGTAGGTGATTCCCGTCCTTAAGAAGAACCCCCTAATATAGTAGATCCAAATGTTATCGATTACCCATGGGATTTAATAGGGGTATGTTGGATTGGTAGGGATCCATGCTCTTAGATCATAGAAAATTAGGAAGCTTCCATACGATGAGTATCCCATGGATAATGAAGATAATTCTCTAGCCCTATCTTTATATGACGAAATCAAATATGATATGAGCCCAAATGGTGTTACAAATATAGTAAGTGAGTAGGAATTCAACTTCATGAGGCTTAGTTTCCATGGTGCCCCTTGAGACTAGTAAATTGAGAGGCCTTAACCTCATAAACGAATCATAGCACTCGAAGATCAAGAGTTTTCCTCTTTGAAAAATATTTTGAAGTTGGTTTGAAGTTACCTTTCATTATATTTCAAAGGTCTTATTTTACATTTCATCACTTGTGCCCTTCTATGCTTACTTCGAATTCTTATAGACTACTAGTAGCATTTGAGTGCATATGTAAGGATTTAGGAGTTAGGGCCATAGTCACCTTACTTACATATTTTTTCATGTTGAAAAGAAAGAGGGTTGGTTCTACATATGTGCCTAACCTCATAGGAAACTTTTGGTAAGGTTAAAGTTTTTAATCTACGAATGAAAGAAAAAATGGGTGGTGGTCAGGATAACTACCCTATTAGACTTCCCAAGTACTTAAAGCCAACTAATCAAATTATTTGACATCAAGCACTTATTTCCCAACTATCATAGGGCCCTATAATACCATTATGGAAGCTTACAATAATAGATTGTTCCTCTGGGATGTAGATGTCATAATTTCTAAATATTCGGATAGATGAGGGTGCCAATGGTACCTTTGATGGAAATATTGAAGGCTTAAATGAAGGGACTGTAGTTGAGCAAGATATAGGCTATTGCGATCTTACTTTATTGAGAAGGGCTTGTAAGAGGAGGGACCTTCGCATCTACTTTGGGAAAAAAACGATCTTCCTTACTAGTGATTGACACAACTTTCATAAATCCTTTTATTTTTGTTTCCCTATTTTTCCAATTTGACACTTTAGTTATCTTATTGTAGATATGTCGCTTAAAGATTATAAATCAAAGGACTTGTTTGTCAAGTTGAAAGTTAGTGAATCAAAAGGAAAAGAGGATCTTAAGAAGACCTCTACCAAGTAAGTTTTGACTAAGCAACCATCCAAGCTTCGAGATAAAATACCATCTAAAGCTCCAGTGAAGTCGACAACAAAGTCCACTACCTCCAATGTTGTTAAGGAAGAGGTTGGCCAATAGGCCAAGGGAGCTAAGGATTCATCATGGTCTAAGGTCCCAACCAAGAGAAGAAGAATCTCTAGGAGAAGTACGGAATTGAGAAGACTAAGTTAGAAGAGGAGAAGGAAAAGGTTAAAGAAAAGCTCAAGGTCTAGAAGGAGAAAGCTGAGAAAGAAGCTAAAGCTCAAGAAAATAAGGAAGTAGCTCTGGTGGAAGAGCGAAAGAAAAACTCTCAACTTATGATAGACCTTGAAGGAACACAGAGTAAGGTCAAATCCTTGAAGAGTAAACATAGTGAGGAGATTAGTCACTTGTGAAGTTTGTACAAAGAGTTAAAGAACATGATGGTTGAAGTTGAAAAGGAGCATAGCACTATGTATCAGAGGGCTTATTACAAAACTTGTAAGGATATCCAGGAGAGTAAAGAATATAAGGGCTTAATGTGTCACAAGGTATTGGATGGAATCAATTTAGCTTAGGGGGAAGTTTTATTCCATCATCTAGGGTATGACCTCAATTGCTTAAACTTTTCTAAACAAGTGCAAGATAATGAGGCTTTAGCTAAAGATACTAATGGGGTAGAGGCTGAGATAGAGGAGCAGCTAGTTAAAGGTGTATGTACCCCAATAGCTGATTCCACCAACACAAAAGAATAGAATGAAGCTCCTAAAGTCTTGGAAATACTAGCTCTTAATCCTTTTGTCAATCTTAAACTTGATTTAACTCAAGGCCCAAATATTCAAGATGTTTCCACCACCTAAGCTGTAGAGAAATGATTTCCTTTTTTTTTTCATTATTATTTTTTATTCATTTGCTAATCAATCATTAAAATTTATTCTTAGGTCGATATGTTGACCTTGGTACTATGTTATGGTTTTTGAAGGACTTCTCTTGATACTTCTTTCCGACCTTTCAACTCATATTTGTATTGTCAAGAGCTTGTATGAGTTTGCATGGATCAATTGGTTTAAGTTTTTTGTTAAGTAGCTTATTTTGTTATTTCTTTAGCAACTTAAGAGTTCTTGGTGAGACTCTTATGTATTTGACTTAAAGACTTTATGATGATGATGGAGTGTTTATTTGAACATGATTAATTATTTGCTTATCTTTTTCAAGTTTATAACTTTTTAGTCCCATTACTAGTTAGTAGCTTGGGGCTTTATAGATAGCTCATTGTCTATTGATTGGACATAGAGTTTCTTAGTCATTTAATAGCTCATCACTTGCATGGACTTAAAGCTACATAGATCTTTAATAGCTCATCGCCTATATATTAGGCTTAGAACGTTACTCCCATTGCCTATAAGAGACTTAAGGATATATCATAACTTGTCATCCTTAAGATGATTTATAGCCATCATGCTTGTCACCCTTTCGAAGGCTTAACATTTTCAAGTCTTGTCGTCCTTTCTTAGGACTTATAGATCTACGGATATCCTTTTCCCATCATCCGTTGAATATAAGGCTTAGGTATTTAGCACTTTATAATTTGTTCATCACCCTTTGATAAGGCTTAAAGACTTTGAAGACCCCCCTTTTTCCTATTAAGGAGATTAGGTAAAGATCATGTTCTCCTTTTCCATTATGTTACGCTTTTAATGAAAAGTGGTGTAAATAAGTAAAGTAGAGCATAAAATAGAATGATGTCATATAGTGAACAAACATTTCATTTAGTATTGGGAAGGAATTATTTCGGTTGATTGGTTCTGACCTTCTAGAACATAGTTACATCACATGGGAAATCAAAAGAACACATCAAATAAAAAGAGACAAACATTCCTAATAGAGGGAATAAGTGCACCTACATATGAGCCATAAGTCACATGAAGCATCATCACAACAATGATAAAACATACATAATAAACAAACATCTCTCCATTCATTCTCTAGGCATCCATCATTTATAAGGTTAGAGGTTGTCAACATTCTACACCCTAGGGATCAGCTATCCATCAAGCCTTTCTAGCTTATAGATATGTTCATTTCCTACCACCTCTTTCACTTGACGGGATCCTTCCAAGCAAGGAAGAGTTTCCCTTAGCATTCCCCTACTCCTAATGCTTCAAGTTTCCTATAGACCAAATTGCTAGGTCGGAAGAACTTATGCTTGACTTGTTTGTCATAGTATCAAGCTACCTACTACTAATAAGCAGTGAGGTGAGCCTTGGCTAATGCACGCATTTCGTCGATTGTATCTAGAATAGCCTAGAGGCTAATATCGTTATATTCTGGGTTGTAAGCTTGAACTCTAGCACTCTCCACTTGTAATTCAATTGCAAATACTACTTTTATCCCAAAAGCCAATTGATATGGGGTGTGACTTATTAAGGTCCTCTGAGTAGTCTTATACCTCCACAAAACATTTGGTAGTTCCTTTACCAATTGGCTACTAGCTCAATTTACTTTCTTCTCTAAACTTTACTGAATCACCTTGTTCATTGCCTAAACCTAACCATTACTCTAGAAGTGTGCAACAAACACATAGCACAATCTAATCTTTAGAGCTTTACAGAACTCCTTAAAGTTGTGATTATTAAATTGTGACCCATTGTTTGTTATGATAGCATAAGGCATTCTAAACTTGCTCAAAATGTTACTAACCATAAATGCCTCGATGCTTTGCTCCATTATGCTTTCCATAGCTTTGGCCTCCACCCACTTGGTGAAATAATCAACCACTACAATGATATATCTCTTTTGCGTGGTTGTCTTTAGGAATGGGCTAAGTATATCTAGTCCCCATTAGGCAAAAGGCCAAGGACTAGTGAGGGGAATCAAGCATGAGCCCGAGGCTTACTCAATCCAAACATTCCCCTAACATTGATCATAGGTCTAAGCTAGGCTAAGAGCATCTTTCCTCATTGTTGGCCATCAATACCTTAGTCTTAAAGCTCAAACATATAAAGCTATAGCTCTAATATGATTATTGCACACCCTAGAGTGTAGATTAGATAGCACTTGCTATTCTTCAGATGGCTGGAAGCATCGTAAGTAAGGCATACTCATGCCTCTCTTATATAGATTTCCATCATTCAGCATAAAATCGGCTGCTTTATAGATAAGTTGTCATGCTTATTTATCGTCTTGGGATAAAGTCCAATTCTTGAAATATTCCATGATTAGATCCATTTAATAATACTCTAGGTCCTTCTATTGAATCTCTAGACATTCCTGTAGTTACAACTTTATGCTCTTCTCAAGTAGATATTCATTGAAGATCCTCTCCTCCTAACTCGGAATGCCTGTAGAGGCTAACTTGGATAATCTATCTACTGCATAGTTTTCCATCCTTGGTATCTTCATCAGCTAGCAATTCTTAAAGTTTAATCCATATTCCTTCAACAATTACAAATATTTGATCATGTTTTCATCCTTGGCTATATTACTTCCTATGACCTAGTTAACCACTAACTATAAGTTAGAAAACACATTCAATTGCTTCACTCCAACCTCTTTAGCTAACTTCATTCAAGCTAACAATGCTTCATATTGCAACTAATTACTATTAGTTGGGAAGCCAAATTTTATAGCATAAGAGATTCAAGCTCCCATCGGACCTATAAGGATCAAGCCTGCTCCACTTCCTTCACTAGTTGATGAATCATCCACATACAATTTTTAGGTCAGTTATTCTATGTTTAAATTTGAACTCTCTATTCATGTGAACTCAATAATGAATTCCATTAAGATTTGAGCCTTGTATGATACCTTAGGTTGGTATTATATCCCAAGGGCACTAAGCTCTAAGGCATACATCACTATGTGACCTGAGGCATCGAGTTTGTGTAAAGTCTACTTCAAAGGTTGGTTGGTCAACACCATACCCTAATGAGCTTCAAAATATGGTCAAAGCTTCCTAGTGGTTGCACAATACCCAAAACAAACTTTTCCAAATTCATATACCTCAATTCAAGACCTTTCAAAACATGACTTACATAATAAATGGGCTTATGCACTCATCCTTCTACTCGCACTAGCATGGAAGAAAGGGCTCGATCATTTACAAACAAATATAAGTAAAGCGTCTCTCCTTCTATAGGTTTTGACAAGAACAAAGGTGCTGTCAAAAATTCTTTCAAGGCTTTGAAAGCCATCTCATAATCCTCAATGCATTAGAACTCAAATGGATTTCTTAAAACTTTGAAGAACTCTACACCTTTTTAGCACTCTTTGAAACAAATCTATTCAATGCTTAAGAACTTCCCTGAGGATGCGTGAACACATGTTTTTGTGGATTTAACTTCATGTTGTGTCTCCTTAAGGTATCAAAAATCTCCTAGAGGTTGGCTAGGTGGTTATCATTTGTCATCCTTTTCACTACCATGCCATCTATGTAAACCTCAATATTCCTATGTATATAAGGTTTGAACATCTTTGTGACCAATCTTTGATATGTGGCTCTCACACTCTTTACTCCAAACTACATCACCTTATAGTAGTAATTCCAAAGTTTGTAATGAAGAAGGTACGTACCTAATTGAAGGGATGCATCTTGATCTGATTGAACTTAGACAATGGATTCATGAAACAAAATAAGGTGTGTCCTGGGTCAAATTGACCATCTGATCTATTAGACGTAGTAGAAAGCAATCCTTCAGGCATGGTTTATTCAAATCAATAAAATCAATGCACAACTTACTTTTCCCATTTGCTTTCTTCATTAGCATACAATTTAGGAGATACGTTGCATAAGGCTCTTATCAAATAAAATTCTCCTTCAAAAACTTCTGCACCTTTTCTTCAATTTCAGCTTACCTCTCCAAAGCAAAATGTCTCTTCTTTTGCCATAAAACCTTCATGCTTAGATTAATGTTCAATTTGTGAGTAGTAACTTCTTCTAGTGTACTTGGCATGTTAAAAGGGGACCAAGCAAAAATGTTACGATTAGCTTAGAGGAAACATACTATACTTTCCCTTAGGTTGGCTAACATATTAGCTCTAACCTTGGTCACCTACTCAAGATCATTAGAGAACTTAATTGTCAATGTTCCCTTAGTAGTTTCTCCTCTTATCTACATCCTATTACTTGAACCTTACTCTACAACATAGACTTGATCTCTTTTCAAATACTTTAAAAATAGAGCTCGAGTGAATTGTTGGTCCTTATAACATGTTCTTATCTTAATAGGGGTAGCAATCTTGTGGGTAGTCGCTATTACCATCCTAAACATGTTGGGGGGAAGGTCTACCTATTATGCCATTATAAAGCTAGGGGCAATCTACTATCACAAAATTGATCCCCTTTTCTATTACATTCTCATCATCCTTGATCTGTAAAGTTAGGGTGGCCATACTATGTACTTCAATTGGTTAGTATTGAATCCATATAGGCTGTACTTGTGTGGCTACATCATAATATTCTCAAGCTTGGGATACATTTGATTAAATGAATGTTTGAAAATTATGTCGATAGAACTCCCTTTGTTTACCATCACCATTCTAACTTCAAAATTTGTTACTCAGGTCATAATGACTAGGGCATCATTATGCAGGAACCAAATTCCTTGCATGTCTTTCTCTAAAAACACAATCATAACATCCACTTATGCCTCTTTCCCCTTAAGTTTAGCACATGATCTCCTAATGTTTCTAACAAACTTGTTGTAGGGGAAATACTCTTCCTGTTGGTCCATCGAAGATTACATTAATGACACTTTGAGGAGCTCGGTTATCCCCTATTTTATTATCTTGCACCACTGGGTCCTGATTATTAGGTCGGGCCTTCCCATTTTGGGTATGTTGTTCAATTTTGTTCTTCTGTATAGGTCATTCAAGGCATTCTTCTTTGTTAGCCGCAAATTTCTTCAAGTATCCCCTCTAAATTACATCTTTAAGTGCGTTTTTCAAATGTAAGTGCTTGTTTATATTATGTCCCCTATCTCCATGAAAATCACAGTATTTGTTGCAATTCCTCTTCACCGGAATACTCTTGATTTTCTTTAGCCAAGCTAAGGAACCTTAATTATGAAACTTTATTAAAATATCTGACATAGGCCGGTTAAGGGGGGTATGTACATCAAAAGTTGGATTCGACCTCTTTCAAACTAAGTTTGCTACGAGCATAAAAATTCCTCCCCAGTCTATTCTCCATAAATCCTTTATCTTTGTTTGGCTTCATTTTAAGCTTATCTTTCTCTAACTCTCTTCTAGCTAGCATTTGGTCTTCATGACGAATGAACTTTTCCAACCTCTTGGTAAAGTCTAGTAAGGTCAGAGGATACTTTGTAAGGGACTTGAAAAAGTTTAATCTTACTTGACTCCTCTATAGATAGCACGTAGTGCCATACTTTTATCATAACTAATGATTTTGACCATTAATTGATTGAATCTATGGATATAATCTTTGATTAATTCTCCATGTTTCTACCTAATCGAAGTTGGGAGTGAAGAATCTTTGGCTGGAAGCTTACTAGCCAATAAATATAAGCGAAATTCCTCAGCCAACTGATCAAAAGAAGAGATGGAAGTCGCCTTTAGTGAGTAAAACCAATTGCTGGCCGACTTCCTCAAGGTAGATGGGAAGACCTTGCAAGTAATAGCATTAGACAATCCATAAAGCTCCTTCAATGTCTGGAAAGTATTCAAATAATCATTTGAGTCTTTCCTCCCATAATAAGTGTCAAACTAAGTTAGTTAAACACTTAGTGGTAGGACCTTATCCACTATGCTCTACATGAAAGGACTTACCTTCCCACCTTTCATGTCAACCTCCTTCTTAGAAGCTCCATCCATAACCTACTTCTTAATATACTCCTCCAAATCAGGTAAGCTCATATATGCTATGACCTTTTGTGGTAGCTGAATAGTTACATGTTCAATCCTTTTGCCCATAGGTGGTTGCACATGTGGTGTGGTAAGAGCATGTAATGAGGTCTACTACTAGTAGTTCACCCTTGTTCATGGTTCATGACCCTACTATGGATCATCTTCATTTTCTATGGAAGCTTCCCTTCACAATTGTCGTAAGGCTTCTTCTTAGGTTATCAAATTAGCCTCTTGTCTCATTTATTGTAAAGAAAGAGCAAAAGTAGAGGTAGCATCTCTCTTGTTGAGTCTCTAATGTATTCTATATTTTTTGCTCAAACTTTCTCAATTTTTTTTTTTTTGCAAATTTATCACATAAAGCATGCAATTGTGCAATTTATGGATCACCATTCTCTTACATTGAGTTCTAAGACATCTGGTTATGAATTTTGACTTATTGTACCTTAGGGGTGCATTACTTTGGTGACTATTCTTCTTAAATTGCCCTAAGGGCTTTACTCCCCCCTAGAGCATTAATATCCTTCGACTTAGTTTTAGCCATCATAGAGTATTAAAAGCAAACGATGCCAATTGTTGATATCATAATTTAGGATCGACAATATCTTAGACACAATGCTCATAAGTGCTTTACAAAATAGAAAAAGATAAGGTTAAGGGGGGTGCTGGGGTGACTCTAGTATTTCCACTCTGATGCGTAAGTAAGTTGAAAAGTTCAAAAAGGGAGAAAAGATTAGAAGTAGAGTTCTTAAAGTGTCCAGAAGAACCTATTACCTGCCATTTGACCTCCTTTTATAAGTGAGAGTTAACTTGAATATGGTAACTATTGCCTCAAAAACCAACAAATGCGTTTGATTTAGAAAAGGATTTTTATTAATTTAGAAAAGAGAATAGAATATATATACATATATATTTTATGAAAAGAGAAAGGAATAGGAAAAAGAAGGAAAAAATGGATAAAATAAAAAGAAAAAAAAAAGAAAAAGGGAAGAATGGAATGGATTAGGTCTAAGAGAAGTTCATGGGTTGAACTTAGGTCAGTTCATAAGTCGGTGACCGAGTTTGGATCGGATCCTTGAATCTAGGTTGGTTAGGTACGTACTTTATATGTACGATGTAAAGAAGGAGAGAGGGACAGTTGGTGGTGCTCAAGAGCTATTGTTGGCCACCATATCAAATAGGAAAGGGTGGATTTGTATGAGTTTTATTGGGAAATGGGGGTATGGATGAAGCGTCATGACTAAAATGTGGTGTTTAGGTGGTGGTTAAATTTGGCCACTAGAGATGGTAGTGGTTGATGCATGGAGATGGTTATTTGAAGGGATTGGGTGGTATGGCATTAGGTTCTTGACCACCAAGAGCTCAACCATAGTGGTAATTTTGCACGAAGAGAAGTAGCGTGGTGTTTTCAGATACTGGTTATCGTAATGGTTAGGGTTTAGGAATCCCTTAATGGCAATGGACCTAGGGTATACAATAGATGATGAGGAAGGTTGGGATGGAAAGCTTGAGGTATGGGGAGTGTGTTGGTGGTAGTGGCTTTGCTTGAAAAGCTTTGAGCTTGAGCCACTTCTAAAGAGAGAAACTGTAGGTACATAGAAAGAGAAAGAGAGTTAGGAAGTGGTGATTTGATTAGATTTATGGGTAGTCATCCATGAGGTCCAATTTATAGTTATTGAGCTTAATTTAAACATGGTGAGTCCTCCAGAGCCATGAATTCTAAGAAGTTAAGATGGAGGTTCACCAAAGCTTAATTTTTAGAATGAATGACAATGATGGAGAATGTTATCAATTCTTAGTCAAAAGTGCTTCCTTGTCGAATATTCTTCCTTAAAATGTAAGAAGGAAGCTTCAATTGAGCTTGAAATTCATTTAATCAAGTCAAAGGTGAAAGACTTAGGTTTGATTTTTAGGGTAGATTTGATACTCAAAACGCATGTATCGAAGACAGTTTTTTAGACTCCATGTGTAGTATTCCAAGTGTACTTTGCTATTTCACCATTAATTTGGTGAAATCACTAAGAAAAAAGGGAACAAAAGTGAGCTATCTATGGAGGTTATGTGTGAGAAAGTGAGGGAAAAGGGAAAGAAAGGGAAGGAAAATAAGTATTGGCTAATAGTAGGCTGACAAATGGTAGTAGGAAAAAAAAAAAAAAGAAAAGAAGAGGAGCTATACATCATGCCTAGTTAGGATCGAACTTGTGACTTACTTTATGTATGCATATGCCTTTAGCTAGCTCATCAAGCTTTTATTCTCAACTTATATTGCACCCAAAAACATTCTATCAAATATAAATGGCTTAGACCAGATTTAAAACTATAAATTTGATTCAAGCCAAATCAAAGTCCTTATTGACCAATTCTCAACGAATTGAAGACACCAATATTAAGACCAAAAATTCTATTATGCATATATTGAAAAATATTTTCAAAATAAGCATGATTTGACAGGTTTTTGAGTCCTAGCTTGTATTTTATCTAGTTAATTAAAAATTAATTTTTTCTTAAAAAATTGAGAACATATTTAAAGCTAGAATTAACTTAAATTAACTAAATTTTCATGAGAAAAATATAATTAGCTCGAACTTTGGGTCTATACATTAGATTTAATAGAAAAACCTGATATTCTCTAATATGGCTCAAAACTTATGAAATTGCATATGCACATCAAACTTCATTCGACTCCAAAACTAAAATGACCCTCTTTAGATTACCCTAAAATTGACCTAAGACTTTTATTTTCCTAAAAATTCTATCTTTTTAATTTCTCACATATTTTCAATTTTTTTTTTTTTTTTTTGTATTTTCCTAGTTTTCCTTTTCTTCAGATTTTTTTTTTAATTTTCTCTTTTTTGTACTATTTAAAAATTTTTAATTTATTTTAGTTAGGACCTTTTCTTTGTTCTAAAACTTTAAAAAACTATGCTGGGGGATTTGGGTAGGGGAGTACCAAAATGAGGTGTTTACAACTATCTCTCTTTGTGTTAAAATTTGAGTAAAAAATTACCATAAAAAAAAGAGACACTGTTTTCACCCTAGAAAGGATTGGATAGCATTGCAGTGAGCTAACTATCATAAGTTTGATCCATTGGGGATTTAGGTGACAAGAATGGAAGACACTTTGATGGTTATCAATCTAAATATGTGATTCAACTATTTTAGTGGATAACCAAAGTTCCTAAATCAAGGATAACTAAGGTTATTGAGCACTTTAGGATATTCTAAAACATATTAAACAAAGGATAACCAAAGCTCATAGGTTTAAGGATTACTTGTGTCCTAAAAGTGATCAACCAAAGGTAACCAAAGCTCTAAGGATAGCTAGGGTTTTTGAATTTTCAAGGAAGGATACTTAAAGTGACTAAGGCTATTGTGAAAAGCTTCTACAAAGAGTAACTAAAATTCTTATAAAATAACCTAAGCTCTTGAATAGAAGGATAACTTAGTTTCACAGCTGAGGATAGCCAAAGTTCGTAATTTAAGAATAATTATGGTTCATAGATAGCCAAAGCTTTTCTACAAGAATAACTAAGGTTCCTATTGAAGAGCCTAAGTTCCCAAAAAGAAGGATTACTTAGTTATAATATTAAGAATAGCCTAAGTTGCTAATTTAAGGATAACTTGGTTTCTAGGTAGCCAAACCTTCTTGACAAGAATAATTAAGGTTCCTATTGAAGAGCTTAAGTTTTTAAAAGAAAGGATTACTTAGTTTTAAGATTGAAGATAACCTAAGTTCTTAATTTAAGGATAACTTGGTTCCTAGATAACTATAGCTTCTTAACAAGAATAACTAAGATTTTTATTGAAGAGCCTAAGTTCCTAAAAGGAAGGATTACTTAGTTTTAGAATTGAGGATAGCCTAAGTTCTTGATTTAAGGATAACTTAGTCCATGGATAGCCAAAGCTTCTTGATAAGAATGACAAAGGTTCCTATTGAAGAGCCTAAGTTCCTAAAAAGAAGGATTACTTAGTTTTAAGATTAAGGATAGCCTAAATTTCTAATTTAGGGATAACTAAGACTCCCAAAGTTTCAAATTTTCTTTAAAAGATATAATCGATAGCCCTAAGTTCATGAACTTGAGGATAACTCAAGTTTTTCAAAATAAAACATTTTTAGGTCCCTAATCTTAAGGATTACTCAAGTATTCACAACTTTTTAAGATAGAGGGTAACAAGGTTCTTAAGTTCGCCAAAGATGGCATGTAGGCTAAGGTTAATCTAATGGATGGTAAAAGCTTCTTAAGATCTTATTGAGTGATTACTATTGTTACTACTTTAAAAGATTTCAATTTCTTGAAAACATATTTTTTTTAATATCTATGAAAACCTTAAAAAAACATACATTTATTCTAATGACAATTTAGAAAATCCTTTTTCCCTTTTTTTTTTTTTTTTTTTCAAGATTTGCTAACAAGTGTGGATTCGTTATAGGTCCTCATTGTTGCCAATGAGTAATGGGCTCGCTCTTTTCTATTCTTACCTCGAGAATAATCACATGAGAAAGATTTTCCAACTAATTCTCCTTTCTGAAACACCCCTTAAAGCTTTCGAGACAATAATTCCATTAAGATTCATGATTCCTACAATGTTTAGGGAAATGGTATAATTGATTGGTTTAGTCAAAGAAGTCTTCCTTGCACTCTTGATTTAGATTTCTCTCTCGACTACAATTATAAAAATTATACTTCATCTTATAAGTGATATGTTTGACTAATCTATCAGGTCTTTTTCAAATTGTAATGTAATAAAGGCTTAGTCATTGGTTTGAACAAATGGATAATAATGTATAGTCAATTTTGAAAGAGTTTATTTATCCAACCTAAGTTTACAAGTCAATAACCCTTCAGAAAAAAGAAAAAAAAAAACTAAAATTATACTTGTCCCCATTTCAAAAGCAACTTTTATCAAGGATTAGTTATGTCCTTTAATCAGAAGGACCTTTAAAAAGGGGTGAAATTGTATGGCCTTAATATGTAAGAGTAGTGAATTTTGGAAGTCTTGGTTTTTTGCTCCTACTGTTTCAAATTTAAGGGGTTTTATTTCAAAGAATGGATCTAACTTAAAGAATAAGTCTTTTGAGGTACATGCCCCTAATCCTTTCAAACTTTAGGGCTTTGTGTTTTGGGCTTGATCTTTTTCTTAGGCGTACTTTTTCATTTTTCCTTTCATATTTTCTCATTCTCAGCCCTTTTCGTATCCTCTTCTTTTCTTTTTCTTGTTCACTGATGAGGTAACATGAACACTAAATAAAAATTGATTAATTTGAAGGCACTTTATAAATAGATATTTTCAAGACAGTGTTAATCTCTTAACCGACTAGTATAGCAGATCATTTACAGTAGTAAAATTGGTGAGTATTCACTAAGTCATTTCTTCAGGGAAAAAGGTTTGGTTATGTACCAGATTCTAACATGTCACTCTAATTTGTGCTAACTAAATAAGAAGTAGTGAGTTGAAAATAAATGTAACTAAATGAGAATGAAATTTAACAAGACATGTTTCTGAAGTAGTAGTAAAGGTATGTCGTTATGATATAAGGGATGGTTTTTATTAGGCTTTGACAAAACTCACTTGAGTTTGATCCTGGGTAGGGTACCTCACTTAACTATGTAGTGGAAAATCTCCTCTTGATCCCATTTCTTTATATGATTAGCTAAATTACTTAATTCCTATTACGAGTTTAGTAATCTAGTTATAGGAATTAGGGGGTCAAACTCCTCTTGGTCTTATAACTTGTCTTAACTCACTAAACCATATGACACATTGTGAATTCAATGGGGAACACCTAAACTTCTTTTGATCACATAAGCGTAAGAACCCATTACCGATATTACACTGACTCAATGACTCAAATTGAGAATTACACAACTAATCTCCTATCTATCTCATAATCATGCAACCCCATAAAAACTCAAGGGCACTTCTTAGGACTAATCTCCTCTTGGTCTTATAATCATCAAGAAACCCATTGAAGATTTCATTAAAAAGCACCTCAAAGAGCCTAAATGCAATATCAATCATCAAAATCCCATTCAAACACACATACCTATATCATTACTACAAGGTTATACCATCTACAACATCCACATATTTACAAACCTACTAAAACTCACTTGGCTACATAAAATATCAACAATGGCAACAATAAAAGATGAGAAATTAGTAGAAAAATTTGTGAATGATAAGTAGATGTGGTGTGCACAAATGAACAAGAGATTATATGAAGAAACTTTAGTCAATGCTAGTTAAACTAACATAAATGTGCACCAAAATCATAAAAACAATCACTAAATGTCATAAACAGGGCAATGGAACTATAAATCAAAAAAGGAGCTCGCAAATCTATATTAAGAAATGTGTAAAACCTAATTACAGCTCACACTTCTAGTTGCAAATGCTAGTATATATAGATTTAGGCCATCAATTGATTGGTCGACACGTGTCAACATTAGGTCGCCTTCGTGTTTAATGAAACATGGCATTTAGGAGGATTAGGGTTTCAATCAAAAAACCCTAAACCTAATTTCTTCTATCGATCAATCAGTGCTGAAGCTACTGATCAATCGGTATGGTTGAATCCATTGCTACACATTTTGTTCATGAGACTAGCTACTCTAACAATTGGTCGGTCAATAAGTTACATCATCTTTGATGCTTCAAGGTACACTGATCGATCGGTAACCTTGCTATAAATAGATCGGTAGGCCAAATTTATCAATACCCTTTACTTTGGCCTCTTTAATTGAATAGTAGGAGCTGCTAAGACTATGGTAATCCCTATGTACTTGTACGTAGGATATAAAATGCATTAAGTTCATTTAAAAACAACACTCTTTCATGTACTTTTGACAATTTTGCACAAGTTGGTCCAATTTGTGTATTAACTCCAATTTCATGAAAAATTAAATAAACTTTGCAAGAATTTATGCACAAATGTAGGTTTTAAAGTTGGAAAAATTGTACATTTTGAGTTGCAATCATTATGTCTTTTATTGTTCCTTTTTTTTTTTTCATTTTAACTCAATAAAAAAAAAAAGATGTTCATCACTGTTTTTGGCTTGCAACTTAAAGTGCATATGGTTTGTATATAGTGTTCAGGATATAGTCACTTCTTCATTTCAAAGGAGATAAGTTACTAATAGCAAAAATTACCCTTGAATTGATACAACTAAGGTTAGCACAAATCAGTTTTAATATTTTCTCCTAATTAATGCCCCTAACCTCCTATTTGCCCCATTGTAGGGTTATTCTTGATGGGGTTTAATTTTGAAAATGCTCCTTGAATAAGCTTAATGAGGTTGACAAAGGATAGTTGTGTTTAAGATGTTGAAATGATTAATAATTTCATTTTGATTCACATATCAAATTTAAGATAGACCTCCTTTAAGGAATGAGTCTAACAACCTCACATTAATGACACTCAACTCCTAAAGTGTGTTTTAGGGTTAGTGTTTGGGATATGATTTGCCTCTTTTCATTCTAAATCTTTAAATTAATAATATAAAAACAACTTGTTTACATTCATACTCTTGAATAATTTGAAAAATTTGTAGCAAACATTAATTTATTCAATAATACAAACTTTTATTTTCAACTTCCGCAATACAAAGAAAAGACAAGTCTCATGAAGAATGGTTAAAGCCCTTTGACACTTCAATTCACATGGAGTTTAGATGTACTCACCTTGCATTGATTAGGTCCTAAATCTTGTTCTTCAACATATAACATGTGTTTATGAAGAGACCTTTATGCTATATATGATAATCATATTACGCCTCTAGAATTTCCATTCTAAGGCCTATATCTTGGTTTGGGAGCTTTACTATCTAGGATATTTACCTCTTTAACTAATGAAAAGCTTGAGAGAGAGAGTGATAGAAATTGGAGTGAAACGTCTTCCCTAGGCCTTTTAGACTTGCATAGGCTTTTGGTTGCCACTAGAGGTATTAGACTTTGGGTTTTGTGGCATATCTCTTAGGACATATCGCATCAACGATGCTCCTTTGTGATGATTGTGAGAGTATTACATTCTTCTATTTTGACCCCTCCAATTCCGCCTTGCAAGGCTTCCTCAATTTTGCCTCTTGCAACCACAATATCCATAAAGCTAGAAGTTGTGTTTCCTCAAAAGACAATTAGGCTTTAATTTATAAGAGTAATGTAATTTTTCTATGGAAAAAAAAAATTTAACTAGTGAGGGAACCTATTTACAAGATTTATTTTAAGACAACTATTTATAATAGAAGGAGTTTGCAAAAATGAACAATTTGATGAGGAGTTAAGGTATAGACTTATTGCTTACTGTAATTATTTACAAATTTGAAGGCTAAAAAGAAACATGTTGTTAGAGCAACAATCATGAATTTGCAACCTATTATAATATTTACAAAGAGTGAAAAGATTCTACTATCAAAGAACTAGTGATTATTTCTATATCCTATTATTTTTAAATGAGGAAGAGTATTTTAATTGGGACCTAACATAAGTTATAAAAAAATATATCTATGTATGTAGCCTATGAAAATTTTTTAACTTAAAGGTTAGTGGGCCTATTCTGTAATAGCTTAACAAGTATCAAAATGACAATTACCTCAAAAGATTGCTTTACAGGTAGAGTTGTTATGATTCTCTCTCTCTCTCTCTCTCTCTCTCACTTTTAATTAAGAATAGGAATAGTGAAATATTTTATAGGATAGCAAATGTGATTACTTATGAACCTAATAAACATGAACATTCACAAATAAATAAAGAAAAGGAAAATATGTAACATGAAGACAGAAGGATGCAAGGGATCGACAATTAAATAATGATGTGGTAATGTTAAGTGTTTAGGGTTGCAACTATATTAGAATTCCATTATTACAATAAATTTGAAATTATAAGGAAAATGTTACACATTGGTAGAATTTACAAAGAATTTCTACATTTACAAAGAAAAATAAAATATAGGGAAATTGGAACTTTACAATCAATCAATCCTATACAAAAGACTAACATATATGGAAATTTACATGGTTGATATAGGATTTCTGACTTAATAACAACCTTTGGTTAGCATACCTCATTATTATTTGATCGCTAGTCCAAAGGTTCGTAGATGCAATTGATGTGAGTTTTAAAGCTCTTTAAACTTTATGACCTCAGAAACGGTTCATTAGTCACATGTATTCATTTAGTCTAATGACCTCGAAAGGTAGTTACCTCACAACATGTGAAGCTTACATAATGGCTCCCATCTCCTACCCCAAACCCTATTTCTCCCCCTTCCTAAGGTCATAGGACTACTTTGTTTTGACTGTATCCACCACACATTTATTGTTTAAAACCCCTTAAAGTTAAAACCCAAAATAGTTGCAAGAAAAGGGTTAGCACAACTATTTGCAAATAAAAATATTTACAAGAAAAGAATATAACCTAACATAGGTATTTTGAAAAATAATTCTAATTTTGGAAGATTTTAAGTGGCTAGCCCTCTTGACTTCCTCAATGGAGTCACCAAGCTATTAAACTTGAATTTTTTGTTTCCATTTTCCTTAATCCAATCAATATTTCCATTTAATATTAATCCTTAACTAAGGACTAAGGAAAATTACGGTTTTTTTGATAGATTTAAAAATATGGTGTTCCTACTCAACCAGGGTTTGGAAAAAAAGAATTAGATCAAAATCAATTAGGCAGATTGATTATAATCTAGCTACTAGTTTTTGATAAAACTAATTTTAAAAAAAATGATTTTTTGAAACCATAGATCTTAAGTTTAGGGGTCAATCTATTAAACCCTAAATGAGTACCACTTTTAACCTTTTAAATGTAGTTTTATTTTTTAAAATAACCTTTTAACTTAAACGAATAATTCTAAATTTATGAGTAAAGAAAATTAATCTTATTTACAAAAAGGAGAAAAATAGGAAATTAAATTTATTTACAAAAGGGAAAAAATTTTTCCTTATTTAAAGTCGTCTCATGAATGCTTACGTATCCTCTAATAAGGATTAGACTTTCCATAGTTCAGTTTTGAAAGCTTTAATGAGTTAATCAATTTTAATTTTGAAAAAAAAAAGTTAGGTTTAAGTTTTTATCATTTTCATTTTATTAAAAAAATTATAAGAAAAAGGGTCCCAATTTGATTTTTTTTAATCCAACATAAAAAGAAAAGAAAAAAAAAGGTTCATTTATTACTATCATTATTTTAAAATAAAATTTTTCTAAATGAACAATTCTAAATTTTAAAGAAAAGGATTTTTATTAATTTAGAAAAGACAATAGAATATATAGATAGATATGTATGTGTGTGTATGTATTATGTAGAAGGAAAAGGAGTAGGAAAAGGAAGGAAAAAAATGAATAAAATAAAAAGAAAAACAAAGAAAGGAAAGAACTGCATTTGAGGGAAGTTTGAAGGGTTGTATTGGACTTGTTGTTGAAGGTGTGGTTAGTAGTATCGGAGATTGTTAAGGTAAATAATAAGTGCTACCGTGTAGTAGTAATAGTGATAGCAGGTTAAGAGAGCAAGAGTCGGTGTAGAGGGGCCTCGGCACTCAATAGGTCAGCATTGGCATAAAGAGGTCCTGGATATTGGAGCAGTGCTATATGATTTAAGTCCTTGCCTTTGGTACTCGATAGGTTGGTCTTGGCACTTGGTAGGTAGGGTTTGGCATTCAGAGTTGTATAAAGCAGGGTATGGCCAAGTTGAGCTCTTAAGGAGTTCTTCTACCATTCTCCCGTGTACTTCGCTTCGTCCTCTATAGGTTGACTAGAAAGAATTCTTCTGGTGAGTGATTGAAAGCCTTAGAGGCATGTACGGGTGAAAGTGCTAAAGGTCCATAGTCCAACAATTCCTCGAGGTTATTGAAGATTTGCCCTCAAATCTTAGTTCTCTTCTTCATCAAGCATATAGGGTATCAAGTCGGAAACATTGAAGGTAGTAGATACACCGTACCCTTTAGCCAGCTTAAGCTCATATGTGTTGTTGTTGATATGCCTAAGGATTTTAAAAGGCCCATCTAATAAGGGGGAAAGCTTATTCATCCTTTTCCCTAGGAAACGTTCCTTGTTGAGGCAGACCCAAATAAGATCTCCATGACTGTAAATGACTCATATCCTTCTTCAGCTTCCTTGTTCTTTCAATTAAGTTATAGTTTGAGCCAATTGTTCAATAACCTTTTGATGCAACTTTTAGAACTCCTAGATGCGCTGTAGGCTAGACTGGCTTTCCCCTTGAGTGGTCAAGCTGATAACTAGATCTAAGGGTAAGTTTGAGTTAAGCCCATAGACGACCTCAAACGGTGACCTTCCTATAGAGCTATGAGCTAAGTGGTTGTAAGCGAACTCAATGACAGGTAAGCATAGATCTCAATCATGTAAATTTTTCCTAACAGCTGCTTGTAGGAGGTAGCCGACTGTCCTATTCACAACTTCAATCTGGCCATTTGTCTGAGGGTGGCAAGAAGTATTGCACATGAGCTTAGTGCCAAGCTTCTTTCATAGGGTTCTCCAAAAGAAGCTAGTGAACTTTGAGTCATGATAAGACACAATACTTCTGGGCACTTCATGTAGCCGTATGATCTCCTGCAAAAAGATCTTAGTAATAAAGCATTATTAATCCAGTGGTAGGGGGTGAAGTGGCTCATCTTACTGAACCAATCAACCACCACCACAATAGAGTCATGTCTTCTCAGAGTCTGGGGTAGGCTAAGCATAAAATCTATGCTTATGTTAGTCCATGGATACTCAGGTATGGGCAAAAGCATGTACTCTCCATACGACTCTTTTCTCCCCTTTGCATGCTTACACAACTCACATTGATCAAGAATTCAATATACATCCTTTATCATCCTAGGTCAGTAAAAATGTTCTCTCAACATTTCAGCTATTGTCTTTTCTCCGAAATGGCTAGCTAAGCCTCCAACATGAGCATCTCAAACGAGTAGTTCTTTAGCCGAACCACTCAGCACACAAACTTGTTTGCCCTTTACAAAAACCCTTGGCTTAAATAGATCCCATCCACAAATTCTCTAATACTACACTTGGCCATTAAGGGTCTAAAAATATGGATCAAGCTCATATTGATTAGGTAAGATACCAAATCTAAGTACCTTGGCTTGCATTGTTGTATTAAGGGTTTAGTGACAAGAAAGAGCATTGGCCACAATGTTAGTGCTTCCTTTCTTATACCGGATGATGTAGCAAAAGGATTTTAAGAACTCAACCCATTTAACATGATGCCTAGTAAGTTTTTGTTACTCTCGAAGATATTTGAGAGATTTATGATTTGATTAGATGATGAATTCTCTTAGCAATAAGTAATATTGCCAATTTTGCAGTGTTCAGAAAAGGGCATAAAACTCTTTGTCATATGATGAGTAATTAAGGGTAGCTTCTCTAAGTTTCTCACTAAAATAAGCAATTGGTTAATGCTCCTACATAAGAACAATACCAATGTCGACTCCATACACATCACATTCTACTTCAAAAACTTTCCCAAAATCTGGTAGGGTAAGTATGAGGGTTGATGTCAACTTGGACTTTATATCTTCAAAACTTTTCTAAGCTTTCTCTAACCACTTAAACTCAGAGTTCTTCCTAGTCAATTCGATCAATGGTGTAGTTATGGAATTGAAGTTTTGAATGAATCTCCGATAGAACAAAGCTAAACCATGAAAACTTCTGACTTCGGTGGCATTAGTCGATGTCAGCCACTCAAGAATAGCTATGACCTTCTTGTCATCGACTCAGATTCCTCCCTTTGAAATAGCATCTTCGAGGAATACAACTTCGCTTTGGTAGAATACACATTTCTTCAAGTTGCCGAACAATCTCTTGCCTTAGAGAATGTCAAACACAAATTTTAAATGCTCAACATGAGAAATGAGGTTAGCACTATAGATGAATGTTTTTAAAGTACACCACAACACATTTGCCAATCAGTGTTCTTAGAACATGATTCATAAATCGCATAAAAGTGCTTGGCACGTTTATTAGACTTAACTACATCACCAACCACTCAAACAATCTATCCTCATTTGTTAGACCAAACTGCATCACTTGCCACTCAAATAGTCCATCCATTATCTTGAAAGCCATCTTCCATTCATCTCCAGGCTACATTCGTATTTGATGATAGTTACTTTTAAGATCAATTTTTAAAAAGATGTATGCACCAAGCATAACATCAAGTCACGGGATTGGGTACTGGTATTTAATAGTAATTTTATTGATGGCTCAACTGTCAATGTACATTCTCTACAATCTGTCTTTCTTCGGCGCTAGTACGATGGGCATGGCATAAGGGCTCATGCTTTCTCGGACATACCCAAGATCCATTAACTTGTTCACTTGTTTCTTCAGCTCGATTGCCTGCTTAGGGTTGAGCCTGTAGGCAAGTCAATTTGATAGGATAGCTCTAAGCTGAAGGTTAATGCAATGTTCAACGGCTCTTAAGGGTAGTAATCCTTCCGACATCTCGGCATACTTATGTAGTAATATCTACACCTCGATAGGTAAGTTTTTAGCTTCTCTCAACTCTAAGAGATTCCTAACTAGCAGGAGCACATACTCTTTGACCTTGACTTCTTGAGAAAATCGGGCATAGGAAATCACTAAAGACTTTCGCTGCAGTGACCTAACAATCTTCTCTTATGACTCTTGTACTTCCTTAAGGCTCATAGGGGTTAGTATAACCTTCTTCCCATCCTTCTAGAACATGTAGGTGTTTTTATACCCATCATGCAATATCCTTAAGTCAAATAGTTTGGGTCAATCGAGTAAGATGTGTAAACCACACATGAGAAGGACATCATACAACACTTCATCTGTCGCGACTCGAGGGGGCTAGTCGTGACAGTCGCCGTATACCGTACAAAGGATTGTAGATTGAGTTCCCTTATAATCGATGACCCTTTTATACGATACACAAGGCTACAACTACTACTAACTACCAAGAGTGCGTAAGCTTAAGCAATAGCATTTCATGACGAATAATAATATAGAAAACATATCACATAATTTATGTGTATAAAAGTTTACAGATATAGCATTTGAAATATGTCTAAAGTCAAACTAATATAAAAATTTCATATTCAACTCTACATTTAGTCAAAAGTACTCTCTGTCCTCAAACAGCTCCCACATTAACCCTATAGAGAAAGCTAACCTCGGGCATACGACGGCCTGACTTTACGAATAAGTCAGCCTGCAAGAGAAGTCTACGAGGGTATAAGCTTACTAGCTTAGTGAGATATTTTCTCTCAACCATACAACAATCAAGTTATACCACAGTTAAGTTTAACCAAATGAATGCATGAACAAGCAGTATGCCAAACAAATACATGCAGATGACCAGGTATTGCATGCAACTCAGATTTAACGCCCTCTGAAGTTAGGATTGGAGATTCTTTGGTACAGTCAGATCCGGGTATCATATTAGAACTTATTTCATAATGAAACTCCGCGTTTCGTATTTAAAATGTAATGGTACATCCATTACCAGCTTTATCAAAACGAGTTCTACATATGATTGTGAGTAGGTTCATGCAGCCCTCACTCACCCCTAAACGAAGGCCTCTGGACTCGACCCATAGCCAAGCGGTTGGTGCCTCCAACGCCTAGTCATCCCGCGAGAGAGGGTAAGGTCATATCGCACGTGTGCACCATACGAAATCAATAACATTCAATAATCAACCCAAGTATGGCCTTTCGTTACCTCCGTATAATGTGACTGCTCGGAATTAGTTATGCAGTGCATGATTCATGAATGATCCAAGTTAACTTTTCTAGTCAAATAAAAATTATGTCATATTTAATCAGTGATCATTCTAAGTCACAAATAATCAATCTATTGAATCTACTATTCAACAAACATTATATTATTAAACTTTAAAGTAGATTCACAATTCACAACAATTATCATGCATAAGCATAACCCAACCCCATACACATTCATTTATACATCATAATTTAGATTCATTACTTACAAGCACAAACAAGTATGGAATCATAAGGAAAAACTCACTCGGCCATGGCTAGTTCAGGGATCGTAATAGTCGGTGGGCAACTCAGGGTCGATATCGAGATCACTTGAGAATAAGGAAAATTTGTAAGATAGGAAATTTAAAACTAACTAGAGTTATAATGTGTAAGGTTTATTTCACTTAGTTACGTGAAACTGTCGATTCGAGCTTTTTATTGAATCGTATGTAACTTTTTCGTTTTAGCTCGGATCGTTATAAACTTATAGTCCATTTTGATCGTTTTCGAGCGTATTTTCCCGTAACGAGGTCCGTTTTGGATGTTGTAACTTGTAACTTAAATTGTGATACAAAAATATTACAAAAATTATTATTTAAATTTAAAAATTATAAAATATTGATTTTCGCTTTTTTGTAACATATTTATAATTTAATAATTATTTAAATCATTTATTTGTTATTTTTATTATTTTGGGTATATTTGCCTATTTTTCTCATTTTCTTCTTTTTCTTATGTACCTCACAATTATACATATATATATATATATATATATTCCGATACTTATAATATATAATTTATAGTTTATGTTATTGTAAATTCTTAAATTATGGTATCATATATACATATATATACTATATATTACACGTATTATATATATATATGTATTTATTTAAAACCTACTCTTATGCACATATTCA
>JAMXBB010000007.1:56634205-56958079 GCA_024138015.1 Lumnitzera littorea | reverse complement strand
ATGTTAATATATGTATATATGTACTATACTATACGATTATATATGTATATATATACTAAAGTAATTATACAAGAATACTCACATATATATAATTTTGGTATAAAACATACATATGTACTATAGTATAAAATACATAATACTCATTATACATATTCCGACAAATATACATAACACATCTACTCATGTATAATATACCTATGTACATACATGTATACATATCTAATCTTTTACATACATATACTACTTAATTTATGTATAAGTGTACATATACAATATTATATTTATAAGAAAATACTCTACAAATACTATCTTTATACATATGTATACTATATATAATATACATCTACAAATAAAATACTTACCTATGTCTTTTAATTTCTTTCTTTTCTTTTCTTCTTCTTTCCTTTTTCTTTTTCTTCCTTCTTCTCTCTTTTCTTCCTTTCTTTTTTTCTTACGGTTTCATTTGCTGAATGTTTCCAGAATGTTGCTTTCTTTTCTTTTTATTTCACTTGTTTCTTAGCTTAAATTTTACGCCAAATCTTAGATAATTATTGCAAGAGTTTTGTTTGACTAAATATTTAACACCTGGCAATTGCATTTTATTACGTGGGCTGCTGGTTTTAGATCTTTAATTTGCTAAATTTGGTTTACGTCTTGTGCAAGGAAGGAATTGAATTGGAAAGGGATGAAGGAAATGAGATAAATTGGAAATGGAAGAGAAGGAAAATGAAAGTTATTAATAAATATGTGTAATTTTTAGAATCATATAAATTATAACGAATCTCCTTGTAGATTAGTTTTCAAAATTTTGTAAAATTTTATCAATTTAACTGGTACTCGTTATAATTATAATTTTTACAAGTTATTATGGTAATTTCATTACAATTTCGTACAAACAGGCGATTTAGTCGAAAATTTACATTCAACTATAATTTTATTGCTATTGTGTAATATTTAACTATTTTATAGGTTTACATTTATGATTTTAGGGTTTCGAGCAATTTTGAGTTTGGTTTTGATTAATGATGTATAAACTAGTTTTCGGGTTTTAGTAAGCGATTTATAGTTTTGATAAAATTCGAAGGTTTTGTTATTGGTGTTATATTTGATTTATTAAACTTCATTTTTTTTTTATTATTATTAGCCTTATCGACTTATTGTACAGTTTAGAACACTCGGACTCGAGTTAAGGTTTAACTACTGTTTTTCCTAGGGTTTACATCATCCCTTTACCTTTCACTAATGGCAATTGGTGCTGTAACTTACTCGACAACGAGTATACCTCCTTTCTCGTTCATCTAGTGAATCTTGTACAATTTAGGGTATGGGAGGGTTGGTAACTTCATGGCCTTAACTACTTCCGATGCTAGGACATTGGTATAACTTCCTTTATCAATGATCAAGGTACATAGTTTTCCATTTACTTGACAGTTTGTATAGAAATGGTTCTCTCTCTACTCATTCTCGTTAGCCACAAAGGTACTGAGAGATCGACAAACAAAAAAATAGTACTCAACTCCTACTTTAGGAGGTGTTAAGGTAGTGAGGTCTTCCTGAAACTCTTTTAGTGTCTGGCCAACTCCCACTTCTTCATCTTCTTCACTAGCACTCTCTACTTCAAATTTAGGCTTATCTCTCTTGATCATCACGACACATTGGTTCGGACATTGACTAGCCACGTGTCCATAATTGAGACATTTAAAACATTTTATCTCTCGAGTCTTCCTTCCTAAGCTTTGACCCGGGTTTCTTTGGACCTTTAACTCCTTAACCTTACCTTTACCTTGGCCCTCTTCAAGTCAGGTCGATACCTGTCCTTGGCAGTCTACCTTAGAATTGTTTAGTGCTCAGTTATATCTTGGTTGGCTCAACATGCCACTTTTGCTCAACCGTCTAGGTTAGCTAATTTGGCTTTACCTCTACCTATGTACCAAATATACTCATCAACTGACTTACCACCTTACCTTAAATCCTAGAGGCACTGGAAGGTATCTTGTTCATCATATTCTGGAACAAATCTATTTCTCAAAACACTCTTCATTTCATTCCACATCCAAATCTCATGTTGTACCCTCTAGCGTATATGTTGCAACTTTTTGCACCATATTGCTGCACATCCAAAAGACTCTAATGCAGCTACTCTAATATGAATAGGATCTTCATAGTCATAAAAGTCAAATATCTTTTCGATCATTTTCTCCTCTTCTAAGTAGTCATCAACACTACTAGACCCATTAAATCTTGGAATCTGTACTTTGATATGCTCAACTCTTCAAGGAGCTCTTAGGTCACGCTTCTCAATACCATCGTATTGCTCCTCATCATCATACTCCTTGACTTCATCCATCTCAAGTCTCCTCCTCGTAGCTCTATCAATACGTAGGCATAGAGATTCATTCATATGAGCTAATTTAGGGGCTTGTTGCTCCTCCAACTATCTTCTTGGTCTATCTCTCATTTCTTGGCCTTATTAAATAACAACTCTCTCTTTCTGCGTAATCTCTATGACTCTTTGTAATGAGATAGCTATGTTGGCCACAATAGTAGCAAGGTCTTGTATCTACTTACCAGAAGTTTGTAGTGTTCATTGGGTCATACGACCAAAACCATGAGCATTACTCTCATCATTGTTAATCTCTCCTTAAACATTAGGATTCAACATATTCACTATAAAACTTCAAAGGTCACTCCCCCCACTCAAGAGATTTTCCACACATACAGAAAAACAAAGTATGATAGAACAACACATTATAAGAACTAATTCTTCATAACTTTTAGCTATAAACTTAAGCTTTGATACCAAGATTATATGATGTGCCTAGGAGCTCAATAATCAGTAGAACTTACCATAGGAGATGAGAATCAAATGGGTCCTTGGAAATTTTGAAGAAAAATAGAATGGATAGGTTAGCGAACTATATGCAGTAGCTTATGTGAAGCTGCTTGAAGGATATGACTCATTAGCAAACACAACAAGACTTGATACTTCACTTGATGTGACAACCAAGCTAATGTCAAGTTCCACTTGCCACTAATCCTAGGCTACTAGGCAAGATTAGATAAGAGCATATAAAAATGGACTTGGAGAGAATTATCTTGCAAGAACAAATATATTAAATATCTGAAAGGAATATATGATATGTAGCTACAAATAAAAGGGACTATTTATAGTAAGTCCATAAGGCAATATTACAAATAAAGAAAATTACAAAATGACATATAGGAAAATTACAAAATGACATACAGGAAAAAGAGATTCCTAATACATATGAAAAAGGGTAAATGGGACAAATGATGAAAAAGGAAAAATAGTACAATGTTAGGTAAAAGGATAGGCAGCAACGAGACATTGGTTTTGTACTGGGGACCTATGAGTAAAGTAGTTGTGCTAGACTCATTGTTGAAGGTGTGATTGGTAGTATCAAAGATTGCCAAGGAGAACAATAAGTGCTGCCGTATAGTAGTGGTAATGATAACAGGTTAAGAGTGCAAGAGCTAGTATGGAGGGGCCTTAGCATTAGGTTAGTTGGCCTCAGCACTTGGTAAGTTGGCATTGACACAAAGGGGTCCTGGTGATTGAGGTAGTAATATATGATTAAAGTCTTTGGTCCCGGCACTTAGTAGTTAGGGTTTAGCATTTGGAGTCACATAAAGCAAGGTATGGTCGAGCTAAGCTCTCAAGGAGTACTTATACCATACTCCCATATACTGTGCTTTATCCTCAATAGGCTGACTAGAGAGAATTCTTCTGGTGAGTGACGAAAGGCCTCAAAGGCACAAACGAATGAAAGGACTAAAGGTCGGAAGTCCATCAAATAAAGAGAGAAAGAAAGGTGGGAGTTGGTGATTACGGTGGATTGGGGTGATAAGCAACATTGGGTAGTCATCCTTGAGGTCTAATTTATAGTTATTGAGCTTGATTTAAACATGATAAGTCCTATAAAGCCATGAATTTGAAGAAGTTAAGATGGAGGTTCAACAGAGCTTAATTTTTGGAATTGAATGACAATGATGGAGAACGTTATCAATTCTTAGTCAAAAGTGCTTCCTTGTTGAATATTCTTCCTTAAAATGTAAGAAGGAAGCTTCGATTGAGCTTGCAATTCATTTAATCAAGTCAAAGGGAAAAGACTCAAGTATGATTTTAAGGGTAGTTTCAATACTCAAAACACATGAATCGAAAATAGTTTTTGGATTCCATGTGTGTACTTTACGATTTCACTATTAGATTGATGAAAATGTGAAGAAAAAAGGATCAAAAGTGAGCTACCCATATGGGTTATGCATAAGAAAGTGAGGGAAAAGGGAAAGAAAGGGAAGGAAAATAAGTGTTGGCCAATAGCTAGCCAACACATGGTTGTGAAAAAAAAAAAGAAGAGGGCTGCACATAACACCTGTTTGAGATAGAACTTATAACCTACTCTATGTATGTGTATGTCTATAGCCAGCTTGTTTGGCTTTCATTCTCAACTAGTATTGTACCTAAAAATATTATATCTTACATAAATGGCTTGGACCAAATTTAAAACTACAAATCTAGTTCAAGTCAAATCAAATCCCTTATTAACCGTTTCTAAACAAATTGAAAGCACCAATATTAAGACTAAAAAGCCTATTGTGCATATATTGAAAAGTATTTTGAAAACAAGCATGATTTGATAGGTTTTTGAGTCTTAGTTTGTATTTTATCTAGTTAATTCTTTTATTAAATAATTAATTAAAATCCAATTGAGGCCTTGTTTAAAGCCATAATTAACTTAAGTTGACTATATTTTTATGACAAAAATATAATTAACTCAAACTTTGGGTCAAAACAGTAGTTTTAATAAAATACCCATATTCTTTGATATTACTTAGAACCTTCCAAATCGCATATGCATATTAGACTTCATTTGACCTTAGAAATAAAATGACCCTCTCTAGATTATCCTAAAATTGACCTAAGACTTTTATTTTCTTAAAAATTCTATTTTTCACATATTTTCAATTTTTCGTATTTTTTCTAATTTTCCTTTTTCTATGGATTTGTTTTGAATTTTCTCCTTTTTTTTGTACTTTCCTAAAATTTCTAATTTTTGTCTATTTTTCATGGTCTTCTAAATTTTTTTTAATTTTTTTTAGTTAGGACCTTTCTTTATTCTAAAAATTTGTAAAAACTTGATAAGTGTACATTTTTACACACTTATTCTATTTTAAATCCTATACATTCTGTATAATTTATAGTGCTTTCATTGATTTACTAACATGAAAATAATAAATTATACACTAGATGGATCGATAAAGTAAATTGATGAAAAATTATCCTAAACAAAACTTAAATGATTTATATTGTGTTAAAATTGTCCTACATAAATGTACGTGAAATACAATTATCAGGTTAAGCACATACATGAGTATCATCATAAACATAGCAAACAACTGATTTTAAAACTTATCATTTAAGTCCACAAAGAACACAATCTCAGCATCTTAAGACTTAGGGTTACTCATGACCCTTATATACACAATATATAAATATTATATAGGTATTGGTGTTGGGTCCTCCCCGATCACTCTAGTTCCAAAAACCATCTTAGATCTACTTGAATCTTTTTAGTGCTAAACTTTACTAGGGAAAGCGTTATGCAAAGATCATAAGGTGCCTCACCAACACTACTAAACTCGACCAGTGGTTGGTCGAAGCCAAACATAAGCAATACTATCGATTAAGTCCGAGTTTTGATTAAGTTCGATTATCATACACTATCCTAGCATACACAACATCAATTATGTATCTTATACCTAATACTCCTATCTCAATGAGGTCTGACATCACAAGACTCCTAGCAATCTTTATTTCTTGGTGCACTAACACTCAAACAAGTGATTCCCGTACTACTCCTTTGGTTTCGATTATCCCTTTGTAAAAACTTACTTTTTACTTTGATTTTCACCCCTTAACTCCTTAAATCCGAACCCACAGCTGTTCTTGAGGGTTCTCTCTTATGTTCTTTAGTTTGGCACAAAAAAAAAAAAAAAAAACTATATGTGTAATTATGGAATAGTGTAGGAAGAAAATAACAATAGGGGAAAGATATGAGTTGTATAAGTTTTCTCTTGATACTTAAAGTCTATTTACATGCTATACCGATGTCTGAATCTTTTTCCCTGACAATACTATCCTTAGCAATTAATGTCTATTTACATGCCATACTGATAACTAAATATAATGAATCACTCATCTCCTTTACTTCTCTTAACTTAATTTATTTATTTAACTTGGGTTTTACAGTCTTTCCCCTTCAATAAAACTTTCATCCTCGAAAGTTTACATACTTGAGTCCTCAAATAGCTCTGGATACTTGCTTCTAATATCTTATACTAGCCCTTTAGATACCCATACTTCTTTTGTCTCATCACCTATAAGTCATCATTCCTACTTTTCTAAAGATCTTCAACCTAAGCTCTCATACCACTAAAACTATAACGCTATAGAACCTAAAATGCTACAACTAGCTATATGTCTCTAGCTTTTACTAACACGTTAAGCATCTAGGAACCTACAACCTATCTAAGTTCTATAAAATAATTACATAAATTTGCTGACTCACAATTTAATAACTTCAAATCTAAATAAGAGTGAAATGTCAACCACTTAATTTCCACATACCATGATAGTAAACAAACCCAAATGTCACGAGTAAATGAACCTAAATACGATATAACTCTAAGATAAACAACCTAGAGTCATACGGCTCCAGTGAGTGATAGCTTGGTAACATCAACTACAGTAATCATAGGCAACTCAAATAATTAAAAGTTTCCAAATATGTATAACATGAAACAATAACATATGGTCTTCAACAATTCACTCTTAAAAGCTAAATTATGTTATCCCTGCTTCATCACCATAATAATGATGATCATCCTCCTCATCATAGTACAAATAATCACAACTTGCATCCTCTATAAAATAACCGCCAAACTTCATACCTTGAACCTACAGCTAAAAAACAATAATTCCTTGAAGGGTAAGCTAAAGCTTTGTACAAGATACCATATACATGCATGTGAAATATAAGTACTAAGTCAAGCACACATACGAGTATCATCATAAATGCAGTAAACAATTGGTTTAGATCTTATCATTTAAGTTTACAAATAACATAGTCTCAGTGTCTTGAGACTTGGGATTACTCATGACCCCTATATACACAATATATAAATATTACATAGGTATTGGTGTTGGGTCCTTCTCAATTACCTGAGTGTCAAAAACCATCCTAGATCTACTTAGGTCTTTTCAGTATGAGACTCTATCAAGGATAGTATCGCATAAAGATCATCAGGTGCCTCATCAACACCATTAGACTTGACTAGTGGGTGGTCGAAGCCAAACACAAGCAACACTATCAATTAAGTTCGGTTATCATACACTATCCTAGCATACATAATTATTAATCATGTATCCCGTATCTAGTACTCCTATCTCAATGAGGTTCGACACCATGCAACTCCTAGCACTCTTTGTTTCTTGGTGCATTAACACTCTAACCAGTGATTCCCACACTACTCCTTCGGTTTTGATTACCCCTTCACAAAAACTTACTTTTTGCTTTGATTTTTACCCCTTAACTCCTTGAATTCGAACCTATAGGTGTTCTTAAGGGTTCTCCCTTAAGTTTTTTTATGTGTCACACAAATATCCTTATTTATGGAATAGTAAGGGAAAAAAATAATGTAAGAGGAAAGATATGGGTTTGAACTTTTTCCTTAGATCAATTCACCCTTAATACTTAAAGCCTATTTATATGCTATACCAATGTTTGAATCTTTTCCCCTAACAATATTGTCCCTAACACTTGATGTCTATTTACATGCCATATTGATAACAGAAAATAATAGATTACTTATCTCCTTCCCTCACTAAACACGTGACATCCTTTTACTCTTTTAGTGACAAAAGGCTTTGAATCATAAAACTTCTCGTTAATCAATTATTATTATAGTTGTGAATTTATCTCAATCACATTCCGAAGCTGTATTGCTTCATTATCACCACATCTTTGAATGCATCTAAATACTAGTAGGCTTAATTTAGTTCCTTAGATTTCCTTCATTGCATTAGTTTAGAATAAAGCTTTACTATGATTTCTTGCCAAGACTTTTGAGTTACTCTTTATTATAGGTTAGATTTTTTCTTTTTTTTTTTGCTTTAAATTGATTTCTCTTTTGTTATTTTCCTTTGAAACAAACAGAAGGAAAAAAAAAAAAAAAGGAGGCTCCTTGCATTTACCTTAGACTTTCCATTTTCTTTTTATCATTTTTTCTCTTTATTTTTTTTTTTTAAAAAGGAAAATTCATTTAAACCCCATAAGTGTATGCGTAGAACTAGAAGTGTGGAATTATTGATCTTTGCCCCCAAGATTGACCGTACCTTTCATAGACTTAGCCAAGAACTCTTACGCTTGGCTATTAGTTTAGAATAAAGCTTTACATATGAAGAAAGGTTGATGGAGGTCCTAGAAGAACACAAGGAAACCATTGGGTAGATGATAGCTGACATTCAAGGGATTCATCCATCTGTTTACATGCATCGAATTCTTTTAGAACTCGAGTGTAAGCCAGTGGTTCAACCACAACACTGACTAAATCTTACTTTAAAGGAAGTAATGAATAAGGAGGTCCTAAAACTCCTTGATGGTAGGATTATCTACCTTATCTCAAATAGTAAGTAGGTGAGTTTGGTATAGGTGGTGCTAAGGAAGATAGGTATGATAATGGTAGAGAATGAGAAGAATGAGTTAATACCTACTCGACAGTAACAAGATGGAGGGTTTGCATTGATTGTTGGAAGCTAAATGATGTAACTCTAAAGGATCATTTCCTATTACCTTTCATTGACCAAATGTTGGGGAGGTTGGCAGGGTACATATATTATTGTTTTCTTGATGATTATTCAAGGTATAACTAGATACACATTGTTCTTGAGGATCAGGAGAAGATGACCTTCCTTTATCTTTATGGAAAATTTGCATTTAGGCAAATGCCTTTTAACCTATGCCTTTTAGCCTATGTAATGCATTAGCTACTTTTTAGATATGTGTGGTGGCAATCTTCTCAAACATGATTGAGAAATACATTGAAGTTTTCATGTATGACTTCTTGTATTTGGTTCTTCTTTTGAGAATTGTCTTGATAATTTATTACCTGTGCTTCAGTTTTGTAAGGACACCTACCTAACCTTAAATTGGGAGAAATGTCACTTTATAGTGCAAGAAGGAATTGTATTAGACCATAAGATTTATCATAAAGGAATCGAAGTGGATAAGGAAAAGGTTGAAGTGATATCAAAGTTGCCTCCACTAGTGAATGTAAAGGGAATACGAAGTTTCCTGGGACATGTAGGATTCTGTAGGAGGTTTATTTATGACTTCTCAAAGATCACAAAACCTTTGTGTAATTTGTTCGAAAAAGAAACTCCATTTATGTTTGGTAAGATGTGCCTTAAGGCATTTAAGCTACTAAAGGAGAAATTGACCACTACATTAATAATTGTAGCTCTTGATTGGAAATTGCCTTTTGAACTCGTATGTAATGCTATTGATATAGCAAAGGGTATTGTGTTAGGTTAGCGAAGGGATAGAATGTTCTAAGTGATTTATTATGCAAGTAAGATGCTTAATGATACTCAACATAATTATGCCACTACGTATAAGGAGCTACTTGCTATAGTATTTGCTTGTGACAAGTTTAGATACTACCTTATAGGTCCTAAGGTAATTGTTTGTACTAACCACTCAGCATTGAAGTACTTATTGGCAAAGGAAGATGCAAAGCGAAGGCTAATTAGGTGGATTTTACATCTATAAGAGTTCTATCTCAAGATTTGAGATGAAAAGGACATTAAAAATCTAGTAGTTGATCATCTTTCAAGGATTGTAAATGAAAAGGATGAGTTACCTATCAATGAAGTATTCCTTGATGAGCATTTGTACTTAGCTTCATTTACAGATCTACTATGGTATGCTACTATTGTTAACTACTTAGTCAGTAGCATATTACCCTATGGGATCTCTTATCACTAGAAGAATAAATTCTTATCTAATGTTTAATACTACTTTTGGGATGACTTGTACCTTTTTAAGAGTTATACTGACCAAGTAATTAGGTGATGTGTTCCTGAGTGTAAGTAGGCTAATATTCTTCATCATTGTCACTCTTGAGAGGTTAGTGGTCATTTTGGTGTTAAAAGGACCATAGCTAAGGTCTTATAGTTTGGATTTTACTAGCTAACCCTTTTTAAGGATTATAAGACTTTTGTTTTGGCTTGTACTCAATGTCAATGATCTGAAAACATTTTAAGGAGACATGAGATGCCACAAAATGGAATCCTAGTGATTGAATTATTCGATGTGTGGGGGATTGATTTCATAGGACCATTCCCTACATCTTTTTCAAACAAGTACATCTTAGAGGCAGTTGACTACGAGTCTAAATGGGTCAAAGCCTTTCAAACAATTACATCTTAGAGGCAGTTGACTATGTATCTAAATAGGTCAAAGCCATTGCTCTCCTAACCAATGATTCCCAAGGTATATTTAGATTCTTGAAAAAGAACGTCTTCACTATATTTGGGACACTACATGCTATCATTAGTCATGGGGGTACTCATTTTTGTAATAAGTAGTTTGATAACTTGCTTACTAAGTATGGAGTGAAACATAAGGTGGCAACACCTTATCACCTCTAAACAAGTGGTTAAATTAAGCTTTCTAATCGGGAGTTAAAGCGAATCTTAGAAAAAATAGTCAATGCTTCTCATAAGGATTAGTCGTTTAAGCTTGATGATGCTCTTTAGGCATACATGATTGCTTATAAGAATCCAATTGGAATGTTCCCATGTAGAATAGTTCTTGGTAAAGCATGTCATCATCCAATGGAGTTAGAACATAAGGCTTACTGGGCCATAAAATTTTTTTAATTTGATAGAGATGCTACAGGGAGCCACCGGTTACTCTAACTAAATGAGTTAGAGGAGTTTCAGAATGAGGCATTCAAAAATGCTAGAATTTATAAAGAAAAGACCAAACGATGGCATGATAAGAACATTCTTCATCAAGAGTTCCACATTGGATAAAAAGTATTGAAGTATAACTCTCGATTGAAATTATTTCTTAGCAAATTGAAGTGTAGGTGGTTAGGACCATTTGAGGTTACCAAAGTTTTTCCTTATGAAGCTGTTGAGATAAAAGGCAATAGAGGTGCTCCATTTCGAGTTAATGGATATTTACTGAAACATTACTTTGAGGGGGAAATTTTTGGTGAGCAACATTAGGTCATGGGTCTAAGTGACCCAGCTTAAGTTAGAAAAGGAATTCAAGCTAAAGACTTTAAACCAAGCACTCAGTAAGAGGCAACCCACTATCTCTTTACTTTTGTTTCATTACTGCTTTTATTCACTACTATTTTTATTGATGTCTTTAGTGTCTTTGATCTTTTTGTTAAGTATGTAAGCTATAGGATTTTGTTTAGCTGAAAATGGCAGGATCATGTTTAAAGTAGGCAGGGAAATTTAACCAGTGAGTCACTTATCACCTCAAGGGAGTCCTATTTCTTACCCTTCTTTATGCTTTTATTTTGTTTAACAATGAGAATATTGCTTATCCTAAAGTTGGGGTTGAGATATTTGTTTTGAAGTTGAGGTAATAGAGATGAATTGAAGTGTGATATATCTTGATGTTGGCTAGCTATTATACTTTTAGTCCTTATGAGTTGTTATTAGATAATTTTGCACTTTTTGCACTTAAATTTACATTGTTACATGAAATACCATTATTGCACATATACATTTAAATCAATTTGCATTTCTATAGAAAGGCAGCTTCATGGTTAATTTTTTTTTTTTTTAATATTTGCACTTAATCATATTTGATCATTTATGAACTCTTAACACTTAGTTGGAGTTGAATTGTGAAACCAATGTTGGATTTAGTTATGTGTTATTTAAACTTTGATTAAAGGCTTGGAATTAGGGTAGTACCACTAATTAGGAGTTAAGTGCTTATATTTTTAAGCTTACTTTGATGTATATTCATCCTTTAGAAGTTTTAAGAGCATTACAATTCATAATAAATAAACAAATGAAACTTGTTTCTTGAAAATCCCTTGGAAAATCTAAAATAGATGGAGGCCTAAAAAAAAAAAAAGTTGCAAATAAGTTGGTTAAGTTAGTAAGGATTAGTCTTGATTCTTTAGAAGAGCAAGATTCTTTCCTATTGTCGATGTAAGGAGAAGTTGGCATGGATTCACCTTGGTTCGTTAGAAAAGTGAGGTTCGAATTCCATTACCAATGGACTAAATAATAATAACAATAATTGTGCTTAAATAAATAATGGAGCAAGCCTAAGGTCGTCTAGCCTAAGACTTACTGACAAATGAAACTACTCCACCAAAAAAAAAAAAAAAAATTGATCAAGAGATAGGTAGATGTAATATGCATTTATCTTAAATTATGATGCTTATAGAGTGGAAGAGGGAAGTGTATACATTTTAGTTAAGTGTATAAGTATGGATGACTCTCTCTTAGTTAGTTTATGTTATTTATGATTTCAATTTTATGAATCTATGTTTATATGATATGGTAAAACTTTATCTCACATAAATTAATTGTTGAACTCTGGTATTATAGTGTTACTAGTGCATTTAATATAGGATTGAGTGAATGTGTGCAATAGAAAGTTGTAATAACTTGAATTTGATGAAATAGAATGCAAAATTGATAAAAGAGATGCTTGTTTGCTGTCTTGAATTGAGAATATGTGCAATTTATGGTTGATTTTCAATGTAACAAAGTAGTTAATATAGTAGTACTTATCTTCAATTATTTTTATTAACATATGCTTTGCTTGAGGACAAGTAAGAGTTTAAGTTAGGGATAATTGATAAATGTGTATTTTTACACACTTATTATATTTTAAATCCTACACCTTCTGTGTAATTTATAGTACTTTCATTGATTTATTAATATAAAAATAATAAATTATATACTAGATGGATCAATAAGGTAAATTGATGAAAAATTATCCTAAACAAGACTTAAATGATTTATATTATGCTAATATATATCTTTTTCATCCCGATTATAAACCATCTTAATATTTGTATTTTTGTATTTGTGATAGAAAAAATATGTGAAACTAAAAAATATATGTACATTTTATCACAAATGCAGAGCACGGATCAAGATTTGCAGCGTAAGGCAAATGAATTGAGCTTTATTGTCAAATTGAATGCCCATTAACCAGGAGCAATCTAATAGATAATTGCAATTTGCAATTAACGTGGGACCATTGTTTCGTACATTTCTCAACTTTCCAAAAACAAGTTACAATAAAGTGAAGATGGGGCTACCTTAGGCAAACAACACACGACCATTACCTTCCCTCAATTACGATGAAACAGTGTGTGAAAATGCAATTACCATGCTGTAGGACCCCTATTATAAAAATAAGTTGAGACCAATTCATGTAATGTCTGAGCATTGCATTATATCAGAAATTTTAGGAAACAAACCGGTCATTTACGTGGCCATCATGGATTCCAATCACCCCATGTTGGAAATTGTAACACACAAAATCAATGCAGTCAAGGATATGTGTCAAAAGTTATCAAATAAAGAAGCCAAAAAAATGAGTTGGGAAGGGATATAAAAGTGAGGAGAGACAGAAAGAAGGGATGAGAGTATATGGGGAAATTTTATACCAAGAGCAGCTGTGGAGGAGTTTTACGAAGAGTTTGAGAAATTCAGAGATTCACCAAAATAGAAGACGGATTTGTGCTATTAGAATTTATTCGAGTTCTTTCAGTCTTTTGCTTTAAATATATTATCATGTTTCATGAATTCTCTTGTATAACTTCTATAATTATCATAAACTAAATTTATATTATGGGATTTTGACATAATTGATAATTTGATTAATATATGATTTTACTACATATTACTATTTAATTAGTTGTAACTTTTAATTATTCTGTTTTCACGATTCATAATTTTATTGTTTGGCTAGCAATACTTTTATGAATAGAATCTGAAAAACTCAAAAGGAAATGGATAGTTCGTATGAGATCGAAGCTAAATAAATTTAATTGTAGTTATGGATATATGCTCTTTAATTAATTTTAAGATTTACATATTTAATGCAATTGATATTAATCTTTGTGACATAGAAATATATATGCATTTTAATATTAATTAGAATAGTAATATTTGTAAAAGAAATTTACTATTTAACTGAAGATTATAGATGAATTACTCAAAAGAGATGTTTTTGCTATAGTTAGGACAATAGCAACTCAAAAGAGAAGTGAGCCCTTAAATCTAATTAAAAACCAACTAATTGGCCTTAACATATTTTATAACATATTTTAGAAATATATGTTAACTGATTAGATGATAGCATAGTCGAAATCCTATGCAATTGACTTGGTAAAATTCTCCATTTATTGCTTTCCTATTTTAGTTAAGTTTCCAATCTTTATGGATACAACCTGATCTCATCAGTTCTTTTTATTACTATATATGCGATCTAATATACTTGCTAGTATAAATTGCACTTTTTAAAGTCTACACATATCAAAACTACAGGGAGCCAAAAATGAGTCTACAAAACTTTACTATAGTAAACCACTCTAAAGATATAAGGAAAACAACTAACATGAAAGTGTCTCTAATCACGAGCCTTGAATATCTACTATCTAAGTGCCATATTTCCTTAAATTATCCTTTCACTTCCTACGAGAATCTTCATTAATGAGCTAAAGTGCCATATTTCCTTAAACTGTCCTTTCACTTCCTATGAGAATATTCATTAATGAGCCATAGTTACGTGCATTGATATCTTCATTGAATTCCATGCTACTTTGATTGTTGATGAACAACAAAATATAGGAGTTTAGATTTCCTAACATAATCTTAACTTAGATTTTCATAATAGAACAAGAGATAAACTAATAAAAATTATTGATTTTCAACTAGCTTTCAAAGAATTTAATTGGATATTGTCAAATGAGGAGAAAAATAGGGGTAGACGAAAACCTAAAAGACATATTTAAGCCTTTCACAACATGAACTGTGACTATCAATTAGCCAGCATGGGATACAAAGAACAATTATGTAAGTAAAGAGAAAATATGGTGCAAGAAAAGCTAGATAGGGGCTCAGCAAATTTGAACTAGTTTCAAATGTTCTTATCTTCTTAAATCTCAAATTTAGTTGCTCAAGGATCTAATCATTCACTGTTGGTCTTGAAGACATCCAAAGCTGAATTAGAGGGAGCTAAATTTTCATATTTAAACAAAGTTAGCTCTGTGATGAAGGATGCAAAAATGTTTTAGTGAGAAATTGCGAGATTAATCTTCAACTTGCTAGTATAGAGGGCTTAGTGGTGAAATTATCTACCTGCAAGAGAGCTCTATTAGACTAGAGGTGAGAAAACCCATTAAATGACTAAAAGTTAATTATCGAGTTATTCAACTAGCTTCAAATTAAATAAAACAAGACTATTGACTTAGCAGATGTATAAGAAGAGAAAAAGGCTAAAATTGGAGCTACAATAGGTATTAGATAAAGAGAAGATGTTTTTGCACCAAAGGGAACAACTAAATTAGATAAACTGTTGTGATAAAAAGATGTGTTCTTTCATTAAACTACCCTTCTTAGAAGAATCAGAAACAAAATTTTGGGAATAAAAGTTAAAGGGTATACTTAGGTTAGAAAGTGAAGAGCAGGTTGTGAAATAGAATATCATCTATTATGACTACCTTTTTAAAAGTAATATAATGCTACAATGAGTTTAGTGCTAGATGAAATAGAGCCGAGAATAACTAATGAGATGAATGGGAGTTTGATTGATGTAGTAAAGAATGAAGTGAGATGGGCAATTGTGCAATTAGGCTCTTTAAAAGTTCTAGGTCTAGAAAAATTGAATGGCATCTTTACCAATTTGATTATCATATGCTTAAAGATTGCTTAATTAAATCAATCAAGAAAATTTTCTTGTTATTTATATGCCCTATATATTCAATGAAATAAATCTAATTCTCATTCCCAAAGTTAATTATCCTAAATCGACAACTTAGTTTTGACCTATAAGCCTCCATAATTTATCATATGAGGTTATCCAAATGATTGTGGCTCATAGTTTTAAACCATTTCTTGATATTATAATATCTTAAAACTTAGACACCTTTATCTTAAGTAGACTCATTCAAGATAATGTAATCATAGCTCATGAAATCTTCTAAGATCTAAAAATGAATAAAAATAACAAGAACTATGCTTATGCAATAAAAATATATGTAATGAAAGCTTATGGTAAAGTGGAATGAAATTTTTAAGGATAGTTGATGGAAAAAAATAATTTCCATAGTATTTGGATCTAGTAATTTTTTGTGTTAAATTGACGGCTTATAATCTCATAATGTATGGAAAGTGAGTCGGTAAACTTTGATATGCTTAAATCATTGCTTTAAAAATAAAAACATATATTTATACTAACAAGTTCACTAGGTTGTATATATAGTTGTAGATAAAGTTTTGTAGTAAATAGGTTGAAGGCCTAAATTAACACGATTGAGGCTTAAGCCAAATTTCAAGAGCCCAATCTAAGTACAATTTCATCTCACCTACTATAAATATGTGACAAGACCAAGTAAGAGAGGCTCTTTGTCACTCTTTCTCTCCAACTTTTATCTTTATAATTTTACTCTCACAAAAAGAGACTAGTTTAAGTATTGGAGTGGTAGCGTCAAAGCACTCTTCTGCACCCCATTCCAACTAGTTTCTATTTTTCAGGTTCCTACATCCTGAAGTGAGAATCAAACATTAATAATTAGCATCGTCTATGGAACTGAGAAAAAAAACAAGACACAATTATATTTTTTAATGATTCTCCAAATGAATGCAAAGAGATATTTCTTCCCTTTTATGAATTTTTCTAAATCTGGTTTGTTTGCTTGACTTTCTCTATTTCCTTTTGAAATCCAGGCAAATTTGTTCATAGTTTATTAGTTTATCTTAGCTTAATGGATTTCTTTTCTCTTCTCTTCCAAATCTAGGCGTGGTTACTTCTTTTCTTTATAATTTCGTGGAAGTTGCTGTTGGTGTCTTTATTTCTACAGACAGTTTCTTTGAGCATCCAATTATCATATTTTTAAAGACTTGCTCATACATGAACATTGAAAACTGTCTCTTTAACTGCCATCGAGCCACACATGAAAGAAATTGACATTTCATCTAAGATAGCCTGAACCACTACATAATTGTCGGTGACTCCGTGTATAACTGTCCGTGATATGTCGAGTGAAGCAAGGATTATACTTCTTTGCCTTTCATTTTATTTGACATACAGGAGAAGCTGCTAGAATGCTTAGCAGAGCAACATTGGTATGTTACTAATGGATCCTTCTTAGAGAGGACTTTTTTGACAAGAGCCACATTATTACCATGGGGAAGCAGTTTGTAGGAGTTGGGAGGAAATTCATCCACAAGAATCAAATTTATAGGGGAAGTCCGGGCTGCTCATCCACAAAATTCCGAGCTCCAACTCGCTTTCCTCACACTCGCCAAGTTATCTCGAGCGTTCAAAGAATAGCAGCCGCCCAATGCCGACTCCCATTCCTGAACCAAACTCTACCGTGGAAGGCAGAATTGAGCAATGTTAAAAAGCCGAGAATACCGAAAGGTCGAGCCATGCAACCGAACATCCGAAGCAAGTAAAGCTTAGTAATGTCGCTTGACGACCCGAGCAGAGCAATAGCAAACCGCGCTCGCAAAATCCGAGCTCCATAATTTGAGTTAACTCGGCAACTTCACCGAGCTACTAAATGTGTACTGCTGTGTACACCGTGTTCCTTTTAAGCATGCCGAACTTGCCATCATATGTAGAAAAGGACCGAGCTATTCATTTGAACTTTCCCGAGCTGTTGTGATTCCAAAGCTACCGAACAACTTACTTTAATAGGTCCGAGCTAATTACAATGATTCCCACATCTGGTCCGCAATATCATCTGGGCTTCATTGGACAATGGAGGATCTATAGTAACAGGATAAGTAATGGAAGTCGGTCCGATCTCGCAAAGCCAATTGCGTGAGAATTGTCTCCTAGTTCACAAAAGTCACTATTGTGTGAGGATAATAATTATAACGCCTTTTTCGGTCAGAGTATCGATGGCATAAAGCGGTTATATGGCAGAACTTCCTATCACATTTCGGATGCCATCATGGATGCTTCTGTTTGCTAATGCCCGTGGTCGAGCTATCCTCCCCATCAAACAAGAAGAACTGGCCGAGCTTTGTATGGCACAATTTTCTGACAAAACAACACTTGACCGAGCTTAGCATAAAACCATGCTTCACATCAGCTTCATCCCCGAGCCAAACACAGAACAAGCCGAATAGGCGCAGACTTCAACGACAGAACTGCAACACACTCCAGACCAGCCAACGATACCGACGTTCTACAATTTCTCGATTTAACCTCCTTCAATAATATTTTCAAATTTAATGCCATAGAGGACCATCCCTGTTTGAATGGAGCTCAACTAGTATAAATAGGGGGTTGTTCTTCACTTTCGATCAATAATCTCCTCTCCATCTTCTCTCTATAAGCTCAACCCTTCTCTCTCTCTTTCTCTATGTTTGACAACCTTGAGCTTTTAGCCTCTAAATTTAAAGTTTCATAACATTATCCAATTTATGTAAATCTTTACAATGAAGTTGGAAAAATTAGAGGAAATGACCTAACCAAGTCCATTTCTCAAAATAAAATATATAAAGGATGTTATTTAATAAACTATAAATTAATTGGTATTGCTTGCTGTTTGTAGGAAACTCCAAATTCTTGTTTTAAAATACAACGAGGTTCAAGAGATAATTTATTCAACTTGGTAAACCAATGGCTTCAATTGAAAATCCACATAAAGAGTAGTATTTAATATGTACATATGATACTTGGTGTACTTATATACAAAGAATATGTGTAAATATATCATTGAGAGTATTGAAGCCTAATTAAATTATCTACTCCACCTAAGTTATGCGTTGGCTGTGTAGTATTCATAGGGAATTCTGAGTGATTGATAAATTTGAATATGGTGATATGGCACTTATACCTAAAACTACAATGTATTGGCTGAGGATGATGGATATATTTTGGGGCTTTGCTTCTTCCTCACTATTGGACAGCCTAATTTTTCTTTTGATGGAGGATGAGATAAATTTCCTGGGAATGAATTAAACGAGCATGTGGCAGCTGCTCCTACTTGAATGACTTATCTACTCAAGTTAAAAAACTAAAGTCACTTAGCAGGTTAAAATATATAGGATGGGAATACGTTGACACTTGGGCGACAGTTGAGAAAAAATCATTGGACCGTTCCATGCTTTTTCTAGCTGTATATGGTGTGTGTGGAATCCAACAAAGAGGAGGGTATAAGAAGGATTAAATTATATACGTTGAAATTTCAACTTCACCACTTCTATTTCTTTTAGTTGGAACAACTCCTCTACTTGAAATTTTGTCAAAGGCTACTAAAGAACATAGGTGGAAGTTGCACCGGTGAATTTGAATTGAAGCCAAAAAAATATCAAACCAAGCCTATTATTTCCTAAGAGTTCAAGGTAAGTACTTCAGAATAGAAATACTAATGAAAATTAGTTGATATTGTATTGATATGGCATAAAATGGATAATTCATAATGTTTATGAAAAGCATAAATTTACAACGACTATTTTGAAATTGGATGAGGTTTACGAAAAGGATCTTTCAATATATGATTGAAACATTATTATATATAGTTAACTACATTTCACTTTGACATGATAAACATAATATAAGTAGAAAGTAATTGTACATATACATGTTCCACCTTTTTGTTTATAAATCTATTTTGATTACACAACATGAAAGCAATTCTATAAGATATTAGTGACACATATATATATATATAGGTAGTTAGTACATAAATACACGCACATAGGTTCATACATTAATATAGAATAGAAAGTATGCTAACGACCATAAGTGATCTTTAAGGCATTGGACATTGCTGTTATTTAATGGTATTTACTAATAGGCACATATATCACACACACAAACATATATATATGTGTGTGAAAATGCTATAAGACTATATATCTCCTTACGTTAGTGTACCACATGAGAATTACCTATTTATACTTACATTGTTGCGGAACATATAGAGTATAGCGTAAAAGTGTCATTCGAAGGGAATATTAATATGTTTAATGCTATAGTAAAAAACAAAGTTATAAATGAATTATGTAAATTAATATGTCCATGATCTTCCTAAGCCTTAAAATACTGTTGCAACATATATTAGGGCTTCAATACAAAGGAGAACACAAAAATATAGAGAGCACCAAAATCAAATAAGAAACATATATGACTACTAATATTTGATATAAAAATAACTAGTAACAATGAATAGTAAGTATGTTGTTATAGGTATAACAATATAATTATATAATTGAAAGTAATGTTTCACTTGGAAAATTTATGTATACAATATGTGGACTAAAGCTTGTAGATTAAGAGAATAGCATTAGCCAAGGTGAGTAATCTTGTTTACAAGATTGCTCCTTTTCTTTTGTAACAATATTGTATAAGGTGTTATACCCTTTTCTATAAATTCCCATGTCATATGGTAAACTCAATAGTATGGTTATAAATACCCCTTTGATAAGCCATTGTAATTAGTTCATCTTCTTCAATTAATAAAATATTGACCATTTTCCCCTCTTTATGAGAACTCCTCTTTGTGAGATTGAAAATCCCAACTCATATCAATCTCTTATGCAAGGATTGTACGACGAGAAACCTAATAACTTGGACCAATGAGTCACATCCAATAAACCACTAATCGTATAGTGCTTAAGTGCTATGTTGTCACGCCCCAAAGTAGTAGAGTCATAATAGTCTCGTCATGCGGATTATTCTAGCATAGAAGTTAACATTACAGTTAGTATTTTAGATTTGATTCACATAAGGCATATATAACTAATCCGCTTTGAAATAAATAGTTCATAAATTAAACATGTTACTTTTCTACAAAAATATGAAAAATACATACTATTACTTAGATATCTTAAGTAGTTTTTCTAAGATTCAGTAACCTAATCTTAATTCATTTAAGTAATACATAGATTGATATAAAAAAGAAAAAAGAAAAAACTTAAAAGTTATGACCTAAACTTTGAAAGTATGACTGATCTTCAGTTTTATATCCCTAGTCCCCTAGGATTCACTAGTTGCTAGTTTTAGAGTAATTATTAGTCACTTCTTAACTAACTCCTACAACAACATCTATAGTGATGTGAGTAATTAATAACTTAGTAAGTTGGGTTGGAAACTTAAAACTATACATAAAATATAAATAGGGTTATCAACTAAATTAATTAAACGCAATAAATGTACAAGCTAATGTCATTACATGACATTATCCAGTTTGTTGTGAGATTACAGAAATTACAGCCACTCTAATTTGGGTTAAGGAGTTTCCATATTTATGTAATAGCTTACGACCAAACCCAAGCTTGTACCATAGAAACACCGCTCCTCTTACGACTACCTTTAAACCATGGACTTCACCCTTGCCACGACCTTCTCTTCTATTACTTAGTTCGACTAAGGATAAATAAGGGACTCATTATACTCTCCAGCGTTATCCCTTTCCTAGGTATCGGTATTTAGCGACAAAACCCTAATAGGTTGCTATGTAAGTCTAATTTAGAATTACAAGTCATATATTTAGTTAGATTCGGTTTAAGGTATTCAATCATTTCAAACAAATCACACAAACACAAGTAAAAGGAGTAAACCAGAATCATATCATCAAACTCAAAAACAAGCAAATATAGTCTTGTACATAATCAACTATCTAACAAACATAATTAAGTATAATATAAAGCCTTCAAGAATTATAAATTAATACTTCAAGATACAATAACGTATTAATCATAACTTATTTGGACTCCTCGCTTGCTCACTCAATGTATAACTTGCGTAGGCCATCGAACATAATCCTTATAATATAAATGTTGTTTTAGTTTCCACATAACTGTCATAGATAGGTTTTGTTTTGAAATTCCTATTGCTATTTTCAATTTAGAGTTTTATTATACCTAATTATTCAGGTTTTTAAGTTTCTTATGATTATTCTTAATTTAGGCTAAGTTTTAGTTTAATTTCCAAATCGGTTTCAAAATCAGGTTCTAATTCAATTTCTAATTATGAGTTTTATACGCAAACCTTAGGAACTCATTTCAAATCATTATGTGAAGTTAATCATATTTCACTTAAGTATCCTAAATCTCCGTTTTAGCTCCTAACTAGTGTTCTAGTCATATGGTACACTATATTCTTAATTTAACTATCGAATTAGTTTTCGATGTGAGAATAAACTGTATTTTCCATATAATTATATAAATTCAGCTTCTAAATCAAATTTATATTATATTCCTAATATTATCATACCATTAGTTTTTACCTTATATTTTCTACCTATTTAATTCCTACATACATATATTATGTATTATTATATATTATACACTTATATCACCTATCTAACACTTCTAACATTACATATATCATTTTTCATCATCCAACAACATATCAAAATGTCTAATTATATAAAAAATCAGAATTTATACCCAATTAACCCTAAATCACAAAAATTAACTTAAAATATACCATTTTACCTATTACACATATATTACACAATACACATAATAATTTTATCAGATATTAATATCCTAAAATACCTAATTATATACTAAATCAATAGTTATCTATTTAATTACTAAATTAACCTAAAATCACCCATTTTATATATCATTTTAAAGCCTAAAAATTATCTAAAAATTTTGAACATAGATTTCTATAAAATCTCTTCAAAGCACTATTTTAAATACTCTAAATAACCTACATAAAAATTTTCAGCTCAAAACTACATTATTAAGGTTATTTATTTCTAAATAAAAAATAAACTTAGATTTAAGGGTTTCTTAAACATTATATATCATAGGACCTAATTTTATCAAAATAATATTTTTCCTAAAAACTATTTATAAAAATATCTCAAAAATGCTAAATTTAATAATTTTTCATAATTATTTAATATTTTTAATAAATAAAACAAAATCGAAGGGAAAGATCGGACTCACTGACATTGATTGCTCTAGCCATCGTCAGCCACCACAACCTCACTAGCCATTCTTGTCATTGCTACCACCATCTAGTGGTGGTGCCTGTCGGCTTTCAGGTGGCCATCTGTTATAGTTTCCCCTTATAACCCCTATTTATACACTAATTTTCTAATTTTTTGTAAATTTAGTTTTTTCTCTCTTCTCCCCTCTCCTTAATTTTTTCCAAATTCACAACTAATCAAAATGAATTATGTTTAATGATTTCTGAATTTATAGACGAGTTTAGGGCTTGCTTTGATTTTTAAAGGGCCAAGTGCTCCCTATCCTTTTCCAATTTCACTTTCCATTTGGCTAAATTTTATTGGTTCACTTTTTCTTCTTCAATTCTAACTTGCCATGCCTCATTTCTAGAATTCTCTTCACTTTTTCATATTTTTCTTTAATTATTTAGTATTATTTTAACATATTTTGAGAGTTTTAAATAATTTCGTGTACTTTTACTTATATGTAAATACATATATGGTATAAATAAATACTCCTAAATATTATTTATATTGTTTTATAATTTTTAGTGTGTATATAATTTATATCCATCGATTTGTTAGTTATTGGGACTTGTTTTATACATTTCTAATAAATAAGGAGTAATATGTATATAATTCAATATTATAATAATTAATTATTTTATTATTTATTTTCCTAAATCTAAACTTATAGGATTACTTTTACTAATATTCTTAATTTCATCATAAAATTTAGACTTGATCATCCTAAACTTTACTGATCAAGCTTTGAACATCAGTTTATGGCGCTTACATATGTCATACCCACTAAGTAGCTCATGATTTACTTACATCTTAACCAAAATTTTGCCAAAATTGATTTTTCTTTTTTTTTTTTTCAATAGTTTCGAAGGACCCATCCATGCTATGATAAGACCTAGTCATAGTCTTATTGCATGTGTTGTCAATTGTTGTGTTATGCTTTATATCACATCATCTTGGTATAAGGGCTTAAAATTCTTAGTATGGTTGTATGCTATGTTATTGAGCAATGAGTATTCTTAAGCAATGTTATGTGTTAGAAGTTTGAGTTTCAATCATTGGTTCAAAGTGCTTGAAGTTGTGCAGTGTTCTATTGTGCTCTATTTTCATTTCTTAAACCGGGATAAAGAGTTGTAGCGTAAGAAGATAGCCTGTCATTGAAGTATTTGCAGTTGTGTATAGCATCGTGTTAATGTATTACCTTTGTTTCTTTGAATAAAGTAGGGAGGTGGTGTTGTAGATAAATGAGAAGCTACGGTTGCAGTATTGTGTACGTACATTTGCTCTATTGCTGTAATAGTAATGGTGGTTACCAAATAGTAGTTATCGTGCAAACCATATCTATGTATTGGTTTTGTTGTTGTATTGGGTGTAGTGGCTGTTGGAGTTGTTGGTAAAGAAAGAGAGCGTTGTGTCATGTTATTAGGTGAATTTGATAGATCTAAGTGTGAACACTATAGTTGGTGGCAATGACAGTGATGCACTTAGAAAAGGTAGTCATATGGAGTAAACCTTAAGGTCCATAGGCAAGCGGATGAACCACCTCACCAAGCTCCTAAAGAACATGTTCATTGTTATGCAACGAGAAGCCATAACTCACATTTAAAGGAGCTCATCGAGTTGATGGCCAAGTTAATGGAGTAACCTTAAAGGAGCCTTAAGCAAAATATAAGGTTAACTAGCCTAACACTAATGTTAGACGAAGAAGAGAAATTTACCTAGCTCACTATACTCTAGCTGGAGGAGTTGAATGAAGAGTCAATAGGAAAGTGAAAGTAGTAGAGGAAGAAGATAGTGATGGTGAAGAATTCTTTAAACTTGATGAAAGACCTTAATGATCACCCCGAGGTGGTAAATTAATAAGTTGATTATCCTATTTAGAACCCTTAAGATAGACTAGATTGATAAGCTTACTAAAGAATCATCCTCCATGATGTTGATGAAGTTGAGAAGGAGTTTAATGAGGATTTTTATAAGGAAGAGCATGTTGACCAAGCTCCTAAAAGTATCATTAATGTGAGAATTCAAATTCTGAGCTTCCCTAAACATGGTAGTGCTAATGAGTATTTGAACTAGAAAGAGAGATTACAAAAGTTGTTCAAATGCAATCAATACACCAAAAAAGATAAGATTAAACTTGTCGCTATAGAGTTTACTGGATACATCAGTATGTGGTGGAAGAAGTTGCATATGATGCAAAGAAGGTGATATGTAGCGAGATGTAAAGGGGGTTTTGATGGTGAATATATATGGATATCATGCACCAAGACACAAACAAAATCAGGAATTGAGCTAGAAATAAGGTTCAATATAACTCACGAACATTAAATGTCACTTGAGTTTCAAATGAGAGGTTAGATATGACTCATTAACTCGCTCAAATGAGGGGTTCACCATAATCTTAAGGTCAAGATCAATAAGAACATAATAAAGATTAAAGAGTTAATCAACACTTAATAATGTTATATGCTAAGTTATGAGATTGGAACTTGACAAGGAGAATGAGCAGTATGAGAATTTATTCCATACTACAGATAAGGTAAGAGATTAATTATGTGCATTAATAATTGAAGGTAGAAGTTGCATGAATGTTGCATCCATGAGTTTAGTTAAGGAATTACAATTGCTAACCTCTCCACATCCTAAGTAGTACAAATTACATTGGTTGAATGAGAAGGTTCTTACATGTTTCATGCTAAGTATTACTACCAATTCTAGTTAGGAGTTATAACGATAAAATCTTGTGTGATGTGTTGCCAATGTGTGCTTCACACATTTGTTGATAGTCAGTTTTCATTCAACTTACAGTTGTCCTTTCATCGGTCGAGAAGCTAGGTAATCAAATCTCTCGGCATTCCTACTCTTTAGAAGACACTTGGCAATTATGCCGAGTAGAAGAAACACCCCTAGTTTGAATTCAAATCTATAGTGTGGATAATTATCATAAGTACGGTTATATTTTACAACCGCTTACTATCTCTACATATTAGGAGAGATGTCAAGTTAAGAGCGCTCCATATGTCTTAACAGTTATCTCGACAACTACCTTAGACACAACAACCATCTATAAATACCGAAAAGAAACTTGGTAAGAGCTCTTCAACACTTCTTATTCTCATACTTAATATACTAAATCACCATTCTAACTTAGGCATCAGAGTAGCCACACCAAACTGGCCCTAATACTAAGTATTTTACTCTCTTTTGCAAGACTATTTCCTAACCCCTAAATTCATCAACAACATTTGGTGCTGTTTGTTTTTCTCTAAACATGATTACATGGCTAGAACTAGGATGACACGAAGTGCAGGGGCTGGTACTTCCTCCTAACAACGTGAAGGAGGGAGTCGACCTGGTGATGAACAACTATTGGCTTGACTCGAGCAGCTCTATCTTGATTTAGCTAAAGAAAATTTCAAGCTAAACAAAAAGCATGAACAAATCCTTTACCTTCTCCATAAAAGTTTTCACCTGAATCAAGAAAAAGAGCATGGTGATGATGATGCCAACAGTACCAATGATTCCATTTATTCACCTGAATTGCCATGTTGATAGTCAGTTTTTGCTTAACTTACACTCATCCTTTCATCGACCGAGAAGCTAGGTAATCAAGTCTCTCAACATTCCAACTCTTTAGAAGATACTCAATAATTATGCCAAGTAAAAGAAATGCTCCTGGTTTGAATTCAAATCTATAGCACGAATAGTTATCATAAGCACGATTATATTTTACAACCACTTACTATCTCTACATATTAGGGGAGATATTAAGTCAAGAGTGCTCTACATATCTTAACAGTTATCTCGGCAACTGCCTTAAACACAACAACCGTCTATAAATACCAGAAAGAAACTTGGTAAGAGCTCTCGAACACTTCTCATTCTCATACTTAATATATTAAATCACCATTCTAACTTAAGTATTGGAGTAGCCGCACCGGACTAACCTTAGTACCAAGTATTTTACTCTATTTTGCAAGACTATTTCCTGACCCCTAACAAAAGCTGAGAAAGGGAAGTGTAGCCTAAAATTTAGATACTTCAGGTATATATGAAACTCGCGCTCTCGTGGAAAGCATACTCTCTCCCCATCTCTCAACCTCCTCAAGTTCCATGTTCTAAGAAGATCTCTCTAGTACTGATTCTACTTTGTGATGAGAACTCTATCGACGGAACTAGCGGTTCCATCAAGAGAATCATGAAAGTAAGCTATTGTGTTGTATAAATACCTTACTGATGACCTCCCGTCCTTATCCTCAGGATAATTATCCATAGGAAGCTCGTTAATTCGAGCAAGTTTATCTTACCTTACCTCTATACTATCAGTCGAACTGCTCAAAAAATACGCCGCCTTGCTCCTATTTTTTTTGGGGGGGGGGGGCGTTGTGGCTTTAGTTTCTGTTGCCTCGAAATCAAACAAAACAAGTTGACGAGCAACTTTGCAAACCATACCTAGACAGTTTTATGAAATGAAATAACAGAAGTCAAAGAGTGAGATGCTGAAGATTTGAAAATGAACAAAAATTTGAGGTACAACTAAAGGAGTAAAATCTGATTGTGAACAGTACCTTATATATGGATGATCTATTCTCGTAACTACAAATCTGCTTTTGAAAGTCTTGATGTGTTGATATGATATTCCTGCAAATTGTTGACGCGTGTCTTGTGAAAGAAATCTAACGGCTGAAAACTTTCTGACAGTTATTAGGCTTACAATAAAATGATGACCTAGGTAACAGATGTCATTCCTACAGCTTTTTGGTTTCCTAAATGGGTGAGAGATTTGAAATGGCGATGTTTTGGCTGAGATATAATCTGTCTTACTTCCCATGTTACTCGGCATAAATCCAAAGAGTCTCTCGCCACTCAACGTCTATGGCAATATACATATACATAACTCCCTTTATCATCTATTCAAACATGGGAGTTAGGGGTAAATATTGATAGTCAGTTTTCACCCAACTTACACTCGTCCTTTTGTTGACCGAAAAGCCAAGTCATCAAATCTCTTGGCATTCCTACTCCTTAGAAGATGCTCAGCAATTATGCCGAGTAGAAGAAACGCTCTTAGTTTGAATTCAAATCTATAGTGTGAACAATTATCATAAGTACGATTATATTTTCCAACCGCTTGCTATCCTTACATATTAGGAGAGATGTTAAGTCAAGAGTACTCCACGTATCTTAACAATTACCTCAGCAATTGCCTTAGATATAACAACTATCTATAAATACCGGAAAGAAACTCAATAAGAGCTCTTGAACACTTTTCATTCTCATACTTAATATATTAAATCACTATTCTAACTTAGGCATTAGAGTGGCTGCATCGGACTGGCTCCAGTATCAAGTATTTTACTCTCTTTTACAGGACTATTTTCTGACCACTAAATTCATCAACAACAACATCTTACTTGGCTGACCTTAACTTTTTTATTGAAGAGTCATGTATGATGCATATAAAAACACTTACACATTCGAGAAGGATGGTCAACCTATTGCTCTTTTCCTAATGATGCTAACCATGCTAGTAATATGCAATCCAAGTTGAGCTAACAATCTAAGAAGACTCTAGTGATGAGTTGATCTAATTTGAGAGGGATTATGAGGTTAGATGAGCCGACCTTTATTTTTTTATTCAAGGATTGCTAAAACTAAGGGAATAAGGTAAATTAACTGAAGAGATCAAGAAGTCTACTCCCTAACAACAACTGCTAAGAGGATTAACCCCATTATGTGGGATAGAAATTACATTGAATTGTAGGCTAAATCCACTTTACCAAACCAACTAGCTTATAAGATGAATCTTGAGCAAACTGTCGGGCTGTAAAGGTAAGTGAATGAGCTTATCAAACGTAGCTATGTCAAGGAAAGCTTTAGTTTGTATACTATGCCTAAACTATTGGTGCTAAAAAAGGATGGAAGTTAGAGAATCTATATGGATCGCCGACTTGTTAACAAAATTACCATTAAGAATAGATATTTGATTCCTGTATCATATGATATGCTAGATGAGTTGCAAGGTGTGACGATGTTTTCAAAGGTTGACCTGAAGTAAAGATATCATCAAATCCACATGTGATAAAGAGATGTATAGGGCAAGCTCTTCTATTCTAATTCATGTTTTCTCCTGGCTATATGGTTCATCCAGGGGAGAGATCGAGCTTTAAGAAATAGTGAATGGTCTTATCAATACAAAAATGTATAACTCCCTAGGAATTTTAATTGCACTTATATTCATCACTTTAGGAATTGGATTTAAGCTTTCCCTAGCCCCTTCTCATTAATAGACTCCTGACGTATATGAAGGAGTGCGGTTTGTTTGATAAATTCCTACCTCTCTATCTATCTCTAAGATGTTTAGGATTTTCAAAACTCCATGAACATGTAGAAGAGAAATGTTATCCCCAGTCAGACTACGATAAAACTTTTACTTGTTTAAATAACAATTAAGGTAAAGTAAGGTCAAGAATAACAAATCTCTTTATGATAAACAAATCCATTTTGCAAGTTGGTTTTTACGGGTAATTCCTACAAAGGATCAGACTAAGACATTGGAAGATTGTCTTCAAGACAAGGCATGGGTTATATAAGTGGCTCGTAATGTCATTTGGTTTATTAAACACTTCAAGCACCTTTATGAGATTGGTGAACCATATGCTAAGGAATTAGATTAGGAAATTTGTTTTAGTATATTTTGATGATATCTTAGTATACAATCTTGATCTTCAAAGCCATGTAGGTCATCTTTGAGCTATTTTTTAGGTGTTATGAGCTAAGAAACTATTCGGCAACATGAAGAAGTGCTATTTTTATCAAGAGAAAGTAACGTTCCTTAGGTCTATTATCAGTGGTGAAAGAGAAAATTCAAGCAATTGTAGATGACTTACCTTGATCTCTTGTGCCAACAAACAAAGCTTCCTTGGCTCAACATCCTTTTATTGAAGGTCTATTCAAAACTTTAATACTGTTATTGTACTTGTTACCAAGCTTACTGAGAAGGACATTGAGTTTCAATGGGGAGGTAAAGAAGGACCTCAACCCCAATTCTAGCATTACCCAATTTTGACAAGGTCTTTAAGCTGGAGTGTAATGCATCTAGTGTTAGTGTTAGAGCAATTCTTATCACGAACTAAGAGACTGTCTAATCGTGGCAGATGCCGTATACTATATGAAGAACCCCTAATTGGTTACCCTTCCAATCATGAACTCTTCACACAATATATAAGGCTCTACAACCACTAGCTTCCCAAGAACATATAAATCAAAATGATATCATCACATAAACATATTTATATAAGATTTAAACTATGAAGATTACATTATATAGTAATCTAGTATATCTGTATCTACCATAGTATCAAAATATAAAAGTACACATATAAAAGTCTACAAAAGTGAGTTCTCTTAACACTTTGAATAGCTTGCTCTTGCCTAGGTCCCCACGCTAACCTCTGGCATCCTACGACCAATGCTAACAAACAGGTCGTCTTGCAACAAAAGCTTAAGAGGGTATAAGCTAACACTTAGTGAGTAAAATTCTCAACCACACTACAAGCAAGTTATAAATACATTAAATTCAACCATATGAATGAATGAGTAAACGGCGTGCCAAGCAATACCTACAGTTAACTAGTCACTATATGCAACTCAAATTTAATGCCCTCTGAAATCAAGGTTAGAGTATACACGGTACTAATCATATCAGGGTATTATATTAGAACTTATTTTCTACGAAACTCTACATTTCTTATTTAAACAACACAAATCTTTTATTTACATAAAAACCAAGTTCTAAGTATAATTGTGAGTAAGCCCCTACAGTTTACACTTACTCCTAAACAAAGGCCTTTAGACTCGACTCTTAGCTAGGTGGTTGGCGCTTTTAATGCCTAGTATTCCCGCGGGCTAGGGTAAGGTTATATTTTATGCATGTACTGTACCAAACCAATATACTTATAAATAACAACCCCTGTATAGCCTTTCCTTACCTCTGTGTAATATGATGGCCGGAATTAGTGTATATGCGATGCATGTTTCAATTTCTTTTTATCAGTCAAGTATAGTTAAATCTAATTAGGGTATGACCAACTAATAGTACATGCAAGCATTATCTATACTACTATGCGGTAAATAAACTATTATCAATGTTTAACGTAAATTTACAATTTAGCAATTAATAACACACGTAAGCATTTCCCAATACCACATAACATTCAATTAACAAAATCATTTAAGTTCACTAGCTACAAACACATACAAGTATGGAATCATAGGGTAAATACTTACTCGACCGTGTTGCCTCGTACTCTAATTGTAATAATCAATTGGAAGATCCACACCCTCATCAGGATCACCTGATCATTACAAGATAGCAACGATAATAAGTAATTGAGTTAACTACTAATTCCAAATATCTATTTACCTAATTCTACTTAGATTACTATCAGTTTTTATCCAGTTGAACTTGATTGTTAATTGTATATAACATTTTCATTTTATCTCCGATATTTACAAGCTTATAGTTGTTTTTCATCGTTTTCGGGTGTATGTTCACACAGTAAGGTTGGTTTTGGACATTAAGGCCTACGTTTTATGATAGGGATTAAATTTATTGAAATTTTAATTGTTGAAGCTTAAATATTCTTGTTATCTATTCTTATATCTTATTTTAGCACTTTTTAATCTAACTAACCATTAGAGTCTTATACTTAGATGATTTTAAATTATTATTACTATTATATGTACTTATTTAAGATTAATATGAGTTAGTATGTATATATTAGGGTCCTTTATGTTTCAACCCACATATGTACGTATTTGTACATATTGTATATTTTATTATTTTATTATACTATCTTATAGTATTTTAAGTAATTATGTTATAAGTTATTTATGTACAACCTTTATACTCAAGTACTTATGTATCTCATACTTATGTTATGTGTATATATACTTCTAATACACTTGTATGTATACTAGTATACTTGTACATATACTTATACATACACCCATATTTACATATGGTGGTATATGTATTTTTTATACATATTTTCGTATGCCTTGTATACTCCCTTAATAAATCTTCATGTAATCCATATTTTTGCATCTTATAAGCTTAATTAGTAAGTTATATTTATGTATACTTAGTATACTTCTTAGTTTAGGCTATGTACATAGAAGATACTTATGTATAAGGGTATCCATACATATGTACATCAAGAATACCCTTGTATGCACATACTCGACCATATGCATATGTGTTCTTTCTCCATTTAACTAAAGATTCTTATACTTATACTAAGTATTTTACTAAAATCCTTACATATGTACTTCACATGTATTCACTTGTTATATGTACATATGTATTTCTACATATATACCTAAGTATTTCTACACTTCTAAGTATGGGTATAGAGCTTCCTATCTTCAATAACGTGTATGTACATATTACATGTAAATTTCAAAACTAACCTAACATATACAACTAATTACTAATTAAGATAAGAGATCATATAAAAACATACATTTCTCTCCTTTATAATATGAAAAGGAAAGCAAGTATATATGACATAATAGTTTGTGTTAGTAGTTAAAAAGGTGGAAATGAAACTGAGAAAGTGTTGGAAATGAGAAAGCAAGGAGGGGTCACGGTTTGGGAATGAAGAGGAAAAAGGGTTTGTTTTGTATTAATTTGTGTTTTATGAGTGGGACATGTAGGATCTAGAAGATCCTAAATGTTGGATGGCAAGGATAGGGAAAGGAAAAAAAATTAATATGAGATAAATGAATAGAAAATCAAAGAAGATGGAAGAATTCTCTAGATGAAAGTGACATTTGTTGACTTGGTCAAATGTTGACTTAGTCAACTCTCTTAAATTTGTATGAAATTAATATACATACTAAGAAAATTAAGGATAATTAGGAGAAAATTTAAAGAAATGAAAGAATATATGAAGTTACATGAAATAATTGGTAAAAATAACTATTGGAATCTTTTTATAGATATTTATATCCCCATATAAAATTTTGTATCATGCTTAATGTAATTAGCATTGAAAATACAGTTTATAGTACTAACATTGCTTATATGTAGTGTAAACATTAACTAAGCACTCAAATCTATATAATACTAACTTAGTTATATACCTATGAGACTAACATGATCTATAATGCAATACCCTAGTTTCTAATAAATTAAATTAGTACTGTATACATTTATGAATAACTGAAAGTTATCTTAATCATTTACTAATGATTTTGTATGATTTGGCATGTTACTCGAGATATATTATTATTTAGGGTTTTAGAGTACATTATAGTGAATTAATGCTTTTATATCCTTAAAGTTATAGTTTTAGGGTTTTTATCACTTTTGGGAGTAAACTCTAGTGTTTATACACATTTAAGGTTTAAAAAAATTTATACACAATTGAATTTTTTATTGTTATTTTAGGGTTTTTTTTTTCTTAACTAGCCTTGTTGACTCTTAGAGTCTTCTAGCACACTAGGGTCTACCTTAGATATTAAGTTGAAAATTTTAGGGGTTTACAATTCTCATGTAAAACTATTGAACAATTGCTTATTTTAGTGAGAAACTCAAAAGATCTACCTTAAACTATTTTATGTATGAGAAAGAGCTGTATGCAATTATCCAAGCTTTGCAAACATGGTAGCATTACCTACTACCAAAAGAATTTGTTATGTTTACAAATCACTAAACATTGAGGACCTGAGGAGTTAATAAAAGCTATCTAAGTGATAGATTAAGTGGATTCAATCCCTAAAATGATTTTCAATTGTGATTAAGTACTAGAGAGAGAAAGCAAATGTAGTAGTAGATGCCTTATCTAGATGACATGTGTTGCTTTTTGACTTGGAAATAACATTGAAGGGATTTGTGAGCATCAAAGAGCAATATCCATAAGACATACATTTTGGTCCTATCTATACTCAGTATATTGAAGGAAGGATAGTAGATCAATATTCCACAAAAGATGATTGTCTGTTCCAAGTTAGAAAACTATGTGTGCAAACCAATTCAATATGAGAGTTGCTCATAAGGGAAGCCCATAGAGGAGGATCATTTGGCCATTTTGGAGAAAATAGGACATATGAACTATTGAAATCAAGATTCTACTAGCCTACAATGTTAAGGGATGTCCATCACATTGTAGAGAGATGTATGGTATGCAAAGAGACTAAAAGCAGAGTTATGCAAGGGAAAGCTATGCCTTCATGTGTTCTATTCCAACTAAGCCTTAAGTTGGTTTAAGTATGGATTTTGTTCTTAGCCTCTTAAAGTAACATGTAGGGAGGACGATATGATGGTAGTGGTCGATAAGGTCATCAAAATTACACATTTTATACCCTATAACAAAACTCACAATGATTCAACTATTTCTTTTCTTTTCTTGTAGGAGATCGTGATGTTACACAAAGTTCCTAAAGTATTGTGTTAGATAGAAACCTAAAGTTCTTAAGCCACTTTTAGAAGACCTTATGACGTCGGCTAAAGACTAAGCTACTATTCAGTACATCATGCCATCTATAAACTTATGGTAAAACAAAGGTCATTACCTAAACATTAGAATCTCTATTTTGAACTATAGTTAGACAAAATTAAGTGATTAAGACACCTGCCTTCTTATTATGGAATTTGCTTATAATCAATCAGTTCATTACACACGATAGGCAAGAACCCATTCAAGGTTATTCATGTTTTTAACCTATAGCTACCCCTAGATTAAATACTAACACCAACAAGGTGATCCATAAGTTAACGGGTAAGCTAGAACCCTAAAATAGATCTACTAGAGAGTTACCAAGTAATAGACTTAAGTTGCTAACAAACTAGCATGAGGAAGCCAAGGATGAAGAGAGAAGCTATTTTGATTGGGAAACCTAGTGTAGCTACACCTTAGAAAGGAAAGATTTTTAAGCAAAAGAAAGAGCAAGCTCTCACCATGAGTTGAAGGACCTGTTTGAGTGCTTCTAAAGAATAATGACAATGCCCATAAGCTCGAGCTTTCTTTAGGGTATGGAGTTTTTGATATCTTCAATATTGCTGACTTGAGTCCATTCATATCCAAGGAAGACACCCTAACAAAGAACTCCTAGGATTTGATCCTAAATCCTATACAAACTAGAGGGAATGATAAGAATCCACCCTAAGGACCCCTTACCTACTCCTAAGCTAAAGGTTTAGCTAACATAGTCTCTTAAATCTTAACCTTTGACCAAGTCTTGAGGAGGTCAACCTAATATGTTAAAGGGAGAACAAGTGCCAAGGATCAATTTGGCCTTTGAGATGATAGTGATTTAAAGCAAGTGATAAGGACAAGAAGCATCGAATTTCGAGCTATTCTATATACACCCCATTGAACCGACCTATGTTTGATACTTTTGTAGATGTTTAGAATTAAAAGTTTTTACAATGGCTAAAGAGAATAAGGAATAATCTATCTTGGAGAAACTCAGTCAATACTATGACTTCTATTGTGACAAAGGTCATAATAGGGATGATGAATGCATCCAACTCAGGAATGCACAGGAAGATGTTGTTTACCGTAGATACTTGAATAAAATTTTAACTAATAATAGTGAAAACATTAAGTAACCTACTCAAAGGAGAAGAAGCAATGAAGATCATGTAGAGCGACCCACTTAGCCTAGGAGGAATGATTGTAGTGATGGTAATAATACCAACAACTAAGCCTCCAATGGTTTTATTAACATCATTATTGGTAGCTTATTTAATGCAAGCCGATCTTTTCCTACTATCTTGACTAATGCCTAAGACTATGCATTCAATGTGCAAGGGGAAAGGCTAAAGGTCAATAACTTAATATCTTTCTCTAAGAAAGATATTAAAGGTGTTCAACTACCTCATGATGATGTAGTAGTGACCTGTGCTGGGATCATCAAATTTGAAGTTTGAAAGATCCTTGTTGATACAATAAGCTCATTTGATATAATCTTTCGACATACTTACGATCAAATGAAGCCTAAGATTGCAACCTAGCTAAGGTTCTATGATCATGACTTATATGCTTTCAATAACCAACCATTTTGTTTTGGTAAGGCAATTTCTCTTCCAATCTAAATTGAAGACAACTACAATTTTACTAAGGAAAAGGTAAGCTTTTTGGTGGTTAGCTATTGGTTCACCTACAACATAACAATAGGGTGACATTTTTGGTATATGACTTCCATAGTACATCTTAAAGCCAAATTCCTAACCCCTACTAAAGTAGGAGTATGTCATGAGAACTAATATCTCATAAGGTCTTTATACTAGAAGGCTCTTAAACATAAGGAAGTTTTTATGTTGAAGCTAACCCATATCAAAAGCCTGAAATAAGAGGAAAGTTAGACAAGGAAATTGAAGAAATAAAGCTTAGAAATGATCTTAAGAAATAAGGAAATCCTTATCCCTAGTATTGAGACGAATCATAGTACAATTTTGGAGGTCAAATGTTAACATGTTTGCTTAGTCTCCCTCCATTATGACGAGGATCCTTAGATGCTATATCATGTAGAAACTCAAAGTAGATTAGAACGCTAAGGTTATTCAACATAAGAAACATAATTTTGCTCTTGAATGATAGGCCATGATCAAAGAGGAAGTGTAGATATTATTCAAGGTAGGATTTATAAGGAAAGATCCTTACCCAACCTAGTTGACTAACTATGTGTTGGTCAAAAAATTGAACAGGAAATGGCATATGTGCATTAACTTTATAGATTTGAACAAAGATTGCCTAAAGGATTGCTTCTCTTTGCCAAGAATTGATCACCTTACGAATTCAACATTCGACCATACATTATTGAGCTTTATGGACGCATTTTTAAGGTACAGTCAAATCAAGATGGAAGAAGAGGATAGAGTTTGATAGGAATCAAGGTTCTATAATACGGTCCTGAACTCATAGTCTTGTTATCGTAGTTTGCCAAACTCTTCAACAACAACTCATAGAGGAGGCTAAGTTCCTATATGCTAACTAATTTGATTTCGTAAGGTCTTATCAACAAACAACTATCTCTTGGGTGTAAGGGCTCAATATTAACTCCAAGATAGCATTGAATTAGGACATTAGAGTATCAACTGATCCTGATCCAAAGCAAAACACAACGGATGACTTAGCCCAAGACCCTAGCAACTTGACTATCAAAATGTTGAGATTGCCCATAAGCTTACAAGTCTGCTCCAACTACATGACCACCTTAGGTCTTAGAGGATTACTGGCACTGCATTAGCTACAACCACTTATAGCATACCATGTATTCCTTAACAACATACTATTGTTAGAAAAATAATGAATCAAGTTTTGTCTATTTTGCCCCTATAACTTAAAATATGTTAGCTATATGATTTTACCCCTTTTGTACAATCACTTAATTAGGATGTTACCTTAAAAGGCAAACATATAAATGCTCCATTTGCACTTAGAGGAAATCAATCAAGTAATAGAATATTCATTGTCGAACCATATTTTAATTAATTCCTTAATTTGACTTGTATTAAGCTCAGTCCGCTTAATATAAGCTACTTGACATAAAATTAATTTTTTTTTTCCAAAAATACATGTTAAAAATTGTTTTCATAAAAAAATACTTTAGAAAAATAGTTGGGAGTCACCAACTAGCCAAAACTAGTAAAAAGTAGGATTTGGGTAAAAGTTGGAAAGAAAAAACCCTAATCAAGTCATTAGTCTACAAATTTAAAAAAAAAAAACTAATTTTTAAAAAAATTTAACTAGAGAAAATTGGGTCTGATGGCTAACTTATTAAGACCCTTAGGTCACCATGTAGAAATTAAAAAAAAAATAATTAAGATGCCTTTATTTGATATTGTTCTAATGTAATTTAAAACAAAAAAAATGAAAAATGTGCAAGAAAAATTATTTTATTTGAATTAGGAGTTTCCAAAAAAATATATTATTTTTATTTTTAATAGTTGCCCTAGACATGCCTAGTCGAGATCAAAGCAATGTAATTCATTTTGTTTTTGTAAAACTTTAGAATGTTGATTTATTTTATTTTTGATAAATTGCTAAGTTTACGTTTTTAGACATTTTTCTTTTATTAAGAAAAATCCTAAGTGTCTTAATTTTTATTCCTTTTTTTTTTTTTTGAAAAACCCAATAAAGAGCCTAATTTTTGAAAATCTCCATACTAACATTTTTAAAATAAAAAACCACTATGTGACAAAAAATAGTTTAAGTAAAAATCTTAAGATGCCTACTTTATTTTTCTTTTTATTTTTTTAAATGAAATTTTTGTGAAAAATGCAATTTTTATATGAAAACGTGATGACTTCGTGAAAAAATATAATCTTTAGAAAAATATGAGATTCAAGAAAAAAAAAAAAAAAAAAAGAGATTTCACGTGACACTATGACGCAAATATGATTTTGTTCGAATCATATATCAGAACACATTGACATACTAACTATTTACATAGGTCCTGCAGATATAGTTAATAACGTGAACAAATCAGGAAATTCCACCAATCAGCATGGATATGTAAAGTTTATCCATGATCCAACATGCCGTGATATGCGAAAATCCTAAGCATGCAAAACCCTAAAAAACTAATGTTAAATTGAAAAATACCACAAGACATCAAACTAGACAACCTGCAAACATAAATTATTAATCATACCATAAACAAATTAAATACCTTACTACTAGACTTTTAGATGTTATTATCAACCAAAGATCCTACAAACACAATTTATTAACAAAATCATATATATCAAAGATTCAAATATATTTGCAAGCATAGTTTATTAATAATACCATGTAAAAACAAAGTTATTTATGCAAGCATGCAAATCTGTGACAAAATAGTGACAGTAATCATGGAAACTAAATGTACTAAACATGAAATATGGAGTTAAAGGTAACAAAACACAAGCCATAACAATTCAAGAACCATCTGAAGGAAGAAGATAGTCATCACATTACCGGCACGTAACATTGGGCCAAAATGAAAATGCAGATTTTGCGTTCTATGATTCGAACTTATGACTAAAGGCTATAGTGGCAATCCTTTATTTTTTTTTTTTTCAAAAAATTTTAATAATTATGCTTTTCATGTTTTTATTATTTTTTTTATTTTCTATTTTTCTAATTTTTGTACTTGTTACATTTTTCAACATTTTTTATATTTTATCAATACACATGGCTAATAGTAAAAGAAGGAAGGAAATGAGATATCAACAGCATCCTTCTTTATAGTGAAGACCAAAAGACATGCCATTTTTGCCTTGAAATGTTGACTCGAAAGGATAGATCTTTTGAAGAGACGATATATTAGTATCCTTAATGATCATACAATCCAATAGAGGATAAGATAGTGTTCTTACCACTAGGCAATCTAACAATGGACAAAGTAGCGCTTGCACGAGCAAGCAATCTAATAAGGGATAGGATAACTCTTCTATGAGCAAGTAATCTGGCAAATGATAAGATAACGCTCCTACAAGCAAGCAATTCAATAGAGGATAAGATAGCGCTCTTATGAGCGACCAATCCAATATAAGTTAACATTGTACTCTTATAAGCAAGCAATCCTAAAAAGGACAAGATAGCACTCTTATGAACAAGTAATCCAATACAAGTTATCATAGGAATCAGCTTATAACAACCCCTAGACTGAAGCCAACTTGTTCTAAGCTGAGGCCGACCTAGCATACCCAAGGCCGAGCTAATGCCAAAAGGCTAAGAATGGAAAGAAAGAAAGCTCAACAATGGTTCTGTAGGATACTTAGCCAAATAAGGACCAAATAGTTGAGGTCCTAAATCCAAAGACCAACTTGGCACTACATTAGGAATCTAGTACCAAGCAATCCATGAGTTTAACAATTGTGGGCCAACCTCACTAAGAGCTTGGTCGAATACATTATAACTTCAAGGAATCTAACTTTAGCTCAAATAACCTATTGCCGACCTAATCCTACTTGGACCTAACCTACCTAAAATAGCTCAAATACCTTGTATGCTAACCTTTCTATTAAACGCATTGTTTAATACTATTTTGTATACTTGTAAATATTTTCGTTACTTTTAAGTCATAGGCCTAGTCATTAGGGTTTTAAGGCCTTGTATATTATTATAGTTTTTCCACTAGGGTTTAAGATTTATTATAAATAGAAAAATCTTCTAATTAGCTGAATTATTACCTCTCATATCAAGAATTAAAGTGAGTATTCTCAAGAGCATTATCTCTCTCATAAGCTTAATTAAGCCGAGCTTAATTATTAAGTGTTATTTGCTCTTTAATCCTTAATGCACTCTTATCAATCCTCTTTGTGCAATTATGGTGAACCCCTTTGCTTGAACGAGTTAGTAAGTCATATCTAACCCTCATTTGAAAGCCTAAGCCTTGATTTAGTTTTCATGAGTCGTATCGAAATCCATTTTGAGCTTAATCCTTGATTGTGTTTGTGTCTTGGTACGTAATATCTATACATGATCACATCCCAAAAACCCCATTCCACTTATTGATTTCTCATTTCCATTGAACTCCGAATACCCATTCATAGTTCGTGTTCACTACGTGATTCGAATCGTATCATCTTAATATCAAAGCTTCAAGGAGATACGTATGTTAGAGTTCTTCAAAGTTTGGTTCATGAGATCTTATTCTTCTATGAGCTGCTATTTAACCTGTGGTTTACTATACTATATGTAACAATAGTAGTAGTGCTTAAGTTTTTGAAGTGTAGTATATTGAGTAATGATAGTTTTTAAGTTGCTATCAACTATATTTTAGTCAGTAGCAGTGAATTTAACTACTATTTTTAGATGTAATTTATCCTTAATAGTGTTATAGTAGCTGAACTAGTGTTTAGAAGTTGTGGATAGTTATAGAAAACGAAGTTATAGTTGTTCTAGTTAAGCTGTGTTGAGTATATTACGTATTTGTTAAAATTTATCAATTGAAATTACTATACAAACGAGAATTTCTAAAGATAGTGTGAATAACAACAGTGATAATCCCCATGAAAGTTTGAGGTGATGTGTTGATAATCAAGAATATTAGATTTTGAATCTCACTGATCCTATCAAGAATCTTATTGGTTTAGTTAGAGCTCGTATACGTATTGCACGAGGTGAAGGAAGAGACCAAGCATTGACCAATAAAGTGACTCCAATGAACCTGTTAATGATGAACGACAACTTGGAAGAGTTACTAAGCTGAGGAGAAGTAGAAACCAACTCGAGCCGATGAGAAGCAACGATAGAAGTATTGATTGCGAGGTGAACCAAGGAAGAGGAAGGCCTAAGCTAAGAAGAGATTTAGCTGAGTAGATCTCCAATAGAAGTGGCCAATCAAAGGTGAATCAACCAACTCAGAATGCAAGGAATGAGCCTTAAACACATAGCCGAGGACTTGACAACATTAAGGTTAAGCTATCAACCTTCAATAGTAGTAGTTAACCTAAATAGTTCCTTAACTGGGTTCCTCAAGTAGAGAAATTATTTGAGTTTTATGAATGCAATGATTAGATAGAAGTTAAGTTAACCTTACTATCCCTTGTTAGATATATGAGTTTTTGGTGGGATGAGTTAATTACTAAGCAAGATGCTAAAGGAGAAGAGCTGATTAGAACTTAGAGGCTTATGAGGAGGTTGATGAACTAATGCTTTGTACCAACCTACTTCAAGCAAGAGATGCTCCATACTTTCCAACACTCAAGGCATGGTTAAAACTCTATTGAAGAGTGCTTACAAGAGTTTGAGACCTTGATGACCAGATGTGAGATTACCGAGCCACAAGACCATACTAATACTAGGTTCTTCAATGGCCTAAGAGATGACATTGCCGACATGGTCGAGCTCCAACCATTAAATTCATTAGATGAGTTGATCAACCTATCTTTGAGAGTAAAGCATCAGAGGTGGAGAAGATACTAGAGGCTGACCAACCAACCTAAACATGGCAATCCTGAGCTCGAGAGGCATTACAAGAAGAAAAGACCAGAGAAGAAGATAGAGAAAGGAAAGTCTAGCTAACTTAACCAGGCTGAGATTAAGAAAGTGGAGAAGGAGAAAGTATCCAGTACTAAGGCATGAGAAGTTAAGTGCTTCAAGTGTTTGGGCTGTGGGCATATTACCTCCCAATGTTCGAATAAAAAAGTCATGATCTTGAAGGGCAAAGGGCCTAATGGTCAAGTAGAGAGTCAGAGTAACAAGAGCTTGAAAACTAAGTTGGAAGAGGTAAATGTCTATCCATATATGGACAAACTCTTAGCCATGATGAGTTGACAAATCAACCTAAAGGAAGACCCAGGTCAAAAGGAGAACTTGTTCTAGATTCAATGTTTGGTGAATAAGAAACCTATTCCTTGGTTGTTAATGGAGGTAGTTGCACTAACATCATTTTTACCAAGCTGATTACAAGGATGAAATTACCAACCTTCTCACATTTTCGACCTTATAGACTAAAGTAGTTTAATGACAAGGGTATGGTCCATATACATAAGAGAGCTCAAATAGCATTTAAGGCAAGGCAGTATGAAGATGAATTAGATTTTGACATGATGCTTATGAATGCCGCCAATCTGATTCTTAGCCGACCTTTCGAGTATGACTAAAGAGTAATCCATGATGGCTTTTTCAACACTTACATGGTTTAAAGGATAGGAAGAGCTACTACTTGACTCCCATAAAAGTTGAGGAGATTCAGAGCACCTTAGCACCCATGGTAAAAAGAAAAGGGAAGAGGAGCATATTTGACATCTAGGCCTATGCTCAATGCTTAAAGTTGAGGATGACTTATTTTTAGCCCCGCAGTGATGATAGGAATAAACTAATAGCAACCCCTAGATCAAGGCCGACCTATTCTAAGTTAAGGCAAACTTGGCACACCTAAGGTCAAGCTAATGCTAGAAGGCCAAAAATGGAAAGAAAGACAGCTCGACAATGGCTTTGTAGGCTACTGACTAGACTAAGGACCAAATAGCTAAGGTCCTAAATCCAACAACAAACTTGACACGGCGTTAGGAATCTAGTGCCGAGTAATCCATGAGTTTGGCAACTGTGGGCTGACCTCACTAGGAGCTTTGTCGAGCACATTATAACTTCAAGGAATCTAACTCTAGCTCGGATAGCCACCTACCCACTTGATCTTACTTGGACTGACCTACCCAGAATAACTCAGATACCTTACATGCTAACCTTCTTATTAAATGCGCCATTTAATACTGTTTTGTATATTTGTAAATATTTTCATTATTTTTAAGTTATAGGCCTTTTTAAGGCCATGCATATTATTACAATTTTGCTACTAGAATTTAAGATTTACTATAGATAGCAAAATCTTGTAAGTAGTTGAATTATTACCTTTTATATCAAGAATTAAAGTAACTATTCTCATGAACATTATCTCTTTCGTAAGCTTAATTAAGTTGAGTTTTATTATTGAGTGTTATTTGCTCTTTAATCCTTAATGAGTTTTATCAATCCTCTTCATGCGATTATGGTGAACCTCTTCGCTTAAGTGAGTTAGTGAGTTACATTTAACCTTTATTTGAAACCCCGAGCATCGGTTTAGTTTTCATGAGTCGTATCAAAATCCATTTTGAGCTCAATCTTTATTTGTGTTTGTGTCTTGGGGTGTAATGTCCATACACGTTCACATCCTAAAAACCCTATTCTACTTATTGATTTCTCATTTCCATCGAACTTTGAATACCCATTCGTAGTTTCACTACATGCTCCAAATTGTATTGGGTTAGTATGGCACTCTTGTGAGCAAGCAATCCAAGAAAGGATGAGAAGGCATTCCTATGAGCAAGCGATCCCATATAGGATAGGATATCACTTCTATGAGTAAGCAATCCAATATAAGTTAGGATGGTGCGCTTATGAGTAAGCTATCATAAAAAGGATAGGATGGAGCTCTATGTGCACAAGATCCAATATAGAATAGGATAGATCTCTTAATGAGCAAGTGATCCACCAATTACTCAAGGGATATGTAACGTCTCAAAAAGTAGGTGACCCAACACTTCTCACAAGAATGGTTAGCACCCTAAGGGGGGGTAAGCATAGTGTTGTTCTGTATGGTTTAGCCCCCCAACTAAAATTAACTTAGAATTAATGGTTTTATTTTTTAAAATTAAATCTAACCATATGGTTCAACTAATAAATCTTTCATACCTAAAAGAAATGGTTCGGTTTAATTCACAGTTTAGAAATTTTTTTTTTAATAATCCTTTTTCTCATAATTCATTATGAGGAGTTCACATTTTAGCAACCTTGCCTCCTTCAATTGCTTGAACACTTGAGCTATTGGAATCTTGAACTAGGTAAGTTATCTCCTCTTAGTGCAAGCTAGCCTATCTTGGTTTTGGGCTTTCCCAATTTGTGTATTAGATCTTGGTTCCTCTTTCCCCAGACCATCTTCATTCTTAGGCCACGATGTCTTACCAATAATAGGAGTTAAGTGTTGGAGTTGCTTAAGTACTTACCAATTCTATTCTTATGAGTATTTCATCTAACACTATCAACTTTTCTTCTAGGGTTGCAATCCTTTTTTCTAGATTCTAATAGTGATGTGCCCCCTTTGACTAAATGATAGGCTCATCCTTTATGGCTACTTCCATTTTGATCCCCTTAAAAGCTATTAGCCTCTTCACTTATGCTTCAACTTAGGATAGGCCATTCAAATTTATCCCATGCAAATAATCTACTTGTCTCAAATGTTTAGTAGATAGGAGTAACTTATTTAAATCTTAGAGCATATTATCCTCCCCAGTGTATGTCACAACCTAACATAGCGTAGGCTATACCATTTATAGGAATACCTATTATAACTAAATACAAATTTTGATAAAAACCATACTTTATACATTTAAAACTTATTGAAACTAACCTTGCATGTTCTTATTGTAGTTGATCTGCAAGAACTTCAACAGTTCCAAAATAGCTAAATCTGCTAGCCCTCTCAAAAGTTTATCGTTGTTGATGATGGTGCCTATACCTACTTCTTAACCTAAAATAAAACACTTTATCTCCTTAACTTATTGTAAGCTAAGTGAGAGTAGATAGATAACAACAATATAACAAAGTATACATAGCATAGGCATACAGTTAACACATTAAGTTATATCACCCAGCTAGTAAATAGGAAATGCAATGAGTATATTCCATGCTAATACACGTAACAAGCATCGATACCAATATCCTTACTCAGCCTAGTAATTCATCCTGTTGATTGACTTCAATTTAGGCATCTAGATAATATATCCAAGAACCTAGCAATAACTATAGAATGTAGTTGGAATCATTGATCAATGCAAATCTATATGCATGAAAATCGTTCTTTGAAAACTGATCCTAACATAATCATAAGTTTTGGAAATCTAACTTATAGGTCCTTTTTGTGTCATGCCAGGAATGCATCAACCAAATCTCAGATGATTACTAAGCAAAACAAACAAGCCTTTTCATTTAACTTTTAGCTAACCCTTACTTTACTTTCTTTTCCTTCCTCATTTCTAATACTTCGGTATCAAGTTCACTTAAGTATACACCTTAGGAGGTGGGATTAATACATAACATTTATCTAAGTTAGTATAGCACATCAACAAACCATGGTCAGTTAACATTAGGTATATAGAACAAGACATCATAGTACACATCACACAACAAAGTCAACAATGTGCATGTAGTCACCAAAACCACTTACAAGAGAACTCACTCCCTAATGAGTATATGTAAATCTACACTCTATACGTATATCCACTTACCTAGCTTATTGCCCATTCCTAAACTTGCTCATTAGCACGATGTTCTCTTAGCTATTTCACCTAATGTGGATAAATATTACTAAAGTCAACTACATACCATATGTATATAGATATTGTAACTTGACATTAACTTATTGATATATTGAGTTTACTTTATTTTGAAAATATTCATCCCAAACTTACTCTAACTTAGTCTTTGATTTAGCATTTGAACTATCCTTTGAATTATCCTTTGATTTGGACTAATTTATAAATTTCTAAATGAATACTATCTAACTTATCTTCTCAGCTCTACCAATTAAGAATCATAAGTATTTCGCTTAACTTAGTCTCAGGCCAGACTTACACAAAAACCTCTTGGTGTATTCTCTAATTTATCCTTTGATTAAGCCAAATTGCTATGTTTACTTATAAAATTCTTACTTCTTACTCAATTCAAGTTAAGACTAGTAAGGAACATATCAGTTGTACCATTAATTATGACTCCTCTCATTATGGTGTTAATCATGCAAATTATCTTGTTTAAACAAAATATACATAAATAATAAGAAATTACTTGATTATTAGTATCTATACTCTATTAAAGCCACGAATTTATATATAATACTCAAAAAATCCTACTTGTTAAATTTTGATCATAAAAAGTACTAAAATAGCATAAAATTCAATATTTTTTGAAATGCTTATTTTAGCGTAGTTTTATCACAAACTTCCTAAAAATAGGTAAATAAATATACTTAGTCTTGTAATTAGAATATAACCTATCCTTTGACATTGCTAGTCATCATAGTTCATCTCATGTTGATTTTATTTATAAATTAATTCAAAACCTAATTATTCTTTATAATTAAAAAAATTACCTATAGTATCCAAATAAATTACAATAAATAGTCAACCTAGATATTTTCAAATATTCTTACTAGCACAATTTATTCTATAATATGGGGGGTATTATACAAAATTTTTCAACTTAAACCAACATTGTTTAATATTTTGAAAAATTAAATCAAAATTGATTAGAATAGGATATTTTCTTAAGAAAATAATATAAATCATAATTATTTTAACAAAATAAAACCATTACATGAAAGTACATGTAAAATATCCTAAGGAAACATTTGTTCATAATTTTTTGACTTAATTTACTATTTTTAATAATTAAATGAAAATCAAATGCAAAAAATTACACTCACCATTGCACAATGATCTAGCTACCTATGGTATAGCTTGTATAGGCAGCAAAACCCTAAGTCCTAAGCCTTATACTATCATGTCTTCATTTGCTATAGGAACCCTATTACTCTACCCCCTTAATCCAATTTTTACACTATCTTTCTAAATTTTTGTTTAATGTGAAATGTTGTATTTTCTAGGAGAATTCTTTGATATTCTAATTGCTAAAATGATGCAAATGAATACGCTTTACCCATATATAGAAAGAAGGATGGTTGGGTATAAGAAATATTGAATTCCATGTGTCCTTCTCAAGTTTTTTATTAAATTCTCTGTGCATTATATTTTGTTTATTTATTGGCAAGTCACCACACTACATCCTACTATTGGGAAGACTTGTTACACCTAATTCCAAGAATTTGGAAGTGGATTTTCTATTTTTTATAATTTTTTAGCAATTTAATACAATTTTTATCAATTATTCAACATGTTTATTAATATATATATGCATATTAGGTATATAACGTGTATATAGTATGGCTATATAATTACACCATATGCTATTTGACTTCCAAATTTTATTTTTATAAGTAAAATAATTTATCTCTAAGGGCTCATTACATTTTAGAGCTCAAATTTTAGGTTCCCAATAATTACAAAATGATCTCAATGAAGATATGTTTTATTGAAATTAAATAATATATATACACTATTTTGGGAAATTACCCTCAAAGTTTGACTCAATTCAGATAAAATTTTCTAAAAGCCCTAAATCATATTGAGTGCTCTAACTCGTTTTGTTATCTAGCAACTAGGGTCTCATAGTATGTATCATGTTGATAGTGAGCTCTATATGGACATTGGGCCCTAAATCCCTAACGAAGTATAGCTAGACCAATTTTTGCATCCATTAAATCTTTAACTTTGTCTCTCAACTCCTAACAATTATCAATTGCATGCCCCTACTCACTCATGTGGTACTTGCATTGTGCATAGGGGTTGTATTTTTTACTTTTATATCCTAGCATTGGGGTCTTAAGATGTAATAAATCTTCTTCTCTCTAGTGGCAATAGATCTAAGATAGAGGAATTAGAATTTGAGTGAACTTCCTTTTAGGTGTTTTCAGGCCATGCTTATTTTGCTACTCTAAGCTAATGTTTAGGGCATTAGACCCATGTATAGTTAAATGGGGTATTATAGGATTCATAATGGCCTCTAAATCTTGTGGAACTAGTCTCTTCCTTAGCAATCTTCCTACTCTAATGGCATATTCAATAGGACTACTGATTGTGACTATGTTTGCAAATGTGGAAGTAGTATCCTAAGAGGTGATTATATTAAGATTTATCCAATGAGTGGACAAATACATTGATTAGTTCATTTTTTGGCAAATCTAATGTGATCTAAGTTGCATAGAAGGAACAATTTGTCATGAATGGGTAAGAGATTAAACACAACAACCGTCTATAAATACCAAAAAGAAACTTGGTAAGAGGTCTCGAACACTTCTCATTCTCATACTTAATATACTAAATCACTATTCTAACTTAAGCATCGGAGTAGCCACACTAGACTAGCCACACCGGACTAGCCCTGGTACCAAGTATTTTACTCTCTTTTGCAAGATCATTTCCTGACCCCTAATAAAAGCTGAGAAAGGGAAGTGTAGCCTAAAATTTAGATACTTCAGGTATATATGAAACTTACGCTCTCGTGGAAAGCATACTCTCTCCCGATCTCTCAACCTCCTCAAGTTCCATGTTCCAAGAAGATCTCTCTAGTATTGATTCTACTTTGTGACGAGAACTCTATAGACGGAACTGGTGGTTCCATCAAGAAAATCATGAAAGTAAGCTATTGTGTTGTACAAATACCTTATTGACGACCTCCCTTCCTTATCCTCGGGATAATTATCCATAGGAAGCTCGTTAATTTGAGTAAGTTTATCCTACCTTACCTCCATACTATCCACTGAACCGCTCGAAAAACATGCGGCCTCGTTCTTAATTTAGGGGGGAAAAGTGGCCTTAGTTTCCGTTGCCTCGGAATTGGATAAAACAAGTCGATGAGCAACTTTGTGAACCATACCTAAAGGGTTGTACGAAATGAGATAATAGAAGTCGAAGAATGAGATTTTGAAGATGAGAAAGCGAACGAAAGTTTAGGATACAATTAGAGAAATGAAATCTGATTATGAACAGTACCTTATATATGGACGATCTGTTCTCTTAATTGCAAATCTATTTTTAACAATAATGATGCATTGATATGGTGATTCCACGGATTATTGACTCGTGTTTCGTAACAAAAATTTGACGGTTGAAAACTTTCTAACAGTTATTAGGCCTGTAACAAAATGATGACTTAGGCGACAGATATTGTGCCTCTAATTTCTTGGTTTCTCGAATGGGTGGGGGTTTTGAAATGGCAACCTTTCAGCTAGGATATAGTCTGTCTTACTTTCCATATTACTCGACATAAATCTAAAGAATCTCTCCCCCACTCGCCACTCGGCCTCTAGTGTATATATATATATATATATATATATATAACTCCCTTTGTTAACTATTTGAACATGTGAGTTGGGGGTAAATATTGATAGTCAGTTTTTGCTCANTGCAATCCAAGTTGAGCTAACAATCTAAGAAGACTCTAGTGATGAGTCAATCTGAATTGAGAGGGATTATGAGGTTAGATGAGCCCACCTTTTTTTTTTATTCAAAGATTGCTAGAACTAAGGGAATAAGGTGAATTAACTAAAGAGATCAAGAAGTTGCTAAATGAATTTGTTGATCTACTCCTTAACAACAACATTGATTAGTACATGTAGGGCATTGCACTAGAAAACCAACCAAGTAAAAATGATCATGAAATTGGCTTTTGCCACATAATTATTCCTTCTAAACTTCTTCTTCCTCCATTTTTTTAGCCAAATCTATTCAAAAACCTTTAAAAAAATAATAATTCTATAATAATCTTTACTATTGTTAATCTCCATAATTGATGCCTAAAAAAGAAACCTATTGTTTGATGCTAAAGATTTCTTTTTTATACACATTTACATCATAGTACAAACTCTTAAATAACAAACAATTAGGAACAATAAACACATATAAACAATAATTAAATAAATAGTGAACAAAGTAAAAAGAATACAGATGCAAATATATAGACTGGCAACTAAATAATAGTGACATAAATTTTTTTCATTAAAAGGTATTAGGAGTTGTAACTTTATTAAAATTCCATGATTATATTAATCAGGCTATATACAAGTTGAACCCTTACTTGACATAATATATATATATATATATAAGTTACAATGAAAGTACTATACAAAATGAAATTGATTATGAAAAGAACTTATTGAAAAAAAGTATACATTAAAATTTTGCCTTTCTTTTTAATTACATGATGAAAATTACACAATAATAATTTACAATTGCTATGTTACAAAGACAGATTAATAAAGTTATAACACTTTAATTTTTTTTTTTTTGAAGGTTGACGTACTATCATTTATTCAATAGTCCATTGTCTTGAATGCAATAGGGTGGGCTCTGTAAGTCTTTAAGTTCCATAAACTCATATATTTTCGAAGAAGAGTCTCGAGTCACAATGAAGTAAGAGTGGGCAAGCCTATCACCAATAGGTAGGAGTAAAGACCCTAGTAACTTGAGATGTACACAATAGTAGCCTATTTGAAGGTCTTGAGATGGCTTAGGTTTAGCCATATTTGTGCACATATTTAAGATTATAATAAACTTTCCCTAGAAACCTTAGAAGACTTAGCACATTAGGCTTTTTTTTTTCCCTTAACATGTACCATTAAAAATCCACTTAGTACAACTATTTAAAAATATATATAACTAAATACACAAATAAAGGTCCATTAATTAATTTTTGAAAATTTTGACCTGCTTAACCTACTTAGGAATTTTAGAGTCCTTAGTGGAATTGCTAATTTTATTAAGCCTTATTTGATTTTTTCCTTAATTTAACTTATACTGAGCTTAGTTTGCTCAATATAATTTACTCAATATAAAATTAAGGAAAAAATTTCTAAAAGAAGTTTTGAAAAAATGTTTTTCTAAAAAAATACTTTAAGAAAATAATTTCAAGTCACCAACCAACTAAAGCTAAAAAAGAAGTAAGACTAGGGTAATGGGTGGAAAAAACCCCAATTGAACAACTAATCTATAAATCTTCTAAAAAAAATTTAGAAAAAATTAACTAGAGAAAAACTCAGTCTGAAGGCTAACTTATGAAGACCTATATTTTATTTTCCTAATGAAATAAAAAAAAAAACAACAAAACGTGAAAAGTGTAAGAAAATGATTTTTAAATTTTTTTATTACAAATTTTCTAAATATATATATATATATATATATATATATTAATTTTTTAAGGTTGCCTTAGAGATGTCTACAGTTAGGATCAAACGAACATATTTCAATTNTTAATAAAAGAAAAATGGATATAATGTGAATTTTACAAATTTTCTAAATATATATATATATATATATATATATATTAATTTTTTAAGGTTGCCTTAGAGATGTCTACAGTTAGGATCAAACGAACATATTTCAATTTATTTTTGTAAAACTTTAGTGGTTATTTTATTTTTGAAAATTTGTCAAGTTCACATTTTATCCATTTTTCTTTTATTAAGAAAATCATAAGTATCCTAATATTTATTCACAAATTTTTGAAAAGCCCCATAAAGAGCCTAATCTTTTGAAAACTCACTAGATTAACAATTTAAATTTTTTTTTTAAAAAACCACTATGAGAAAAAACATTTTTGATAAAAAATCATAAGATGCCTACTTCATTCTTTTTCAAAAAAATGTAATTTTTATTGCAAAATACAATTTTTATATGGAAACATTATGAAGAAAAATATGAGATTTAAGACAAAAATGATTTCATGTAACACTATGATGCAAATACGACTTTGATTGGAACATACATTGGAACGCATTGACAAAGTTACTAATCACATAGGTCCTGTAAACATAGTTAGCAAAGTGAAAAAATTGTGAATTTCCACCCATCGTCATGCATATGTAAAATTTATCCATGATCATATTCCAACATGTTACAATATGCAAAAATCCTAAGCATGCAAAACCTTGAAAAACTAATATTAAATTGAAAAATGTCACAAGATATCAAACTAGATGACCTACAAACACAAATTATTAATCATATCATGAACAAATTAAATATCTTGCTAACAAACACTTAGATGTCATTATTAACTAAAGATCCTACAAACACAATTTATTAGCAAAATAATAGATATCGATGATTCAAATATATTTTGCAAGCATAGTTTATCAATGATACCATGTCAAAACAAAATTAATTATGCAAGTATGCAACTCTATTTTAAAATAGTATCACTAATCAAGGAAATTATATGTACTATACATCAAATATGAAGTTATGGTAACAAAACACACAAGTCATGATAATTTAATAGCTTAATAAATTAATCAATTGATAAAGAAACTGGACCTATAAAGACAAAAAAAATATGGTCAATAAAAGAATAAAAAAATAATTTTTTTATCTTCTTTTTTTATATATTTAAAAAAAATAACCAAAAGAAAATAAAGTGAATAAACAAAACAAAAGGCACCTATAGAAACTTGTATAAATGCTTGTAGGTCGATTCAAAGGGCTTTGGATCGAGGTTGTAGGAGAAGTTTAATAGGTGAAATAGGACAAAAGCTTTCTAAGCTTCATCATCACATGTTGGTAGTTATTGATGCTTCTAAGTGTGTTGGTGCTACCCTTTTGATGATGAAGAACCCATTTGTAGTAGTAGATTTTATCCATAACGCACAATGACTGGTAGTGTGTAAAGCCCTACTTAATCGATTTCCAAGACCTTAATTTAGATTTTTCAAGATGATTCAAATAGAAAGTTGGCTACTTTCTTGATATATGGTACCCTAAACACTCAAAAATGTGTTTTCTTTCCTTAGATTTTTCCTAAATTTGATGGATCCTTAGAGAGAAGTTTTACTAGGTTTCAACTATTTATAAAGAGAGAAACTATTTGTTGATTCAAAATCTAGAGTTCCTAACCAAATCTAATTTGCATCTTTATCTATCATGGTTAGCCTTACAAAATAAATACTCTCATATTTGATTTTTCTTTTGCAAATAAGATTAAATTGAAGCAAGTGGTTTTAGAGAGATAAACATTGTTTTTTATTCATCCTTATTTGATTTGATTTTTCAAAATTTATGTAAGTATTTCCAAAAAGTTCTATCTTTTTGTAGTTTTAAGATAAATTTTACATTAGAAAAATTGATAAAAGAATTGATTTGACTTTGATTTGATTAGGACTTGTGCTGGTCATATCTCTTCCTTTCTCTTTTAGCCTATGCTGGTCATTATTTAAGGGAAGAAGACAGTCATCACCTGACTGGCATGTAATCTTGGACCAAAATGAAAATGTATAATTTGCGCATTGTTTGGTTTGAACTTGTATCCAAAGGTCATGTAAGCAATCCTTTATTTTTTTTTTTTCAAAATTTTCAATTTTTATGCTTCTCAATTTGTTTTTCTTTTTCTTTATATTTCTCATTTTTCTATTTTTTTGCACTTTCTACACTTTTCAACTTTTTTTTTATAAGTTTTTTCAATAAATAGGGTTAAAAGTGAAAAGAAGAGTAAAAATGGGATGTTTACAGTTGTCTTCTTCATTAAGCTTGTGTTCCCATTGTGAATTGAGTCCAAACCCTACTTTAGATTCTTTGAGTGACAACTAAAGGCCAATAACCTTGGTGCAAAGCTTATAAGTCATATCAAGTTGAGCCCTAAGTTCATGAGGCATTTGGTGCATCATATGCAAGTGTTTGTGGATGAGACCTTAGCTTACCATCAACTATCATTTATTTTTCTAACCATCTCATGGCTAAGACCTACCTTTAGCTAGTGAGATAGATTCACGTGTGTTCATCCATGCAAGGTCCATACCTCCTTTATAATAAATTCAACACTTATTGTTATAAAATGATTCCTTTTAGCCTTAAGAATGTTGGTGTACCCTATCAAAGGCTATTGATTAAGATGCTTAAGCCTCAAATCCATCGAAATATTGAAGTCTATGTAGATGATATAATTGTGAAATTTTTTTGTAGGAGGATCATCTTATTGATCTAGAAGAGACTTTCAATGTATCGAATGAAGTTAAATCCTCAAAAATGCATTTTTGGTGCTACTTCAAGAAAATTTTTCCGTTATATGGTGCTACAATGAGGAATCAACGCTAACCTCAATAAGATTAAGGCTGTCTAAGCTATGTAATCCCTTAGGGTAGTGAAAGAAGTATAGGAACTCATAGGTTAGATTATAGCTCCTAATAGATTTGTTTTAAGAAACACTGGATTCTTTAATGTATTAAAGAGACCTATAGAGTTTAAGGGGATTGATGAATGTGAAGTTGCTTTCCAAGAGTTGAAGAAGCTTGTCATCACCCCTTATGCTTTCAAAACCACACTCGAAGGAGGAGTTATTCCTTTAACTCTTAGTGAGTAGTTGAGTTCTTTCCTCCATGTTAGTGTAAGCTAATGGGAAAGAGCACCAACCGATCTATTATGTTAATCATGTTCTATAAGGTCCAAAGATAAGGAATACGAAATCAAAAAGTTTGTTCATGCCATGCTTGTAGTTGTAAGAAGGTTCAAGCCTTATTTCAAGGCCTAACAAGTTCTTGTTTTCATAGATCAACCATTATGGTAAGCATTACAAAGGCTAAACTCATTTAGTTGCATAACGAAAAGCATGCTTATGTTGGGTGCATATGGTATCCAATATTGACTGAGAGTTGCTATTAGTATAGAGCAGCATGGTACTACAATAAGAAGGTGAGACTTAACCTTCAAGTAATTCTTAATACTATTAATGTAGTATGAGTCTTAGCAAGAGGAAAGGTTGTAACCTATCAGTATAAAGCAGCATGGTACTAAAATAAGAAGGTGAAATATAAGGTCTTTTGACTTGGTGATTTGGTATGCCATAAGATAGAGCTGTAGGAAAGAGAAACAGTCAGGAGAAGCTCACACCAAAATGGGAGCAGCTAGTTAGGGCTCAAGAAGTTATAGGAAATGGTGCTTGGGTGAAGCAAGTAGATGCATAAATCATTCGAAGAGCTTAGAATGCTAATAATTTGAGGATGTGTTTTAAGTAAAGTCCATTCATGTTGTTCTAAACTATTCAAGTTGAAGTTTGTTTTCATTTATCTTTCTTGTAGTAATTTGAAGTTTCAAGTCAATGAAATTGAACTTTTTTTTATCATTAATGATCATATTGAAATATAATTTAATTTAATATAAATCTTGATCTATATATAATCAAAGGATTATGAATAAAGGCCTAACTTTGTAACAAGTAATGGACTAGATAAATTATAGCATGACTCAGCGAAATATAAGGTTTTGGCCTAAAAGGTAAATGAACTTAAAAGAAAAAGTTCTAACCTAAAAATAGTTAAGGAACTTGAGCAAAGTCTACATCTCAAAGATTAACAAACCTAAACTTGTTCAATGTCCAAACTTGATTCTAGGAATATGGATATTTGATCTATTATCATACAAATATAGTTAAGCCTTTTTACGTAGAATAGGTACCAGTCATACTAACCTTCTAAACTTCATAGAGGAATAGCTAAAACACTAGGGGAACACAAGTAATAAGCAATTATAACATTACACTTCAAAGCAAAAAATTGAGTAAGTGAGTTCAAAATGTTTACACTACAAAAGATTAGCATACCATTCTAAAATTAAATCTAATGATAATTCTTTCAAAAATATAGTCATTAAAAGGAATATTCATGCTAAGAAACTAAATGGATAAGATTGGGATGAGGATCATTTCTTAGAGTTAGGATCTCTTCATTTTCAACTTGATTTGCATCTTCCTCTTTGTTTGACTCGTCATCATCATCTTCATCTTCATCATCGACGCTTGCAAAGTCTAGGCAAGATAGATCATAGTCAGGATGTTGTTTGAGTACTTCACTCCTTGTAATAATTTCTTATGGAGAAGCCTTGCATATTATTTTCTTTTTATATTTTTTTTTCAAACTTCTTACTCTATTAGACTAAAGAAGGTAACCTACTCTAACTTAGAAATCTGAGTTATTTAGCTATGGGAGCTTTCCTTCAATTGTTTGACCTTCTTTAATTCTTGCTCCTTTTCACTTAGGAAAGTGTAAGATTCTACCAAAGATCAAAATTTTTCTTTCTACTCCTATAGTTGGTATTTTAATCCTTTACTTCATATCCAAGCTCTTCATTTCGATGCTTCAAGGTAAGAAGCTCTTTAGAAGCCACCTTATAAGCATTCTTTTTTAAATCAAGCAAGCTAGTAATTTCTTAACTTTGGCCTTAGCTTTCACCTTAGCTCGATTAGTAGTAATCATTATTTCCTTGAACTACCACCGAGCTTGTGCTTAGTTTTACAACAAATTTTAATGTTTAGCTTTTGAAGATAGACTAATTAGCATTTGAAAAGTAGCATATACCTTCTCAAAAATATGAGAATTTGACTATAAGAAAGGAAAAGAAGTTAGTTTTGGCAGATGGGTTATGCATATATAGAAACATCAGGTTACTTATAAAGTAGAGACTTGATGTAGTTAGTTCTTTGGTATTAGAGGATTGCTTGACATCCCTTCTGGCAACTAGTTAGTCACAAGGCAGAATGATTATGTTGGGGGTAAAGTTGCATTATCAATTGTATTGAGGGTAAAGTAGGAAAAGCCATACCTACGAGCTTGTTTCATTAAGCCATCACCTTCCATTTCATTCCCTCTCTTCTACCATCTTAGGAAAGTTAAGGGTTTGATAAATAGTTTAGTTTGAACTTGCTCACTTACTTGCACAACTTGCTTAACAACTTGTATAGTAGGTTGAATAGCTTATTTAGGCTTCTCCTTTATGGTTGCCACTTTTGGCTTCTTTAAAGGGGTCTTCTTTTCCAAACTAACCTTAATAGCTTTTTTATCTTGTCTTTTCTTCTTGGCCTTAACCTATGCTAACAACTTCCTTGGATCTACATCCTTAACCTGCATATCTATAGCATTTAGATGGAGTTAAAAAAAAAAAAAAGATCTGAAAGAGAATTTACAATAACTATGCTAAGTATGACTTGAAAAGGAATGGACTTCTCCATAAGGTTGGATAGATGGATGGCTCTACTAAGGTAAGCTCAAATTGGAATGACAGACAGTAGGAAGGATGCCTTTTTTATTTCCTTCATTGTCAAGCAAGCTCAGCTTCTTCTTATAGTATTAATGAATTATCTTAGAAATCCCAATAGAATATCCTCTTATTGTATTTATTCTTAATGGCTTCAATAGCCTTAGCATCATTAAGCATAAGATCTTGGTTTGAAACTCTAATGGGTTCATTCCACTTTGTCCAGAAGTCTAGCTCTTCATTCAACTTGATTACTATGATCTTATCCTTCTACTCATGAACTTTATACTCTAATCCATCAATAAAGTTCCTCCTATATCTGGCCGCAGCATAAAACCACCCATTGCTATCACACTTTATTATGATGAAATATCTAAAGAGTTACAGGTGGCCATAATCTCTTATTCTATGCAAATAATTTCAAAAGCAGCAAGGAGTTTGTACATGTTCGAAGAAAATTGACTAGGACATATTCAATGGTAACTAAGATATATGAACTTAAGAAAGGGAAGATAAAAACCGAATTTGAAGTATTTTGGACATAAGTAGAATTCATTTTCACTTGGGAAAGTAACCCTTTAATATTATCAAGCTTTTACATTTTCTAAGCTCAAAGAATGTCATCAAATATTTTTTGACCTCATTAAAAGCTATATGACTATGGTAAGCATTCCAAGATCAAACATGATAATCGACTTCACTATATTAATAAACAAGAGCTTTATCATCCTTACCCTCTTTTGGGTATTCATCTTTAGGGAAGGCATCAATGCATGCTAATTTCTTATAATCCTTGACAATGTCTTTATAGCTTGCTAATGTTGTACCTTAGATTGGTTTGAAAAAGCTGTAGCCGCCATCTCATAGGGATATATCCTACTAAAAAACCTTAGAAGAATGCGTGATCTTAGTATAAGGCATACTTACCTACTAGTGAAGAAGATCTTAAAGTAGAATTAAAGTAAATGGATTTGAGAGCAAGAGATCAAATGTGAAAAATGGAAATTTTGAAAAAGAAAAACCTTAATCAAGCTCAAGAAATATAGAATGAAGAAGAATGAAGTGGAAGAAAGAGAATGAAATTATGAAATGGAAAAGATAATAATCAAGAATGACTGTTCTTGGAAGTTTAAATGGATTTGATTAATGTGGCAAGATTAAAACACATGTTTAGTGAATTGAATGAACCATCTTGATCTATGAATAACTCTGTAATGTATAGGCCCCTTCAATTGTATGTTGACCCTTATCCCATATGCTCAATAATATAGAGAACGAAATGTTACACTTTATCATGTGCCAAGCTTGCATAACAAGCCAAAGGCCTTTCCACATTCAACCTTGTAGGCTACCTCAACAAAACAAGCTTCGAGTTAAATACTCATATTTGAGTTAGCTTGGAAAACGTTGACATAAGCATATAACATAATTATAGTCCAAAGTAAGCAACTTGCTTGCTTTAATTAATGATTACCGTACTTTTACTCCCATTGTTGACTAGCTACCAATGGAAGTTAGGGGGTAAATGTTGATAGTAGATTTTTTACTAAGGTTAGTAAGCTCAGAGCCAATATACTTTTCCTAATCCAAGCTTCTTTAATTAAGAGCTACATAAGCACATGCATAGCTAGGTCATGTTAAAAGCTATGCAACCTATTTGAAAAAGCTTAAGGTAGCTTGAGGTAAAGCTTTGGTTCATGGGCCTTAAGGCCTAAGCTTTATGAGCTTAGTCTAGAAGTTCAAATGTTCAGCTAGTAGAGCAAGCATGTGAACAGCTCGATAGTTACTAGAAAGAGTATCTACCTAACTGCTCTAAAGTCCTACATTAAACACATAACCAATTTGTTACATCACCATGTATTTAGTATGGTTGAATTGCTAATCCATTCCTACTCCTTGATGGTTGTACATGAACTATATAAATAATGGATAAGCTGGAGTAGGAAAGCTCTCTCTATACTCTACTAACTCTTTTACTCTTTAACACTTATACACTTTAACCAACTTAGGCATCAGAGTGGTAATGCCGATCAGCCCCGATACCCCCTAAAGCCTTATATGCTCTCTTTTTTAGGTTTCATTAAATCTCTAATATACACAAACAGCTATTGTGTTCTCTTAAGATTTTTATCAAAGTAGCCATTAAGACAAAAGTTAGATTAATTGTCCATACAAACATCCAAAACATTTGTTTGATCTAACTACAATTTTATTCCAATACTTTAATAGTAACCTTAATATCACTTTTGATCAGCAATTTGTTGACATCATCTGTACCTATTTAACTAAATCCTTTTAGTAAACTACTCCACTTGACAAACCATGATTTATTAATTAATGGATGTTTAGCTAGTCATTAGAAGCCCCCAAATCTCTTAGACATCAATCAAGCATAAGCAACGAGGTTATTCGTTTTCTTATTTAATTAGATTTGTTAAATTGTAACAAACTAGAAAGCACATACATCAAGTATTGTAACTACATATTCATCAACACTTCATTGAATTTCTTAAATCTTAATTCCTAATACAAAATTACAAATTTATTATCTAAGGTAAATTACCTTTAATTCTATTAACATTTCTTTCTTGTCTATACAAGCTTCAAATGATTCCAATTTATAAATTATTTTATCACTTATTGAATTCGCTGAAAATATCTCTAATTAGCTAATATTGAAAGTCCTAGTATGATAGGATATTAATAGTATTAATATGGTTGATATTAGTTTATTATGTGGAAATTCTTATTAAGAAGAAACTAAATGTAAATGAGTCAATAATATTGATGTAAATGTATTTCCAATTTAAAGAAGTGTTAATTGATCATTAAAGTTAGTAAACCAGTAATTAGAAGTTCTAATATTAAAAACTAAATATGAAATAAAGAGTTTGGATCTATAGAAAATGGTTTAGAACTTTGAGGGAAAAAATATCAGGGAATAGCTCTTAGTAAGTGATAGTCGGGCTTTTTGATAAATTGACAATCTATACACATTCCGTACACTTTTCAAATATGGGTGCTCTAGACCTTTTTCAAATGGTCTAGATTTGTTGGTCCAAGACAACAATTTTGCAATCCGAATTAGACATCATCAATGCTTGACATCCTTTCACATATACGAATTCAACCATCTTGGTTATTAAATCATACATTTCAACCAAAATCAACTCAACTCTAGTTCTTCTACTCTTGGCTCTTTGTTTCTACGATTCTTTAACAAATATAGGATGAGACATTGAAAGAGTCACTTAACTCTTGATGTTAGTTTGCCTAACGTGTGTATTTTCTTAGCACACACCACTAACACCAATTTTTGATTAAAATGCTCCAAACATTAAACCTTGCAATCAAACAAAGTGAGAAAGATAAAAATTTCCAAAGAATCTTGTTAGGAATGGTGGAAAACAAAATTGGAAGAGAGATTATTGAAAGGAAAAAGAAGCTACCTAAAAGAAATCCATAAGGACTAGAGTTTAGGTTCTAATTTGTCTTTATGCTAGGAGTTAAGGTCTATAAAAAGAAAGAAAAAGAAGCATCGATTAGACAAATTTGAATAATGAGAAATTACAGAAATACCAATCTAGTTTAAATTTAATAAATTACTTTAATTGAACATAAGGCATTTCAATATAAGATTGCGAGTTCATTTACAAGAAGGATATTTCTTCTGATACAAACAAATGGAAGGGACCAAGTATTAAATTTGAAGCTTATGAAAGATAGAACATGGTTGATGGTTGAGATTGAAAGGGATAATTTGCTTTTCTACAACAACATTGTTGACAATGATAGAGCCTCCTAAAAGACCAAATCTAATATAGAAGACACCTTAAGTTTGAAGCCTGATTTTATCTCTTAATACATTACATAAATAAATTGCAAAATAAATATGTATGTTGAATGAGTTACATCCCAATGTAAAAACAGAACATATAAGGACTTTAGGGCTTCCAATTTCCCATCCTTTTTGGAAAATGTCTTGTTTGTTGTTCATGGCTCCAGGCCATCTAACGTAATCTTTTACTAGCTTAATGGATAAATTCCTCTTTGGCAAATGCCACTAACCACACCCACTCTCCCAAAATCTTTTCTTCCCTTCCCCCCTCCAACACCACAACCCCTCCCCTCAGCCCCACAATGTGAAAACAAAACGTGTAAAGACTTTAGGGTTTCCGATTCCCCATCCTCTTTAGAAGTTGTCTGGTTTGCTGCTCATGGATCCAAGCCATCTAATGTGATCTTTTGTTAGCTTAATGGATAAATTCGTCTTGGCAAATGCCACTAACCGCACCACCACCCTTGAATCTTTTCTTCCCTCCCCACCCCACAAAATAAAAGAAAAAAAATCCAACCCGAAAAGTAAATAAATAAGAATTAATGAAATGAGATTTTAATGATTAGATGAAATATTAAATGATCCAGTTGATAGGATCACGAGATTGTGGAGTAGCTACAAAATGAGGGGATTCATTTCCGTTTTCTCGTCAGGCATCTTTAGTTGCAGCTTACTCCTTTAAAAAATTTGTTCAAAGTGCAGTGGAGGACTTCTACGGTCTCATAGATAGAATCATCTTATCCATCAATTTAGTGAGATGGTTATGGAAATTAACGTAATCGAAAATTAAAGGTAGACCATGGACTCATCAGTCCACAACTGATAAGATCATATAAGAATGGGAAATTCGAGGATTCATTTTCTTTTTCCCCTCAAGCATTTCTGGTCGCAGCTTTCTCCTTTCACCAATTGCTCAAGTAGACTAGTAAAATTTCTACGGTCACGTTAGCGGATTAATTTAAGAATTTCCGATTCCCCCTGTTGAATTATTGTTTTCACCTTCGCGAAGACACATTTAGTTTAATTTAATTTACACGAAGTTAGTAGGAGAAGTGAGAGCAATGACTATTGGATGATGAGGCACATAAACTCAGCTCCTTGGAGATTTGGGTTTAAGTATATACTATCTGGAATATCTTATAAGAGCTTCCACGCTCTACCACCATTCATGTTAAATTTCTTTAATCTACCAAAGAGCATGACAACCATAAGGATAATCTTTCCCTTGTCGCTCCATTTGCCCGAAAATCCATACCATTTATCCTTGCAACCTTCCACAGACATCAGCTGTCGTTTGCAACTATAGCCCGTAGTAAATCCCACATTTCCATATGCACTGGAACACCATAAAAGACACATGATTAATATACCACAGGAAAATGGATTTTTTCTATTTAATTTTTTTAAGTTCACTTTCTTAAAATGCTGTCACATATGATCAACATTTAAGATTAAAAAGAAAAAGATAATAATTTCATAATAATATCATAGAGAATTTTGAAAATCAAGATAATCTTAAGAGTTGTAAATTGGGAAAAGTAGAGGGAAAGTAGATACAGAGGTGTCTGAAATTTTTGGAAAATTTAAAAAAGTAATCAATCTTATCATGTGATTATACATATATCCATATATGAAGCTGATGATGTTATATACAACATAAAAGATGTTAATGGCGCCTCCATGTATCAATTAACTAGTCACATAAAATAAGGTTATATTTTTTTTCTAGAAATTTACTCTTTTTTCTTTCCCTTAAGCTTTAAAAAATATAAAATTTTTATTTTTAACAGACCCATACGAAACTTAGATGTATATTAATACAAGGGGGCAAAATATATTAGGAAGATGGCATTTTCATTTCATACCTGATGACTTCAACCACAATGTTGAATACACTGAAATTGATGGGATCTTCTTTCATCTTTTCCCTTTCCGTAATACAAATTAGTATGATAAACATGACTAGATAAGACAGTTGGGAGAAGATAATATTATCCAAGATTTTTCCTCGTTTAAACAATTTCTTTCTTTTGCCCGCGCTTCCGTGCTCATTCTCATCTTTTACCGGAAGGAATGATGTATAGGGTGGAAGATACCTGTTGAAAACAGGATAAAATTACAAATCCATGAGTTACGTGAAATATGTAAAGCTTAGTGATAGGCGAGAAAAGAATTTAATATGCATACTAATAAAGTTTTTTGAACTTATTTCCAGATATAGAGTAATTCGACTTTACTTGCTATTCATAAATAGATCCCGTCGACTGCCCAGGATTAAGTATTTTGCTAAGTTATAGAATGTGGAGTTGAAACTTGTCTTCAAGGCTTATGCTTTTGACTACTATCTTAAAAAATTTATAATTAATAGCTAAATTCACCAGTAATGTCAAGATAATTAATTGAATTGATTATAATCATTCATATTTCAACAGATTTATATGTGCTGTTATGACGCAGCATCAAGAAATGGTATACCTATCAAAATTAATTCCTTTCCATTATTAAACTAAATGAAAAATAATAGACTATGAAGCATAAGCCAATCACGTTTCTATAACAGTATGGCTATTCTAACAAATGGTAAATGCAATGTTAAAAACACCCACCATTAAGATTTACTAAGAAAATAAAGTGACATAAAAAATATAATACAATGAAATAATATGAGATTGATTGTAACAAAATTATCTAAAATACTACCTGTTAACATTTTTGAAATAATTTCTGATAATCTCCCATTTTTAAGAAAAGAGTTATGCTTAATTTTATTTATGAATGATGAGCATTCTAAATTCTGTATTTGACATTTCGAGCCTAGTCTAAAAGTAATTAGATATGATAAAATATTCACGTGACTCATTTGAGGGAAGAATTTTTAATATCTTGTAATGGATTTTTAGCTCAACAATCAATAATCAGCTAGCCTCATAATTAGAAGAAAAAACCCTAGGTCTTGCTGATTGGAAACTAGTTTTCATGCTTGCTCAATAACTAGATTTCAATAGGGACAAGTTGGCCGTGACCTACACGATCCCTCAACTTGACTGGTGGATTTATGAGAGAGATATCAATGAACGGAGTTAAGAGGAATAACAAGACAATAATTATACGAAGAGGAATCATAGTTATTGGACTATATATATCGTCGGAGCAATAATGCAAATAATTTTAAACCATTTGAAGGAAGTAGTTGATTTGCGTAATGATTAGAAAGAGCAGTTCCATCACATGGAATGGGCCCCGTTCGACCGCTAGTGTAATAAATTTGTTAGGTAATAAACTTTTGAAAAATGTAAGCGTTATTGATTGAATTCAATGATAACTCAGGTAGGTAATAACCGCACGATACCAATAACAATTATACAAAAATTAAAGTGTTTATGAAAAATAACACACTACATGTGTTTAGATGAGTAATACATAACTACTAATATTATTAATAGCTTTTAAAAGACTAATATTTATATTTTTATTATTATAATTTTACTAATATTAGTGCACCATTAATCCTCGTGAGTAATATGTTTGTTCAGTTGAAATTTTTCTTCGACCTTAGAGTAAAGTAGGAGGTGACATCTGTCAGAATAAGAGTGAAGATAATGAAGGAAAAAAAAAAAAAGAAAAAGGTCGAAAGAGAAAAACACCTGTTTCTACGCCATATTCTACAAAGGATAGAGACAGAAGGATCCTATTTCACATCCCATTGATATTGGAAGACTAGTAATATGTTGCTGCTGTCGCAACTCCCAGATTCTATGTATTGAATATGCCCTCTTTCACGGACAAGACCTGTTAGGCCCATGAGTCACGTGGGACTGGAGCAACGTTTATGAGCCACCCCTTGCTAATCAAGGATAGTCGCAAGAAATAAAATGGTCCTAATGCAACAGAGACAGGACCATTTTATGAAGATATTCGAATCCTAGAAACCCTTTTTTATCAAGAAATCTTTTAATTATGCCATCTAAAGACCATCCAGTATATAGAAGGTCCCTATTTATGTAAATCCGTAGGATTATCATATTTTGTAATATTTCAATGAGAGCTCCCTAGTATAATAGTGGTGCTGATAAGAAAAGAAAAATAAAAGAAAATTCCTAAATTCTTCGACATACGAATAATTAACGGGTGTTTGACAGAAATTTCAAAGAATTGGACCGTCTCTTTTATAATCACCCATGTCTCAAGAAAGAAAATAAATATAGATTATATGTAAATAGAGCTAAGTGGCTATGAGATAGCTAAGATATGAGATCTTACTCGTTAATTATCTTATATACATATTCCTAAACTTTTGAAATTAGAATCTACCCTATTACATCTGGAAACTATCTTGAAGTCTCTACTTTGTAAAGGTGTCTACTGATTTTGTAAATTTTTGTTAATTTCTCATAAATTTCAACATTGCACACTTTTTATAGCAAATTTTGATTATATTTTTCTTTTTCATACAAAAAAAAATTACCTTCAAACATTATACAAAACTTAAATATTAAATGATACTCAATTAGTAAAGCAACTAAGCAGCAAATAAATGAGTGTGCACAAAATGAAGGAAAGAAAATATAGATTCTTTAAAACTAATAATAAATATTGCCTTTTGAATTTTAAGATTATTTTTTATTATTAGCTTATGCTTTAGGGTTTGTATCTAGTTTGAACCATTTCTTTTTTACATCAATATAATATTTTTTTTGTTCTTTTGGTTTGTACTTGTATATATATATATATATATGAAGATATTACTTGATAAATTTTAAAAGGTGGATATATAATATCCTAGAAATTATATTTTTAGATTACAGATTTCCCAATTTGTATAATGTATAAAGATATTATACAAGCATCCTACCTTATAGGACTAACTTTTGAAAAATTAATATCTAAGATTGATTGGTGACCCTCAATGTCACCAAGTGCTTATTTAGTTCAGCAGATATATAAGGATAGCTCACACAGCAGGTTACTCACCCAACCCATCTTCATGTCATAGAGAAAAGGGTAAAAAAAAAAAAATCAATCCCTACAAGTACCGAATTCTACCTACATGATAACTAATAATAAAAAAATGGTGATTGTGACTTGCGAGGTACCCACAATTAAGAGCACGTAAAATTTCATAAGTAAAATTTTGGCCATCCGAGAGAGAGAGAGAGAGAGAGACTAACATCATGACGACGAATAACACCACGATTGCTGGAGCAACGGTGGAGAGATCGACGATTGTCTCGCCAGTGTGCCTCGCATTGACGCATTCAAACAGCACCCCGACAAGTTTCTCATAGGAACCTAGTTCTTTTAATGAATCCGAACTCCACTCCATTGAGCAGAACAATACAAACTGGATTACAATAAAGCCGAGGACCGTGATGACTAAAAATGTTGAATGAAGAGGTGGCAACAAGTGAAGGTACCCTATTTCACTTGTGCTCTTGAGTAGGTAATTTAATTCCTTCTTTATCTTATTAAATTTCAATTTCCCTAGAACCCATATACAAAACCTAAGTGCCGGAGGAAATAACGTATTACCCAACAGGACCAGAGGGATTAGAATCATGAGGAGTCCTGAGTTCCTCTTGAACACCGTCATGTTCTCATTTGTCGGAACGAACCCACAACTTGCGAATGTGGATACTGTTGTGAATATGGAGAAGGTTAGCGTTTTCAGATCCTTATTTTTAAGGACATTACTTGCGCTTGAAGCTACCGAGAAATAGACCAAGACCATGGAAATTCCTACGACATGTACTACCGAAAGATACGCTAATACTAGGAAACCCAACAATCTGACTGAACTAAATCTGAGATGTTCGAAGTCGAGTGACTCAACCGGACCGTAGATTTCTGCTTCCTCTGTCTGTGAAGCCTTCGACTCTGGTCTAGAAAGGACGCCTAGCTCTATTTGATCATCAAAGACGACGATCACATTCTGAGGGGTTGAAGGATGAGAAGGAATTCCTGCGGGAACTTTGTCTTCTGTTTTCAAATGTTGTTTGAGAATGGATGTTCTCAAATGAAGTCCCACCATGGAAGTGAACACCTCACCTCCTATGAACATTAAGATGGTCAATAAGATCAATTGAGAATTGGAAAAGACCTCCATTTCTACGGTGGACATGCTGGACACCGTGGTGGCAGACACGGAGGTGAAGAATAAATCTATGTTCCTAGGTTCGTCGGTTCTTGGCTTCATTGCCTGGAGAATCCAAAATCCAATAACCGAAAGGGTGACAAAGTAACAAACTTGTATGCAAAAAGAGTTGACCCGAAGAAGGGCGAAAACATAAAGGCGTGTGACTAGAAAGCAGAACGATTTCCATAATCGAGCAATTTCTAGCCATGTGGTACTACAAAGGTTTTGAAACTGTTTTAAAAAATCACTACTGCCCTCCATAGTTTTCTAAGGCTTATGACAGAAGGACATAATGAAAGAGTTCCGTTTGGAGGATGTGAATGATGGGGCAGGTATATATACAAAATATACATGCGAGGTGATGATAGACATTGTCTATTTGTGTTTGGTTAGGATTGTTCTCGACGCTTTATGTATTTTGTGACAGGGAAGGGAGATGTCCTGAATCTTGAGAAGTCTATATTCAGATTGACAAACACAACCTCTAAGTTAAAATGGAAGTTTTACGGTGAAAAGACACGGATACCAATTTTTTTCAAATTAAGCCCTTATAACCTTGACAAAATATATCTTGCTGGCCGTAGAAAGTCCATACGATTGTCTAAAACTTTCTTGTTTATGCGATTTGGTATCTGTATTTTAAGATTCTTAAAAATTGATATATTTTTTATTAACTCAAAAAGTGACAAATAATTAGAAAATTTATCAAGATAATTATTTGAGAACTATGTATATATAAGAATTGAACCATTTATATTTACACTGTTTAAATGATAAACTTTAACAAATATTATTACTTCATTAACTTTCTCAATATCTTTTCCCAATATTTTTTTATTTTTTATTTTTTTTAACTCAGTAGTCCCTTCAAACTAGCTAACATGTATTTACTAAAGTCATAAATCACTTGATGTAACACCTGACCGTGTAAGAGAGGATGACTCTAGAGATTCTGGAACTAACCCACATGGGAGAATGAATATATACGCGTTTAGGCATGGGTTAATAGGGAGGAAATCAACAGTAATCTAATATTAATAGGGAAGTCAATAATAATAATAAATATTATTCGGAAAAGAGCAATAATATAAGATCTGGTTACTGTTTGGGCGAAGATGAATGAGGAAGAAATCAACAGTAATTTGATATTAACGAGAAGAAATCAATTGGCAGTAAATATCAACGGAAAAAACAATTCACGAAATTCAAATACTAGTGTCGAAATTAAGACGGGCATTGTCAAAGCATTTCAAATTAATATTAAAATTATTTTTAATAAAAGGTAAGCAAGTATAGGCTCAGGACTATCTCGTGGGGCAAAATCCAACCATTTTTACTAGGTTTGCTAACCCACGTCACCGCAAGCTATTCTGCGGTTTTATTGTTTAAAAGTAAATGGGTACAAAATAGATAGAATAAGTCATGTTACAGATATAGATTTCTAAATTTTAGAACTAGATCATGCGATCTATATTTTGTGATTTCTAAATGGTACATGACTCACTACAAAGCCCTATAATATGTAAAATGATTTGTATTTTAAACACTTAACATGAAGTTTAAAGTTTTGATTCATAAGGAAAGCGAATTAGAATATAGTGAGTAAAAAAATAAAGTTTAAATATTTATGAGAAATTCATGTGCATAACTTTTTTTAGCAACAAAAAAGTTAATAATTACAAGAAATGAGGTAAAAGAAACGAAATTAATAGCAAAGATAGCTGTAATAACGGGGAAGAGCAAGACAAGAGAGAGATAGAAAATAAAATGTTTTAGTTTTTAAATTTCTTATGATGATGGGCTTGAACCATAATTTATATATTAATATTTATTTCTTCTGGAAAAATAAATTAGAACATTCAAAGTAGAAATATAAGATTGTTTTACGTTGTTATCATTATTTATAATTTTTACAATGTAAGTGCAATGTACCCTTGAAATTAAATTATGTTTAACCTTAATGTATTGGAAGGTTTATTGCTTCAATTGATAAAATAAAATATCATTTCATTATTTCTATCTTGTCTTATAAGAGTAGATTTTCCAAATCTATCATATGATTTTCAATATTTTCATGATACTTATTCAATTGAATAAGATATTACGAGATATCTAATAAAATAGAGTTATCCATTGATCTAGAAAAGTGTTTATTGTAAAGAGTAAACTAAGAAGTTTTAAACAGCGTGCGGCTTTGGTTTATATTTTTTCTTTATTAAATGTACAGTAAGAGACATCTCGAATTTCAACGTTTCATAATTTTGGTGTCTGAACTTGAAAACTTTTTAATTACTTGACTTGTATTATTTGTTTTGGAAATGCTATGGTACACGTAAGAAGTTATTAATAACGACGCTTACATGGTAAATATCGTGTAAGAATATCATCCACTCGTCACATTTATTGCATTATATACTTGTATCTTAATTTTTCTTCCTTTTTCGGTAATACTTAATTCTTTTTCCCTGTACTCCCAGTTGCATTGCTAACCTGAACTAACTTAACTAGAAAATTGGAGAACATCCAACGGTCTTGTTGCGCGCAGAAAGCTTACATGTCAATTACAAGGGTCATGTCATACTAATATCACACAAAATGTGTATTCGACAATGTTGGATTCATTAGCAGAACTTGAGTGGATTATTTCTTTTCAATTTCACTAACATTAATTTAGAATTTTTCAAATGTAATACTCGACTAATTTTAGCCCATGATTTTCTTTCTTCCTAGAACTGTATAACCAATCATACGTGTAATTGGAAATAAATTTAAAAAAAAAAATTGAAATGCCATATCCACAAAATAAGAAGAAGAAGAAGAGATCTGAGAAGAATAAAAATTGCCTAATTAAATTTCCAATTAGTTTGAATTTCAGAAACCCTAGAGTTTCCCTTTTTCTCCCCTCAATGGTCGGCACAAATTCATCAACTTCAATCCAAGTCCGAACTCTAGCCTCTATGGGCATCACGAACCAACCTTTTCATCACCGTCTTCAACCCTCTAGTATGTTGGCCGACAATATACAAAAATGTAACCTATGGCAACTCTTCAATGACATAAAGTTCAAACACTTTACAAACGCATGGTTGCTTATTCCTTTAAATTTTTTAAAATGTGCACTTAAACCCCTACTAAAAAATATGGAATTTGTGAAATTATATTTCTTTATAAGTAACCCTCTAGACCAAAAGTGATGAATAGTCAAATCAATAAACATTAATAGATTCATTCCAATCATTTGATTCAAAATTTTTAAACTTATATTGACAAGATATTTATAATTATGACCTTATAAACTAATATTACGACCTTTCACAATCTATATAGGATACTTAAGCATGGAATCTCATAGTCTCATTCCCTTAAACGTGCAATGTTCTAGTCGCAAAACCTTACAATTGAGCCAAGATTTTATCCCTTTTTTCGATATTTGATTTGGACTACCCACTACCTATATAGGTTATCTTGGAAGCATATAAGAAATCACGCCTTGGTAACACTTCCCACCTTCTTTTGATTTCTTCAAGATCCACTTTGATATCATTTATAACGCTCTAAGTCAAAAGTAATGAATAACATAGTCAACAAATACTAATTCATCAATTTCATCAACTTAGCCCAAAAGTTTCAAGTTTGAGTTGATAAAGTGTTTACAATTATAACCTTATAAACTAGTACTATAACTTTCCACAATTCATGTAGAATACTTAACCATAGGTTTTTACATAATATGATGCCCTCTTTCTACGTTGTATTCAATCATGATACCATTATTCTTTCTTACCAATTTACCATTTATTTTCCTATTTCCTTAATTGATCGTATGATTTGTTAAAATGGGTTAAATTATATAATGAATTGATTTTGAAAAATAGTTGAAGCACCGATTAATTAAATGAAAAGGCTAGCTTAATACCATATTGGACAATAAATTAGGAATGAATGCTCATTCCAATAGTTGTGATAGAAACTGACTAGGAAAAAATGACTTACAAATTTGTTATGATAAATTAAAGCCCAAGAGACTATTAGTTTTGACATGAAGATACATCTAGACAAAAAAATATTTAAAATATTGTCTCTTCAAAGACATCCAAAAAAATTGGAACAATATAGAGAAGATTAGAATAGCTCCTATGCAAGGATGACATGCTAAAATTAGGTTTAAACTTGTATATTTCACAAGGTAACAAAAGCCAAACACCATTAAGTGAAAAAAAATAATTATTATTAGCATAAGTTATATAGAGTATACAATGATTGATCATAGTAAACAAAAATTTATTACATAACTTACTTTGTTAAAGAAAAATGAAAAAGTGTAAATTTAATTTTTAACGTTTACTATTTTTTCTATTTGAATCATAAAAAATTTTATTTTTTTTATTTTAATCCTCAATGTTTATAAAAATTTACAAATAAATCTTTCATTAATTTGTCCTTAGTTTTACTATTAGTTTGCTGATGGCAAATTAACGGATGATATTTTTTGCAAACTTTTATAAACATTTTGAAGTAAAATAAAAAGAAGATTTAATTGTTTTAGACTTAAATAGAAAAGGTGGCAAATGTTGATTTATAAATTTGTATTTTAAAAGAAAAATATTATGAGAATTATAAAAATTCTAGCGTATTTAATTTTTATTAATCAGTGTCATCAGACCAAGCAACGCAGGTATCATATTATTGATGCCTTGATGGCTCGCGAGGTATGAGTAAGATTTTCTAGACAGCATCTTGGACAGGGTACTGAGAATATTCAATGCGTCAAAAGACGAAAGTAGCACGTAATTTCCAAGTTCCCACGTAGAGGTAGAAACATCGTATTAATACTATAGCTAGATTTTTTCGTGTATACGGGAGGCCAAGTATGAAGGGACGTGTGTGCTATGTAGTTGACGCCTACAATAGGAAATTCAAGTGTGATGTGCTACGGAATTCGTCGCATCCCGCGAATCCTCAATAGTTCACAGTCCGCTTTGTCTTTTTATATTTTTCCCAAGCATAATTGTTAGGATGTGCAGCCTCCCTAGCCCTAATTCTTACGTTTATAAAGGGTCAGTGGTCCTACGGGGTACGATTTATTAATTAATTGATGGATGGAATGATTGAAGGTTGAAATTATAAATTAGTATATTCAATCAAACTTTTGTTTGTTAAATTTGAAACATGCTGAAGTTATTTGATGTTATACACAAATTTAATTTGCCAAATTTACTATCTTCATCATCTTCAAATAGATGAAAGATATATAATTATTGGTTGAAAAGTACAATTATATGTAAGGTAATAAATTGGATAAGTAAAAATGCTATTAGATAATGATATTTAATATCTTTATATTTTAGATGTAAAATTAAAAAAAAATACTTAAAATCCAATTAAAAATTTTGATACTCATCCCAATAATTTGTCACATGCAACTAATAGGAGAAAAAGTTTGGTATACCTCTTATGAGAAAACTAATTCTTTAAAAATGGTCTTGCCAAAATTAATTATAGGAATATGATTATGAAATCACATTTACTATGTGTGATTTTACTTTTGACCGATTCTCATTTTTATTGATGAAAAATTTGAAGAAATCGCATGTAGAGAATGCAATATGGAAATTGCATGTTGAAAATGTGATTTCCTAAAACACTTTCAAGAAATCCGGTTTGTAAATCGCATTTGTACCTATGATTTCCATTGTAGCTCATTTCTACTAATTGCAAATTAGCATCTAAACCCAACATACAGTAGCAACATGTAATGCAATATGGAAACCGAAAGTGAAACTCCAAGGCCAAACGTAAACAAAACCTAAACTCCATTAATAAACTCGAAGCTCAATTCCACATCTACACCCAAATTCAAACCTAAACTCCAAACCTAACCACAAACCTAAACTCTATGCCCAAACCCAATCTCTAACCACAAAATCCATCTAAACTAAGCCAAATGACCTCTTACATTTCGATTGGTTATTTGAATGGCTTGCACCTGTATTCTGTGATCAAGAACTCTCCTCGCGTCATTTGAGTGGCATTAATAGGCATTTAAATTAATCTACCTAAAGCTAACACTTTGACCCATTTAGTGTTCCTTATGACTTTGATGTTTAACAAAATTATTTTTAAATACTCTAATGATTTGGTATAAGCTATGAATGCATTATGAAATGCTTTTGCAACTTTTGAATGCACCATAAGCACTATCATATTCCCTCAATATTCAACCTTTAATCTTAAAAAAAAAAAAAAAAGCTCCTCAAGTCCCCATTGATTAAATACTAACCTACGAAAGTTCAACTCATTGCACGACTTCAATGAAATTGAATCTTGACCTCCAAAAACAAATAGATCTCCATACATTTGTCATGGAAGCTATCAATGAATATTCATTTAGATTGAATCATGGTACAATTGTAATGACATTGCAACAACCTAAAAAATAATAATAAGAGAAGATAATAAAGGAATGGCAAATAAATGCAATAAACTTTTAAGCTTAAGAGTAAATTGGTAAAAGACTTTGGAAACTATTTAAAGGATAAGATAAGAACCTTAGGTCATTTCTGTTTTCCTTGAGAGGTGTGTTCTATCCTAATTTGACAAAACTCATAACCTATTGGCATGAGATTCCTTGGTGCAAATCACAAAAAGAGAAATATAGGTCACGTTTTATTGAAAATAATTGTAGAAAATTCAGATCTAACACTAGTAATTTTGTGTAAAGGTCCTTGAAAAGAGTTGCAAGATTTTGATTTTGGTACGAATTGATAAACTCCAATAATCTATATTTAGAGGTATGCCACTTCTATGATTGTTTATTGTTGTTGATAGATTGCTGTTTTGAGGAAAACGCACTTGAGTGTTTTCCATAGTTCTAGATAATCAGAGGTTAGAGAAGGGTGGATTTGTGATGTATGGCATGCTAAACATTAGGTAGAAACGGATTAGAGAAGAGATAGATTGAAGGAGAGGAGAAGTGTGAAATTCTAATGGAGCATTGGCTAAGCACATTTTCATTTCGTATACCCCTTGAGTTTCACTCCTTCTTATTGTCATGGAATAGTACGGGAAAGTTGGCTTATGTATAATATGTTAGGGAAGAAGAATAGCATGTTAATACGGGCAAATAAAAGTTGACCATAGCATGGGGTGTTAGGCATGTTGTCTTAGGGGTGTTATCTAGTATTTTTAGCACATGGCTTCAATGCATAATGTATCTAAGGTTGTATACCTTTCAATTTTTCCTTTTCCTTTCTTCTACATAGTTGTGTTTTTCCATGGCTAAGCCTTGTACTTCCTTTTCTTCTCTATTATATATTTTATTAATTATTTTTATTCTTACATAGGCTTTCAACCTTAAGTATGATAATTTAAATACTTGATAAGACAATTTAAGCTCTTAATAGATTGAGATTAAGAGCTTTAATCTATAGTTTAACCTTAGAAGATTAGAAAGCTATTGTCGGTTGTTTAGTTATGAAGTCAACAAAGGTTAGTAACATTATACTCTTTAAATCAAGTATAGAATTATCTAAGTGTAACTTAAGTGCTAGTAGTACCAGTTACTCAAGATCTATATACTTGTTAACATTGTCTGTTACATGTGCTTACATAGTTGATAAAAAAAATAAATGAAACTAAATGACGCTAAACTATTCAAGGGGTCGCAATACCAATGTCCCTAAGGTGGCACTTTAATGATCCTTAGGTGACTTTGTCCTTAGTGGAGTTTTTCTTAGAAATGATCTAAGATAAATTAGGTTGGTGTTTGAGGGTTGCAATATAAGTGCCTTGGTATTAATCAAGTTAGGGGCAATTAGGGGCCATAGCGCTAGTGTCTGACCATGAGAACCATGTATAGAGACATGAGTTACTCGAGTTTGGAGTTAGTTGAGAATAATCCTATACTATATTTATTTCTAACCTAAATAAAGATGATAATCAATCATTTCAAATTCTTCATTGCATCAATGCTTGTGAACTATGTGTTGCTGTTGTACTTGTGTGTCTATAGTTGCAAGTACTGAGCATTAGCTCATCTCTCTTTTCTTTTTCATAGGTAAGAACCCTCATGAGCAGGTAGACTATGATGAGTTTGTAAATACATGTTATTATTTCCAGGATGATGACATATGGGATTATGTTTTTTATAATGATAATGGGTTTTAGGTTTTTGGGTTGATGGATACAAAGGCTTGAGTTTATTTGAAAAAATCTTGTTATTTATGAGTATATTTATGGGATTTTGGTGAAACTTATTTATGCAACTATTTCGATTATTGTGATTTGAAGAGACTCTGTTGTAACCCCTTTTGCATACTTAGATATCTAATATTTATGGGTGCTATTAAAGTTATGAAAGTGTTCGAACTTTTGACCTAAATGTTTACTTCTAACATGTCATTAGATAGCAAGAACACATGGAAAGCTGTGGCATTCTGGGTCTAAGATGAATATAGTACAATAGACCCTATTCATAAAAAGTGGTGCCACATCTAGTTGTTCTCAATGACAGTTACTCTTGGTTATTGCGTTTATCAGCTAAACATAAAGGATTGGAGCTTGTTGAAGGCTGCTGTTGAAATAATTTTTGATGCTCGATACCCTATTAATGTTAGGGGTGGTAATTGGGCAGCCCGTGTACCCCTGTATTCTAAAATATTCGTGCTTTGTATGCTCATGCTTTTTTGCGTGCTAAGCCCATTGTGCTCACGTACCGGGATTTCGCATATTACCTATTTATTCACTTACCACCCCGTATGCCCCTGCATGCCTGTAATAGGGCTTCAAATATAATCCTAAAAATATATTTTTTTACTATTTTTAGATATTTTCAATGATTTACGGTAGTATTTATTTTTAATTTTTTCGACCTCGAACATAAAGTGTATGTATTATACTATTGGTATTTATTTATACAGTAATTTATAGAGATTATTAAGTAATTTAATAAGTAAATACAATATGAAAAATACTAATTATATGTACAAGTTTTTTACTCGAAATATTCTTATGTATGTATAAATATATATATTGGATATTTTAAATGTGTATCTTAAATATTAATTAAAAAAAGTATATGTTGAATATATAATTATATATATGTATGAATATGTACATGGATAGGTGTGTTTAATAATATACAAATGTAGACATATATATGTACATACAAACATGTATAAACATACACATAACCCTACATGCTTGTAATTAGGCTCTGAATATAATACTAAAAATATTTTTTTTATTATTTTCAAGTATTTGTGATGATTTATAGTATTATTTGTTTTAAATTTTCTTGGCCTCGAACATGGAGCGTGTATATTATACTATTGATACATATTTATATGATGATTTATGGAGATTACTATGTAATTTAATGAGTGAATATAATATGGAAAGCAATAATACGATTTACGAGTTTTTTACTTGAATCATTCTTACATATGTATAAATATATATATATTGGACATTTTTCATGTGTGTGATAAAGTATTAATTAAACAAAGTATACGTTGATTATATAATTGTATATATGTATGAATATATACATGGATAGATTTGTTTATTAATATATAATATGTAGACATATACATGTACATACAAATATATACGTATGTATGCATACCCCCGCATACTCATAATTAGGCTTCGAATATAATGTCGAAAATATATTTTTAACTATTTTTGGGTATTTTTGATAATTTACTGTATTATTTGTTTTAAATTTTTCCGACCTTGAACATGAAACATGTGTATTATACTATTGGTACTTATTTATACAGTAATTTATAGAGATTATTAAAAAATTAATACATAAATATAATGTGGAAAATAATAATAACATGTATGAGTTTTTTACTTGGATCATTCTAATGTACATATAAATATATATGTTAAATGTTTTATAGGTATATGTTAAAGAATTAATTAAACAAAGCATACATTAAATATAAAATTGTATATATGTATGAATATGTAAATGGATAGATATGCTTATTAATATATATTATATAGACATATATATGTTCGTATAAATATGTAGGTGCAAATGCTTGCCTCCCCACGCCTAATATTAGGCTCCGAATACAATGTTAAAAATATATTTTTACTATTTTTAATTTACTATATTATTTATTTAAAATATTTTCGACCTCAAACATGAATCATATGTATTATACTATTGGTACGTATTTATATAGCAATTTATAAGGATTGTTAAGTAATTTAATAAGTAAATATAATACGGAAAATAATAATAACATGTATGAGTTTTTTACTTAAAACATTCCTACATATGTATATTATATGCGAATAACTCTATATATAAAAAAATGACTAAGGAAAGCAATTAACTATTAACAAATCGAAAAGTAATTTTCATTAATAAATAATAACTTTACTCGAAGTGTACTCTATTTTTCATCTTTGCTAGATTGAAGATAGATTTCGTCTTGTACAGTACGTGAGCGCCTTAAGTTGAACCCATTGGAAAGAAGAATAAACTTGATGATTTAGCTGTAACTTAAATGCTTATCCCTTCATGAAAGCGTACAGAGGAAGTAGCAATTAACAAAATGGTCAATGTTGACTAGTCTCCTTTCTACCTTAAAAAAGAGTAAGAAAAGATCTTCCTTGATGAATAAATTCGTGTTTGATCATGGGGCAATTGAATTAGTGATTAGGATTTGGGTGTATAGTAGAAGATCACCAATGGTGAGATGCTTTAGATGCTAGGCCTACGTCTTATTTAGACATGTCGGCTGCTGAAAAACACGTAAAAATGCTACTGACTTATCTTAAGTTGTTGGCATATGTATAGCATCCTCACTAGGCCAATTGAATAAATCGTTGATGAAGTCCGATGTGATCTATAGGACTTAGCCGAACATGAAAGTGGTGAGGAAGCTAGCATCTTGATTCATTTCACATTAAGGTAGGAAGTCATTATCGAGATAGACGACACTAGAGGTTATGTTGGAGTAAAACTTTCGGACCAAATCAACATATGTTATGCTCTTTAACTCCACAAATTCCAAAAAACCTATTGCTTCAAGAGGTGTTGGAGATGTAGGAATAAATTGAGCAGTGGTCATCTATTTATAGACGAGGGGAAAATATGACCACTGAGGGCTAACATGCATACGTCTGCCCACGTTAAGGGCAGACATGTGCATGTTAGCCCCCAACAGTAAAAAAAATTTGAAAGATCGCTTAGCCAACATGAGTACGTTAGCCCTAATTGTACCTACATTGGTTCTTACCCAAAAAACTTTTCTTTAAGTAAGAATGGCCGCACAATGAAAGTTTGTTAGACCAGAGGCAATGTGGGCATGTTAGTCCTCAATGTGCCTATGTTGGCCTATGAAAAATTAAGAAGTAGGTATGTTAATTCCTAACATACTCATGTTAAAATTAGGCCTATATATAGCTGTAACCGTGCTAAATGCATGTAATTTGCCTTTAATTTTTCAGACCATACTTGAATTCACCCAAATATTATCTTGCTCTCCTAACTATATGTTTGAATCCCTTAGAGCTAATACTTTTTCTTGCAAAAATGGTAGAACAAGGAAATCTATTAAACTATCCTAACCTTAATGAATTTGAGGATTGGATCCTTACCGATCCATATGGCGAGTAGCCTTACCCTATTCATCTCAATACAAGATTTACCAATTTAATGAATCAGGTGGGGAACCCTACTTTTTTTACACCTATGTCTAGGGGTTGCAATATTAACCCACTACAAACATATAATATATTTGTAATTCCTATTAACAACCCATAGCTACACAATATACTCACAACGCCATGATGTCGATCCTTTCCTTAGTGGTTAGTGATGTTATAGCACCTCTAGATTCAATGGTCCCTTTTGAGTTAGCTTTCAATTTGGGTGGGTGATTCCTTAATCCCCAACACCTTTCAATGCATCTAGAAATCATTGAAGCCTACGTATGCTTAAAGGATTAGGTTGATGTGTCAAGGAGATCATCCATATACATGGTTTCCTAGTAGTGACAGTGACAATGACAATGATAGTGATGTGGGGTCAAGCAATTCGAATGAAGCACTAGGCATTGTCTCAGGTGGGGATGGAGGTGAGGATGATGAGGACTATTAAAACGATTATTATTGACTTGCTTTTCTTTAGGATTTTCAAAAAAAAAAAAAATGTTCCTTTGTTTTCTTCTGTAAATTCTAATAACTTAGACTAGAATATCACTTACCATGAAATTTTGTTAACAATAATGTCATATGATAACCTCGTCTAATGTACTTTCATTGAAGATGGATAATCTTAAGGAAAATAAATTTTAATGATATCAAACCTTTTAATATCTAAAAAAAAAATTTTTTTTTCAATTAAGCAATAACATTTGAAATTTTGAATACATTATGGTGAATTAAATGGTTTAAAAAAAAAAGAAAACGATTGATTAAATTATATTACATATTTATATTTGCTAATTAAGTAATTTACTAATAATTTATTTAGTCAATAATTTACTATTTACTAAATAGTTTACATAATATATTTAAAAAATTATTTTGAATTTATTAAATAATTTATTGTTCATTAAATATTTTATTATTTACTAGATAATTTATTACTCATTGAATAATTTATTATTTATTTCAAAAATTATTACTTATTAAATAATTTATTATGTAATAATTTGTTAATATTTAAATAATTTATTCATTAAAATAATTTGCTATTTAGTTAATATCATAATTACTTATTAAATAATTATTTTCCATTGCATAATTTGTTATTTACTAAATATTTTACTATTCATTGAACAATTTATCATTTACTAAATAATTTATTATTTATTGAATAATTTATTACTTATTCCAAAAATTATTATTTATTAAATAATGTACTATTTAGATAATTAATTCATTAAGAATTTACATCATTTATAAGAAGTAAAGGCCCATATATGCTATCTGCGTGCTTACGTATTCGTGCTTAGGCAGCTCAACTAATAATCATGCTTCGCATGCACATGCTTGTATTTTCAAATTTTTTCTCATGCTCCTGATTGGGCTTATGCGTGCCCAGTTTGCGTGTTTGGATCCACTTACCACTCCTAGTTAGTGCTGTCCAATGGACTTCCATTTAATTCAAACAACTTTCGTTGTACATCAGGCATTTTGCTTGCTTAAAGCAAATAGCATTTGTTATACGGGATAGTTCTTTCAATAAGAATATCACTTTAGGAGGTGGTCTTGTTAGATATCACAATGGTGGATTGATTTTCTGCATTTGGTTTAATGCTTAAAGCAAATAAAATTAATGTTATCGAATTGCTAGCTGTGTATAATTGGGGTAGCAATGTTGTGCATGGAAAAATTCACAAGCTATATCTTGAAGTTGACCCCTTAACGTTTATTTATTAGCTTTTTCTTACCATTGCATGTCATGGTGGAACACCGTTTACATTATTCAAAGAAAAATATAATGAAGCAGACAAATGTATCTATCTCCCACATCTTCAAAGAGGCTAACGAATCAGCAGACCACTTACCAAGAAAAGCCGGATATTTAAATTCTGATCATTCTACAAATAATTTCACTCAATCATATTCGTTTTATAGAGAGTTCATTGTTCTTGATAAAAAATCTTTCCCTTATATAAGTAGTTCATGTTTTTGTCAATCAATATCCTTTTTCCCTTTTTGGTAAAAGAAAAGGTTCAAGTGATTATTACTTACGAACTAAAGATATATGTAGACAACAAATATTAAAAAGAGTCAAAATTGCATATTTTACTACTGTTGATGAGCAAACGTTATGAAGTGAGTGCTTAATGATGGATAAAGATAAACGAAAATTTACCACATGACGCACTATGCTAAGAAAAATATTACGGATAATTGCAAAAATTACGGTGTGTTGAGTTATAGATATAAGCTTCTGCAGTGCATTAGCAACGCAGATGCCACATTACTGATAGTGGCGAGACACTATTTTACGCGACGTATGAGTGTAAACTTCCAACAAATGCCTAATTCGATGAGCTCGGAAAGGGTAGGAAGAATATTCAAATCAATGCGTCAAAAGAAGAAAATAGCAGGAAATTGGAGCAACGTGGTGTTGAATACCGCTGGCTAGATTTTTAATGTACATAGGAACCCAATAATGAAGGGACAAGTAGTGTGCCATGCAGTTGACACCTGTGGTAAAAACTCCAAGTGCGATTTACTGCTGCTGACTTCATTGCATTCCGCCAGCCCTCAACAGCTCACTGCCCTCTTGTCCTTTTATTTGTTGCCCAGCCGCAAGCATGTTTTTTACGTTTTGGGGAGGGTTAGAGAACCCGCGGCATATGATTTATGAGTCGAATGATTGATCACATGCTGGACCAATAATAGCGGAAGGGAAGCTCACTTTTGTGTTATTCATTCTTCGTCGTGCCATGTTTTTCAATCAGGAAAAAAACAAAGGAAAAAGAAAAATTCGCATTGCATTTAATGGTTTCATTTTGAGATACTGAAATAGACAACAGAGATGTCAAGATGGAAAAAACATAATGTGCATTTATGGCATTTTCACATTCGGGAAACCCGAAAACAAAAAGTAGTGTCAATGCAAATTATGGAATGTGCATATATCACATTTAAACTGTGTAAATATTATATTCCTCCTTCCTAAATCATTTTTCTTATACCCATCGACTTGTATGGCGTTGCATCTTTATTAGAATCATTATGAAAGCGGTCTCATAAAGCAAATTTACAACCAAACTAATTTGACCGTATCTAACCCCAGATTTGGTTCATCATGTATTAGCTCCTTCTCCCATACTGTCCACTAAATCAGTTGCAAACTAGTATTTTATGGAGGCCTTAAGCTTCTGCTGCAGTTGGGTTTTACGGATTTCCTTGAACATCCTTATAAAGAAAACAAATGAAGGAGTAATTAAGCAAAATCCCAACCATTAACTGGTTCAAGGTTTTTGCATTATTCTATTTAAGTCGTACTCCGTCCCGCTCTTATATGGATGCTACCAATACTTTATCCATATTAGTCCTTACTCACATCCTCTGGTATTCAAGCAAAAATCTGGTTGATATGGAAATAAATAAGTTCATTTTAGTTAAACATTGTCACTCCAACCTTTAATTTTATTTATAAAAGCTTTTCTTTGACCATCTATTTAAAAACTTACACCTGAAAATTATAGTTTACTTTCAATTATAAGATATCAATATTTCCAAGATCTATTTTATATGTAATTATTGAATGTCACGTTATCATCTTTTGAGTACATCAATTTTTATAGGTGAAACATTTTTACTCTCTAAATATACGAGCACTAACGATGAAATTTCAATAGTAAATCTTGTGGTTGAAGGTGATTGCAAGATAAATGCATGTAAGTTAAGAATTGGCTCTAATGATTGCTTCAACATGATTACTTTGATACTTAAATTCATGAGAGTGTTTTCAAAGTACAAAAAGGGATAGAGAAAGTTAATAGGAGTTCCAAAGATGCAAAACTTCTAGCTTTACCTAGTATTCATAAGCAACTGGAATGTGCCACATTAAGAAAGTGAATCTCAAGCTACGATACAGTTTTGATTTGATGGTGGATATGCTGAAGAGGATCTTTTAATCTTTCCTTAACAAATTGAGAGCTTATATGTAGTCCTTAAAGGGTTATGTGAGTAGTAAGAGCTCGAATTTTTTTCTTTAGAGGTTGGTTGAGCTCTATAAAGCTTGAGCATAAGAGCTAGACGAGTTATTCATCAGGTTGGAGATATTTTAGAGGTTACGTAGAGAGATTAAGCCCCTTAAGCTTCTATCTTACAATGTTAGCTTAGGCATGAGGAACTTGGATAGCGATCTAGGATGGTTGACTTGGGTATGTAGGAGTTGCATGCTAAGAATGGCCAATCAGAATTCCACCTCGATCTCTTTTCTTCTGACATATATATATGTTCGTATAAATTTGGGTTTATGGTTTCAACTTGTCCATTCGTTTGAGAGTGTGCTATAGACGTATAGTTGAGGTAGATGCCTTACTTCTCACAAAATGCTTGAGACTTGTTGTTGTCAAACTACAAGCCATTGTCTGTGATTATTTTGTAAGGAACTCCGAATGTTGATATTATGGAACTAAAAACAAACGCTTCCACTTTCTGCTCGATGATCTTTGCCATTGTCTTAGCTTCTGCCCATTTGGTAAAGTAATCTACAACAATAATGACAAATTATCGCTAGGTAGTACATTTTAGAAAGGGTTCGAGAATATCTAACCCTCACTAAGCAAAAGACTTAGGACTAGATAGGTTGCATAACTTAGTTATAGGCGTTTGACTTGGCACTTTATGCTTATGACATTATGAATAGTGCCAAACAGCTTTCTTCACATCTTATCTTATAGTCGGCTAATGATAGCTGAGTCACAGTACTTAAACATACAGTGTCTATGCTTTTACATGGTTACTACATATACCACCATGTAGTTCGTATAACACCCTTTAGGCATCTCTTGGAGGAAAGTATTGAAAATAAGGTTATGATATGCCACATTTGTACAGCTGATCATCAATCAACGTGTAATTTGCAGCTTAGTAAACCAATCTTCACACTTCTTTCTTATCACCAAGGAGAGTACCATCTCTTAAATAATCTATTAGTAGATCCATCTAAGATTCTTCTTTCAAGTAAGGAGCCAATTCATAGCTCCGTGAAAGAGCGGATAAACTTTTCTATGGAAGAAATTCAACAAAAAGTTTATTGCTTAAGTCGGGGAGTGCTTTATTGGCTAATTATAACAACTTATCGGCAGCAATATTCTTGCTTCTCGGAACCTTATAAATTGAAAAAGATTGAAATTCTTCTATGACCGTTCATACCATTAACAATTACTTGGTCATTTCTTCTTCCCTTATCATATAACTTCCCATGACTTGATTCACCACTAGTTGTGAATCAGAGAACACCTCAAGTTTCTCGACGCCAATCTCTTTTGCCAGTTTTAGTCCAGCAATTAAAGCTTCATACTTTACTTCATTATTATTAGCCAAAAATCCAAATTTTAAAGCATAATTAACTTTGACAATGTAAGGACCTTGAAGAACAAGGCTTGCACCACTTCCTTCTCTCGTCGAAGAACCATCCACATAAAGGTATTAGATAGGTTTCTCGGTAACCTCCACACTATCTTCCTAACTAATGAATTTGGTTACAAAATCTATTAGCACTTGAGCATTCAGTGCCGTTCTAGGTTTGTACTATACATCATAGGCACTTAGCTCTAGGGAATATTTCACCATCCTCCTAGAGGAGTTAGGTTGTTGCAGTGCTTGTCGTAATAGCTGATCAGTGAGCACTATGATTTGGTGAGCCTCAAAATACAGCTTCAACTTCTTTGCTAAGAGAACCACTACTAAAACAAAATTTTCACTTTTCGTGCATCGAAACTTTGGCCCTTACAAAACATGACTTACATAATAAATGGGTCGATGCTCTTTGTCATCAATTTGGACCAATACAGAAGAAAGAGCTTGGTAGTTGACTAATAGATATAAATATAAACTCTCTCCTAAGATGGGTGTTGAGAGTATTGTTGGTGACGTAAGGAATTCTTTGAGATCGTTAACAGCTCTTTTGCGATCATTAAAAGCACTTTTGCAATCATTGAAAGCTCTTTCATAATCATCGAACCATTTGAATTCTTTCAGATCCTTTAAGATTTTAAAGAATTTTGTACACCTATTCGTGCCTCTTGATAAAAACTGATTGAGGGTAACTATTCGCTTGGTGAGTTCTTGTACTTCCCTGATCATACGGGGGGATTTCATGTTTCTTATCAACTTAATCTTTCTTAGGTTGGCCTCAATGTTACGCCGAGTGACCATGTATCCTGAAAATTTTCTTGACATTATGCTAAAAACGTACTTTTTGTGGGTTAAGTTTCATATTGTATATCCTTAGTGTAGCAAATGTCTCCTCAAGATCGGCTAGATGCCAATCCTCTTTTACACTCTTCACAATCATATGATCAACATATATTTCGACATTTCGGTAAATTTGGGGCTTGAACATTTTGGTAACAAGTCTCTAGAATGTTGCACCGGTGTTTTTCAGTTAAAAGGGCATCATCGTATAACAATATGTTCTAAAATTGGTAATAAATGATGTATGGATTTCATCTTCCTTATCCATGTTGATTTGGTTATAACTAGAGAAAACATCCATAAAAGAAAGTAACATGTGTCTAGCGGTTAAATCTACCATCTGATCGATTTTCAACAATGGGAAACAATGCTTGGGATAGGCCTTATTGAGATCCATGAAGTCTATGTACATTCGCCACTTACCATTAGACTTCTTGACTAGCACACAATTGGCTAGCTAAGTCGGATAAGGCTCTTCCTAAATAAAACCTGCTTTTAATAACTTCTAGACTTCTTCTTCTATTGCTGTTTATCTCTCTAGTGTAAAATCCCTTTTTCTTTTGTTAGACTACCTTTACACTTGGATCAATTTGGAGCTTGTGCACCATAACTTCTCTTAGGATACCTAGTATGTCTGAAGGGGAAAATGAAAACACATCAATGTTGGCTTGTAAGAAGTTAATCAAACTTTGCTGAATATTTATTGGCAAGGGTTTCCCTATTCCCCTTGTTTTCACAAGGTCATCTCCCAAAGAAATTTCCTCAGTATCACTCTTAGCATTCTCTATGCCGATTGACTTGCCTTCTGAATAAGTTTTTACCTGAAATGCCTCTTCTTATCTTAAAGACCTCACATATAAGGATCTTGCTAGTTATTGATCCCCTCTGCATACGCTGACTCCTGTAGAAGTAGGGAACTTGGCTTGAAGATGTGCTATTGAAGGGACAATGTCAAATAGATGTTAATACGGTTGTCCCATTGTCATGTTATATGGGGACCAACATTTGACGATGAGGAAGTCTACTTTATCCTTTGTGACATGCTCGTCATCGCTGATTTGTATCGACAAAGAAATTACTCTAATTACTTAGATAGGTTAATTGTTGAAGGCATACAGATCATACTTATAAGATCTTAGCTGTGCTTTGATCTTGGGTCTCATCTAGTCGAATGCATGCTAAAAAGTGATATCTATTGAACTTCTTGTATCAGCAAGAATTTTCTTAACTCAAAGTTGGCGACTCTTGAATTGATAACAATTGCATGATCATGCAACCTCTAGATGCCCTCAAAGTTATCCTCCATGAAAGAAATTATGTTGTCAATCCTGACCTTCTTGCCTTGGATGTTGCAAACATAATTTTTGGCATTTGTTAGGATCAAAGAGCTTGATTGGCCTATAATAGGTTCATTGACAATAGTGTTGATCGCTTCGTTGGGTGCTCTGCTGGAATTTGCATCCCTTGCATCTCTTCCGGCCACAGTTAGCCGAGTATCATTCTCCTGTTCTTCACATCTCCTCCGAGATGGTCTCTCAATATTTTCGACATCATGTGCTAGGAAATTTCGTAAGTGCCCACGTTGAATCGCATCCTCAATCACATTCTTGAGTTGAATGCACTCATCTATGTTATGACCTTTGTTGCGATGGAAGTTACAGTACTTATTGAAATTTCTCCTCGAGGGATTTCCTCTCATTCTTTCTGGCAACTGCAGAACGCCTCTTTGCTTATGTACCTTGATTAATATGTCCAAAATTGGATGATTGATGGGTGTATGGAATGAAAATGTCAAAATCCTTGGTCTCTTTCTCTCGGTATTAGAACTTTGATCATCATCTGTGCTAAGTCTGTCCTTTGCACTTTTTCTCTTGTCATTTTTTCCTATCTCCTCCATTCTGATTCGCCTCTTGCTAAGCCTTTATGTTATCCTCTTGTCATATGTATGAGGTGCCTTGGCCTTGAACTTGGAAAAAGTTCTCGGCTTATTCTTCATAAGAGACTTGAAAAAGTCTCCATGGGGCTTAACTCCATTGATTACAGTGTTGAGGGTTACGCTCATATCCAATTCTGGGATTTGAATCATCTCAACCATAGACTTGACTAGGTAATCTCTAATTGGCTCGTCTGATCTTTGTTTAATTGTGTTAAGGATTGAGGAATCCTTAACAAGAAGCTTACTTGTAAAGATGTGTTGAAGAAACACTTTTGCTAGTTCATCAAAACAAAAAATGGTGTTTGGTTTTAAGTATTTGAACCATGTATTGGTTGCATTCCTAAAAGTTGAGGGAAAAGCTTGATAGGCCACTATATCACTCAAACTGTGTAACTTTGCCAACGTATGATAGTACTCCAAGTGGTCTTCGGGGTCCTTTCTCTCATCATAAATTTGAAACTGTAATAGCTTGATGTGCCATGGTATCAATTCCTCTAAACTATCATGAACAAAGGGTTTTCTTGATTTGGAGTTGCTTACTCGCTGTAGTAAGGGTATTAACATGCAAGGGTCCTATATAGTGCACCTGCTGCAGTTGCTTGCTTTTTCGGCAACTTAGGTGAATAGATTGAATCATTGCTGTTCTCGATGTCATGATCGACATGCTTTTTGTTTTGATTTGGATGAACATTATTATGAAGGAGGTTATAGATCTATTTGTGTTTTTTGTTTAATTCTAATTTTTCCTTGGCCAAATCGAGGTAAAGCTGCTTAAGTCTAGCCATTCATTACTTATCAATATGCCGACTTTCTCCTTCGAGGTGTTGGGAGGAAGTGTCAGCACTTGCACTCTTAGTTATCCTAGTTTTAGCCATGTGGGTGTGTTTAGGAAAAAATAGAGGGCAACAAATGTTGTTGGTGAATTTTGGAAGTTGGAAATGTCCTACAAAGAAAAGAAAATTGGTTGGTATTAGTATGGCCACTTTGATGCCTAAGTCAATAAATAAGCATGAGGAAAGTAAAGTAAGCAATTAAGAGTTATTAGATGCCTTTATAGAGTTACTTTCCCACATTTATAGGGAACTTGTTGTGTTTGAAATAGCAATTATTGGAATAACTGTTAGGATACATGGAAGTCTCTTGATTAGATACCTTCTTGAAATGTAGGGAGAGCATGTAGTTATATAATATAACCATGCTTATGATAAATGTTCTTGCCATGAAATTGAATTCAAATCAGGACTAGATATATGTTATTTGGAAAAAAGTTGAAAATGTCAATTACTTGGCAAGGTGTTGAGAATATAGATTACTCGGCCGATCGGTGGCCAAATGGACGAGTAAGTGAGATGTTGTCATCAATGCTTGTCAGACTAAGTCGACAAAAACTGACTATGAGCACTTGAGGTATTTGAATGAGAGTATGGGCTTAAATGAGGTGTATACAATTTGAAGCTCTTCTTTATTCTAAATAAATGAGTTATTTATGATAATTATTGCTCATGAATTGATACGATTGAAGCAAATATAAGTTAGTCTATCCCTTTTCTCCAAATCAATGGCCCTAACCTCTTGATTGCCTCCATATGGGGTGGTTCTTGATAGGGTTTAATTTTAAAAATCTATAAAAGGCTCAAATGAGCTCACAAAGGATAAAAATGTTAGGGAGTGAAATGAATGCCTATCATCCTTTCAATTCGTATATCACATGAAAAATAGATTTCTTTTAAGGAACGAGTTTTATCCTCACTTTCATGTCTCTCAACTCTTAGAGTGTTGTAAGGTTAGTGTTTAGGATTAGGGCTTGCCTTTTATTATTCTAAACGCTTTAAATGATGAGATACTTTCATAAAAAAGACTTCAAAGCATTTTATTTGTTTACCCTATTTAACTTAGTCTCATTAGATAAGACTAGATATTTTGTGATGCTTTAATGGGTCACATGCCCCTCTACCTTTAAAAGATTGCCCCATTTGCTGCCCACTTAGCCCAAGCTCATTAGGTTTGTTGGTGGAATAATTCATAGTGGAGACAAACTTTATGCTCCATTTCAGGGTTAGAGAGAGTGAGCTAGTTTTTGTAGAGCGAGTGTTTAGGACCTTCTAGGCTTGGAAAGAATTGGTATAGATGAGTAGGCTACGTCTTTGGGTCTTTTTTAGCTTAAAGTGGATTGAAATAGGTGAGGAGGCTTGTTGTTCATGTTTAGGCTTTTGTTTTTAGGGTTTTAGAAAAGGTAGAGTAATGGGCTTTCCTTCAAGGATTATGTTTGGCTTGGACTTTTCTTGGGGATGGGCAATGTCTTTACCATTTTCAATTATCAATTTCCAATGTGCTTTGCCCTTTTAGCCCTTAGTATTAGGTTTAACTCATAAGCTACACAATGCTTTAGGCTCAGAATGAGTGACTGTCAAGATTAGGCCTGGGTTGAAGTTGTTGTTGTCAATTGTCTTAGCTTAAAAAATGAATAGCTATAGGCTTCAACAGGGCTTAATTGCTCAAAAGTAATAACTCAAAGTCTATAAAACTCATACTCATTAGCGAATTTTTTCTTTTTGAAAAATTTATGATTTTTTTATTTTTTGAAAAATTTTATTTTAGAACAGTTATTTTACAAAAACTTATATTACAAATGAAACCATTAGCATTTCCTTAATTCATTGGAAGAAAAGAAAAAGTTACTGAGTTGATAGAAATGAATGAATATTTTACAAAGTCAACAATCGACGATAATAACTTATTTTTATTTAAATTTTTTTTTCTCTTTTTCTAAAAAACCTTCTTATTGATGGAAACTGAAGAGAACTTGTGCTATAGATGACTAGATTACTAACATTGTCTAAAGAAAAGAAAAAGCTATAGGCGACATGATGAGGGCAAGAAAGCTTCAAAGGAAACAACTAGTAATTGAAGGGTTATAATTTTACAAGAAGGGTGATTAATATTACAAAAAGATGATTAGGAGACACTTTAGGGATGATATTTACAAAACATTTACAACTTGAAGAATTTTTATTCATTCTTTTTTAATTTACATGAAATTATGTTATTGTACAAAAATTTTCAATAGAAATAAGCAACACCAAATAATAAAGTAACAAAAATGAACAAATAATTAACATACAATAAAAGGGGACTCATGCACATGCTAAGCTAGCAACTTGATAATAGTGCAATAATTTATTACTATAAAAATTTTTGGATTACAACTTTATTGTAATGTTATGATTATATTAATTTGTGTACAAATGCGCTAGGCTCTTATTGGGTATAGAATTTTTTTATGAGTATAGACGTATACAAAGTGTTGAGATTTTAATAATTTATATGGGAATTTTTTTTTACATGAAAAAAAAAATTATATAACCAATATGTCATATGCGAAAATAATAAAATTGCAACTCCTTGCTTATGATATATATATTTTTTATAATGTTGCACTAATATTAATTTGCTTTCCCATAAAAAATTTTAATGTAATTTTATAGGTTTAATCTTAAATCTTATTATGCCACTTTTTATTGGTAAAATGAACAAAAACAAAGAAAAAAAGCAATATATAATACCTATATTACAAGATAATACATATGCAATCATATAATACATAGAAAAAAAAAATCGAAGATAACAATATATATATAACAAAGTATAGTATAAAATAAATGCAATGTGCTACAAACACATGCCATGTAATAAAGGTTAGTAAATAATAAATTATAGGAATGGAAAAATTATGAACCTGCAATCAAGGAATACACTTATATATATGTGGATTGAAATAAAAAATGAAGCTCATGGACACCTATATATAAGGGTATTGATTCTTTTAATTTCCCTTCATTTTTTTTTTTTTGAAAAAGAAAGCCTAAGCAACTACAAATTATCAAATTTTCTTATAATTTAATAATGACTAACCCTTTTTTTTTTCAAGAAAATGATGTAAGTAGATGGGGTCTATAGGTCTCAAGCTTTGTAGCTTCAAGCATTTTTTAAGAAAAACTCAATGGGTTACATTGAAACAAGAGTGAGTTCACTTATCACCACTAAGTAGAAGTAAAGATTCCAACGACTAAAGGGTTATACAATGGCAACTCGTCCTAAGTTTCTAAGGTGGCCTAGGTCCAACCACATCTAAGCATATAAATAATTAAAAAGAAAATAAATAAATAAAAGTTCCTTGTAGATTCCCTAATAAGAAGCCCATTGGGCCAAGCTTCTCCTAAAGGCTTGTATCACTAAAACTTAGTTAGTATAACTATATTACGATATTAAATAAATGTAAAATAAGGAAAAAAAAAGGCTTATTAATTAATCTTTTAATTTTTATAAGGTTAGCCCACTAGGTGTCGCCAGTAGATTTGCTAACTCTATTGAGCCATATTTTGGTCTTTTTTTAATTTAACTTATGTTAAGCTCAACCTACTTAATATAAATTACTTGACATTAAATTAAAGAAAAAAAATATTTTTCTTTAAAAAATATTTAAAGTTGCTAATTAAATAAATTGGGAAAAATGAAATTAAGGTTTTCGAGTGGGAAAATCCTAATTTAGTCATTAATTTGCAAATATTCTAAAAAAATATTCTTTAGAAAATTAAACCAAAAAATTTATATTCAAGGGCTAACCCATTAAGATTAAGTCACCATATAAAAAGAAGAAAAAAAGTAATGGGTTTTCATTTTTTATATTTTTTTTAAAAGTGCTAAAATATGTAAAGATATGCAAAAATATAGTTAAGACGAATTTTTAATAGTTTTCATTACGAATTTTCTAAAAAAAAAAAGGTTTTATATTTTTTTATAGTAGTCCCAAAGGTGCCTATATACCCACTAATAAAAGTTAAACTGATGTAATTCTGTTTCTTAGAAAAATCAAATATTTTAGAGAAATTTCATTTTTTAAATAAAATTGCATCTTTAGGGTTATCATATTTTTTAGATAAAATTGCACCCATGGTTTGATCTACTTAGTTTAGACATGGATTGGACTTTGGTGCTACTTGTGTTCGTAAATTGCAATGATCGGATGTGCAATGTTGTACGCACTCGTATGTGTAGTGATCAGACGTGTGAAGTGTGTTGTGTCTGCTCATGGAGTCCAGTGTAGTGGACGTATGTGTAATCAGTGTGAAGTGTGTTGTGTTGATCGGTGTGTGTGTGGGTGTACATGTACTAATTAATGTTAGATAGTGCAGGATAGTAGATTGTGAATGCTCATGGACTATAACAATGGACTTGAATTGTGAACTGTGGCGCGAATTAGGAAATTGTATAGGAGATTATGAGATGTGTTTGTAATGTGAATTATGAAACCCTTTTTTTTTTTCTTAACAAGCCAATATCTATTATTTATAGGCCATAAATTTGAATCTTTTAGATCTTTTTGGATGAAGATTCAATTTTAACAGATCCAATATTCAAAAGATACGATTATACCCAATTTAGATTTATTAAATTCATTGACGATTTAATCAAGTTTCTAGAAATCCTACACTTATTTGGGTTTTCTATCTGAGGCTTGATTCAATTTATCTTAATTTAGCACAATATATACACTAATCTATTTAATAAATCCTAAGTTTATTTAGCCTAATATAAATTAGATAAAAATTTGCTTTATATTGGATTAGATTAAAAATGTTTTTTAATGAAGACCAATTATTTAACGACTTGAAATTTATTAAATTGAACGTACATCTTTAACCATTTTTTGATTTGATCCTAAACGAATAACTCAACTCGACTTGATTTGTCGCTTTTATTATTATCATTTTTTATTTTATTTTTTTCAATTTTCTTATTGTTATTATTATTTTATTTTTTTTAAACCTAGCCTAATGAAAAAAGGATCTTAAGGGTAGCAAAAATACGGTGTCTACAATAAGGTGCAATTTTCTAATATAGTTTTGAGTAAGAGGAGTTAAAGGACAAAAAGGAGTAAAAGCATTAGCCTCCTAGATAAGAGTAACCCAAAAATGAACATTACAATATTCTTGAAAAGGTTCGTAGAATGGTCCTTGAAGACTTTAAGAAAAGTGATTAGTGGTTAGAGATACAAGACAATAACATTGTGGATGGAATGAGAGAGAAGAGGAAAGACATTCAAATTATGCGTAATAGCCTTGATCTAAGCTTTCTAGATTTCCTTATTGAGGAGGAATGGCTCATCATGTCATACTAATAGGGCAAAGAAGAGGGTAATGAGGTTAGGTTGGCATATAGGGGTGTTGAGTTCATGATGGGCATATGCGGTGCTATTTAGAAAAATGCAACTATCAAGTAATAGTATAGAGGACTTCAAAAGTCTAGAGTTGTCGATCTTATGAAGACCGAACGCTTACTTACTTGTGCTAAATTGCTCTAACTAAAATCAAATAGCAAAGATAGTGATAAAATGAAAGATTAAAGAGATTTTAGAGAAACAATAGCTAATTTATTAACAACTAATAATGCAACTAATTGACAAGAACTCTATTAACCATAAAAAGTGATATTTAGACTTTGATCATCAAGAGATTTACATGTATTCCTTACTAATTGGAGGAATTCAATTATTAAATTAATATGAATCACTTGTCTATTAATTATTAATCTTAATTATGTTTTGCTTGAAGTACTTCTAGAATAGAACTCATTAGAGTAGCATTAAGAATAGGAATTCTGTAACAAATAAGATATCAAAAATAGTTCCAAAGGAATTTCACAACTTATCTTTAAGCTTATAGCAAATCTATTCAATTAAGGTAGATTTATTTATGTATTGGCCTTATGACTTCAATATATAAAATCTAATACTTAAAATGAAACCTTAGAAATAATAACTTAATTAGCAAAAACACGTAATTGAATTAATATGAATAAAACTTTTCATTAGAGTAATAACAAATAAAGTACATTATATGTTATCTCAAGGTTATAGGTTTAGATATTAATGATTCTATGCTACAAACATGATAAAAATAAGAACTTTCATGATAAAAATGACTAAAACCCTAAGAAAACACCCTTATTCTACTCTATGATGTCTCACTCTCTCTTAGACGTGTATCTAACATCTATTTATATTATCCAGACAAAATAATCTCCAAATCAAGTGTTTTAAAAATCATAATAGGTCTACAGGTGGGAACACAATCATGGGGTGTGGGTATGGACTACTCCTTACAATAATTCTTTGAGAATTTGATTTGAAATTAATGATGAAAGAATCACGACCATAGATCACAACCTTAGAGTTAGATTGTGGTCTTATACTTAGATAAAAAATTCTTTAAGCTTTGGTTGAAAATTGAGGAGGTAGGCTTCATGGCTAAGAAACATGACTGTGATGATCAACTTTAGACTTTTTCTTCACTTAATTTCTGGACAAATTCTCTCCTATATTTGCTATTCTTAAATCATTCTTCAAAAAGGTGAAAATTCCTTCAAAAATCACCTCAATTCTCATCTTTTTACATTATTACTTCCTTTGAGCCCTAAAATCAAGAAATAACTCAAATAAATGGCAATATCCTTGAAATTAAATCAAAATATTCAAGAAAATAATATTAGAGATGAGTGTAAAATCACACTCATCAAATCTCTCCACACTTAGGCATTTGTTTGTCCTCAAGCAAATAAATCAATCCTTAATAAGGATTGAGAAATCATGACAAGATCTTCAAATCTACCTACTATTATTCATGACATTAGAAAAAAGAAAATTGAATTAACACCATCGTGTGTTAATAGCTGATGCATCCTTAAAATATTACTAGCAACTTGTAAGATCTTCTCCCTTCGCACTTTTCAATGTGACCTAGACACAAATACTAAAATTCAATTGCTAATTCTTATAAACTGACAATTAATCATGTAATTTAACCAAGGTTCTCTCTTGAATTAGTTTTGTTTTTTTAATTGGGAAAAAATCATACATGGCTCCCTTACATTTAGCTAAGACGTACGCAATCTCTTCCTAACTTTGCTAAGCATCATAATGAAGAGTAAATACATAGTGTACCTACTCATTCCCTTAACATCCAATTTTGTTGATAGGCTATTTAATTCAATTAATTACTAAAGCTTGTTAGTAGTGGGAAAGTACCTTACTCTTGTGAGAGATTAAGGCTAATTCTTACTAATTTAGCCCTTTTTAAATTTTATGTTGATAGCGAGAATGAACCTTGCTTTTTTTTATGGACTAAGGTCAATTTATATTAATTTTTTTATTATTTATTTTCCAACAAATTGGCAATTTGAAAGAATCTCGTTCCTTTAAGGGACGAAGATCAATCTGTACTAACTACTTTTTACTATATTACTCTTATTTACACCTTCAGCAATTTAAAACTTTCAAGGAAAATTATAAGAGACAAGTTTCATTTACTTATTAACTTAGGATTATAAGGCTCTAAAAAACATAAAAGGGATAAGTATAATGTAAGTAAATTTCAGAAGTAGAATATGACTAGTGCTCAATCTCAAATTTTAATTAATTAATATGTTGAAATCCCAAGCTAAATAACTTTTAAGTTTTGTTCTAAAAGAATTCAATTATTCAATTCTAGTAATGTATACAATGTGCAGTAGTGATTTAGGAAAAACTAAATATAAGCACTATTAACTACTAAAATGGGACTGCAAAACTTGAAAAAAATATATATATTGGGGTTAAAAATTAACAAATTGAATTCTTGAATAATAGTAATGTACTCCTTCCCTATACTTAATTTATTACATTATCTTTAACGTACTTTGTTCTAAATTATAAGAAAAGTAAATGCATACAAGAACAAAAATTAAAGTGTAGTAGAGAAGAGAATATTGGGGGAAAGTGATGCTATCTTGAATAAGTTGGGTTTTTGTGAGTGTTGCTAAGAATTTGTCTTGAATAATGTCAATTTATCGACTCAAAAGAGATCTAAAAATACAAGATAAGAGAAAATGCAACAAAAAGGAAAATTTTATTAATTCTTTGATAAAATAGAACCTAGACATCAACTAAGAAATTAAAATCATGAAAATCAAAAGTTTCAACTAATTGGAGCTTATTTACACTAAACATGAAAACAAGAAAATTGGAAAGCAAAAACTAAATAAAAACAATTCAACTCAAAATTTCTAAAAGAAATCTAAGTCTTCTTCATTGTTTTTATCCTCAAATTCGTTGTTGATCAAGTGATTCTCCCTATTGCCTTTAAATGTCCCCTCTTGATCCTTTGATGTCGCCTCCTCCTCCTCATCTCGCAAGTCCATCCTCCTTGCCATATTGATTAATTCCTCATCGATTGGTGGGGGAATTTTCATTTTATCTTAGTCGGCAAGATTACTATAAAACTTCATCATCCTTGTCTCATACTTGAACAATCTTTTGAGAGATACTACAAAAATCTCATGGGAAGTAACCAACCTTTGTACCTCTACCTTTAGTTTCTTAACTTCCCATACCGAAATATCATGATTAGTGGAGTTTTCGCTTTCCTTTCTTTTAGAGGGTCTCTTGTTAACATCATTTAGGAGAAGTCTCGTTTGACAAATGGTAGATAGAGACAAAGGGTTAACATCTTTGGACACCATTAATTAAGGGTTGTTGATAAGGAGTTTGAGTTACTTAGCCAAGATCGTTACATGTAGTCTACATCCAATTTAGTTCACCTAAGCATTAGTTGCTTGGCGTCTCATGTAAATGTTAGTGTTACAACTAAGTTGGTCGAATATCCTTCAACCAAATTATAGAGATAGAACACATTATGCATGGCTACAATGCTAGTGCTTTTCCCTCTCTCACTAATGTTATTGGTGAGTAGCCAATAGAGGACCCGAACTACATATTAGATTTTTCAAAGGGGATCCTTGTACAAATTTTAGGTTATAGATCTTCTCACCACTTAATTTTAGCTAATAGCTTACGAGAGTAATACCATGAGGCAACTTATAAGGTAATGTATAAAACTCGGGAGAGTGAACATACTCTTTAACATACAGCCCCATTAAAACACCAAATTTTGCTATTGATAGGTTGAACTTGATATTCCTAAGCCGAAAAGAGATGATGTTGTAGGCTCCATAATGTACTTGATCATGCTTCAATGTCAATGTTGTAAGGAACTCTAATGTTAGTTCCTTATAGATCAGTTCTTGAATGCTAAATAATTTTTCCCAACCTCCCTTCTCTACAATGGCATAGATCTTAAGTTCTATGTTGGCTAATTTCAAAACTTCCCAATTTAGGAAACTAGAATAGGAAAAGGTTTTCTTAGTAAGGGCCTTATATTGAGCTTTATGATTAGGAATGTCAAATTCCAACATGTGTTTCAAGTAAGATGGTTGTGTGGTTAGGGATTTCTTTTCCAATATGGGTTGAGAAGAGGTCCTGTAGGTGGTTTTTGATTCCATGGATTATGTTTGGAGATTTTGCTTTTCCCTACACTTCAGTCCTTTAGTATAGTATTGGAGAAATTTAGGAGTGTAATGAAGAGCATTGAAAATTAAAAAGTATACATAAATAAGATTTATCCAAATTGATAGTGTCATTTGAATTGGAAATTTACTTTTAATCTAAATTGGTAAGTATATAATTCAATCTAAGTAGTAGTCAATTTTATTGCTCACCTTGAATATCTATTACATCTTGAAAGAATGAAAGCTATCAAGAAAGGGAAAGTAAGTATTAGGTAAGAGGAGTCAAAATTAGGAAAGTAAGAAAGGGAATAGGCAAGAAAGATTCAAGTGTGACTTAAGTTAAATAATTATTGCAAGTTTATGGTCGAGATCACAGTCGTGATCTTGTATCATAGTTCTTCCTTGAATCGATTCTTAAAAATTTCTTGAAGTGTAATTTTTCGCTGAAGGTTCTATAGGTAAGATCATGGGCATGGTTTTTGCCCATATCTCCCACAAACCAAATTTTCAAGTTTTGAAGAACATTAGGCTAAACTTCAGAAGGGAGGTAGATGTAAGGTGTGAATTGAGTTCTAGGACAATATGCAATTCTTTTTCGATATATCTAATTAAATGCAATAACAAGAGTAATCAAAACAACAATAAACAATAATAAGTATAGAAATTAAAGAAGACAAGGATAGAGAAATTCAAGCCTGAATATAACGTAAAGTTTAGATCGCCTTCCTAGTCTCCACGGACTTACAATGCCTCCAACCAAAGACTTCACTTCACTTCACTTTAGTAATTTCTCAACACAATGCTCCAAGAGCTTACACAAGCTTACACACAATCACTATTTCACACAACAATCTTTAGTGTAATGCTCTTCTTTCACTCAAGATTACAAAGTATATAACCACTCAAGCACTATACACTAGGTCTCTTTTGTTTCATTGTAAGTAAGGAGTACAAGAGACAATTTGTAAGCAATGAGACTAACGAATGTAAAGGAATGTGTTTTGATTATAGTAGAATATCAAATCTTTATTTCCTTTGGTCGGGTTGTTGAGTATTTATATCAACTTATTGAATTCTTCTCGTTATTGTGTATTAAATGCTTCAACAGCTACTTGGATAAGACTTACTAGCATGCCGGTACCTTACTCTTATTGGTAAGCTGGTAATAAATTACACTATCGGCATGAATACCGAGAAGTAAACTAGCACGTCAGCTCCTTTAAGCCAATGAGCTTTTCTTTGTGCTTTTCAAGGCTTTACACTATTAGCCTGGTTCTTTCTTAAGCCGTCATGCTTGTAACCCAAATAAGACCTAAAAATGCTTTTGACAACCAACAAACAAATATACTTTGCAATCTATCTTCAAGATTATTTGATCACCACTTAAGGATTAAATTTCTTGTGGAGATAATTGATATACTTAATTATTAAGCAAATTAATCGATTTTATTCAATTATCTTAATATGATCAAATAGAACTTAGTTTTAATCATTCACTTTTATTTTGTTCTCATCAAAATCAATTAATGAACCCTATGTTCAACAATTTCCCCCTTTTTGATGAGGACAAAACTATTTTATATATCTAAGAGCTCCCCCTCAATTTATCAATGGATCTCAAGATGATCAATAATTGAATAAGATTGAGAAAAAAGCTTACATAATGAGAGAATTGATCCTTTTCTTGATATATTGGATATATTAATTTTTCAAGTGTTAAGATATAATATATGTCAAAAGTTTGAAAGGGAGATGACCATTATCTAATTAAATTACCAAATATCAACTTAACCAATACAAGCAATTTTTACTTTTAGACTAACAGCTTGAATCAACCAATGAATGACTTGAATATTTCTCTTCCTTTGGCCCCATTAAAAAGAGAAGGATCTACGTGGTGAAGAGGGAAGAAGATTCAAGTAAAAAACATGGCAAAGTTCTAGCTTATACTAAAGAGTATTCCTCCTACAAGAAGAAGATCAAGGATACACAAGGCTCAAAAAGAGTAGTAAAACAACTAGCAAGGATAAGCAAACATAACAAGGCAAGTTGAGTTAAGGCAAGAGTTCATCAAACAAACTACGAAAAGCCATAAATATCCAACATAAAGAGTAGGTCTATTGAGGACCAAGGTTCACAATACAAAACCAAAATTAAAGAGTGGCCTTAAGTCCTTAAAGAAAAATAGAATAAAGATAGAAAGTTGAAGTGCATAACTAAGTGGCAGGAAGATCGTTGTCTTAAGCTGGAGGAGGAAAAGGGCAAGAAGGGCAATGGTAGTTCACTTGAAAATGACTATAGAGCCCTTATAACCCATTGTATAAATGATCATGAATATATTCCCAGAGCTGATTGAAGCATATCTTTGAGTAATGATAAAAAGGATGCTGAGATGTTAAAGGAGTAGTCAGATCAAAAGAGGGGAACCCATAATCAGGTGGAGGCTGGTGAGAAGATCCCTTGGTAGAGGAGTAGTAACATGACTTACAGCTACACTAAAGTAAGTATGAGCGATAAGACTACCTAGCTCATCAAAAGATGTAATAGGATCCTGTGGACTACGCTTAAAGCCAAGATCAAGAGGAGGAGGGTCTTTCCTCCTAACCTAATTGTTCCCTATTTTCTTCCAAATCCCTTTACAAATATCAATCAATTCAAGATGCTTAACCCAAGCAACTTGTAGAGGCAAAGGAAATTTATACCCTTTTTGATAAGCAGTTGTGTAACCAATCACCCAAAGTGAAGAAAAGCTTAAGATGGGTTATTGGTAACATGTTTAAAGCATTGAACCACTATGCTAAAAAAATCAATTTGCTTGTTCATAAGCAAATAATAGAGGATCCATAAATCCTGAAGGGTAACATTGAATTGTTGGCCTTGTCGAAGGCACTATCCATGGATTACAATGTGGTAGAGGATTTTTGTTCTAATGTCTAGTCGAATGGTAGCTAAATTTTTTTGCCTTTCCCCATTTTCCTCCAATAAACTTATATCTAAAGACTCTCTCATAGAATTTTGCCCCATAATAATTGACATTTACATCCATTCCTCCAACAATAGCACCAATGAGGCTATAGATATCCTCAGGAGTAATAGTAATGAAAGTACCATAAACATATGTGTAAAGGACACGATGATAGATTTCATTACTGGGGTTCATTTTTAATTTAGGCTGACGTTGATCGTCTAGAGAATCCGACATGTTATAGTAAAAATATTTAAGAGCATCATCATGTACCTCATTAGGAAGGTGAAGGATGTTAAGAACATGGTTGCTGATGGACCTTCGGAGGATAAAAGATGCCGCTATCAACTTTGAGGTTGGCAAACTTTTCGAATCGTTAGGCATGCTAACATGTAGGAAAAAGGCAATGGTCATAGGTAGGGGGTGTAAGACTATGAGCAACACATGGTGCCATAGGTGTTTAGTGAGGTGTATGGGATAGATGGGTATAGGCGTGTATGGTGAAGAGGATGAGGGAGAGGGATAAAGGTGTATATGATAGGATGTGGAGAGTACGGGTGATGGAAGCCGGCGTGATGGTGGAGGCATATGGATGATATGTGGCAGTGTGATGGTTGATAGGTATAGTTAAAGAGAGAAAGTAGCCAGAAGAAGACAAAGATTGACAAGTGGGATGCAATGAGGAGAGAGAAAGATAGGTGAGAGAGTGGGGAGTTGATTTATGGAAGAAAATTGAGAGTTTAATGGAGGGGAGGTAGTGGATCGAAGAGAGAGAAAGAGGCTAGGGTTTGAAGGGAAGAGAAGGAGGTTTTTGGAAGAAGATAGAGGGAGAGAGAGATGGTTCAATGCGACTTTAGTCGCACTTGGAAACTGATGAATAGGCATGTCGGTAGTGTAGGGAATTGGCATGTCAGTGATGCAAACAAAAGGAAAATTAAAGGATTAACAAGTGGAGTATACCGGCATCTCGATGGTTAGGTGGACTGGTATGCTGATTCATCGAATAGAACTAAAATGGATTAAAAATCTAGGGTAGTATACCGGCAAGCTGGTATGTTGGAATGCCAACATGTTGGCTAAGCAAATAGAACCAAAATTAAGTTGTTAATTATGGGGGTATATTGATAAGCTGGTGGCTTGATTAATCGGCATGTCGGTTTTCTACAATTTTGCAAAAAAACAATTAAGTCCTCTTTATTGATCAAAGTTGCCAATTTAAATTGATTTGTAGTGTTTCAATGAACATTCTAGCACTTCAAATAAGTTTATTTGAGTCCATTAAGGACTAAGAAACTTAAATTTTAACTAGACATCAAGTATTTAGCCAAATCAAATTCATTGAACCATGTAATTCATGACAAAGTGAAAGTATCCATGTATGAGCAAATTATGTGCATATGGATTGAGTTTTGGTACACCAACACTTCAAACAAATTTCAAATACACATTTAAGCATAGTAGGCACAAATTATAGCTTTAAGGCTCTACAAATTGTAAAATCACTACTTAAGTTCCTTAATTATGTAAATAGCTAGAAAGTAAATAGAGATCCTTTCTTAATATTCAAGAGGAGTTCAATCTTCAAACATGGTAAAAGATATTAAGAGGCATAAAAGATATATGATCAAGCCAAGCAATATCCAAATAGGCAAGAAATGCTTCATATTGCACTTAGAACCTAAAAAGGTCTAGAGAGGTCAAATATGCACAAAATTCAAATTAAGCTAGTTTGACCACTCAAACATGATTTGGGGATGAAAGTAAACATATGAAACTTGGTTTTGCGTACAGAGCTCGAAGCATGATAAATTTGTGCATGTGAGAACTTGAATACTGTATGAATGACTTTAAGTGTACCTAAAACATGTTGAATGTGATATTTAATGCATAAAAACCACATGATCACATTTCTTATATCTCATAGTATGACTTTTGCTGGTCAACTTACTTAGCTAGTTAATTTTATTAAAACATGATATGTTGGTTCTTATGTGTCTAGTACCCATTTTGCATGATCATTCTTAATTCTCTTTGTAGAGTGCAAAACCTTTCCTTGCTCAAGGGTTTAGTAAAGATATCGGCTATTTGATTGCTAGTGTCAACAAATTCTAAGCAAATATTATTGTTTTGCACATGATCATGAATAAAGTGATGTCTAATTTCTATATGCTTAGTCCTAGAATGTTGAATTGGATTTTTGGTCAAATTTATAGCACTTGTATTATCACATCTTATTGGAACATTGGTAAATTTTAAACCATAGTCAAGCAATGTTTGCTTCATCCATAATACTTAGGTATAACAACTGTTGACTGCTACATATTTAACCTTAACGGAGTAGAGAGTGTTATTAAGTTTTGTTTCTTTAAGTGCCATGATACTAATGAGTTACTAAGGAAATGATATGTCCCGCTTGTACTTTTTTGATCGACTTTGCAACTAGCAAAGTCAACATTGGAATATCTAATAAGATTAAGTGAGGTGAACTTAGGATACCATAAGCCAATTTCAATAGTGTCTACAAGATACTTAAAAGTGCATTTGACTGCATTCAAGTGAGATTCTTTAAGGCAAGAATGAAATCGTACACATAGACATGCAATAAACATGATATTGGGCCTAGATGCAGTTAAATATAGAAGACTTCCTATCATGTCCCTATTCATCTTTTCACAAATTCTCTTTCTGCTATTGTCTTTATCAAGTTTTAGAGTATGGCTCATTGGAGTTAGCTTAGTTTTGCAATTTTCCATTTTGAACCTGTTTAAGAGTTCCTTAGTGTATTTAGCTTGGTTAATGAAGGTTCCATATTTGGTTTGCTTAACTTGAAGACTTAAGAAATAGTTGAGTTCTCCTATCATACTCATTTCAAATTCATTTTTCATGCATTGGACAAACTTATTAACTAAATCTATGTGAGTAGCACCAAACACAATGTCATCTATATATATTTGAATAATGAACAATATTGTTGAATATGTCCCAGCTTTTGACAATTGTAGCATTTGATGAATTCTCTCTTCTCCTTTTTGAACTTAGAAGGTGATTTATATCTATCCTTATTTCTCTTAATCGTTTTATTGAATTTCATGAACTTTTTAAACTTCTTTGCTAACATTGCAACTTCATCATTATCTTTACTATCTTTTTTACTTGAGTTCTCCTCCATGACTTTTGTTGTAATTGTTTTCTTCCTAAAATCTTCACCTTGTCTTTTTACCATCTCTTGTGTCTTAAGTATTCCAAGGTGTTGCTCTTTTGATATATCATTGAGATCATGAGCTTCCTCAATAGCGGTTCTCTTGGCTTCCCAATTTCTTAGCAAAGACCTAAGAATTTTGGAATTTATCTCAAGATTAGTGAATGTCTTTCCGAGAACACTTAAAGGATTAATGATATTTATAAACTTATTATGCAACTCATTGATTGTTTTATTTGGATCCATCCTAAAGTTTTCAAATTGTCCACATAATAAGCTTATTTTTGTATCTCTTACTCTACTAATTCCTTCATAAGTGCTTCGTAATTCATTCTATATTCCTTTGGCACTTTTACATGTATATATTCTATTAAAGTCATTTTCATTTATGGTATAATGCAAAATATTCATAGTAACTTCATTTAGATCAAATAATTTCTTATCATCATCTGAGTAATCTCTTTCTTCTTTTCCTTCTATCTTAAATGTTCCTTAGTTAACTACATGCCATAATTGTCTATGTTGTGCTTTCAAGAATATGGACATTGTAAACCCCTAAAATTATCAACCTAGTTTTTGTAATAGACTCGACTACGTTAGATAATTTAGGAGTCGACAAGGCTAATGAAAGTGAAAACCCTAAAAGAATTTCTCAATCGCGTAAAGAATTTTTCTACCCTAAATGTTTCTAAATGCTAAAGATTTTATTCAAAAGTGATAGAAACCCTAAAAATGATTATCTTAAAGACACATGTGCACTAATCCAACATGATATACCCTAAAACCCTAATTGATAATATAATGCCCATCTTTTGTACAATTCACTAGTAAAGGGTTAGAGATGACCCTTATTCATACTTATATGCTTTGAATCCTTAGGTAATCCATTAGAGATTAAGATAATGAGTCATAGATTATATTCACTTCTTAAGTAAGTGATTTTTGATAGTTTCACTTAGAGTTAGGGTAATAGTTGAAGCTTAGGTTTATGTAGTGAACCTTAACACTTAAATTGGTACTTTTTGCATTTGTTATTCAAAGTAGTTTATCAAATGAGATATATAGGTTATAAAGACCTAAAGTAAGATCTCATCAATAATGTTTACAAATCAATTCATCAAATACCTCATTTCCCCTCATTTCCTTCATTTTTTCTCTAATTTCCCTTAATTACCACATTATGTGCACAAAATTAAACATACTTAAGGAATGTTGACTAAGGTAATGCATGTTGACCAAAGTCAAAGAGTTGACCAAGTCAACAAATGTTGATTAAAGTCAACATTTTGAAAAGTCAAAAGTTTTAAGAGATAAGGAAAATATCTTAGTAACTTAATGATGATTTTCTTTTCTTTTCATTTTGATTTTTCTTTCCTCTTCTTGCAATTGTTGCCGTCTACAATTTTGCTCCTTAGGCCCCACCATTTGTTGTCTTCCATAATTGAAACAAAACAAAAGAAACAAAAGCAAATCCTCCATTTCATGCCGTGAACATCCCTCCCCTCTTTCACTTTCATTCCTTTCCCTTTTGTCTCCTTAAACTTCAACAAATTAAAGGTATGTTCTTAAGTTGTTTTATGTTACTTTATGTTATTCATTAGTTAGTTAATTAAGTAGATTAGGTAAGTAGTTAGGTGTTTAGTGAAATCTTGAAGAGAAGAAAACAAAGTTTCCATCTTTAAGTGTAGAAAATGAAGAATCATGAAGGAAATGGAAGAAATACATGTGTATGTACTCTTAGATGTGTATACATAAAGAAATACCAAAGAAATACAAGTATGTGAATCTTTATACATAAGTATGTATCATGTACATAACCTAACTTAAGACCATATCTAACTATATATGTATATACTTTACTAAATACATACATAGAACTACAAAAGGGATGAAATTGAGAGGATTTTCTTAAGGAAAAATTTGGCATACGAATTTTTAGTATAAAACTACGTATCCAACCGTATAGGTATATGAGTAGGAATACATGTATAAATATGGTATAAGTATATGTATGTATAAGGTATATGTACATAAGTATAAGTATAAGACATATGTACATAAGTATAAGTATAAGGTAAATGTATATAAGTATAAATAAGGGACAAATGTACATAAGACATGTACATATGACATAAGCATAAGGTAATGCTTATGTAATCAAATGAAGACATAAAGAAAAGATGACATAAGCATATAATGATATAAAGAAAAGATGATGTAAGCAATGACATAAGCATAAGTTTAGAAAATGAGAAAAATAAGAAAATGTAGGTAATTAGATACTAAAATTAGTAAATCCTAATATACCTTGTAAACTAGATTATACCTAAATCAGTACATGAATTAGTAATGACAAAGTAAATCCCTTAATTATAAGAATTTAAGGAATAAAGGTTATAAATATAAGTAATAGCAATACTTAAGTATTATAGCTAAAAATTTCTATAAAATTAGTTCATAATATAAAATAGGGGTCTTAACATCCAAAACAAACATTACCGTATGAATATACGTCCGAAAACGATGAAAAACGACTATAAATTCATAAATATCAGAAATAAAACGAAAAAGTTAAATACGATTAATAATAAAGTTTAACCGAGTAAAAGTTAATAATAGTCTAAGTAGATTAGGTAATTAAATGTTTAGAAATATTAGTTAAAATAGTTACTTACTAGTCTTATCAAATCGTAATGATCAGGTGACTCTGAGGAGCGTGAGGACCTCCCAATCGATTACTACGATTAGGACGAATCACTATGGCCGAGTGAGTATTTACCCAATGATTCCATGCTTGTTTTGTGATTGTAGATAGTGGACTTAAATATTATTGTTAATTGATGATTGTGTGGGGTTTGGGAAACGCTTGTGTATGCCGGTATGCCTTGAGTTGTGAACTTATCTTAACTATTGATAATGCTATGGTTGTTGCATGATAGTCTAGAAAATGATTATGTGCACAATTGGATGGTCATAGCATAATTTGAACCTAATTATACTCGGCCTATAAAAAGAAATTGAGACATGCATTAACATGCATAGCATGGATACTATTCCGGCCGTCACATCACACAGAGGTAAAGAAAGGCCATTCGGGGGTTGATATCATTTATTTATTTGGTTATGTACGGTGCACTCATACAAAATGACCTTACCCTGGCCCGCGGGAACACTAGGTGTTGGAGGCGCCAATCGCCTGGCTAAGGGTCAAGTCTAGAGGCCTCCGTTTAGGGGTGAGTGTGGACTGCGGGGGCCCACTCACAATTATACTAGAACTTGGGTTTTTCTGAAAATAAAAAAATTATTTGATATAAGTACAGAACGTGGGGTTTCGTAGTAAAATAAGTTCTAATATAATACCCGGATCTGATTGGTGCCGTATATACTCCAACCCTGACTTCGGAGGGCGTTAAATCTGAGTTACGTATATGAACTAGTTAATTATACGTATTGTTTGGCATTCTGGTTGATTATTCATTCATATGCTTGAATATAATGTATTCATAACTTGCTTGTGGTGTGGCTGAGGGTTTTGCTCACTAAGCTTAGGCTTACACCCCTTTAGACTTTTGTTGCAGGATAGCCTGTTCGTAGAGACAGGGCGAGGAATACCACAGGTTAGCCTGGGGATTTGGGCAAGAGCGAGCTGCCATGTGTACTGAGAGAACAGTTTATGTAGACTTCTACTTATGTACTTTTGTTTATCTTATTATATTAGACCTAGACATACTTAAATGCTACGTAATGTAAGCTTTGTAACTTAAATTTTATATAAATATGTTTGTGTAATGATATCAAATGAGTCTAGATGTTCTTTGGAAACTAGTGGTTGTAGAGCCTTGTATATTGTGTGAAGAGTTCTTGATTGGAAGGGTAACCAATCAGGGGTTCTTTGTACAGTATACGACGTCTGCCACGACTAGGCCGTCCTCAGTTCGTGACAGACATCCTATATTTTCAATATAGATAGTTGCTATCGATTAATAGAGGAGGCTTATTAATTGCTTGTCCTTCTAAAAAGCCTAATGCATTAGATGCCATAATCTTTACTTTAATATGCAATTAAGTAAGTGATTAGAGACTAGCTCTGATACCAATTGAAGAACACTAGGCTAGACTCGAGAGAGGGGGGTGGTGTTGAATTGAGTTTTAGGATAATATGCAATTCTTTTTCAATATATCTAATTAAATGCAATCATAAGAATAATTAAAACAACAATAAAACAATAATAAGTACAGAAATTAAAGTAGATAGGGATAGAGAAATTCTAGTCCGGATATAACGTAAAGTTCGAACCACCCCCTAATCTTTATGGATTCACAATGCCTCTAATCGGGGAATTCACTTCACTTTATTAGTTTCTTAACACAATGCTCCAAGAGCTTACACAAGCTTATATACAATCACTATTTCATACAACAATTTCTAGTGTAGTGCTCTTCTTTCACTTAAGATTACAAAGTATATAAATATATAAACACTTAAGCACTACATACTAAGTCTCTTTTGTTTGATTGCCAGTAAGGAGTACAAGAGACAATTTGTAAGTAATGAGACTAAAGAATGTGTTTTGATTGCAGTAGAATATTAGATCTTTATTCTTTTTGGTTGGGTTGTTGAGCATTTATATCAACTCATTGAATTCTTCCCGTTATCATGCATAAATACTTCAATGGCTACTTGGATTAGACTTACTGGCATGTCGATACCTTACCCTTACTAGCAAGCCGATAATAAATTGCACTACTGGCATGAACATCAGCAAATGAATCGGCATGCCAACTCCTTTAGGCTAGTGAGCTTTTCTTTGTGCTTTTTAAGGCTTTATATCATCAGTCTGGTTCTTTCTTGAGTTGTCCCCAAATAACACTTGAAAATACTTTTGATAACAAACAAAAAAATATGCTTTGCAATCTATCTTCGAGATCATTTAATCACCACTCAAGGGTTAAATTTCTTGTGGAGATAATTGATATACTTAATTATTAAGCAAATTAATCAATCTTATTCATTTATCTTATTATGATCAAATAGAATTTAGTTTTAATCATTCACTTTTATTTTGATCTCATCAAAATTAATCAATGAACCTTAGGTTCAACAAGTTTCACTTTTACGTATTTTTCACGTCTAAAAGTGTAAAGTTGGGATGATAGGTGTGGTCCCTAATCATGGTTCTCTTGAACTTATATTTACCATTTCCTTCATTGAGCTTCATGCCCTGGTTCATGATCACAATTTTTTTTTTCCTCTTTTCCTTGGCAATTTCAACTCCTTGTCAGGAGATTTTCACCCTACAACACTTAGGAAAATTGTCAGAACAACTTGTGTTGAATTGTTAAATGACCAAACATAAATAAAAAAGACACAATATGAAATTCTATATGAATGAAAAGTGAAAATAGCTTTGGTTTCCCCCCATGAAGTGCTTTTGCTTAACGTCATTCATTTGACTTGTTATGATTGAGGTTACCAGTTTTCCTTAATTGGATGGAGACCATACTCTTGGTTGTTTTCCTTATCAAACTCTTCCTCTTGACATAGTTTGAGCTAGTGGCTATTTACCTTAAAAGTTCCTTTCTTGAAGCTTGAAATCTCCATTGCCCCATATGGGAATAATTATGTTACTATATAGGGGTTGAACCATCTTGATCTAAGCTTACCTAGAAACAACTTCAATTGAAATTAGTATAATATAACTTTGTCTTGAACTTGTAATTGCGTCCCTAGCTTAATTTGGTTGCCATGATAGGGCTTTGCTCGATCCTTGAATATTTTTGAGTTATCATAGGCCATATTACGTTATTCTTCGAGCTCATTAAGCTAAAGTTTCCTATATTCACCAACATGCTTACGATCAAGGTTGGCACATTTTATAGCCTAGTAAGCTTTATGCTCTATCTCTATAAGTAAATAACATGCTTTACCATACACAAGCCAATATAGGATGGCTCTAATAAGTGTCTTATAGGTGGTCCTATAAGCCTAAAGAGCATCGTCGAGCTTCTCAAACCAATCTCTCTTATTATACTGAATTGTCTTTTCTAAAATTCACTTGAGGTCCCTATTTGTTACTTTAACTTATCGACTAGTCTAAGGGTGGTATAAAGTTGCAATCCGAAGCATAACTCCATATTGTTTCAACACCCTTTTTAACTGGACTTTACAAAAGTCGGTTCTTCTATCGACAATAAGTGTTATAGAAGCACTAAATCTAGAGAATAAACTTTTTAAGAATTGTTTTACTAAGTTATGAGTGCTCTTGAAACCTTAAATCTAGAGAATAAACATTTTAGGAACTGTTTTACTATCTTAGCATCATTAGTTGGTAGAGCTTGAGCTTCTACCCATTTAGATACATAATATATAGCTACTAAGATGTATTTATTTCCATTTGAATTTGGAAATAGTCCCATCCCATAAAATCAATGTCCTAAATGTCAAAAACCTCACAAATCAATATTAGATTTTGTAGCATTTCATCTCTTTAAGACATGTTTCTTATTCGTTGACATTTATCACATAGCTCAACATACTTCTAGGTATCCCTAAACAATGTTGGCCTATAAAAGCTGCACTACTATTCATAAGAATTTTTCCCAATTTTCTTTATAAACCTTTTTATTCACATTTAGATGTCCTCCCATTGGGCTAACATGACAATGCTCTTAAATTTGCCAACATATACATCTCTAAATTATTTGATTCGCTTAAATTTTGAACAAATATGGATTTTCCCAAAAATAGCTCCTAACATCATGGAAAAACTTTTTCCTATATCTATAATCTAGTCTTGAAGGAGTAATCTTAGCTACTAAATAATTCGAAATATCAACAAATCAAGGAGTTTTCGAAAGGACTTACCTGGTACCTCTTGTATGATGGCTTCTCATTTGGGAACTCATAATTTATCTCCTACTCATTTAGCTTTTCTAATGATGGATTTTCTAGGTGTGAGAGACGGTCATATGTCAAATTCTAAGAGTAATAAAATCTACCTTATCAATCTCTACTTAGCATCTATTTTATTCAATAAATATCGCAAGGTAAAGTGGTTAGTGTAAATAGTAACTTTAGAGAGCATTAAAGTGTTTAGATTTATCCAAAGTGAAGACCACCACCAATGGCTCTTTTTTATGGTAGTGTAATTCTCCTAAGCTTCGATAAGGGTCTTGCTTGCATAATAAATTGGTTGGAAGTGCTTCTCCTACCTTTGACCTAATATTGCCCCTATAGAATAATCACAAGCATTGTACATTAGTTCAAATGGTAAGCTCTAATCAAGAGCTACCATTAATGAGGCATAAGTTAATTTATCCTTTAAAGTATTAAATGCATCTAGACAATATTCAAAGAATATAAATGGAGTATCCTTTTCTAATAACTAGGTTAATGGTTTGACTATTTTAAAAAAATCTTTAATAAACCTCCTATAAAACTTAGCAAAACCTAAGAAACTACATATGACTTTAACAGATGTGGGAGGGCAAAATTTTGCAATGGTGTCAATTTTAGAATTATCTATCTCTATACCTTTCCATGACACTTTGTATCCTAGCATTATGCTCTCTTGCACCATAAAATGGCACTTTTCGTAAGTTAAAACTAAATTAGTTTCTTCACATTTGGCTAAAACTTTTTTTAGATTCCTAAAATAGTGATCAAATTAATTCTCAAAAACTCAGAAATCATCCTTAAACACTTCCATTATATCCTCTATAGATTCGTCAAAAATCACCATCATGTACTGTTGAAAAGTCGTGAGTGCATTATAGAGGCCAAAAGGAATTCAACTATATGCAAGAGTACCATAGATACATGTAAAGATGGTTTGCTATTAGTCCTTTAGAGCAATAAGAATTTGAAAATAACTAGATAAATCATCTAGAAAGCAATATAACATGTGACTTGATAAATGCTCTACCATTTGGTTAATAAATAGTAAAGGGAAGTGATTTTTTCTCGTAGCGTCATTAAGCTTCTTATAATCGACATTGGCTCATTAGCCTATAACTTCTCTGATTGGAATAAGCTCTATTGCTTATTTGATACTACTATCATGCCTTCCTTTTTAGGTACAACTTGCACAAGACTAACTCAAGAGATGTCAGAAATAGGGTAAATTATACCTACATCCAAAAGCTTAATTACTTCTACCATTATTACTTTTTTCATATTTGGGTTGAGGCATCTTTGTGATTACACTATAGGTTTATGACCTTCTAACAATATTTGTTGGCTGGTTAACTCTAAGGAAACTATCATAAGTAGTTTTCAGTTCTACTCTAGATAATCTGATAGTTGCTTTAGTTCTAATTAGGGTGGCTCCTCAATAGAAGGCTCTAATTTTTCCCCTTTCACCTACTTAAACCTCTCAAACTATCTATCCATAGATGGTAAATTGGCTTCCAATTGAGCATTTGCATTAGCTATGTTTAGATCATTAGATGGCACTTCCTAGATTCACTATTTCAAACATGAATCTAAAGGATCTTTAGTTAGTAATTGTTGATTGTTGATTTTCGTTCAAGTGTACGAACGCCTGCTGTCACGAACTGAGGACGGCCTAATCGTAGTAGACGCCGTATACTATACGAAGAACCCCTGATTGGTTATCCTTCCAATCAAGAACTCTTCACACAATATATAAGGCTCTATAACCACTAGTTTCCAAAGAACATCCAAACTACATGATATCATTACACAAACATATTTATATAAAATTTAAGTTATAAAGCTTACAATACATAGTGTTTAAGTATGTCTATGTCTATAATAATAAGATAAACAAAAGTACATGAGTAATGGTCCACTTAAACTATTCTCTCTCAGTACATAAGACAGCTCGCTCTTGCCCAAGTCCCCAGGCTAACCTGTGGCATCCCTCGTCCTGCCTCTACAAACAGGCTATCCTGCAACAAAAGTCTAAAGGGGTGTAAGCCTAAGCTTAGTGAGCAAAACCCTCAGCCACACCGTAAGCAAGTTATAAGTACATTATATTCAAGCATATGAATGAATGATCAACTAGAATGCCAAACAATACGTATAATTAACTAGTTCATATACGTAACTCAGATTTAACGCCCTCTGAAGTCAGGGTTGAAGTATACACGGCACCAATCAGATCCAGGTATTATACTAGAACTTACTTTACTACGGAACTCCACGTTTCGTACTTATATCAAATAATTCTTTTATTTTCAGAAAAACCCAAGTTCTAGTATAATTGTGAGTGGGCCCCCGCAGTCCACACTCACCCCTAAACGGAGGCCTCTAGACTCGACCCTTAGCTAAGCGGTTAGCGCCTCCAACGCTTAGTGTTCCCGTGGGCCAGGGTAAGGTCATTTTGTACGAGTGCACCATACAGAACCAAATAAATGAATAATATCAACCCCCGAATGGCCTCTCTTTACCTCCGTGTGATGTGACTGCCGGAATAGTATCCATGCTATGCTTGTTAATGCATGTCCCAATTTCTTTTTATAGGCCGAGAATAATTAAGTTCAAATTATGCTATGACCATCCAATTGTACACACAATCATTTCTTATCCTACCATGCAACAAACATAGCATTATCAATACTTAAGATAAGTTCACAACTCAAGACATACCAACATACACAGGCGTTTCCCAAACCCCATACAATCATCAATTAACAATAGTATTCAAGTCCACTATCTACAATCCCAAAAACAACCATGGAGTCATTGAGTAAATACTCACTCGGCCATGGTGATTCGTCCTAATCGTAGTAGTCGATCGGGAGGTCCTCACGCACTTCAGGGTCACCTGTTCATTACGATTTGATAAGACTAGTAAGTACTTGAATTAACTAATAATTCTAAACATTTAATTACCTAATTCTACTTAGACTACTATCAACTTTTACCTAGTTAGACTTTATTATTAATCGTATATAACTTTTTCGTTTTATTTCTGATATTTATGAATTTATAGTCGTTTTTCATCGTTTTTGGACGTATATTCACACGGTAATGTCTGTTTTGGATGTTAAGACCCCTATTTTACATTATGAACTAAATTTATAGAAATTTTTAGCTATAACACCTAAGTATTCTTATTACTTATATTTATATCCTTTATTCCTTAAATTCTTGTAATTAAAGGAATCTATTTTGCTATTACTAATTCATGTACTGAATTAGGTATAATCTAATTTAGAAGGTGTATTAAGATTTACTGATTTTAGTACCTAATTACCTACATTTTTCTTATTTTTCTCATTTTCTAAACCTAAGCTTATGTCATCGCTTATATCATCTTTTATTTATGTCATTGCTTATGTCATCATTTACTTATGTCATCACTCACCTCATCATTTAATTACATAAGCATCACCTCATGCTTATGTCATATGTACATGTCTTATGTACACTTTGTTCCTTACTTTATACTTATGTACATATACCTTATATATACATATACTTATACATCTACCTAAATCTATACCGTATTTATATATGTATACCTACTCATATACCTATATGGTTGGATATGTATTTTTATACAAAAATTCGTATGCCTAATTTTCTCTTAAGAAAATCCTCTCAATTTCATCCTTTTGTATTTCTATGTATGTATTTAGTATAGCATACACATATATAGTTAGTTATGGTCTTAATTCAAGTTATGTACATGATAAATACTTATGTATAAAGGTTCACATACAAGTATTCCTTTGGTATTTCTTTATGTACACATACCTAAGAGTACATACACATGTATTTCTTCCATCTCCTTCATGATTCTTCACTTTCTACACTTAAAAATGGAAACTTTGTTCCCTCTTCTTCAAGACAACACTAAACACATAACTACTTATCTAATCTACCTAATTAACTAACTAATGAATAACATAAACCAACATAAAGTAAGTTAAGTACATACCTTTAGATGTGTTGGATTTAAGGAGACAAAAGTGAAGAAATGAAAGTGAAAGGGGAAGGGAAAGGTCACGGCAATGGAGGGTATATTTTGTTTTGTTTCTTTTGTCTTGTTTTCATAATGAAAGGAAGAAAATGGTGGGGCCTAGAAGGGAGAAAATGTGGATGGCAACAATTAAGGGGAAGGGAAAAAGAATAATCAAAAGAAAAAAAAAGAAAAGCCATCATTAAGGAAGAGATATTTTCTTTATCTCTTTAGCGTATTTTGTTGACTTTTCAAAGGGTTGACCAAGTCAATACAAAGTGTTGACTTGGTCAACTCTCCTTAAGTATATGTAAAATTGTATACATAATGTAGTGATTAAGGGAAATTAAGGGAAAAATGAAGGAAATGAGGGGAAATGAGGTATTTGATTAATTGATTAGTAAACATAGTTGATGAGGTCTTACTTTAGATCTTTATAACTTATATATCTCATTTGATAAACTACTTTGGATAACAAATGCAAAAAGTACAATTTTGAGTATTAAAGTTCACTACATATAACCTAATCTTCAACTATTACCCTAACTCTAAGTGAAACTATCTTACTCACATACTTAAGGGATAAATATAATCTATGACTCATTATCTTAGTTTCTAATGGATTACTTAAGGATTCGAATCATATAAGTATGAATGAGGGTCATCTCTAACCTTTTACTGGTGATTTGGCAAAATATGAGCATTATATTATCAATTAGGGTTTTAGGATATATCATGTTGGATTAGTGCACCTATGTCTTTAAGATAATCATTTTTAGGGTTTCTATCACTTTTGAATAAAATCTTTAGCATTTAGAAACATTTAGGGTAGAAAAGTTCTTTACGCGATTGAGTAATTCTTTTAGGGTTTTCACTTTCATTAGCCTTGTCGACTCCTAAATTGTCTAACATAGTTGAGTCTATTTCAAAAACTAGGTTGATAATTTTAGGGGTTTACACCTGCAAAACAAAAAAACGTCTATGGGGAGCGTAGGAGGGTACTCTGATGCCTAAGTTAGCGCTCTAATGATGAGAGTTAAATTGTGGCATAATAGGAAGAGTGAGAGAATGAGAGGAGATCCTCTTACCTAGGGTTCTTGTTTGATATTTATAGTAGATGGTTGGATACATATATATGGATAGGCTAAAGGAGTTGGGCTTAAGCCTTGATATTACTGTAATAAGCCTTTGGCCTATTTTACCAAAAAACACTATTAACATTTCCCCCCCACTCTCTTTGACGATTGGATCGATAAAGAGAGTATTTAAAGAGGTCAATTTTATTGAAGCTTTGTAAAAGTTTGTGATGGAGAGGGTTTAGCAAGACTAAGATGGTACAAAGGTCTAAAGAAGTAAAGGCTTAAGGAGGTGAGAGGTAGGAGTGGCTAGAGCACTTATAAATATTGATATGCTTTAAAAAGTGAGGGCTTGAAGAGGATAAAGAACCTAAAGAGGTGAAGGCCTAAAGAGGCTAAAGTGATAAAAGAGGCGGGGGCCTAAAGAGGCGAGGGCCTAAATAGGCAATGGCCTGATGAGGCTAGAGTACATGAAGTGGAGAGAGCCTAAAGAGGTAAGGGCTTAAGTAGAGTTGTAAGATAGCCTAATTAACCTCTATTCCATTAATGTATAGGACTTAGGCTTATCCACTCATTGTCCATGCAAGTTGTAGGACTTGGAGTATTCTATCCATTGTCGCTTTATTGCTTAGGGCATTCATATTGTTGATTATCCTCTCATTGGACTTATAACGTTATGCCTATCACTCTTGAGAGAGTTTAAGGCTTTATATTTTATCATCCAAATTTCTCTCTAGACTTAGAGATTCAAAGATTTCCATCTTTTGCCATCCATTGAATATAGGACTTAAGGATTATCATTTTATATGACTTGCTCATCATACGTAGTGTGTAGGGCTTCAAGCTATTGAGGAATAGCCTGTCAGTAAATTATTCTTGCATTGGCTTAAAATAGGGCATTTGTTTAGCCCTTATTTATTTTGAATTTCTCACTCCCATCTTTAAAGGAAATAAAATAAGTTGGCAAATGATTGGACAAGTTGCTATAAGTGCCAAATAGGCAACATTTTATATTATTTGACTTGTCGAAGTACAAATCATGGAGCGGTATATAGACAGATGTAGCTTGATATATAATCGAATGAGATCAACATAGGATACGTATATTTAATATGCATTTTCTTGCAAAATAAACAATAAATTACAAATGGCAAGAGTAAGGTCTTACTCATCTTTTTATTAATGGGGTTGGCACATGTAGTTTAGACAAGACTTTATGGAGCTTAAGATGTTGTTGACTTTGTAGTGAGCTTGGCAATCAATATTGAGTCGGCATGTAGTATATGGTCTGGCGCGGCTGCTATTGTGCTATTGCAGGTCAATAGTTTCGTATCTTGAAGTTTAACGGCTATGAAGGAGCTCGATAAGCTTAGATTTTGATTAAAAGGAAACGAGCTCAGGTTGTTATCCAATGTGCTACTCATAAACATATTGAAGTTGCTCGACCTTATCAGGGTTCAGCTTGGCCATAGATAACTTGACTATAGATAACTTACATTGGTTCAGCTATGTGTTGAACTGTAAGGCTTGTTTCTTTAGCTCGGAGTTGCTCAGAATTTGCTTGAAGCTTATGTTGAGCTTGAAGTTATAAGGCATAGCTCTCCTTAGGCCATGTAAAGAGGAGCTCGACGTCTCTATGGAAAGCTCGATTTGGATTGTAGTAACTAGCTTAGCATGGAATTTTTTGCTATCTTTTAGTTGAGCTACTTGATAACTTGAGAAAAAACTTAGACTTCATTTGTTCAGCAAAGTGAGGAGCTTGGCACTTAAAGTTTGTAACAGCTCCTAGGCAACTCGGTACGGATCTCGAAACTTGGTATGACTCAGACACATTCGGCATCTCGGTTACTTTGCAGGCCGATAGAAAAGCTCAGGATCAGTTTCTTGAGTAGCTCCTCTGCAACTCGACAAGGAGCTTAAATTTTACATTTGGCGAACTACTCCGCCAAAAACTTCTCGGCATGAGTAATACTTATCCAAAGGTTAATTGCAACTTGGAAGTGGAGCACTCAATGGCTACTAGTTCGAATTTATTCTCGTCCAATGGTTCATCGTCAAGATTTCCGCTTGACCTAAAGGGAGCTTGGAGCTCCGAGAAAGACATTTGCAGTGTGACCATATAGGAGGCTTGCACTTCAACTTTAGTGCCACATATTTCTTCGAAAAAGAGACCAGAGGCTATTGAACTTTGCAGCTTTCATATGTAATTTGCACGAAGATTGTCAACTGTGGATGTTCATGCTTGATAGCTCGGTTGTATTACTTAGTCAGAGAAATTCTCATGTCCCTAATTAGCTACGTATAAAGAAGCTTAAACCCACCGTGCAAGAAAAAGACAAACTATTGTCTTTGCATGGCTCAGTAAAAGTCAAGTTACTGCTCGTATTTAGATATAATAGCTAGCTTAGCTCAAGAAAATATAGAAAACAAATTAAAGCTTGGATTGTCCAATATTTTGACCATGCTATAATATCGATCATCATGACATCGAGTTCAGAGTTCTTCTCTACTTGATTGGAGAGTGCTTAGATTGTGTCTGTCAAACTAAAGTTCGGCAAAGCACAACTTTAGTCGGTAGCTCATGTCCTATGCACTCATAGGTAGGAGCATGGTAACTTTATATACTACCCGTCACAACAGCAACCAACATGTAAGCTTGGCACTAAATTTAATGAGGTAGTGGTTCGGTAGCTTTAATTTAGAGAAAATGGCGCTCATCACCCTTTACTATTTAAGCTTTAGCCAACTAATATCAGCCTTGTTGAGGATCACAAGGCGTGGTGTTTCTCAATAACCGATTGCTGTTGAGGTCGGCATAGTAAATGAAAGTTTGGAGTATTCCAATCACCGTGTATCTTTATTTTGACCTAGCATGTAAAAGAGCTTGAACCTACTTGTCATGCGAATGGACATAAGTTTAGAGAGGCTTTTGCCTCTATCATGTGAAGAGCTTGGCAATTGAAAGTCTACAAGTCGGCATGTGTGCTAGAAGTAGCTTGGCATACCATGTAATGAACATTTTGAGTCGGTACGACACATGAAGCTAGTCACTAAGTCAGCAGCACTTATTAGGCAACGAGATGGACAATTACTTGGTGACTTGTTGACTCGGCTTCTCGGCTCTTGTCATTGGTCGACGTTGGAGCTTAGTCTGTCCTAGCCAATAGCTTTGGTTGATGTTAGAGCTCGGACAATAGCTTTCCATATAGATAGAGGTCGGCACTTAGCATTAACAATTAGGGGCTCAGCTTTGGCAAGTTTAGCTTTTGTGGTTAGCAACTTAGATAAGCTTGGAAATGCTTAGCTCGACTATGGACCATTCTTGACCAAAAAGTGCTCAACTTGCACAAAATGTAAGTTCCAGGCCTTGGCAATGAATTGCTTAGATTTGCAAATATCACAACTTGGCTCATGTTTTATATTCATGGAGATGAGATCGGTTTGGCATGCTTAATTATCATACATTGATCACCTTCTACCATGTCTTAGCACATGTACTTAGAGCAACTCAACAAGTATTTCTCGACTTCGTATCGAGCTGTAAAGTACTGGCCATAGTTCAACATTGTAGCTTAACACTAACATTGCTAAGAGCTTGGACGATTAGCCTCGCTAGAGTTACTATTAGAGCTCAGATTGCGAGCAATTAATTAGCATCCACACAATTTGTATAAAAGAGGATAAGTCTATGCTACACTTCATTGATCAAACTTGTTTAGCCTCTGAATGAAATATTAACTCAAACCTTTTTCCTCTCTTGGCATGTCATACATCAATCAAGGATAGCTCGGTTTGGTGTTAACAGCATAAGTCAAGGCTCAATTAGACTATATTTTCTTCAATCGTCGATTGAAATTCATTTAAATAATTAGCTTAATTACTCGAATTCACCACTTGTGAGTAATCACAGATCAAAGTAATCATACTTAGCCGTTCGTCAACCTATGTGTACGTACTTCACTAAGGGCGGATTATATATGAATGAATCCCATCCTTTAGATCGACTAGTTTACTATTAGTAAATGTTTTCACATTGTGTGAGGCATCATAAAATCTTATGCCCATGATAACATTGCGGGCTTATGTTTAACATAGGAACCATATACTCAGCTCAAATCTGTCATGGTCAATGGATTTCATACATTTAAACATTCCTTACACTTTGATAAGAAAGAGTGAAGTTATAATTTAAGGTCTTCATATTAGACATATTTGTTGATACTTTGCTCCATCTATTACACTAAGCATGCAGTTATTTAAAGATGGTAGAGTAATTAATGGACCCTTTTCCAAAAGTGTAAGGTCATTCAACATATAAATGGCAGTTACTTAGAGGCAATTTTTAGCTTTCACAGTGGAAATAATCATGTATCTACAAGAACTAGGAATCTAAACTAGATCATTTTCAAGGATCATGATAAAGTAAGAAAAAGAAACTCCAATGCTGGATTTTAAAGCTAGAAAGAAGAAAAATCCAAATTAGTGAAATATAATTGACGAATTATGATTAGACTTGTATGAATTCCAAGAAGATATGAACATAAATAAGCAAAGCAAAGCAAATTTGGAAGAATCCATCAAAGGAAGAACATCTTGCTAGGTGATTTTAGAATAACATCAAGAATTGTGGCAATAATTACGTGTTCCCATAGATAGCACCAATTGTAGACTATCGATTTTCACTTTAGTGTATGGACACCTACAAAATAAGAAAATGGCTATGGGGGGCATCCTTCTTCAGCGTAGCCACTCTGATATCTAAGTAAGCCAAATGCCTAAGTTAGCCTTCTAGTGATGAGAGTAAAATTGTGGCATAATAGGAAGAGTGAGAGAATGAGGGGAGATCCCCTTTCCTGGGGTTCTTATTTGGTATTTATAGTAGGTGGTTGGGTATGTATATATGGATGGGTTAAAAGGAGTTGGGCTTAAGCCTCGATATCACTGTAATAGGCTTTCAGCCTATTTTACTGAAAAACACTATCAATAATAATTCTTGCAAAGTATTAGACATTGAAGAGTTAGTAGCATCAAGACTAAAACATATGTCATCTTGTTTAGCATACTTTCTTATTACTTCTTTTATTTTAATTACTATCTCCTCTTCTTCTACCTTTAATGTAAGCTTACATTTACTAATATCTAATATATCTCTTACTGTAGCTATAAAGGGTTTACCTAGGATGAGTAGCACCTCAATATCCTCATCAATGTCTTAGATAACAAAATCAATAGGAAATATGAATTCATCTACTTTAACAAGCACATCCTTAATTATACCTTGGGGTATGTGATAAGAATCAGGCTATTGGGTCTTTGACTCGTAGCAAAGCTCGAGGATTGAAAGGGTTAACAAGGTGGATCCTCTTCCTCTAGTTGACTCCTACTAAGGCCGAGTATCTCTTTGCCAAGTCATTCTATATGTCAAGCTGAATGATTTCTCATCTCTCTAAGTTATGCCGAATTATAGATTACCGAGATAATAGCTAGGTTGTTCTTGAGTACTCACTCATGTTTAAGCTAACCAACTACTCAGCTTAACCTTTGCCGAGGTGTCGAGAGAGAGACCTTAGACTAATCCTTAGTCATCCTTGTTTAGACCAACAATCTGATCATACTCTTTTGCCTACATCCTCCAACGACCTCACTACTGTGCCACTGCTACGTATACTGGACCATGTATAGAATCTGCCATACTAATCATTATTTTTCTTCATTTTTACCTTTGTATTCTTATACATTATTTCTTTAGGATAATACCCTTTTTGTCTTTCCTTTTTAGGCAATTTACCTTAAATTCTTAAGTATAAATACTCCTTATATTTGTAGCTATAAACATTAGATTGAACATTAATGCACTTGACATTTTCCTCTTGTAAACACTACTTTGTTTACATTCATCTCAATCTTCCCTTAACCCTTAAGTAAGGCTAGGTAGTGAGTAACCTCATTGGACTAATTTGTACGTCATATTGAGTTGTGTTATGAGTCCTTGGAAGTTCCATTGGTGTATCATATCCATTGAAGTTATTCATGGGATTTTGCTTGTTTTTTCATTCACATTTATCCTTTCTCACATTCCCCATCGATTCCTTTTACGAGCTTTCAACAAGCTTTAACTCATCTCGTAACTGGTCTTGTTAGTTCTTGGTCACGGTTCACACCACAACCTATAGTAGGAAATGTTATTTTATGCTAGCTTTTTGTAAGTGATCAATCATTAGAGTGCCTTAGACTAGCCATACTAAATATCAAGATAGAGAACATCATGAACATCTTATAACATTTAGAGTTGACATTAAGAAACCTACTCCGCTAATTTAGAGGAGAGGGTACTTTAAAGAAAATAAAAACCTAACCAATGCGAGCATAAGAACTTACACTGTAAGGGTCGAATCTTTCAGGTAAAGTTAGCTATTAGAAATTGATTCAACTAAGATCTTAGCGAGTTGCTTTATTTGCTTTACAATGCTTATTAATCTAGCATCGGTACTTTATATATACTTGGTCAACAAATCTTCCAGTTTTAAATTCTCCTCTCTTTGAGGAGGAGGTTTAAATCTATAAGGAATGCTAATATTTTTCAGTTGAGTAGCATAAAAATAATCACTTGGATAAGCAACACATTTCCTACCTCCTCCTTTTGGCCATAATAGGGCATATGTTGAAATTCGCATTCATTCATGAAATTGTTAACTGGTCTTTGATAATTTGGTGCCATGTATCCTCCCAAATTAACTAAATTTGACATTATAGAAGGTTGTGTTAACATAGGATAAGTCTCTAACCATTTATTCAAGGCATCTACCATAGTTGCTAAAGTTGTCGCAACTTCTACATCTACCATCATGGGCTTTTTCCTAATAGGTTTAGCACCTTCTTAGTGATAGTTGTTCATAGCTAAACTCTTAAACAAAGCATAAGCTTCATTAAGTGTTTTTGAATTTAAGGTTCCACCTACAAATGCATCAACGAATTGTTTAGTAGCAAATTTAACTCGTTGTAAAAAAGTTTATACCAGCATCCAAAGTGGAAGAGCGTAAGTAAGACACTTTTTGAGCAATTCCTTAAAACTACTCTTAAGTATCATATATAGTTTTATCGTCAGATTAAGTAAATGAAGAAATATCGCTATGAAGTTTGGTTATATTAATTGGAGGAAAATATCTTTCTAAAAATTTATTTGTTAATACCTCCTATGGTGTAATTGAATCTTTTTAGAGTGAGGTTAACTATTGCCTTGCTTTTCTATATAAAGAAAAAGAAAACAATCTCAACCTTATCGTGCTGTTCATAGCTCCTTCGATTTTGAAGGTAACACATATCTCCAAGAAGTTGGCAATGTGCACATGTGGATCCTCTTTTTGAGAACCTTCAATTTGTGATTACTGTTGGACCATCTAGATAACTATTCATGAGATCATAAATTTGTTTGAAATGATAGCTAGTCTTGCAATGTTGGAGTTGGCTCTACTAATTGATGTTTTAATATAATCAAACATAGTTTTTGATACTGCAATGTTATTATCCATAACTCTAGTCTCTTCAAATGCAAATAAGAAGAATTAAATTAGATTTGAATTAACTTGAAAAATAGAAATTGAAAAATAACAAAAAGAGAAATAATAGAGTAATAAAGGAACAAGCTTTTCTAATCAACAATCTTTAGCAACAACGTCAAAAACATGATGGGTATGTATTGCACTGCTTAGGCAAGTGCACCTATCAAGTAATAGTATAGAGGACTTCTATAGTCTAAGGTTATTGATCCCATGAGGACTGAACACTTAATAGTACTAAATTACTCTAACTAAAATTGAATAGTAAAGACAATGATAAAATAACAGAATAAAGTGATTTCAAAGAAACAAGAGCTAATTATTAATTAACAACTAATAATGAAACTAATTAACAAGAATCCTAATAACCATAAAAAGTGACATCTAGACCCTAATCACCATGAGATTAACATGTAGTAGCCTAATGCTTCTAATGTACTCCTTATTTTTATTAATTGAAGGAATTCAATCGCTAAATTAATAGGGATCACTTCTTTATTAATTTATAATCCTAATTGCATTCTACTCGAATCACTTCTAGAAAAGAATTCATTAGAATAGCATTAAGAATAGGAATTTCGTAATAAATAAGATATCATAAACAGTTCTACATAAAATCTATAATTTATGTCTAATCTTATAGCAAATCCTTTAATTAAGGTAGATCTATTTTTGTATTGGCTTCATGACTTCAGTACATAAAATCTAATGATTAAATTGAAACTTTCGAAATAGCAACTTAATCAACACAATATGCGTAATTAAATTAACAAGAATAATAGAATTTATTATAATAATAAAAAATAAGGTACACTACATGTTACCTCTAAGTTATAGGTCTATATATCGATGATTCTACACTATAGAAATAAAAAAAAAAAAAACTTTCATGATAGAAATGACAAAAACCCTGAGAAAACACCCTATTCTATTCTATGATGTCTCTCTCTCTCCTAGACATGTGCCTAACATCTATTTATATTGTTTAGATGAAATAATCTCCAAATGGTAAGTATTTTAAAAATAGTAGCAAGTCCACTAGCAGGAATACGCCCATGGAGTTTGGGCTTGGATTACTCCTTACAATAATTATTTAGAATTTAATTTGAACTTAATGATGAGAGGATTATAACCACATATCATGACCATAGGGTTGGATCATGGTCTTATACTTGGCCAAAAAATTCTTCATAGGTTGGTTAGAAATTGAGGACACAAGCTTCATGGCTAAGAAACACGGCCATTGAGGTCAACCATAGTCTTCCTCTTCACTTTACAATTGGAAAAATTCTCTTTACACTTGCTATCCGTAAATCATTCTTCAAAATAGGTGAAAATTCCTTTAAAAATTGCCTAAATTCTCATCTTTTTACCTTATTACTTCATTTGAGCCCTAAAATCAAGAAATGACTTAAATAAATAACAAAATCCTCGAAATTAAATCAAAATAACTCAAAATACTTAGGATAAGAACATAAGAGATGAGTTTAAAATTACACTCTTTAGTTTTCTCTTAATAAATTTTGATAATAACAAAAAGTGTGTATTGGATAATATATTTTTTTTAGTGTGCAGGAAATCTAAGCTAAAACATAACAAGCAATTTCAATTAATTAAAGTCGACTAAACTTAACTAATATAACTAAAATAAAACAAGAACAAATAACAACTTACAAAATAATTCAAATTAACTATGAAAACATGAAGTTAGTATTCAATTACCGATCCCCTTCAAATAACGACGCAAGTTGTCAATCTCATTCTTGTTTATTATACCATAGAGATTCCTATTGTAAGTTAATTAGATTCCTGTCTCTTAGTTAACTCCTAATCCTAAGATACTTTATTCAAATCGTTTATACAATAAAGTATTTTAAGATCACATTAAGATCTTAAATCCCACTTATTAGGTTGTCTTAATTTGAAGAGATTAAATACTTAATCGCTTAACCTACCTAATTACTTCAAATTGCACTAGTCTACCTATTATGGGATCTTGTGAACTCTATAGTCAATTCAGATAATAATTCAATAATTAGCTATATTAAATTAAAGACAATATAAAGTAATGCACTTAGATCATAATAAAAAAAAAAAACATAAATTGATAATGAAAGAAAATTAATTACATAGAAAACTAGGGTTCATAGTAATTGAACACTAAAACTAATTCAAAATATTGAGAAAAAAAATAAACAAATAAAGAAGAGGAAAGGGAGGAATCTATTCTTTAAATTGTCTATGAGTTGTATCTTTAATTATAAGCTTATAAGGCTATTTATAGTATAAGAAGAACCTTTGGATGTATCTCTAATGCATCTTTTGCATATCTTCAATATTCCTTCTCTCCAAATCTAGCTTCAAACAAAAGATATATGGAAACATAGCATTTTAGACTTTAAATCTTTCCAAAAATAAGAAGATTGAAAATCCTTGGAATGATCACACCCTAGGATTACTACCATAATCTCTAAACTTGATCTTCTCTTTCACTTGCAATTTAATTAATTCAATAAAATTCTTTTAGAAGAGGTACATAGTCAACAAAAATAGTTGTGCTCTTTGTATGTATCCTTCTTTAGGCATTGTTTCTTATTTGGACTTTGTTCAGTTTAATAGCTCAGTCAATGTACTTTCTTGTTAAAGCTCTAAAACTCCATAAAGTTGCCTAAAAAGTTACTGAAAGCATATTAAGCACCTATAAATAAAATAATAACTAATTAAGCTCTAAATCCTTATAAAATTAACACAATTAATAGATAAAACCATGCAAAAATGCCTTAAAATATATATATTATATGAGTGTTATCAAATTCCCACATACTTAAGTTTTTGCTCATCCTCAAGCAAAACAATTGAAAAATCAACTTGAAACATCCTAAGGATAAGATCACGAATTGTTCTTACAACTTAGAAAAGTACATCCTCAAATTAAAGAGCTTCACAATTTCATTCAAAATTGCCATTTTTTTGTGTACTTTATAATGCCCTTAGAACATTTAGATAATAACACTTGGAGAACTAGAAAATTTCAACAATTAACTTAAATAATATAGAGTTAGCCTTATCACTTAAGTAGAAACTAAATTTGAGATTAAAATAAACATTAACAAATTAAGAAAATGTTATAAGAACTTCACCATTGTAACGTAAGAGGAGAAAAATCTTCCATGAGTTATTTTTGTTATGGAAACTTAAACTAGATGTGTATTACATCAACTTATCATCTTATTGTCTCCTTACTTTTTTTAATTTTCATTAGGAGGGTTTTTTCTATTTCAATTTAATTCCTTTACTATATTGAAGCTAAGTAACAATGGGAAAAATCTTGCTCTTTTGATAGAGTAAGATTGATCATTACTAATTTAGCCCTTATTTTTGTATTGATAATGGGAAAGAACATTGCTTTTTTGAGAAACCAAGGCCAATCCTTGATAACTTTTAATGAATTTCCTTTTGCATTGGCAACCAGAAAGAATCTTACACTTTTGAGGGGTCAATATCAATCCTTACCAACTTTTAATTCTTTCCTTTTCTTACTTTTTTTTTTTATACCTCTAATTACTTTGATTCTTCACAAAACCTTCAAAGAATAAATTTCATTTGTTTATTCAATCTAAAATTCTTAGAAAAATGAAGATAGATTATTCTATCCTCCAAAATTAAGTTTAGAAATACACATCACTAGATCTATACAAGGACCAGTTTCAAATTATGAACCGAAGGTAGGCCTATCGAATCAATGGGCTGAATCGCACTTAAACTGGCGATTTGGCCTAATTGTTTGAAGCCAAGTTAACCCTAAAAATTAAAAAAAAATATATATATATATATATATGAATAATTATAATATGCTATATATATAATTGCAAACATAGTATCTATAATATATATAATATATTATTATATATTATATATATAATGCAAACAAGTATATAGCATATGTAATATATAATAATTAATATACTATATATTATACTATGTATAATATACTGCTATGTATACAATGTAACATTACGTATTTATGCTTATACGATTCAAATGAATTATTTTGAGATCGAAAAAATTTAATTGAAAATAAATTTTTTTGGTCATGAATAACGATATAAAGTTTTAAATTTAGATGGAAAAAAAAAATATGAGTAGTCCACAAATTATTTATAATAATTAAGGAAAATTCACAAAAAGCAAATTAAAAAAAAAAATCTTAGGATTTGCTTTTCTAATTAGATTTTTTTCCAAAGAAGGTTTAAGGGTTGTTGAATTAACTCTTGAACCGCTAGTTTAGGTAAATTAGCCTAAGCTCAACCCCTTAAGATGCCAACTTGGTTCACTCTATTGCTAGCCCATAAACCAGTGGTTGAGGACCGGGTTGGCCTGATGAGCACCTCTACAGATCACTAGTCCTTAACTCATCAATATACACCTAATGTTGAGTCTAAGTTTAAGCTTAAGTAATAGAAAACTCTAGATCAAAAGTGTGAGACCCGATCTTCCACCTACCACCATGAACCTGCAATAGTAGATTACTTTTATCATATATGAAACTTAGAAGGTATAGTTGGGGAAGTAATAAAATAAACTTAGTAAGGGAAGCTTGAGAAGAAAGCTTAGTTGTGTGACAAGACTTTGGTTGCTTAGAGTCGACGTAATTTAGAGTTTTTGGAAAATGTTATTTGAATTAAGTCGAACTTTAATATAAAGTCATAAAGTTAGAAAAAGAGTCTTAGTAAGATTTATTTGATGAAACAAACCTTATAAAATATTTAAATTTAATAAAATGTATTTTTATTGGTCTCACCTATTATATAACGAAAACTCGAAATTTGAGTTCTAAAATATAATGAGACTTTAAAATAAATTATTTGACTTGTAGAATTAATATTTTGGAGTAAAGGAATAAAATGACATGTAAGGTGATTATATATATATATATATATATACTCATTGGCAATAAATGTTTGTACACGATAAGTGTATACAATAACAACAACGATAGGATAATTGGAATAATATAGGTTGAATTGAAAAGAACAATACCTATTGGAAATGCTAGATATAATTTATGTAATCTATTTAATGATATTTTTTTTTTAAGGTACACTTAAAAAGGTATAATTAATATGTATATATACACGATAGTTACTAAGTAAGTGTATGTAAAATACACCCTTATAATATTACAACTACTCACCATTGCCATCTAAACCTGTATGTGGCTACTAGCTAGACATGAAGACACCTGCCTAATCTAAGGTTTCGTTGGATAGTATTTTGACTTGACACCTAAGTCTTAGCATGCAAGATAAATTGAATTTGTAATGAGATAAACCGTGGCGACAAAACTAAAGTTGGTGAGTTGTTGGACTAAGGGTGGACCGACAAAACTTCAGCATTGCCTGGATGAATGCTAGTGATAAAAGATAATAATGTAGATGGAATGATAAGGAATAATATATATATATATATATATATATATAAATTATGTAGGGAAAAAGGAAGAAATTGCCTCTCGATGGACTAAGACTTTGGAAGATTTTCCAAATTAATTATTTGGATTTCGAGGTAAGATTTGTTTTCTTTCTAGATTAATGTAATTTCGGTACTTTTGTTTTAAGACATGATTTATAAAAGTTTCTTAATAAGTGCTAGATTTTAATTGGTATAACGAATGGGCATTTAAGAAGGGAAAATATTGTTCTTTCAACGTCAATTTTTTTTTCTTTTTGTTTACTCATCATTTATAAGTTCTGTATATAAAATGAAATTTTAGAATGTGTAATTGGTGAATTATTTATCTAAATTCGGTGCTTTCCTATTTCTTAAAAAGGGACTAATAGGATTATCAAAATTTACAGACGGTTTTGATCCGTGTTTTCATATCAAAACAAATACGGTTTAAGTTTCATTATTCGAAATCATTCGTAAAAATAGCCTCGTTTTCTACTAAATAGATTCAATGGTCCTTTGAAGTATTTTTTCTATAATATTGTGCAAATTTTATATACTATTATTAATATGTTTCAATCATATATATATATTTGCACAATATTATATATATATATATATATATATATATGATAAAATAACCATCCTATATGCATACAGATGCTTAAGAAACTCACAAGGACTGTTTATCTTATATATATATTTGCATTAAAAGTACACGATATAGATGTATGTGCTTTGCTAGTAATAAAAGAAAACATGGCTATAGGTCATGTATATATATAGTCAATATGTTTCCCAGGTGAGTATATATACGCAAATGTTGTAACATAATGTAATGTTTATTAAATAACTATGAAATCAACTACTAAGATGAATATGTAAATTTAACGTTTTTGCAAACTTTATAAATCGTAAGGATTTGTTATGCTATAAATTGTAATTTTATTTGGTTATTTACTTAATATAAGCTCATTTTTAACAAAATCAAGCTTAAAATTTGTATTTTGGAAAATATTGCATGTTATACTATTTTAGTATTTTTTATGAGTAGAGTATAATAAATATAATTATTTTCCTATTTTTAGTCATTTATTGAAGAAATAAGGCTTAAATACATATTACAGAGTATCTAATATAATATGCGATTTTAGTATTTTTCCAAACCAGAAAATAATCACTATAATTTTTTGACTATAATGTGTATCTCATGGATTTTGTATAGTACAAATACTAAATCATATATATTTTTCAATTGTTTGTACATATTTTGCTTCATATGTTGATTAAGGGTAAAATTGATAAATTAGGGATGTAATGTATAAGGGTTTGAGAAGTAATGAAGTTGAGGAAGGTTGTTTAGAGTGTTACTTGCTATTTTAAATGGATCATACAATTGTAACTTAAAAGAAAAGTGAGTGAATCAACAAAATTAAACTTAAAGGATAAAATTAATATTATGAATAACCCCTGTGTAGTTTAGATAGTAACTCAGAGGATTTTTTACTAAACAAAATTACTATAGAATCACTCAGAATTAAATTCAGATTAAATCAAAATCGGCCTAAAGTGAACTTATAACCAAAAAGCAAATATTAAGTAGAAATATATATACATATGACTTATAATTGACTTTAGAAGTACTTACTCTTGCTAGGTGAATTTGTGAAAGAGGAAGCTTACGTTAATGAATAAGATTGAGAATATATCACTACTTTGGGAAGCAGATATTTGTGTATGCTTGAGTAGACTTATGTTTACTCCTAACTTTGTATGCTCTATGGTGTTTTGGCTTGACTAAACTTTATTTCAAGTTGATGTGCTATTCGATGAACCATATGGGGCTACCTATTATAATTGTTGATGATTGAATGGTGACATGATATTAAACTTAGTTGTTATGTTGGTGCTGATGAATACATATGTGACATTTGCTAGGGACTATGTTATCTTGGAAAAGAATCTTCTATGGACTAACTCTATCTTTTAAGATGTTCACTTAAGTGAACCAGATATCGAGATCTTAGAATTGAAAAACTACAAAGTAAAGGCTGACTAACAAGTGATGAATGAGTTTGTTTAGATTTGTAAGGTTTTGCTTGACGTTCGCTCTAATACATTCATAGCATGGTACAAAGAAGACCTATGAGTTAAGTTTTCTAAAAAAACCAAGATATTACTAGGTCGGTTTCCATATGAAAAGTTGGGTTTATTAAGTGAAATACTTAATTTGTAAAAGCTAGGTTTTTGAGCATATAGAGATTGCATTGTATCTATTGGGCTAATTATATGTTAGATTTTCCAACCACTTTATGTGGTTAGTACTAGGTTGAAATGTTTGCTAGATTCCTAAATATATTATCCAAATGCTTGATTTGAGTCAATCGAATCGGATGAGTTGCTAAGCTGAGCTAAGATAACTATACCCATACATGCCATATGCATGAGCATGGTAAACGATTGTTACATTTGCATTACTTGGCTAGGAAACTATAAGATAATGTGAAAGAACTAACTACTTGAATGATGCGCATGTTTTGTTATGCTTCTTATTGTGTGTTTATCTACTCTCACTCAGCTTGCAGTAGCTAAGGGGATAAGTTTCTTGTATCCTTAGGCTACTAATGAATAGATAGAAGAAGGTATCAAAGTAACAAGGAGACTTCGAAACTTTAGTTGAAAATGGAGTCTTGAGAGAAGTTGTCAACTACAAAATATAGCTTAAGTACACAAATATAGCTTTTCAAGAAAGCAATGGGTGTTACTTCACCAAAGGTTTAGTAAAGTTATGACAATCTAAATACGTGTATTTGTAAAAAAGTTATTATGTTATATAGAAGTGTTAACTATGAGACTTTTAATATTGCTCACTAATGTAGAAGCTTTTGCTACTGTTTATCATATTAAATGAGCGATGATTTGAAAGTAATTGTTTATGGAATAAAAGAGCAGGTTGAATATAGATTCTACCTTATCCTTAACTTAAGGATGGTAGTAAAATACTGTTTTCAAGTATCAAGAGTTTGAGAAATATTTTTAAGTAAACACCTAAAAGGTGTGGCATTACAACAAGGATTTAACTTTTGAAATTCCATAAAGTTAACTAAGGCAATAAGGAATTATGAGAAAATTTCAAAAAAAAAAAAAAAAGAAAAAAAGAAAAAGCTTACTTTTTCCTTTTTATATAGGGATGTAAATTTCTAAAATTATTCTTTCAAAAAGTAAAAGGAAAGCTTAAGTATATGGCATTTAGTCAAACCATACTTATTAACATATACTCAATGTCTACTTTTTTTTCCCAAAAAAATAAAAAATTGTTGCGAATAGATTTGTAGCTCATATACTTTTATAGAAAGAACTTTTTATTTTTTTTTTCAAAGTCATATTGCTCTTTATTTCTTCTGCACACTCATTTTGTACATTGTCCTCAATGTACAAAATGAAACAAGGAGAAATAAAAGAAAAAGATAAAGGAACTAAAACTTCTCCTAGTTTAGGCTCTAATACTAAATTTTGAAGTTACCATACCACTAGATTTCTTCTTTGAAATCAAATGCATACAAGGCCTATAAAACAAAAGAAAAACACAAAACAAAGAAAAATAGAAGTAATAATAGGATCAAAACCTAAAACCAAAACTACTGCACTTACAATTGAAGAAAAAAAAATTCCATTCAAGAGTAGCGTAAAATTGATAGGACTAACACTTTGCCTACTACAAAATTTATCAAAATAAAGAAAAATGGAAAAGTTAGTAAATAGAAAACTTCTTAAAAGCCCATCTTACAAATGTTTCTCTTTTTCCTTTTTCTTGTCATGTTTCCTAAAAAAAAAAAAAATGAAAGGTATAAGTTCATATTCTTAAGGTGAAGAGTAGGTTAAAACTTAAATCATAGAATTAAATGAAGCACATTTAAAGCTCATCAATTTCAACCAAACACAAAATCAAAATGAACAATCAATTGTTTCTAGTTTTATAGTCTAGTATGCTAAAACAACATCAATGAAGTCAATTTTAATTGTTAAATAGCAAATTGTACCAATTTGACGAATATAGTGAATTAATTTCTTAACTCTATTATATTGCAAAAACACACCTTTTTTTTTTTCAATGAAGAAATGCTCCAAAGAGGGCAAAAAAAAAAAAAATCATAATTTTTTTTTTTCAAGACTATGAAAACAAAATATGCGATTGCTATGTTAAAGTCTATGCATCAACTACTCATGTCCAGAAAAAATAATTAGTTACTTGTATATATTGATGTAATTAATAAATTAAAACAAAAATTGCACATCTATGATATGCCAAGAACTACATCTATCTTCTCAATTGTAAATCCTAAATATGAGTGAAAGGGGGGAAAAAATAGATATGACAAGGAGAAAAAACAAGAGAGAAAATGTGAAAGAGATACTTGACTCTTGATATTTGAAAAATAAAACAATTAGATGCTGTAAAATTTAATGCGCACAAGGAGAATCTCTTTGCATCTTGCAAAAGCTTATTCTCACAATGCATTGGAAAAATTAATTTTAAGTTGCTAACTTTGGAATAAAGCATGTGTTTTTTTTTTTTTTTCTTGAAGAGAAGATAAAAACTAAATAAACTAAAATTGCATAAAAAATAAAAAAAGAAAAAAGAAAAAAGAAAAAGATTGTTGAATTGCATCCACCGGGTTCCCATGGGAGGGTGTCCTATTCCCATAATTCTAAGGAAGATAAGGGAAACTCTTTTCTCTTCAACCAATCACTCTTCCTCAGTTCAATTCCCCCCAAATTACCCATAGTGGATTTAGACTAAGAAGAAGTGTTTGAAATAAGTGCCTACTAAAATTTAATAACATATCTTAGAAGTTTGGGGCACTCCATCTCAAGTATTGCTTTTTTGTCAAAAAGATTCATAGTAAAAAAACATCTAAATCTATTTGTAGCTCAGCCTCTCCAATATTCTCTTATTAGGGTAGGGCATCTATAGTTTCTTCAATTTTTGTTAGAGGCTCTTCTAAATTGGCATAACTAGAAATATTGATTTTCTCTTCTAACACCTATTTCTTTATATTCAACTTCGCTTCTATGTTTTAGCTATCAAGATCCTCTCTAACTCCCAATTCTTATTCTCGTTCCTCCACCAGCTCACTCTATTTATTTTTGCAGCGCCATAGAACCTAGAATGCTATAGCTTGCCACATGTCCCGTGTCCCTTGTCTCTATTGACACATTAGGTGTAAACCTTTAGTTAAAATCTTTGATCATTTGCATTTTGACCTCTAAATGATTTCTCAAAATTTAATTCTCTAAATGGTTTTCACCATATAATTTGAGACTTCATATAAATCTAACATAACTGCAAAATAAACTTTACAAATCTTTTTCATAAATAATTTCAAATCACACAACTAACTCTAATTATCTTAATACTATTGATAAGCTCACAATGAAAATTCTCTTCACCACTTACTTACCTAATATTCTTGATGTCCTTAACTAAGGCCAACAATTATTGAAAATTTTCACTAAATACCGGCACCTAAAAAATTAAAGATGGGATGAGTTGAAGCTTAGTACAGAATACGACAAACACATGCGCATGATCAAAGTATCACAAATCACATGCATTATAAGTATTCAACATATATCATGCAGTAGACAACAGGTTATTATCTTTGTTTTAGCCGTCATACAGCATAAGGGTAATCATGACCCTAGTATATGTATATATAGTTTACCATATAGTATCAGTGTTGGGTCATCATCAACACCTTAGTAACCAAGGAATAACCTAAAATCTACCCAGATCATTTCTAAGCGAGACTCAGCTTGCGACACCATCGTAAAAGGATCATCGAGGTGCTACCTTAAGGTCTGGTCCTCCTAATCCCTTAAGCTTAGCTAAGCACATGCAACATAATACAATTAAGGTTGAATAATTATTTAATTCAATTTTTATCATTTAGCCTACTAACCACAACAAAACAAGCAAGTATCCTATACCTAGTTTTGTCGACTTACTAGAAACTAACATAACATAACAACATTTGCTACTCTTGATGGATTGATTGGATTTGGATATGGTCACCCCATAACCTATTCACATAAAAATAAAACACTTTACTAACCATATAGAATTATCTAGCATTGTCCTTAAACTTAACTACATAGTCCTTAATTGCTAGCCTCATGTTACTTAAAGAACCTAGGATCACTATGAAGATAAGTTGGTTTATAAAATGTTTTGTGTAATGATTCATGATTGGAAAAGTTTTAGGAAGGATTTACAATAGGACAACATGCCTTGAAAACTTATAAAAACCAAGAGAAACATCTCTACAAGAAATAGGAATCTTAGTGTTCAAATGCTACATAAAGTAGCATCTAGACACCATAGTTGAGGGAAGCAGTTTGTAGTTTACCCCCAGCATTTGAATGCTAGGCTATAGTCTAGATTTTTGTAGGCTATAGCTACATTTCATCCCCTATAACATCACTACTTTCTACCAATCTTGTAAACTACCATTCTCAATACATAAACCTATAAATGACATACCTACACATCACTCCAAACAACCCTTAAGCACATATCTTGATGTGAAACCATAGCTAAGGATAGATAAGGTTGGTTATTAGGGTAGATCCAAGCTTGTAGATAGCTCAAAAAGGTAATGGAAAGATGTGAAAAGCAACGAGAAAAGCAAAACACAAGCAAACCCACAAACAGCTCCATAAAATATGATGTACCAATGGGATGTTGGAGAACTCATGACACAACTTAATATGACGTACGAGCTGGTTTGGTGAGGTTACTCATCACTTGGCTTTACTTAAGGGTTAGGATAATAGTGAAGTAAGCAAACAAGTTAATAAGAGTAATGTTCATGAAGAAGTATATTCAATATATCGATGATGATAAGACTACTACAACTATACATACAGTGGGTACTTATACTCGAAAACTAGGGTAACCTATCTAAAAATGGAATAGAATAAAAAGGTATTTTCTAAAAGAAGGAATATACAAGGAATAATAAGGTTACAATTGAAAATAAAACAGAATGAGCATCTTGTACAAGGGATTTTGTCACAAGGTTGCTCAGACACATGGCTCATTGTGGGTGAATGGCTTTCTAGTAGAAAAGATAATACTATAAGATCAGCTATACCGAGTTGAGCAGATAATTCTTTAAAGGTGAATTCACCTCGGACACTTTCAGTATGGCTTAGATTCAAGTCGGTTGAGTTGAAGGTCGGATGAGTGAAGTTAAGGGTTAAATGAGCTAAGTTGATGTTCGAGCGTAGTTTAGGTCAATAGCTAAAGATGAATGATGAGTACAAAAGGGTTTGATTTAGCTAGGGTAGTAAGTTAATAGATTGCAGTAGCTTAGACTCCTCGGTGGTCGGTCATAAGGAAAGAATTTGCTTGGCTATGCTTTCTAGCCTTCTGGCTTGAGCACGAGTCAAGGCTCTGATGGTTCGATTCCTATCATCCTCATCAGGCTTATTGGGATTTGGGATCAAATTCGGTAGGTCCTTATCTAAGTTTCCTTTGAGTTAGTAAGGGTTGAGATTTGCGAAATTAAACATGTTTGACACTCCGAAGTTTGCTAGAAGCTTAAGTTGGTATGCATTGTCATTGATCTTCTAGATTATTTTGAATGGTCCTTTAGCTTAGTTAGATAGTTTGTTCTTCCTCTTATTAGGAAATCTTTCCTTACTTAGGTGCAACCACACTTGGTCTTCGGGCTGAAATTGCTTGATCTTCCTTCCTCTACTCATCTCCTTTAGTTTTCTAGTAACTCGATCAATCTATTAGGTGATGCATTGATAGATCTACTGGATAGACTGGGCTCGGGCTCTTAGTTTTAAATCTTTTGCATCAATGGGTGGCATCGGGTTTGATCAAGGGGTAGTTCGAGGTTAAAACCATAGATGACTTCAAATAGGGCATGCGTAGTGGTAGCGTATATTGTCCTATTGTATGCACATTCAACCATAAGCAGATAAACATCTCAATTGGTCAAGTTCTTTCCTACTACAGGTTGGAGTAGTGATCCTAGGGAGTAGTTAACCACCTCGGTCTAGTCGTCGATTTGTAAAATGGCAAGAGTTGTTGAACAGCAGTTTAGTTTCCATCCGATGCTAAAGGGTTCTTTAGAAATGGCTCATAAATTTTGGGTCTTAGCTCAACACCATACTCCTTAGTACTCCGTGCAAGTGAACTACCTGTAAAAACAAAGAACCAATAACTAAAGCATCATTAGTTTTAGTATAGGGTACAAAATGTGCCATTTTGATAAACTTATCCACGACAACCATGACAAAATCTTTGCCTTGGGCAGTATAGGGTAATCTAAGGACAAAGTCTAAACTCAAGTCAACCTATGGTTTGGTTAGAATAGGTAGAGACATTGCTTTCCCTTACTTTGCTTGGCTCTTTGTTTTCTTACAGACGGTGCATCTCTCAATCACAAGATGTATGTCATGCTTCATTTTAGGCCAAAAGAATCTATCATTTAATAACTTTCTGTTCTTCACTCTCCAAAGTGTTTAGAGAGTCCTCCACCATGGGCTTCTCTCACCAATAGCTCTCTCATTGAACATATTGGCACATACAACTTGCTACCTCTAAATAGATAACCATCCTTTACATGGTATTTGTCTACTGCTCTTTCTTCTCTACAATTCTTATATATAAGGCCAAAATGAGGATCATTTTGATGCTACTCTTTTATGCTAGCAAAGCTTAGTAATTTGGTCTACAACTCAGTGATAAGAACATGTCTTCTCAATAGGGTATTGACAACTACATTGTTCTTACCTTACTTATACTTAATGATAAAGTTAAATCCTTCTAGGAACTTAACCCATTGGGTTTAGCATTTGAAAAGTTTGGATTAATTACCCACAAGTACCTTAAGGACTCAAGATTAGTGTATATGACAAATTCTTTTGGTAGAAGAAAGTGCTACCATACACGAAGAGCTTAGATCAGGGCTAAAAGCTCTTTGTCATATATAGAATAGTTCAACAACACTCCCTTTAGTTTCTTACTATGATAGGTGACAAGTTGGCCCTCTTGCATTAGAACAGTTCTGATGTCAACACTTGACACTTTGCATTTAAGCTCAAATACACTTTCAAAGTCTAGTAAAGCCAAGACTAGGGTAAAGATCAAGCTTGCTTTCACTTTGGCAAAGCTCCTTTCCTCTTTCTCTGCCTACTTAAACTCTACATTCTTCTTCATAAGTTTAGTCAAAGGTGCTACAATGGTACAAAATCCTTAGATAAAGCGTCGATGGAACGATGTTAGTCTATGAAAACTTCTCACCTCAACATAAGAGGTTAAGGTCAACCACTCCACAATAGCTTGTACTTTTTCTTCATCTACTCTCAATCCTCTTCTACTAACTACATAACTTAGGAAGATCACTTTCTCCTAACAAAAATAACATTTCTTCAAGTTTCTGAATAATCTCTTCACTTATAAGACATTAAAAACAACATGGAGATGATTAGTATGCATTGCTAGGTTAGCACTATAGATAAGGATGTCATCAAAGTAGAGGATGACAAATTTCTTGATCAAATCTCTCAAAACATAATTCATTAGCCTCATGAAAGTGCTTAGGGTGTTTGATAACTTGAAAGGTATGACCATCCATTTTTACAGGCCATGTTGGGTTTTGAATGCAGTCTTTTATTCATCCCCTTATCTCATTCAAATCTAGTGGTATCTTAACTTCAAACCTATTTTGCTGAATACTCTCAGACCACTCAGTTCATCTAACATATCATATAGCCTCGGGATGGGGTATTAGAACCTAATTGTAATCTTGTTGATAACTCTATTATCGATGCACATTCACCAAGTTCCATCCTTCTTTAGCATAAGTAACGTAGGTACAGCATAAGGGCTCAAACTTTCCTTCACATATCCTTTCTCTAGTAGTTCATTGACTTGTCTTTGAAGTTCGGCACCTTGTTTAGGGTTCATCCGATAAGCTGGTTTGTTTGGTAGGATAGCACCAGGTATTAAGTCAATGCAATGCTTAATGCCTCTAAAAGGGGGTAATCCCTCAAGCAACTGCTCTAGGAAGAGGTTGGTATATTCTTCCAATAGTTCTCTAACCTTTAAGGGTGGTTTACCCTACTCATTTAACTCTAGCAGTTGCCTAATTAATAGAAAAGTTGGTACGTTAGCCATGATGGCTTTTTGGAGTTTAGCTTTGCTCAACACTAGAGCCTTCTTTGATCCACGGGTAAGTTTAGTTTGCAGCTTGCTAACTTGACTTGGCAGCATAGGGTTCAATGTAATCTTCCTCCCATCTTTTGCAAACATATACGTATTCCCATATCTATCATGAATAACCCATTAATTGAAAAGCTAAGGTAGGCCTAACAGTACATGTAATGTGCACATGGTAGCATATCATAAAGAATTTCATCGAAATAGTTTCTAATTAACATCAGTAGTAGCACTTGTTGAGTGACATGTACTACTCTCTTCTTGTTCAACCAATGTAATTTATATGGCTTCGGATGTGAAGTGGTTAGTAGCATAAGCTTCTTAACTAGGTTGTCGGATGACACATTAGTACAACTCCTACTATCCACTATGAGTGTGCACACTTGATCATTCACTTTTTAGGTGATGTAGAATAAGTTGTCTCTTTACTAATCTTTGATAGAAGGTTCCAAGCTCATAGTACATTGGAGAACTAAGGTCAACTTATCCAAGTCCTCTACAAATATATCTTCCTTAATCAGGTCTACATTAACAATAATCTCATCTCTTACTTCTTTCTCCTCCTCACGTTCCTCATCTATGCTATCTACTTCAATCTTGAGGACATCTCTTCTAATAATCATGGTCCTTCAGTTCGAACAATGAGCAACCGTATGCTTAAACCTTTGGCACTCAAAGCATTTGATCTAGCAAGTCTTCCTTCTGAATCCTTGCTCCTTCTCATATGTTTTCATTGACACATCACCATTAAGTCTACCCTTTTGTTCAGCTTTGATACCTACCTTTCTAGAAAGCTCGATACTTAATTGAGTTTAGTAACTTCCTTAGGCAGGTTAGCTTAACTAACTAGGTTTACCCATTAGGGGTCGGGTTGGTATTCTACTCCTTCTTTGCCTCTCCACTCACTAGGCTATTTGTATAGCCTCATCCATCATAGTAAACTGCTAAAGTTTCATAATATCTTAGATGTCATTTTTTAATCAAGTAAAAAATCTCGATACTATTTAAGCCTGTGGCTCATCTACTTTGTATTGGATCATAAGCATTTGGAACTCTTGAACATATTTATTGATAGTTCAGCCTCCTTACCTTAGCACTTTAAGCTGAGCAAAAGTGTCTTGCAAATAAATGTCCAGTATGTTGATAGACATTTTCTAATAATTATTATGTAGGCTTATATTAGTCAACCTAATATTTAAGCTTAGTTCAATTATCCAGTTTGGGTACAATCTCCGTTGACTCACTATAAATACCAAGCAAGACCCCTAAGTAAGGAGACCCTCTTCCATTCTCTCACTCTTGATAACACTTTATAGTTCTATTGACATGTCAAGAGGGACTAATTACGCATCAGAGTGGCCACTTCGGAGCATCCTCTAATGCACCTCTATAGCCATTTTCTCGTTTTGTAAGTGTTTGCACATCGAGACAAAAATCAATAATCAATAATTGGCACCATTTATGGGAAGCAATTTATTGCCTTATTTTTTTTGTGAATTTATGGAAATTTTATGGTGGTTTTATATGGCATTTTTTCCAATTTTTGGTTGGTTATCATTTCCTTACTTTTGTCTTTGACATTTGGTAAATACTTAACAGTCCCACAATTTACATTAGCTTAGAAGATTGGTTTTCCCTTTCCACTTTAAATCAGTGATGATATTCCTTTTCTTCATGGCTAATGATGTTTTGAATTTGACACACTCTTTCTTAGAGTAGTTTCTCTGTTTGTTATTTTATATCATAAAAATGTAAGATACTACCATGTAACCACTATGCTGTGCTTGTCCTTGAAATTAGATAAATAAGGCTACAGTAGTTTTTCTTACCCAATAGTATGAATATCACACTGCTTCTAACCTTGCTAAAATTGGCATGATGGTTCTCTTCTATTTTAGAAAAAGCGTAACCATTGCTTAATTGTTGCTCCTCATCGAATGATAAGTTCGTAACTGCCTATTTCATGTTTGGGTAGCCTTAAATCTTGATATTTGCTATTTGTGGATGGAGGAATTGGAAAGTATAATCTAAAGAAGATGAAAGTTGAAAAGTTGAATGACAACTTTGGTTGAAAGATCTAACTCATGATATTTGTATTCATTGGAAAAGGATTTGCTGATGGAATTAATTTCTCAGTTTCTCAGATAATTTCTCATCATGGGTGGATGGCTTTTTGGCAGAAAAGACAATTTTGTACCATCAACTTGGTTTTCGTTGAGCTAAGTTGCCGAGCAATGGTGGTGGGTTGATTGTGCCTAGCTAAGTAGATAATTCTTTAGAGGTGAATTCACCTTAGACACTTTCAGTAAGGTTTAGATTCATGTTAGCTAAGTTAATGGTTAGATGAGCAGAGTTGAGGGTCGGATGAGCCAAGTTGATGTTCGAGTGTAATTAAGGTCAATAGCTAGAGATGAATGATGAGTGTGAGAGGGTTTGGTTTGGCTAAGGCAGTAGGTCGGCAAATTGTAGTAACTTGGACTCCTCGGTGGTGGGTCTTAAGGAAAGACTTCACTTAGTCATGCTTTCTAGCCCTTAGGTTCAGGCTTATGCATAGGTCATGGGTTTGGTGGTTTGATTCCTATCATATCTACTTCTAAAACTCAGATCAACTTTGTAAAACACCTCAACAATTCTAAAAAAAAAGTTCATAATTTAACACAAAACCTTACCTTTAATGATCTGTAAGCTTCATTTCCACCACCTTAGATCTACTGTGGTCTCCTCCAAAAACACCCCAAATTCTTTTTTCATGTTACATTACGAAGAAAAAATGAATTCTTATAGGAATTCAGCTAAGAAATAAAAAAGAAAGCATTACAATAATCCTGTCTTACCATAATTTCAGATGCACTACCAAGGATCTACTATAGAATTGCCATTAAACCTCCTCAAATTTGTTTTTCCAATTACCTTAGCTAGGAAAACAAATTTCTAATAACTTTTGATAAAAAAAACTCAATAGAAGAAGGATCCTACGACTTACGTCAATCTTATTTTCTACATGATTCTTAGTGAGATGTGCTAATCTCTTCTCTTGGTTTAGGATGCGCGTAGAAACCCTAACATACAAGCGATACGTAAGTGTTTTATTGAAAAAGGGTTTCCAAAACCCTAAGTGTAGCTTTCATATTACGGCTATTATAACTTTTCCTATACTTGAAAATGCCCTCACTTGTTTTCGATAAAGCCAACCATGCCTTTAAAGTAAATAATACTTTATATTACTATTTTCTTTTTATTATTTACTCTATTATTTTTTTTCCTTTATTCAAGTTTTATAACTCTCCCCCCTCTCACATAAACTTCCATTCTTGAAAGTTTGCTTGAATCACTAAAATAAAATACTCTTAATACTTCCTTCTTGTCTCTACTTGTAGCTCTTAAGTATCTTATTGTTCCATTTGATTACTTTACTATGTCTCAACATACTTACTCAGTTATGATACTTGAAATTTACCTTTTCATTTTCATATAACTCTCCCATTACGAGATGAATTTCTTAGATCCCTTATTGATCTCTTAAAGGTTCTTAACAAAGTCTTCCACTTAATCTTAAACTCTATCAGTCTCCAATATTAATACTTTTATCTTCTTTATCTCTTAGTCCACTTTGATCTAAGGAACTCAATCTTGGTTCATTTTCCTAATTCTACCAAGATTTAACTAATACTCCTATAGTAACATTTATAGATTTATGTTCATGCAACTTTTATCTACAAAAATTTTCTCTATTCTCCTCATTTCTTTTATTTTACAATCCTTCAATTAAAATTTGAGCATTCACATTTTCTTCACTTTATAGAATTAGATATCTAATTATGTATTTGTTTTCTCTTTTGCCTAGTCTCTCTATAATGCCCCAAGACTTAGAACGCCACAGACTACCCATGTCCCTAGTCTTCTAATGACACTTTAGGCTTTAAAAACCACAATAAATATTTCAAACTTGACATTTATAACCACCAACATCAGTATTAAAAAAAAAAATCCCATTTTATAAAATTCAAACTCCATATTTCATACTCCACAAGTATCAACAAGCTTAAAGAACTCTTTTATCTTTCACAATGAAAATAATGTAAAAGAAACCAAACAACTAGCACGAAAAGAAACTAAAAGATAGAACAAGTCTTAACCACAGTTCCATTTCAATCCTTATTTCTACTCTTAATACTGTTGGCTACCATCATGATAATAGTCTCCAAAACTAACATTCAGATAGCAATGATTATCATTTGAATCTTCAACTCCAGCATTCTCATAACCAGCATACTCTCCATAACTATAATCTTCATAAACATCATTCCAACCTGTAGCTAGGAAAAAGAAATAATATAATGAGCTGAAACTTAGTATGTAACACATAACCACATGTGTATGATCAAACGATATATATTCATATGTGTAGAAATGTAAAACAAATAAATCACACAATTCATTTAATTATCTTTATTTTTAAGTTAAACACACAACACTTGATAATGGTCCTCATGACCTAATCACATTACCAATGTATCACATCCTAGCATTTAGGCGTGCCTCTTCGGGCTCCTCTACAACACCTAGATCTACCTTAAATCATTTTTAAGTGAGACTTCACTAGGGACAATGCATTACAAAGATCATCGAGGTTATCCCCTAGGGATCTGCCACCTCGGGCCCCTAGGACGAGCCATGCACAAACAACAAAAAGATACATAAGCTGGATATACATTTAATTCAATTTAATTTTTGCTATCCTAACACTCACATATAACAAGCAAGTGTTACATACCTTGATATTTGAAATTCGTTACCAATGAATCAAGCCTAACTTTAAATCCTAGAAATAATAAATACTCATCAAACTCTTTTAAATATTAAATAAACAATGTCTCTTAGCTAAAACTCACTTTTACGCCATTTAAATCTCCTTTTATTCACTTATTGACACATTAAAGGGGTTTACTTTAGAAATAACAAAGGAATTAAACAAAAAAGAAAAGGAAAAGCTTAACTTAAAGGAGCAAAGCCTATGATACGTTGAAAGACACAATTATATCATTTTGGTTGTGTAACTTACTATGTTACAATTCATTATTACCAGGGAGATTACTAGGGAGATGACTAGGGACATGGTCATGTCTTTTGGTCATGTAATTTTCTGGTCTATCAGCCCATGTTGCCTATTGCAAGGGACACAACCAAGGATACAGTCGTACCTTTCAATTGTGTCACTCTCTAGTCAAACTTTTTTTTTTTTCTTTCCTTCTTTTACCCAAACTCCTTTCTAAACCCTATAACAACACTCCATAACTTTACATCACAAACCTTTGATTCAAATTAACAAAAACCTTCCAAAATCCATTTGTACAATGCTTTTAATTAAGATGGCAAAACCAAAACTTATTAAGAAATCAAGAAATTTGGGGATTCTAAGGAATACACAACAATTACCTTAATCTCGACAATCCTTTAGAGTTTCTCGCTTTTCCTTAATCAATTATTGGCAACCTTAAACAATAAAAATAAAATCTTAGTTTCTAAAAGTAAGAAAACTCAAAACCGCAAATTTATCTTCACTAACCAAGGTCTTCTAGGGTTGTGTTCTTCACATAGACTACTCTTGCTCTTGAGGGCTTTTGATAATTGTAGGAGAGAAGTCTAAACCTATAGTATGCAAAGAGTCTAATTGTGCACTAGTTAGGTTAATGTTTTATTTTAACTCTTTTCCTAAATTTTTGATATCACCCTTCATTAATCAATTGCTTAAGACCTTAATACCCTTTTTTCATAAAACTTAATTACTCTTTTGATTTTATTAAGACTTTTATTATTTAATGACTCCTTTTTTCTTTTGGGTATTACACTCTCGCTATGTTACTTGATATATTTTTACTGTAAGATTTTGATGATATTACTCATAACTATCCTCCTCTTAAGTGAAAATTCCTACAATATCAATCCCTTAACTTACTTCAACTCGAGTAACTCAAAATTAATTGGATTACTTTCCTAATACTATCGGGTTATTATTCCAAACTATTATTTGTAATTTGTATTGTTTTGATTTCTATTCACAAAATTTCCTTCACTTCCTCATTCCATATATTTTGGTAGATCCCTTCCTTATATTTACAATTTCTAAAATTTTCCATCATTTAAAATCTTGATCCCCACATAATGAATTTTAGATTTCTAAATTTTATTTTCTAACTTCCTACATATCAGATGCCTAATGACCAAACTCTTATTTATTCAGTAAGCTACAATGTAATTGCTTCCACAATCTCAAAATTTTAATTCCTACTTTCATTGTATTACATTAGTCCAATCGATACTATTTTCAAGCCACCTAGAATTTTCTATTGTGTAACTCAATTTAGCTATTTCTAAGGAAAGGAAGTTTTATAACTATTTTCATCATTATTTTATTATAATTGGTTACACTATATTATTCTAGTTTAATTTATGTAACCTTACGAGTTATTATCTTTTCTTTATATTATTTTAAAGTGTAATAAGTTGCTTTATCCATTTACCTTTCATTATTTTATTAGCTTATTCCATGTCTTTACTTATCTATTGACTTTATTACTCTTGTAATGTATATATGCCTGATCGATTTTTCTATCTTAGTTGAGTTGTCATGTTTGTAGATTGAGATGTAGTTAGTCTATTCGAGAGGTCTTGAATCATTTAATTAGGCTTTAATGAAGTTTTCCTAAATTTTATTATACTTCCTCACTTCATATTATTATTATAATTAATATTGCTTGTTATTAAGTTGCATGTACATAGCTTCAAGACTTTGTTGTGAATAAATTATTTTTTAATTATAGATTATTTTATTGCATACATTCTAGTCTTTGATTAATTGTTCTTTTAATACTTACTTCTTTTTGTTATTTTTTAATTAATGCTTAGTAATTTACATATTATACATCATGATACATGTACATACAAATATAGGCCGATGAGTAATATAACATGACTAGACTCAACCAAGATATGACTAATGACTTAACATGACTAACGACTCAACTTAGCTGACATGATAGACTTGACATCACAAGACCATATATTGACATCATCTGATGTAAGTAACATGACTTAAACTAGCAACAAAAGGAATAAACCTTGTTAGTCCCATCTAGGTACATACGCATCAATGTATATATGAAACACCTCCTTAAGTTTTTAATTTATTATATGATTTTATTATTATCATTTTTTGTTATGAATCAATAATTTCTTTACTATCATTGCATTGTTGCTCATTATGAAAACTTAGTGAGATATTTCATATTGTGGAACCTTTTGTTACTTTTGTAGTGGTCATAGTTGTTGTTAATCTTATTGTTATTAATATTACAGTTATTGTTGTGGTCATGATTACTATTGTTGAGAGGTCATTATTTTATTTTTGTGCTTTTCTTTTTCAATGTATAGGTGTAGTGGGACAGCTAAATTACCTTTTGAGATATTTAGTGATTATTATTAATAGCGCTATTATTATAGTTATGATTATTATTATTCTGGTAATGCTGCCATCTATATGGGAGATATTTAAGACGGACTTTAATTCATGTACTAAAATTTAGGTATATCTTGTTATTTGGTAATCACTCTATTTAATTTTTTTTTAATAAATTAGCAAATAATTTGAGCGTTGAGATCAACATGTAGGTATTTTGGTTAATCACTTTTCATTTAAGGTTTAAGTCTTGCCTATTTTATTCTCACTCTTATTAAATTCTCGTGATTGTGATTGCTTTATTTTGTAATATTATTATCATTATTGATTTTTTAATTCTTATTCTTAAATGTTCTTTATTAGTTTCTTGTTTTGTCCTTTGTTGGTCAACAAAGATTTCACACATATTTATGATAACATAATGTTTCTATAATAAGTGTTTATATTCTTAATGCAAAATCTCTATTGGTCAGTTATTAATTCCCTGCTCTATTATTTGATGATAAATAATTTCTATATAAGTTTTGTCTATTGTCATTTTGTTTGATTTTAATTGTCTTTTCTATTGTCCTTATTTAGGTAGATATGGTTATCATTTAGTATGTTTTATTGATGTTATTGATTTGATGTTTCCTTAGCATCCATTATTTATTGTTGATAGTGTTACTTAATCTACAATTCTTGGTCAACAAGATTTAATGTGCCTTTAAAAAGTTATCAATTAGTAAATCTCATAACAATTTTTTTTTTTTGCTATGAGTATTATTTTGACATTTATTTATTTCGAATTTTATAATTTGTTAGATAATTAAGAAATGACACGTACTTAAGGGTAAGTATCTATAGTCTAATTTTTTTGCAATCTTGTAAGCCATTTAATTCTTACTATGTGATCATACCTTATAGAAGTAAAGATTATAATAGCTAATATATTTTGGCCTACCCTTACATATATATATATACAAAATTCTCTTTTCTATTTATAACCATTATTTGATATATTTTCTTGGTTTTCTCTTATTAGTTTCATGTTGCTAATCAACCAAGCTTTTATGAAATATTATAAATAATACCTATATTCCATATTTAGTGACACTACTTATGGCCAATCTTATATCTTATCTATTGTTTTGTCTTTTATTACATAAAATTAACATCAATCATACTTTTATGGTGTGTTTTATAAGGACTAATAATTCGAGTATCTTATTCTATCCTTTGATATATATATATATATATATATATTCATTTTACCTAGATACTCTATTGCTATTTCTCATACCTTTAGATAAAACTAGATTTTATAAGCATCTATTATCTTTAGAATAAACAATTAAATAACTCTAATATAAATAATGGTATTAATATAATAAATCTATAAGTTTGTAAAATAAAAACAAAATTTAGTCACAAGATCATACCTTGCTCATATTCTACCCCTCTCTTCATAGCTCACCATCTTATGGATTAATTCCTTAGGTAATCTAAAAGATTCAAACCTGTGCTCTAATATCACTTTGTCTGTAATGCTTTAGAACTTGAAATGCTACAACCTGCCACGTGTCCTTAGTATGTATTAACACGTTAGGCATAAACCTTTAGCTAAAATCTTCAAACAATTGTTCAATAGCTAATTGCATTGAATTAAATACAACATAAAATAATGGAATTAGATTACATTAACATGAAATCATGAATTTATAATAAATAAAAATTAATTACATAAAAAACTATTGTTCATAATAATTGAATGGAAAAACTAATTCAAAACATTAAGAAAACATAAACAAACAAAGAAAAGGAAAGGGATGAGTTTATTTTATAAATTATTTGTGAGTTGTCTATCCTCTTCTCTCTCTTTAATTACAAGGCTTATAATGCTACCTATAGTCCTAAAGGAATCATAGGGAGTATCTCTAATATATCTTGTACATATTTTTCTCTCCAAACTTGATTTCAAATAAAAGACATATGAAAGCATGGTTTTGGACTTTAAATATTTCCAAAAATAAGAAGATTCTCAATCTGTGGAATAACCATGCCTTAAGATCATGATTGTGATCTCTAGGTGTGATCTTCTCTTTCACTTGCAATTCAATTATTTCAATAAAATTTTTTAAGAGAAGTACACGGTTGTGGTCTTTGTACATGTTCTTCTCTAAGCATTATTTCTCGTTTGGACTTCATTTAGTTGAGTAGCATGTTTAATGCACATCCTCATTAAAACTTCAAAACTCCATAAATTTGCCTAAAAACTTATTGACAACTTCTTAAGTACCTATAAATGAAATAATTACTTATTAAGCTCCAAATCATCATAAAATTAACAAGATTAATAGATAAAACCATGTAAAACTACCCTAAAATATATATGTTATATTTTATGTACAAGACACATGAAAGCATGGTTTTGAACATATCTTTTAGGGTAGTTTTAATAAGTCAAAAACTAAAAGTTGACATTTAAACCTTAGTCAAAACCTTGGTCAAAGACTTCTGCTGATGTCCATGAAAACAAGCTTAATGCATAGTTAGAGACTAAGTTAGAGGGTTTGCAAGAAAACATAGAAGAACAAAATAAGAGAACATAATAAGTGCAGAATTTTGTATAACTTGGAAATAAATTTAAGATTAAAATCCTAGCTACACTTTATTGAGTGTATTTGGGTAATGTAGTCAATTCCGTTCCACATAAATAAGATTAAAATCTATAGGGTTCATTCTTAATTAAGAAGGATAAAGTAATTAATATTAAAAATTCATTTTATTGAATTATAGTTTTTTTGTAGATTTTGTAGGTTGCATCAGAACTCTTCCAAATGAGAAACTCTAAAGACTTAAAATTGAATCAAGTTATAATGATATTTAGGAAAGAGAAAATATGGATAGCTTAGAAGATGGGGATCAAGTTTGAAAAAGATTTGGATAAGGCTTGGAGTTTAAAAGATGACATGGATAAGCTTGTTACACAAATATCTCTAGATTTTTTGGGAGAATTTATTTCAAAATTCAAAATCTATTGAATGTAAGCTAGAATCAATCCATAACAAATAAAAAATATCAAGATTAGGATTGAACATATCAGCTGCAATGGATCAATAGTTTAGGTTTAAATTTAAAATGTTAGATTTTATGCAAATATTTAAAAGAAGAAAATTAATTTTTTCTAGACTTTTTCTCAGCAAAATTTCTTGAAGCATATCTAAGAATAACAACATCCTTCCTCCTTAAGGTAAAATCAGTTTTCAATTTAATTTTGAATAGAAGATAATTGTCGAAAAATAAGGAGGAAGCAACATTTCAATTATGAAGATAAGGATGGAGTTTATGAAAAATCAAGAATTAGCCATTGGAGCATCAAATTTTATAAAAGAAGCAAGTTTAAATCAAAGGCCCACTTTTTGGCACTTGAAAAGAGAAAATCAATTCATGAAAAACTTTACTAGACTTAGTTATAGACTTAGTTAGAGACCTTGCTAAATTTATACATTTCTCTTTTTTTTTTTAGTTTGATTCTTGAATGAATTTATTTGATAATCTTACTATGCTTCTCTTAATTACTTGTATACTTCATTGATAGTGTTTAATTGTTTAAGAGTATGAGATAAGTTAGGTTAGATCTCTATAGATTTGTAGTTAGCTGCGTGTGAGGCTAGATAGGCAATGCACGGATTTCTTAAAGCCAAGGATTGGTAAGCTTTGTAACTTCTCTCATCTAATTTTTTTTTTTTTAATAGTAGATTAGTAGGACATCATATGTAAGAAAGATCGAGTCTCCAATAATGAAACTAAAAGAGAGCAATAGGTATAAGATCAAAACTCTTTAAATCACTTGTTCAATTCTCTTTTCTCATATCTCTTTATTTGCTATTGTATATTTACTTTTTTTTTTCAAGTACGCTAAAACTATTAAATTAACACGAATCACCTAGGTTAAGAGGGGCTTCTATTTTACAAATCCAAAAAAGTTTTAAATTTTCCTAAAGACATCAATCTAACCACCCCCTCTCCCTTTCTCCTTTTGGATATCTTATACAGAACCTATAAGTAGTATCATAGCCTCACTTTAATGTCAACTAGAGTTTGAGACCATGGGTGAATCCAATGGTAGTTTAATAGTATATGTCAGGACTCTAAAGGGGGCCTAGTAGGATTACCTAAAATTTTCATAACATGTGTGCACCCATGATATGAAAACTGCCTTGCAAGTCAAAGATTGCAAGACTCTAAATAATTAATCACTAAGGTTAATGATTTTCAAGTAATTAATTTATTATAACATGACATAATATATATAATTATAAATAACTATGGATGTCCGATATCCCACAATTCCTCAGAACCGCAGAGAATCGGTATCTCCTACTAAATAATAAGACAGGATATACTAGCATTATAGTAAGGTTTAATAAATAAATATTTTCTACAAAGGATGTCTATGTATCATCTAAAAAGTACTCAGCTACTTCTAATACTAATGTACATATCTTCATCTCGCACTCAGCACTCGAGACATATCCCAATCCCATCGTATGTAAACCTACAAAGAAAACTAAGGGGGAATGAGCATAAAACAGCTCAGTGAGTTCGTTCCTCACTACTACCGGTCAAGCAAGTTTTTACACATTATTATCACACATGCAAGCAAGCTATCTACATACATAATGAATGCAGGCGTAATGAATGCAAGCAACACATCCATAGGAGTCCGGAACTATGGAAGGTGTAGAATTACGTCGTCTATACTTCGATTATCCCCCGTACTTACCCGCACAGTGCACCTCAGCTTACCCGCATGAAGCTACTTAAGGGCACCACCCCACTAGGCAAAACTCGACTATTACCCTAGCCGAGAAAAGAATTTCAATCCAAATAAGGGGAGTCCGAACTAGGACTATCCACCCTCCAAGGCCCCTCGCTATCAAGTAAAGAACCCATGCGAGTCCTTTCGCAACCAAAAGTAACCAAGGCCTTTCAGACACAATAAAGCGAGTCATCTCGCTATCAAGTAGAGAACCCATGCTAGCTTTGCCTTAACATTAAAAATACTATTTATGGCTCCACAAGCCCTTACAGTGATCATGTAAAAATTTGTTTAAGGATAGAAAAGCTTTTGCCAAAAATACTTTTCTTAAGATTTTTGTAAGGCTAGCACTCTCCATTCATACCTTTACCAAGTCATAGACATGCGACTAGTAGAACCAGTTATTTGGGTCAGATATTTATATTTATTAACATAAAAAGGTGATCACACAGATGATGGCATACAAACAGAACAGTCATTCAAACATACAAGTAATAGCAAACAACAAAACATCATACAAATAATACGCACAAGCAAGTAGCAGGTCATCAGAACTCCCTCACTTGGATTATTGCTCATTCTCTAAGCCTTTAGGGTTTCCAAGACTCGATATCGAACGCCTAAATCAAAATGGTAAACCTTATAAGTATTCTGAGAATTCAGACTCCTTAGTCAACTAAAAGTCTATTGTAGTTTGTCTAGTTTCCTTCAATATAACCCGAGTATAGTATGTATAGGGTTACCATACTCCATGAGATTAATAATAACTATTTTTTTTTTTTTTATATTAGTAAGGTATGAGGCTTCCTTTATATATTTTGTAATTTTTTTGTTCTAATTCCGATATTTGCGAACTTATAGTCGTTTTTTTATCGTTTTCGGACGTACGTTCACACGGTAATGTCTGTTTTATGATATGGGCTAAATTTATTAAAATTTTATTTTATTGAAGTTTAATTACTCCTATTGGCTAGTTTTATGTTCCATTTTAGCTGTTAATGATTTAATTAGCCATTTAGTCTTATACTTAAGGGCTTTTACTTTACTATTATTAATTTATGTACTTAATTAAGTATGATTCAATTTAGAAAGTGTATTAGGGTTTACTAATTTAGGATCCTAATTATGATACACTCTTCTTCTTTTCTTAGTTTATAATCTATGCTTATGTCATGCTTACATCATCATTTGCTTATGTCATTACTTATGTCATCTTTTGCTTATGTCATGGCTTATGTCATCATGTGCTTACCTCATCACTCACCTCATCATTTGATTACATAAGCATCACCTCATGCTTAGGTCATGTGTACATGTCTTATGTACATTTTGTTTCTTACTTTATACTTATGTACATATGCCTTATACATACATATACTTATACATCTACCTAAATTTATACTGTATTTATACATGTATACCTACTCATATACCTATACGGTTAGATACGTATTTTTATACAAAAATTCGTATGCCTAATCTTTTCCTTAAGAAAAGCTTCCTAATTCCATTCTTTTGTGTTCTTAAGTGTGTAATTAGTGTAGTATAAGTATGTATGGTTAGGTTTTGTTTTAATTTAGGTTATGTACATGGAAAATACTCATGTACCATGCTTCTCATGCTTCCCTTCTTTTTGGTTTACCTCATGTACACATTCTTTAAGCACATATTCATGTTTTCCTTTCTTCTTCTTCATAATTCCTAATTCCTACACTTAAAGATGGGAACTTTGTTTCCTCTTCTTCAAGACAACACTAAACACATAACTACTTATCTAATTTACCAATTAACTAACTAATGAAGAAGATAAAACAAGATAAAGTAACTTAGATACATACCTTTAATTGTATTGGAATTAAGAAGACAAAAGGAGGAGTGATGAGAGTGAAATGGGAAGAAGAAGCTTACGGCAATGGGGAATGTTTTTGTTTTGTTTCTTTTTCTTTGTTCTTGATTATGGAAGACAACAAATGATGGGACCAAAATGAGGAATAAGTGGACGGCAACAATTGAGAGAAAGGGGAAAAGAAAAATCAAAAGAAAAGGAAAAGAAAAGCCATCATGAAGAAGAAGATATTTTCTTTATCTCTTAAGATCTTTGACTTTTCAAAGTGTTGACTTTAGTCAACATGTGTTGACTTGGTCAACTCTCCTTAAACATATGTAAATTTGTGTACATAATGTAGAGATTAAGGGAAATGAAGGGAAAAATGAAGGAAATGAGGTATTTGATGAATTGATTAGTAAACATAGTTGATGAGGTCTTACTTTAGGTCTTTATAGCTTATATATCTCATTTGATAAACTACTTTGGATAACAAGTGCAAAAAGTACTAATTTGAGTATTAAAGTTCACTACATGTAACCTAATTTTCAACTATAACCCTAACTCTAAGTGAGACTATCTTAATCACATACTTAAGGAATAAATATAATCTAAGACTCATTATCTTAGTTTCTAATAGGTCACTTAAGTATTCTAAATGTTTATGCATGATTGAGGGTTATCTTTAGTCATTTACCGATGAAATGGCAAAATGTGGAGGATATATTATCATTTAGGGTTTTAGGGTAAATTGTGGTGAATTAATGCTTTTATATCCTTAAAGTTATAGTTTTAGGATTTTTATTACTTTAGGGCACAATCTCTAATGTTTTTACACATTTAGGGTTTCATATATTCTTACGCGATTCAATCTTCAATTGTCATCTTAGGGTTTTGATGAGGTTCGAGGTTTTAGGGTCTTTGTATGCGGTTAGGGGTTCAATTGATGATTTAAGGTTTTTCGTATCCACTTTAGGTTTTAGATTGAGCTTTTAATCAGTTTTAAATCTTACTGGCTCTTTTGAGTTCGGGAAATCATCTACAGTTTGGACATTTGTTTCTATACTTAGAAAGCTAAATTCGCGGGGTTTACAGTGTAACCTAGAAAAAGAGCCAATTTTTTATGGTTTTAACTTCCCTCTAGAAATTTAGGATGGGCACTTATGTGAAGGCTACAAATTATCAAACTTGGCAAATTATTCAAAATTGAGACATAAAAGTTCCAACTGTAGTTTCCTCAAATGATGATATAGCAAAAGTTGAGCTTAACTCTAAGGCTAAGAGTTTACTTTTAAGCACAATTGTACATTCTAAATTTTATTTAAATTCATCTTGCATAACAATTAAGGATATTCAGGACATGCTTATGCAAACATATGATGGCACAAAAATGATTAAAGATACAAGAATAAACTCTTTGGTGTAATAATATGAGACGTTCCATATTCTTCCTAGTGAAGAAACCAATGATCGATTAAGAATGTTGACTGCTATCACTAACAAGTTGTCTTCTCTTTGCAAAATAATAAGTGATATAGATATGATTTGAAAGATTGTGAGGATCTTATCCAAAAGACTAGAATTCCAAGAAACCAGCTATAGAAGAAGTTTGTGATACTAAGAAGCTAACCTTAAGCCAACTATATAGCAAGTTGATGGTCTATAAGATGGATTTTCTTAAGGTAGAAGGTTTGTCAGAGGATGCAAAGAAGAAAGCCATAGTGTTTAGGGCTAAGGATGTGGAAGCTAATTCAAATGATGAAGATGTTATACTACTTGTTAGATGCTTGAATAGACGGCTCAAACAAAAAGATAAGAAATCTTACTCCAAGAAGTTTTCATCTAATAAGAACCATAGTGATGTAGCTAAAGGAATCAAAGAAAAAAAGGAGAAGAAAACTAAGGAAAAGAAAGAAGTTATGTACTTTGAGTGAAAGAAGTTGGGGTACATAATGTACGATTGTCTTATGCTTATGAAGAAGATGAAGAAGTACGTAAAGAAGCATAAGTCTCTCATGGCTACATAGAGTGATTTGGATGAGTGAGAAACTAAGGAAAAAGGTTTGGAGGATGAAGTTGATGAAGCAAACTTTTGCTTATGGCACTCTTTGAGATAAATTATAATTTTGAATTTGATGAAAAGGTACTTGATGATATTTTTGTTGAAATAAGCAAAATGCCTAAAGAACATTCAAAATCCAATGATAAGATTTCTAAAGTTGAAAATGAAAATAAGTTTTAAAGGAGGAAAAGTAAGCTCTCACTCAAAAAAATAAGCTTTTGCTTGATGAAAATGATTTTTCGAAAAAAGAGTTTGAAGGTTTACATGTAGCAAAAGAAGCTTTAGCAAATGAAAATCTGATTTTGAAAGAAGAAATAAAAAATTTGAAAAGTCATGTTGAAGATTTATCAAAGTCAATTAAAAATACTTTTCAAAAGTTTCAAGAGTGCGATAAGAAAACTCAAATGCTTATTTCCAATCAACAAGTAGATCAATTCAAATTTGGATTAGGTTTTGAAAGTGGAAGATCATCTAATATTAAGAGGGAAATAATATTTGTTAAACCACAAGAAAAAAAATAGTAAAGTAATAGCTAAAAGAAAGGATAAAGGAAAGAACATTGACCATGTCAAAGGGTACATCATAAGGTCCCTTGAGCAAAACAGAAGGTATCTATTAAAGGGTACATTAGAGACTCATGTAGAGGGCATTTCAAAGACTACCCAAACCAAAACCAAAGGCAAATGGTAAGTAGTAGGTATAATGAACAAAAACTTTATGCTTATTTCTTTTGCAATAAGCTAAGTTTTATTGAAAAATGTTGTTTTTACGAGAAATCTAAGCTCAATAACAATTAAGTTAAAAATTAAAGAAAAAACAAGCTTAAACTTTTATGGACCTAAGCTTTATTAGGTTCATAAACAAATTTGATGTGTTTATGATATGTGCGGGAGGACAAAGGTAAATTGAAAGGAATGTAGCACCTTGATAGTGATTTTTTGGGACATATGACAGGAGACACTTCATTGTTCATAAGCCTAGAATGGAAGGAAGATTGGTATGTAAAATTTAGAGATAATGGTAGAGATAAAATAATAGTAATAGGAACGATTAGCATTCCTCCTCATACAATTGAGACTATCTCTCTTATTAATGGACTAAGGCATAACTTGTTGAGTGTTAGCCAACTTTGTAATATAAGATATAAGGTAACTTTTGGACATAATAAATGCATTGGATTTGATAAAGATGGAATTAAGTTATTTGAAGGCTTTAGAAAGATAAAATATATCTAATTAAACTTGTTGTAGTTGATTTTGAAAGATGTTTTCTTTCTTTGGCATAAGAAGTTAGGGTACATAATTTTCACAACTTGAAAAATTATTTAAAAAGAACCTAATAAATAGTTTACCTAAGTTGAATGGTTAAGATGATCTTTGTTGTGCTACTTGCATAAAAAATAAGATGAGCTCTAGTTCTCATAAAAGTAAGAATGTTATATTCCTAAGACTTCACCTAAATAAGATTGCTTCATTAGGTATTTCTTAATTTAACATTCTTAATTTAAATATCACAACAAAAGTCATTTTTAATTTATGCCAACAATGTTGAAGTTCAGTAACACCCCATAGCCTTTAGGTAAGTTAAGTTCATAGGTGTTGTCATTAATCCGTAGAAGAATTTTGAAGGGATTGCCAAACCTTGGTGAATGCTTACTCAGTCTCTTGCTTAGGAACTATTCCTTACTGAGGTAATCCTAAACAAAGTCTTAAGGGTATAGGCAATGTTCTTCTAACCTTTACTACCTTGTTCCTACTGACGGGTTATAGTCTTGGCTAATTTCTTGGCAACTTTCTTATGCAGTTTTTGGAACTCTTTGGCACGTTGTGATCCTTACAAACCTTCTCTACATAAGGTTAGGCTAGTTATCATATCCATGGGTAAGCATGAATTAAGCCCATAAATGACCTCGAAGAGAGACTTGTTTATTAAGCTATGGGTAGAGCGGTTGTAAGCAAATTCAATGATGGGGAGATACAAGTCTTAGTCGCTCAAATTCTTCCTCTAAATTGCTTGAAGTAGGCTTTTAACTGTCTTGTTGACTACTTTAGTCTGGCTATCTATTTAGAGATGATAGGAAGTGCTAAACATTAGCTTGGTGCCAAGCTTCTTCCACAAGGTCCTCTAAAAGGAGCTCATATATCTTATGTCATGGTTTAATAGAAGGCTTTGTTGAACTCTATGGAGTTGTATTATTTGCTGTAAAAAGAGGTTAGCAATAGATAGAGCATCATCTATTTTATGGTAGAGGATGAAGTGGTTCATCTTACTAAATCGATTGACTACCACTAGGATGGAATCATGTTTCTGAGCTATTTTGGATACTCCAATCATGAGTTATGTGCTTAGGTCTATCTAAGGTTGTTTAGGTATGGATAGAGGTGTATACTCCTAATAGGGTTCCTTTTGATGTTTAGCACATTTGCATTCTTGGCCAATAGAAGTGCTCCTTTAAGAGTTCATGTGTCCTCTTTCCCCTAAAATGGCCAACTAAGCCTCTTACATAAGCTTCATTGGTCAACAATTCCTATGTCGAGCTAATCGATGCACACACTCATCTTCCCTTTGTTATAAACCCTTAGTTTAATTAGAACCCCTTTATTGCAACTTTGTACTTGCACTTGGCCATAGTGGGCCCAAAGTAGGCATTTAGCTTGTACAAATCATAAAGTGTTCCAAACCTAAGTATCTAAGCTTTGTGAAGTTAGGATAAGTACATACCAGTGTGACAAAACATTGGCTATGCTATTAGAAGTGCCCTTCTTGCACTTCATCACATAGGAGAAGGTTTCAAGAAACTCTAGCCATTTAACATGAAGTCATGAAAGCTTCTGCTAACCTAGAAATACTTTAGGGACTCATAGTCCATATAAATGATGATCTATCAAGGGAGCTAATAATGTTGCCAAGTTTAGAGAGCTCAAACAAGGGCATAGAACACCTTGTCATATGTTGAATAATTCAATGCTTCGTTGTTGAGCTTCTCAATGAAGTAAGCAACAAGTTAGCTATCTTACATAGCAATTGCTCCAATGCTTACTCTTAAGCCATCACATTCAAGCTCAAAAACCTTATCAAAATCTAGTAATGTAAGCACAGGGGTTGCATTTAACTTAAACTTAATCTCCTCAAAAGCCTTCTAAGCCTTTTTTAACCACCTAAGAGTTTTTCCTAGTTAGCTCGATTAAGGGCGTGACTACCTACCAAATTGAAGTTTTAAATAAATCATTAGTCAAAAGATGGGAGACCATGGAAACTTTGGACATTCGCTACATAGGTTAGGTTTAGCCAATCAAGAATAGCCTTAACTTTCCCTTCATCTACTAAGATACCACCATCAAGCCTAACATATCTAAAAAACACTACTTCTTTTTTATAGAACACACATTTCTTTAGATTACTGAACAAGTTTAGGTTAGAGGATGTTGAAGATTACTCTCAAATGCTCGATGTAAGAGGAAAGGTATGGACACTTAATTTTTGCTTTTCTGTAGTCCTAATTTTTATTTTTACAAAAAGGATCCAAATTCAAAAAATAAAAATAATAACAGAAAAATTAATAAAAGATAAAAATAATAAAAATTAACAAATGATGAAAATACCAAAAAAATGATGAGAAAAAGAAAAGTTAAAAAGATTTTTTTAGATTTTTTTTTAGGAAGTAAATTATTTTAGAATCAATCATTTTAGTTTAGCTTAGTTAAAAATTATTTTAGGTAATAGGGTGTTTTAAGTACAATTTAGTTATATTAAAAATCAAGGCGCAGGCCAACGGTCTAACAGATAAGTATTGAAGTATAGAATTGGAATTAATTTAAGGTCTTGGGTTTGAGCCTCGCTAGGCACTTATGTTTTTATTTTTCTTTCTTTTATAAAGCGAGATGAATAAACAGGATTCATATCTAATTAAGATCATTTGAATCTAGTTTGATTTTATTAAATTGGATTTTAATTAATTTGGATCTAATTTAATAAATTAATTAGATACAATAGATATGATTTGATAGGATTCGATTTGGACTTTATAAATACACATACACATGCAAAATAAAGGATAGAAAACAGTAGGGGTCGAAATCCATTTAGACAGTAATAATTCAGTTGTCAACCACCAAAACAAAACAGTGAACACAACAAGCTCCATGCTGCCGAACTATTGCCAATGACCAGTACCTCCAGACACAACCAAAGCACTGAGCATACCATCCACTTCACTACACTAAACATGTACAGTAGCACTCCACGTCCACTTCACTACACTAAACACGTATAGTAGCACTCCACAACACTTAGTATATGACACAATCACACTACAAGCCACACGGCATAAGTCATCTGTACCCTTACAGTAGCGGTTAGTGGCATCTAATGGTACATGGTCTACGGCATCCAACCGTACACGGTCCGTGGCATCCAACCATATACAGTTAGCAGCATCCAAACACTCCATTATCTTCACTCACAATACGTCACTCACTGCACGGACCTCTAACACACTTCATACGCCACTGTTGATCGCTGTCCGCTCAACATACACCATCCTCTATAATGCACTACTGAACATACGACCACACTCCACTGCACCTTGCAAAGCACACAGTTTCCTCGACAGTCACTGCACTCGCTTGATCGTCGATGCACTTGTCTAACTGCCGCTGCACTATCCACCAAGTGACCAGACGCACTCACAAGCAATAGCCCCTATCCCAACCGAATAGCATCAAGTTCGATTCTCTTCCAATTTTGAATCTTTATTTCATTCATTTATTTATTTATTTGTTGTTTTATTTGTATATCTCATTATTATTATCATAATCATATTATGGTATTATTATTATTAGATTCTTGGTTATACAATGTAATATATAAGATATGTATATATTAGGAGTTATTTTTCTTAGTATTAGTTTTCTACATATATTTCAAGCATATTATATAATATGTTTTTATTTAGGTAAATAGTTATATATATTAGTTTAGGGGTTATTAGGATTAGTTAATTTTTAGGATTTGGTCTCATTTATGGATTTATCATATAGAAAGTCGTTTTTTCTTTAAAGAAAAATTAATAAAAGACCCTTTTTTAAAAATAAGATTATTAGAGCATTTTTTTATAAAATAAAAGCACTTAAGAGTTAGGACTCTTTTAGATTTTATTTGAATAAACTAAATTGGCAATAACGTAAATTCGGTCGGTTTTCAAAAATTAAAATAAACTAACACATCAAATATTTTGGAAAGAACTACGATTGTCTAATCTTGACTAGTGGGTACGTAGGTACCTTTGGGGCGACGATAAAATATGTAGAAATTTAGGTTCTTTTTCTTTTGATTTTTATTTATTTATTTATTTTTAAATATTATAATTAGAAGAATATTCTTAATTTTGGTAAATAGATAGCGGTACCCGTTAGGGATTAATAGATTAGCTCTCGAATTCGAAATCCTCTAATTCTTCATTAAAATTGAAATCAAAGACTGGTATCTAAATTATAATCAATTCACCTAATTGATTACGGTTTTCTTTCTTTTTCTCGACTCCGATCGGGTGGTGACTCCAAAAATTATTTTTAATAAAAAGCTAGAATTTCTCAATTTCTTTAGTTGAGGATTAATATTAAATGGGTTAAGGTTTAGTATTAATCGGGAAATGAGAAATTAATTAATTTTAAAAAGAAACCGAAAAATAGGCTCGACAATTTGGCGACTCCACTAGGGAAGCTAGAAGGCTAGCCACTAGAAGTTGCCGAAAATTGGATTATTTTTCAAAGAAAATAAAAAAATAAATAATGAAATGATAAAAATAATAAAAAAGAACTTAGGTATGTTATTTTATGTATTTGTTTATTTTATTTTATTTATTTATTTTTTACTAACATTTTTTTCTTGTAGATTATTTACAGAGGGTAGCTTTAGGGGTTTTACTTTATTTTTACTTTTGTTTTTCTACATCATAAATGCCTGGTAGATACGGTTAGAACTAGGCCGTATTAAGACCTTAGGAGGGGAGCCATTGTGTAAGCTTTGGATGTTGTGGGGTAACCACCTTCTGAGGCTGATCAAGCTATCCCACTCCAGTTCAAATGCAACCATAGAATCATTGCTTTGAAAAACGTAGTGGTTGCAGAACTTGAGAACCTTTAGAACCTACCTTTTCTGCATTACACAAAAACTTTTCTTTCAAAAAATCGCAAGAACCTAAGATGTGGCAGACTTAAATGGACAAGGGTGGTTGTGAAGTTGCAGTTGTAATATTTACTTGTAAATAATTTGTAATAATTTTATGTAAAGTTTAGAATACGTTGTAATTGTAATTTTGATTTTGATTTTGATTTTGATTTTTATCAATCATGGCTAAATCTAGTTAAGAGCCTTTTGAAGACATTCATATCCACCTACCGCATTAGCCTCAAAAATTGCTTCAAACATGGTTACGACTTTTCAGCCCAGATAAGCAGGAGTTTATCAAGAATAGGATTGGGCCAATCCTCTCTTTGTAGAAGATTCCTGTGAACATCACTCTAGTACAGGCCTTAGTCCACCTATGGGAGCCCGAATCCATCAGTTTCTATATGGGCCTACATCAACTAAGCCCAACTTTAGAAGAATACTCCCAATTGTTGTGGGCTCCTACAATCACTAATGAAGAAAGCTCTAAGACCCATTATGGAAAGAATACACAAGCTCCTAAAGTAAAGCACGAATATCAAAGAGACCCATTCGAATCATAAGGAGTTTACCCAAAAGACAACCCGACATGTATGCGGCCTCGAGACCTATTAACCAAGGGCTTAGTACAGATAGGTTGAAAGAACTAGAAAAGAAATTGACACAATAGATAACTGAGAAGATAAAGACACTTGTAGGGTATGATGGATTTGAATAGGTAGGGATCCACTAATTTTTCTATGTATGACATAGGATCATACCCTGAGAAGTTTAAGGTACTAGAATTTGAAAAGTATAATGGGACGGGTTACCTCAAGCTCTACACCAAGTTGTACGTCAAGAAGATGGGTAAATATGTTTAGTATGATCCACTCATGGTATAGACATTCCAAGATAGTCTGACTGGACCGGCCCTGACTTGGTATGCCCAACTTGATTTGAATCAGGTAAATACATGGGAGAAACTTACTAGAGCATTTTATGAACAATATAAATTCAACGTAGAAGTAGCCCCAACTATGATGAACTTAGTTGCCTTACGGAAGAAGAATAATGAATCATTTAAAGAATACGCTCAAAGATGGAGGCCCTTAGCTACAAGAATCTCTACTCCTACGACCGAGAAGGAGCTCACATTAACTTTCATTAACACCTTGGAGAGGCCCTACTTCTCCCATCTCATCGGGCAAGCCTCATCCAGTTTTGCTCAAGTAGTAGCGGCAGGGTGCAAGATTGAAAGTGCCGTCTCTTTTGGTAAGCTGCAAGAGCCAACAGATAGAAGACCACTAATGTCATCATCTGGTCTTAGACCAGCTGGCAACAAACCTAAAGAATCTACGGTCGGTATGGTAAATTCAAATGCTAGACCAAACGCTTAAGTCGCTTTCAAGATGAATACTCCTTCCACTCAGCAACAATTTAAAGACCAGCTTCTAATTAACAGGACTTATAGACAATTTACTAAGATACCGGTCCCTTTAAGTCAAGTCTTCGAGAAGTTGCGAAGGGATAATTTGATACGGTATGAACTTCTTAGTGATCGATACCGACTGAGAATCTTTGACCCTACAGTAAAGTGTGAATACCACTATAGACAAGTAAGGCATTCGACTGATGCATGCTGGAGATTGAGGAACAAGATTCAGGACTTAATAAATGAAGGGACAGTGCAGTTGGATTTTGTAAAAGCCCTGGTCCCTAACGTTAGCAATAATCCCTTACCTAACCATGGGTTGATGATTGGTATGATTTTTGATGACTATGCTGTCAACGTCATTGATTTAGATAAGAAGCCTAAGGTTTTTGAGTTTTATACTAGCAATCAGACTTCAGAAATGAAGGGGTACACATTTCACGTACCGTTGCCACCAGAAAATTACAAGGCTGCTCCATTTAACTATCACCTGGTAAATCAGGAAAAACCAGGTCCTCTAGAAGGGGGCATTACTCGATTGGGAAATATTTATCACCTAAGAGAGGAGCATCGGAGGAAGGTCATACTGAGAGAATCAAACGATAAAACGGTGGCCGAACGCATTGAAGGGATATCAGCCTTTACCAAAATGATCAAGTCGAGTGAGTATAAGATCATGGATCAACTCAATAAGACTCCTGCACAAATATCGTTGATGAGCTTGTTAATCACATCTGAACTACACAAGGAGGCTTTGTTTCGTACTTTAAATGAGGTGAAGGTCCCTCGTGAAATTCCAATTGAGAAGATGGGATTGGTTACTAATTCTGTCCTCGCAATGGATCAAATTTCATTTTCAGTTGAAGAATTAGGCGAAGAAGGGAACAAACATACAAAGCTACTCTTTATCATGGTAAGGAGTAACAACATAATCATCACCAAGGTGCTCATTGACAACGGATCATCACCAAACATCTGCCCACTCGCCACCTTGGATTTGCTGGCCATCGACACGTTTGCAATTAAGCCTTCTTCTACAACAGTTAGGGCCTTTAATGGTTCTAGAAGAGAGATTATAGGGGAGATTGATTTATCCATGAGTATTGGCCCTCATCACTTTACTATTCGATTCTAAGTCATGGACATTCCAAGATCTTTTAATCTACTCTTGGGAAGACCTTAGATTCATGTAGTAGGGGCCATACCTTCGAGCATGCACCAAAAGTTGAAGTTTATATCAAATGGCCAGGTGATTACAATTCTGGGAGATCAAGATTATGAAATCTACAAGGAGACGGCTATACCTAACATAGGAAGTGAAGGATAAGAAGAGCTAGGTTTACAAATGTTTGAAGAAGTGAACATGATCACTAATCCTGACAGACAAGATGATAGAAGAATAGGATTCAAGGAAGGCCAGATCGGCACCTATGGCCTTAGCTACAATCTTATCCTGGTAGAAGAATTATAGAAGAAACAAGCGAGGGGCAAGAGAGATAATAGATTATACCATGCCTCGATGACATTTCCACCGCTAGCCGAGACATTCATACGGGAAGAGACTCAAGCCCAGGAATTTAGCAAAGAAGGATCAATAAACTTACCACATAAGTTCCAGTATCATTTGAATAACTCGTTCTCCATCTCGACAAATAACAACAGGCCTTCCCTAGGGTAAAGGGGTGACCCATAGTTAGTATTTTCTGAATTTTTATTTTCAATAGTCATTGTTTCAAATGTATCGTCAAACCTTTTGTTCAAAATTAGTTAAGCCTTTATCTCATTTGAGACCTACTTCCATTCATTCAATGAAATCTTAGTTCGTTTCTTTCCCATGTTGCATTTAGTTCTCTTTTGCTTACATACACTTTTCTTTATGCATTCTTATTCAAATCTAATGAACCAAGCGAAAACCAGGAATACCTCACGTAGGTAGAAAATGAGAATATCGATATCGATGACCATAGTAATATACAAGAGGAATGGCAAAAACATGAACTGGGTATAATCACTATTGATGAACCGATTGAGACAGTTAATGTGGGGAATGAAGAAAATCCTAAGAATTTAAAAATTGGGGTAAGTTTAAAAGAGAAACAGAAAACAAAAATGATTACATTATTAGCTGAATATCAAGATGTGTTCGCTTGGTCGTATGAAGATATGCTTGGGTTGGACTCGTCGATTGTAGTCTACTGTTTACCCACACAAGAAGACGCCAAACCAAAAAAGCAAAAATTGTGGAGATTTCGACCTAACGTCTTGCTGAAAATTAAAGAAGAAGTGAAGAAACTACTAGAGGTTGGATTCATTGAAGTGTCAGATTACCCAAAATGGGTAGTTAATATTGTTCCAGTAATTAAGAAGAATGGGAAAGTCAGAGTGTGTGTAGACTTTCGAGATCTCAACCAGGCAACGCCTAAAGATAATTTTCCATTGCCTCACATTGATGTCTTAGTGGATAACATGGCCAGAAATCATCTATTCTCTTTCATGGATGGTTTTTCGGGATATAATCAGATTCGGATGTCCAAAGAAGATAAGACAAAAACGACTTTCATTATGACTTGGGGAACATTTTGCTACAAGGTGATGTCGTTTGGGCTTAAGAATGTACGTGTAACACATCAGAGGGCCATGGTTGCAATTTCATGACATGATGCATAAAGAAATAGAAGTATATGTTGATGATATGATTGCAAAATCCAAAGAAGAGGAAGATCACTTAGAAAACCTAAGGAAGCTACTTGATAAATTGAGGAAGTACCACTTGAAGTTGAATCTGGAGAAATGTACCTTTAGTGTGACGTTAAGAAAATTGTTGGGATTCATAGTCAGCTAAAGAGGTATTAAAGTCGATCCTGATAAAGCCAAAGCCATAATTGACATGCCTCCTCCACAAACACTTAAGGAAGTATGAGGATTGCTAGGGCGTTTGAATTACATAGCTCGATTCATATCGTAGTTAACAGACAAATGTCACCCTCTTTTTAAGCTATTAAAGAAGAACGCAAAGACCAACTGGAATGAGGAATGTGAAGAGGCTTTCATGAAAATCAAAGAATACATCATGAAACCTCTAGTGTTAGTAGCTCCTAAACCTAGAAAGCCATTGTTTTTGTACCTGACCATAATGTCCGAATCCATGGGATCCGTGCTTGGCCAAAAGGATGAAGAAGGAAAAGAGCGAGTCGTTTACTATCTAAGCAAGAAGTTTATAGAAGGGGAGCAGAAATACTCAGAGGTCAAAAGAACCTGTTGTGCATTAGTCTGGGTCATGCATCGGCTCAGACAATATACACTTTATTATCAAATTGAGTTGATATCATAACACAATCTTTTGAAATACTTAGTTGAAAAACCGGCTCTCATTGGTAGAGTTTGAAAGTGGCAAATGTTGCTGATAGAATTTGACATTAATTATGTGAGCCAAAGTTCAGTCAAGGGGTAAGCTTTGGCGGATCAATTAGTGGAGAATCCTTCTAAGGATACCCCTTAAGAAGCATGGGTTGAGTTTCCCAATGAAAGTATCCTGGTAGCAGAAAATGTTTCTAAATGTGAAGTAGTCAAAAAATCTTCAAGGTGGAAAATGTTCTTTGATGAAGTAGCTAATGTGTCCGGATGTGGAGTCAGGGCAATTCTGGTATTGCTTGAAGGTACACAATTTCCAATGGTTATAAGACTGGCTTTCTCATGTACTAATAATATTGTAGAATACGAGGCATGTATTTTGGGACTCAAAATCTCATTGTTTAAGGAGATACGGGAATTACAGGTCTATGGAGATTCTTCGTTGATCATAGGCTAAGCTCGGGGTGAGTATAAGACGAAAGACCCCAAATTAGTACCTTACCGCTAACACTTGGCTAAGTTGATAACCAAGTTTGAAAAAATTACATTCGTATATATACTAAGGGTTCAAAACCAATTCGCTGATGCTCTTGCTACTTTGGCATCAATGATCCAAATATTGAGAGGAGTGGAGATTTAGCCACTTAAAATTGAAATTGAAGAAAAGCTTGCTTTTTGTTTGATAATGGAAAGTTCATGTGACGAAAAGCCTTGGTATCATGATATCAAAACGTTTCTACAACATGGCACGTACCCCAAAGAAGTAGAGAAGAAGGACAAATAATTAATTAGAAGATTAACGGCTCAATACTTGATAAGCGATTCTACGCTGTACTGATGATCGTTTGATGGTACACTTTTACATTGTGTAGATGGGAAGGAGGCAAAGATGCTAATGAAAGTAGTGCACGAGAGAGTATGTGGCCCCCACATGAATGGCTACATGCTTGCTAAGAAAATCATGAGGATGAGATATTACTAGTTAACTATAGAAGTAGATTGTATCGAACATGTTACATGCTGCCATTTGTGCCAGATCTATGTGCACAAGATAAATGCTCCACCTCAAGAATTGCATACACTATCAAAACCATGGCCTTTTTCGATGTGGGGAATAGATATCATTGGCCTGATCACTTTAAAGGAATCTAATGGGCACCGATTTATATTGGTAGTTATTAATTATTTCACTAAGTGGGTTGAAGCCTCCTCCTATGCTAGTATGACGAAGGGAGTAGTGGTTAAGTTCATCAGGAGAGACATATTGGCTCGGTATGGTACGCCGGGGACAATTATTACTAACAATGGTATGAACTTGAATAATAAATTGGTGTTAGAGTTATGCCAACACTTCAGGATCATTCATAGAAATTCTACTCCTTGTCGGCCCCAAATGAATGGAGTCGTGGAAGCGGCCAATAAGAACATCAAAAGAATTATTGAGAAGATGGCCATCACGTATCGAGATTAGCATAAGATGTTACCATTTGAACTCATGGCCTATCAAACTTCTATTAGAACCTCAGTACGGGTAACCCCCTACTCATTGGTATACAGAATGGAGGCTGTACTGCTAGTGGAGGTCGAGATCCCATCTCTTAGAATATTGTCGGAAACTTAGTTAGATGAGGCTGATTGGATAAAGAAGCGTGTTGAGCAATTGAACCTAATTGATGAAAAGAGGTTGGTAGCTTTGTGCCACAACATTTGTTATCAGCAACGAATGGCTAGGGCTTTTAACAAAAAAGTATGACCCCGAAGTTTTAAGCAAGGAGGTATGGTGCTGAGGAAGATGTTGCCTAACACAACTGATTCGAGAGGGAAGTTTGCTCTAAACTATAAAGGGCCTTACATTGTGAAGAAAGTATTGCCTGCAGAAGCTGTTATCTTGTCTCAAATGGATGGTCTAGACTTGAAGGACCTAGTAAACGCTGACGCATTGAAGATGTACTATCCTTGAACAAAAATTAAATTTTTGTTCAGATTATGAAATGCAAACAATCTTACTATTACTGTGGTTTCATTTTCATTTTCTACATGCAAAGTTGGTGTTCCTAGAAGTCATTAGCATTAGATAATATTCTTAGCCCTTTTCTTGTTACACTAAAAGACTCCATTTCTCACTCTATCCTCTACCTAAATAAACCTTACACACAAGAAGCACAAGAAAAAATAAACACTTAACTTGAAGCGATGCCTATTGATAAAAATTCTTTTAATACTTTATTGTGGTTAACCTCCCAAGAAAAGGAGACTTGTTTCCTATTTTTCAGGATAGGGCCATGTTCAGAAAGAGTGGCACATAAGTAAAAACTCGCTTGAGAATGGATGTTTACACGAAAAGCCAATGGTTGGACCAGAAATTCAACATAGGACATCTTTGTTCGAGAAATGAGTATGTTTTACATTCGTTTCAAGTTTAAGTTGCTTTCACAAAAAAAGAGAGGGGGGGGGGGGGGGGGGGGNCTAAAAAAACCCCACTTCTCGCTCTATCATCTACCCAAGTAAACCCTACACACAAGAAGCACATGAAAATTAAACATTTAACTTAACACGATGACTATTGATGAAAATTATTTTAATACTTTATTGTAGTTAACCCCCCAAGAAAGGGAGACTTGTTTTCTATTTTTCAGGACAGGGCTATGTTTAAAAAGAGTAACGTGTGGCGTATAAGTAGAAACTCGCTTGAGAACGAATGTTTACACGAAAAGCCAATGTTTGGACTAGAAATTTAACATAGGACATCTTTGTTTAAGAAATGAATATGTTTTACATTTGTTTCAGGTTTAAGTTGCTTTCACATTAAAAAAATAATAAAAAAACGAGAAAAAAAAAAGGAGAAAAGGAAAAGAGGGGGTTTAGAAAGAGACAGAAGAAGAAGAGCAAGAACAAGAAAAGGCAATGGTAAGGGTTAGAATCATTAGTTCTAATCGGACTGCTCAATAAGACATTGGACTACTGAGCTATCATTGAAACCAAGTAAGTGGTTCTAAGCTTGATAAAACATTGCATTGGCAATTGGTTTCCCCTTAAGGATGACAACTTGTTTTCTAAAAACAATTTCTTAGCAAGACAGCCAGCTTGTAGAGCATGGTCCCAATCCAGAGTCCATAGACTCCCAATCGCCCAACTTACAGAATGTTGCCCAACTTATAATCTTTTAGGGATTTAGCAAGCTTAGGAAGCGCTATCCCAATTCTAGTTTTCCTTTTTTTTAGGTCTTAGCCAGCTTGAAGGGCGCTTTGATTGCCTTGGTTAGTCAACTCATCAGGGCACGACTAAGTTTTCCTTGTTCTTAGGTCTTATCCAACTCGAAGGGCGCTTTAACCGCCTTGGTTAGTCAGCTCATCAGGGTATGACCAAGTTTCCTTGTTTTTAGGTCTTAGCTGCTCAAAGGGTGCTTTGACCGGCTTGGTTAATTAGCTCATCAGGGCATGACTAAGTTTTCCTTGTTTTTAGGTCTTAGCCAGCTCGAAGGGTGCTTTGACCGCCTTGGTTAGTCAGCTCATCAGGGTACGACCAAATTTTCCTTGTTCTTAGGTCTTAACCAACTAAAAGGGCACTTTGACCACCTTGGTTAGTCAGCTCATTAGGGTACGACCAAGTTTCCTTGTTTTTAGGTCTTAGCCAACTAAAAGGGCGCTTTGATTACCTTGGTTAGTTAGCTCATCAGGGTACGACTTAGTTTTCCTTGTTTTTAGGTTTTAACTAGCTCGAAGGGTGCTTTGACCGCCTTGGTTAGTCAGCTCATCAGGGTATGACCAAGTTTTCCTTGTTTTTAGGTCTTAGCCAGCTTAAATGGCGCTTTGATCGCCTTGGTTAGTTAACTCATCAGGGCATGACTAAGTTTTCCTTGTTTTTAGGTCTTAACCAGCTTAAAGGGTGCTTTGACCGCCATGGTTAGTTAGCTCATTAGGGCATGACCAAGTTTTCCTTCATGTCTTTAGGTCTTAGCCAAATCAAAGGGCACTTTGATTGCCTTGGTTAGTCAACTCATCAGGGCACGACTAAGTTTTCTTCGTTTTTAGGTCTTAGCCAGCTTAAAGGGCGCTTTGACAACCTTAGTTAGTCAGCTCATCAGGGCACGACCAAGTTTTCCTTGTTTTTAGGTGTTAACTAGCTCAAAGGGTGCTTTGACCACCTTGGTTAGTTAGCTCATTAGGGCATGATCAAGTTTTCCTTCATATCTTTAAGTCTTAGCCAGCTCAAAGGGCGCTTTTGACTACCTTGGTTAGTCAACTCATCAGGGCACGACCAAGTTTTCCTTGTTTTTAGGTCTTAGCTTGCTCAAAGGGCGCTTTGAACGCCTTGGTTAATCAACTCATCAAGGTATGACCAAGTTTTCCTTCATGTCTTTAGCTCTTAGCTAGCTCAAAAGGCACTTTGACCACTTTGGTTAGTCAGCTCATTAGGGTACGACCATGTTTTCCTTCATTCTTTAGGTCTTAACCAACTCAAAGGGCGCTTTGACTGCCTTGGTTAGTCAGCTCACTAGGGCATGACCAAGTTTTCCTTAGCTTTAGGTCATAGCCAGCTCAAAGGGTGCTTTAACTGCCTTGGTTAGTCAGCTCACTAAGGCACGACCAAGTTTCTTTATCTTTAAGTCTTAGCCAGCTTGAGGAGCACTTTAATCGCCTTAGTTAGTTAGACCATAGGGGACGAGACTAAGTTCTCATTATTCTTTTTAGGGATTTTTGCCAACCTACAAGGGTACTACCCCTCGTTATTCTTCGTTTCAAACTAATCGTCATCAAGTGTCTTTACGTTTCTTAGGATAGAGTCGTTCTGAGGCAAAAACGGTGTCTCTTTTGTCTTTGTGGCAAAGTTTTGCTCAAACTTCACTACAAAGAGGGGCAGCTGTAGACACCTAATTTTTGCCCTTTTGTAGTCTTAATTTTTATTTTTACAAAAAGAGACCTAATTCAAAAATAAAAATAATAAAAAAATAATAACAAAAAAATAATAAAAGATAAAAATAATAAAAATTAACAAATGATGAAAATACTAAAAAAATAATGAGAAAAAGAAAAGTTAAAAATATTTTTTTAGATTTTTTTTAAGAAGTAAATTATTTTAGAATCAATCATTTTAGTTTAGCTTAGTTAAAAATTATTTTAGGCAATTAAGTGTTTTAAGTACAGTTTAGTTATATTAAAAATCAAGGCGCAGGCCAACGGCTTAACGGATAAGTATTGAAGTATAGGATTGGATTTAATTTGAGATCTTGCGGTCGAGCCTCACTAAACACCTATGTTTTTATTTTTCTTTCTTTTACAAAAGCAAGATAAATAAATGGAATTCATATCTAATTAAGATCATTTGAATGTAGTTTGATTTTATTAAATCGGATTTGAATTAATTTGGATCTAGTTTAATAAATTAATTAGATACAATAGATATGATTTGATAGGATTCCATTTGGACTTTATAAACACACGAACACATGTAAAACATAGGATAGAAAACAGTAGGGGCCGAACTCCATCTGGACAACAATAATTCAGTCATCAACACCAAACAAAACAGTGAACACAATAAGCTCCATGCTACCGAACTGTTGTAAATGACCAGTACCTCCACATAAGACCGAAGCATTGAGCATACCGTCCACTTCACTACACTAAACACGCACAGTAGCACTCCACAACATCTGGTACTTGCCACAATCACGCTGCAAGCCACATGGCATAAGTCATCTATGCCCTTACAGCAATGGTTAATGACATCCCATCGCATATGGTCCGTGGCATCCAATCGCACACGGTTAGCAGCATCTAACCGCACACGGTCCATGGCATCCAACCGCACACGGTCCAACGCATCCAACCGTACATGATCAGTAGCATCCAAATACTCCATTGTCTTCACTCACTACATGGACCTCCAACACACTTCACACGCTACTACTGATCGCTGTTCGCTCAATATATACCGTCCTCTATCATACACTGTTGAACATACGAACACACTCTACTGCACCTTGTAAAGCACACAGTTTCCTCGACAGTCGCTACACTCGCTTGACCGTCGCTGCACTCGCCTGGCCGTCGCTGCACTCACCGACCAAGCGACCAGACGCACTCACGAGCAACAGCCCTTGCCCCAGCCGAATAGCATTAGGTTCGATTCTCTTCCAATTTTGAATCTTTATTTCTTTCATTTATTTATTTATTTGATGTTTTATTTGTATATCTCATTATTATTATCATAATCATATTATAGTATTATTATTATTAGATTCTTGGTTATACAATGTAATATATAAGATATGTATATATTAGGAGATTTTTTTTTTAGTATTAGTTTTCTACATATATATCAAGTATATTATATAATATGTTTTTATTTAGGTAAATAGTTATATATATTAGTTTAGGGTTATTAGGATTGGTTAATTTTTAAGATTTGGTCTCATTTAAGGATTTATAATATAGAAAGTCATTTCTTCTTTAAATAAAAATTAATAAAAAACCCTTTTCTAAAAAGAGGATTGTTAGAGCATTTTTTTATAAAACAAAAATACTCAAGAGTTAAGGTCCTTTTAGATTTTATTTGAACAAACTAAATTGGTAACAACGTAAATTCAGTCGGTTTTCAAAAATTAAAATAAACTAACATATTAAAGATTTTGGAAAGAATTACGATTATCTGATCTCGACTAGTGGGTGTGTAGGCACCTTCGAGGCGACGATGAAATATGTAGAAACTTAGGTTATTTTTCTTTTGATATTTATTTATTTATTTATTTTTTAATATTATAATTAGAAGAATAATCTTAATTTCGGTAAATAGATAGTGGTACTCATTAGGGTTTAATAGGTTAGCCCTCGAATTCAAAATCCTTTGGTTCTTCATTAAAATTGAAATCAAAGACTGGTAGCTAAATTGTAATCAATCCTCCTAATTGATTACGGTTTTCTTCTTTTTTCCCGACTCCAATCGAGTGGCGACTCTAAAAATTATTTTTAATAAAAAGCCAGAATTTCTCAATTTCTTTAGTCGAGGATGAATATTAAATGGGTTAACGTTTAGTATTAACTGGGAAATGAGAAGTTAATTAATTTAAAAAGGAAACTGAAAAGTAGGCTCGGCAAAAGGTTAGCACTAAATACCAGGATGTCATCGAGTAAACTATAATGCACTTGCCAATCAACTTTCTTAACACATAGGTCATTAGTTGCTTGATAGTGTCAAGTGCATTTATAAGTTTGAATGGCATAACCAGCTACTTGAAGAGATTGACCCTCGTCTTAAAGGCTCTCTTCAACTCATCACGTAGCCTTTTATGGATCTAGTGATAACCACTCTTCAAATCTTCCTTAAAAAAGATCCGTACACCATGGAGCTCATCCAACATATCATCTAGTCATGGTATTGGGTATTGCTACGTAGTAGTAACCTTCTTAATAGCTTGGTTATCAATATACATATGTCAAGACCCATCTTTCTTATGTACTAAAGTAGCTGGTATTGTACAGGGACTCGTGCTATCATGGACATATCTATGGTCAATCAATTCATCAACTTGTCTCTTAAGCTTTATTACTTGCTTATGATTGAGCCTATAAGTAGGTCTATTAAGCAAGGTTTCTCCTAGCTAAAGGTGTATGCAATGCTCAATGCTTCTAATGGGTGGTAGTCCTTTTGGCAATTCTTCCAAGAATAGGTTGGCAAACACTTGGAGGAGTTCTCAACCTTGATTCGTAACGTTCTGACTTCTTTTAGCTCTAGTAACCTTTTAACCAATAGGAACACATGATCCTTTAACTTGATTGCTTGGTGTTTGTTAGTGAATTTTTGGAGTTAGAAATATCCTATAAAGATAAGAAAAATGCTTAGTACTGGGGCCAGTCTAGTGCAGCTACTCCGATGCTTAAGTTAATAAGCAAGAATGAGAAAAGTAAAGTAAAGAGGTTAAGAGTTATTAGATGCCTCTTACAAAGTTTCTTTCCCATATTTATAGGAGATTGTTATGTCTAAAGGAGCAATTATTAGAATAATTGTTAAGATACATAAAAGGTACTTGATTAGACACCTTCCTTAAAATATAGGGAGAGTAGGTAGTTATGTAATATAACTATGCTGGTGATAACTATTCGTGCCATAAACTTGAATTCAAATCAAGAATGGATGTGTTACTCGGTGGAATGCCGAGAGTCAATTACTCGATGAGGTATCAAGATGTATATTGCTTGGCTTATCGGTAGTCGAATGGATGAGTAAGACAAGTAAAAGAAAATTGACTATCAACATTTGCCCTTCAACTCTTATGTTTGAGAATTCAACAAAGGAAGTAATACATAATGTATTGGAGGTTGAGTCGGGAGCAATTCTTTAGATGCTGAGCGAGATAGGAAGTAAGACAGTTTGCATCATAACTTTCAAATTCTCGCCCATTCAAGAAACCAAAAAGTAAGAAGTATGATACTTGTCACCTTAATCATCATTATGTTGTAGGCCAAATAACTGTTAGGGAGTTGTCAACCATCGGATTTCTATCTCGAAACACGCATCAACAATCCATGCCACTATCAAATCAGTGCATCATTACCATCAGAAAGAAATTTATAGTTATGAGGATAAGTTGTCCATATCTAAAGGACTACTCAAAATTATAATTCATTTCTCCAGTTACATCTCTAAATTTTCATTTGCTTTCTCATCTTTACTCTCACATTCTTTAACTTCAATGATATCATTTCTCATAACCATTCAAGTATGTTTCGCAAGGTAGTTCATCGACTTGTCCTCTCCAATTTTGAAGGGACATAAACTACGGCTACTTCTCCCCCCTAAATAAGGAGCAAGGCAGTATGTTCTTCTAGTAACTTAGCTGACAGTATTGAAGAAAGGAGGGATAAACTTACTCGAATAAAAGCTCTTGTTGTAGATAATTACCTTAAGGACAAAGAAGGGGGATCCTTGGCGAGATATCTATATAATAACATAGCTTACTTTGGTGACTCTCCAAGTGGAATTGCTAGTTCTGCCGATAGGGTTCTTATTATGAAATACTATTAGTACTAGCAAGATCTTCCTAAAATGTGGAATCTAAGGAAGCCAAGAGAGGACGAGAGGGTATGTTTCCCAAGGGAGTCCGAATTCTACATGTACCTAAAGTATTTGGATTTTGGGTTGTGCTTCCCTTTCTCTGCATTTGTGATGGGCTTCTTCATCTATTTTAGAGTCACGCCAAGTATGTTCTCACCCAACATATACCAGCTTCTAGCGGCTTTCGAAATAGTTTGTGAAGAAGTCGAAGTCAAGGTTACTCTTCAACTGTTTTGGTATTTCATCACAATTAGGAGGTGGCCTGATGGGTGGTACTTTGCTACTGTAAGACATCAGCAAAAGTTCATGGATAGGTTAGAGTCTAAGATCCACAAGTGGCATGACAAATTCGTATCGACAGTGTTTGATAAGGAGTTGGACTTTTGGACTCAATAGACTGAGCTGATCTATATGAAAGATATAGAACTGATGCCAAATGATGCCACAGCAGTGAAGAAAATTCTAGAAAGGAGGAAGAACAAAATATTCTTTTAGGGCATCGAGATGATTATACGGTGTTATGAAAGCATAGAGCTAATCCTTTCTAAAAAAGGAAGGTATGCTAATAAGTTACCATCGTACTAAGTATAGCTACAAGTATAAAGCCGTTCTCATGACTTAGGGGGAGAATTGTTGCCTTTAAGCCTTATCCGATATGGAGAATGTAAGTTTATTCTTTTCCCCCACATTAATACTAATATGTTTGCTCATATTGCAGATATGGGTGTTGGTGAGGTCAATCTTACCAAGCTGCTAGCCCAGGCTAAAGTCAAGAAATCCAAAGTCAATAAGAGGAACTACCACTCAGCTTGCTTTCATGAAGAAAACAGCGAAGGAGGATGCAGCAAAGCAGGTGACAACACAAAAGAAAACCTCCCATCCATTTAAGAGGCGAAAGGAGGGTGAGAAGATAGTGTCAGCCGAGGTCCTTCGCTTTAGGAAGCCCTTAGTTGAAAATATTCAACCTTCTGCCTAGACGGGAGAGGGTGGTTGAGAGATACAACCCTGCAATGAGGTTGATGATGCCACTACTGCCGAAGGGTTGTCATTGATGGTTGTGGTGATGTCTAGTGCTGATAAGAGACCGGAGAAGGAATTAGCCAGCTAACTTCGTGACAAAAGGTCCAAGGGTTTAGACGAGAGGATGAAGGAGGCAATGCAATCCAAAGCTCTCAGCATCAACAACACCGAATTTGTCCCAATAATGAGGTTGGTGAGTACTTCTTCCCGTATTGGAGCCACAATATTTTGGATAATGACTTAGTCCTAAGTAATTGGACAAAATCTATAGCCTTAATGGAAGGAATTATTCTTCCAAAAGATAAAGAGATTACCAAGAAAGATGTCAACAAGGTCGATGGTTGCAACAAGGTCCATATCACGGACAAGTTATACGACATGAGTATCCATAACTAGCTTTTAACTATTGAATTTACTCAGTTACTGATATTCGATTTCCTTTTTAGATGAGCGGCCACATTTTGATGGCTTTGGATGAGGTTAATAAAGAAACTAAGAAGGTAAGATCCATAGTAGTTTATGTATTCTATAGAGTTACTTTCAATACTTATCATACTCAGTGAAATTGTTATAGAAAATCGAGGAAGCATATAATGCTTCCAAGGCCTAAACTGCTACTATCAGGAATGTAAGGATAAGGGCTGAGATGGAGGCGAGAAAGCTCCAAGAAGACCTTCCTGTTGAGAAGTTGGTACATACCCTTATTACTGATGAAGTCTCGAGCTTGAAGGCCAAAATGGAAGAGCAATACAAGGAGTCTGAAGGCCTAAAGGAGGAGTTACATAAGAAGAAAGAAGACTATTGGGGGTTGGGTCGAACTCTTTACACAATGAGCGATGAGGAAGATAAGCTTAGAATGCAAATCAAAGAGTTGGAGACCAACAACATGAACTTGCAAAGCCGTGTTGTTGAATTAGAGGAGACTATGAGGAGAGGACCATTAGTAGAAGAGGCTCTCGATATAATTACTCCTAGTTAGTAGTATGAGAGACTTCTACGAAAGAAGTTGTTGGAGGGGGTCCAAGCAGCAAGAGAGGAGATCTTGAAGCTTCACCCTAATTATGATCTCTCTTGCCTTAACTTCGCCAACGTCGTTGACTAAGTCAGTAGCGTCAACAAGGACGATGATGATGATGCAGGTGTCAAAGTTATTAATAAGGGTAATGACGAAGTTCATGTAGAGGATCTATGGAAAGATGAAGAACGTCTATAAAAAGAAATCTCCTATTTGCGGAAAGAGAAACATGCTGATTTTAAGACCTAAAGTGTTGAGAAAGAAGTTCACTTAGAGAAAGCCCTAACCTCTGATCTAAAAATTACATATGCTGACTCTAAGAATAGGTCTTAGGATTTTCTTTGTATTCTTTGTTTATTTCTTTCTCTACGTATTTAGGCTAAGTGTTTATAACAATACTTTATTGAATGAAAAGTATCTTTCATATTAATTGCTTTGAGAACGTTTTATTTCATGCACAGTGTTTTTTCGGCATGTATGATGTATATGTTTTCCTTCACACATTCTTATTCGTGAGCATGTTTTATATCACATGCTAAGTATTTCTTGGTTTGTTTTATTCCACACACCTAATTTTTTGTTGATATGTTTTATTTCACATGCCCAATAATTTCTCTACATGTTTTATTTCATACGCCCAATTGGTGCTTCTTTATAGACTTTATCTATTACCTATTTAAGGTGTGGACTAGCCACATTACTTGGCTGTAAGATTAATTTAGGTTAGTTTGTTTGCTATGCAGTCTAGAACTCATTAACTTGGTAACCATAAAAAGAATAAGAAACATAATAAAACTTCAAACATAATTCTCATAAAAAAGTACTATAGTCTTACAAGTAAGTAGGCTATCACCTTACAAACATGTGGAGATGAACTTCATTTAACCAATCAATTGAAATTTAATTTCAAATTCTTGGCGTTCCATGCTTAAGAGACGATAGATCCATCTAACCTTTCTAGTCGATAGGCCCTCTCGCCAATGACTTCTTAAACCCTAACAGGATCTTCCTAATTCACACCGAGCTTCCCTTGACTGACTCATGCACCAATAGCTTTCATCTTTCGACAAACTAAATCTTTAGGTTGAAAAACCTTATGCTTCAAATTTTAATTATAATACCTTAGCACTCTATGCTGGTATGCCACAACCTTAGCTCTTGCAATATCTTTGATTTCATCAATGATGTCCAAATTTTCCATTAATCTAACTTAATTAATCATAACGTCAAATTTTTGCATCTATAGATTAGGAAAATCCTACTTAATCTGCAACACGGTCTCCATGCCGTATGCTAATCTAAAGGGCATCTCCCCAGTTGCAGTTCTATGGGTGGTTTGGTACCCCAATAAGACATTCAGTGGTTCATCGGCCCATTTTCCTCTAACTTGATTTGCTTTCCTTCTTAGGCCATGCAAAATGATCTTGTTTGTGGCTTTAACTTGTCCATTCGTCTAAGGGTATGTTACAAACGTATAGTTAAGGCGAATACCATACTTTTCACAAATTGCTCGGAACTTATTGTTGTCAAATTGAGGGTGATTATCCATGATTATCATGTAAGGAACTCAAAATCTTGCTATGATGGAATTGAAAAGAAACGCTTCCACTTTTTGCTTGGTCATCGTTGCCACTGCCTTAGCCTTTGCCCATTTGGTAAAGTAATCTACAACAACAATGATGAGTTGTTATTAGGTAGTAGATTTCAAAAAGGGTTTGAGAATATCTAACCCTTATTGGGTGAAAGGCTAAGGGCTGGATAGGCTACATAACTTAGTTACAGGCACATGACTTAGTGACTCATGCTTTTAGCACTGAGGACAATGCTGGATAACTTCTTTTGCATCTTCTCTCATGGTCAGCCAATAATAGCTAAGTTATAGTGCTTGAACACATAATGTCTACGCTTTTATGTGGTTATTGCATATACTATCATGTAGCTTAAACAACACGCTCTAGGCATCTCTCGGAGGAAGGCATCAAAGATAGGGTTCTGACATGTTGTGTTTGTACAGCTGACCATTAATCAGTAGGTAGTTTACGACTTGGTAAGCCAATCTTCATGCTCTTTTTCTTATCATTAGGAAGAGTACCGTCTCTCAAATAATCCACTAAGGGATCCATCTAAGATTCTTCTTTCAAGTAAGGAGCCAACTTACAACTCTACAAAAGAATGGATAAACATTTATGTGGAAGAAATTCAACAAAAAGTTTGTTGTTCAAATTGAGGAATGCCATATTGGCTAAATTTAACAACTTATCGGTAGTAATATTCTTACATCTTGGAATCTTATGGATGGAAAAAGATTGAAATTCTTCTGCGAGCATTCATACCACCAGCATGTACTTGCTCATCTCTTCTTCCCTTGTTGTGTAACTTCTCTTGACCTGATTCACCACCAATTGTGAATTAGAGAACGCTTCAAGTTTTCTGATGCTAATCTCTTTTGTCAGTTTTAATTTGACAATCAAAGCTTAACACCCTGCTTCATTATTGGTGGTTAGGAATCCAAATTTTAAAGTGTAATGAACTTTAACATTACGGGGGCCTTGAAGAACATGGCCTATACCACTTCCTTCTCTTGTCAAAGAACCATTCACATAAAGGAACTAGATAGGTTTCTTGACAAACTCCATACTATCCTCCTCACTAGTGAATTCGACTACAAAGTCTGCCAACACTTGAGCCTTCAGTGTTATTTTGGGTTTATACTATACGTCATGGGCACTTAGCTTTAAGACATATTTGATCATCCTTGTAGAGGAGTTAGGCTATTGCAGTGCTTGTTGTAATAGTTGATCAATGAGCATTATGATTTGGTGAGCCTTGAAATATGGCTTCAACTTCCTTGCCAAAAGAACCACTACTAAAACAAATTTCTCAATTTTTGCATACTGAAGCTCTGGCCCTTGCAAAACATGACTTGCATAATAAATGGGTCAATTCTCTTTACTGTCAATTTGGACAAATATAGAAGAAAGAGCTCAGTAGCTGACTGATAGATATCAATATAAATTCTCTCCTTAAATGGGTGTCGAGAGTATTAATGGTGACACAAGGGATTCTTTGAGATTGTTGAAAGCTATCTCTTAATCATCGGACCATTTGAATTCTTTAAGATTTTAAAGAATTATGCATACCTATTTGCACTTCTTAACATAAATCTGTTAAGGGTGGTTATTTGCCCAATGAGTTCCTGTACCTCCTTGACTATGTAAGGGGATTTCATATTCCTTATCACCTCAATCTTTCTTATGTTGGCCTTAATGCCATATTGAGTAACCATGTATCCTAAAAATTTTCCTAATATTGTGCCAAAGATGCACTTTTGCGGGTTGAGTTTCATGTTGTATCTCCTTAATGTAGCAAATGTCTCCTTAAGGTCAATAAGATGCCGATCCTCCTTCACACTCTTCACAATCATGTCATCGACATATACTTCGACGTTTCTATGAATTTAGGGTTTGAACATCTTGGTAACAAGTTTCTAATAGGTTGTACTGGTGTCTTTCTGCCCAAAGGGTATCACCATGTAACAATCTGTTCCAAAATTGGTAACAAAAGACGTATGAACTTCATCCTCCTTGTCCATCTTGATTTGGTTGTAACCAGAGAAAGAATCCATAAAAGAAAGTAATGCATATCCAACGGTTGTATCTACCATCTAATCAATTTTCAGTAGTGGGAAACAATCCTTGGACAGGCTTTATTGAGATCTATGAAGCTATGCACATTTGCCACTTGCCATTAGGCTTCATAACTAGCACATAATTGGCTAGCTAAGTCAAAGAAGGCTCTTCCTAGATAAATCTACCTTCAATAACTTCTGGACTTCTTCCTCTATTACTGCTTGTCTCTCTAGTGCAAAATGCCTTTTCTTTTGTTGGACCACCTTTATACTCAAGTCAATTTGGAGCTTATGTATCATAACTTCTCTCAAAATCCCAGCATGTCCGAAGGGGACCATACAAATACATTAGCATTGGCTTACAAGAGGTTAATCAAACTTTGTTGAATATTTGTTGACAAGGGTTTCCCTATCCTCATTGTTTTCCTTAGGTCATCTCCCAAAGAAATTTCTTTAGTATCACTCTCGGCATTTTCTATGCCGACTAACTTGCCTTCCAGATAGGCTTCTACCTAAAATACCTCTTTTTGTCTTGGGGCCCTCATATATAAGGACCTTACTAGTTGTTGATCCCCTTTACATATGCCAATTCCCATGAGAGTAAGGATATTGGCCTTACGATGTGCAGTTGAAGAGATAATGCTAAATAGATGGTGACCTAGCCATCTCATGATCAGGTTGTATGGAGACCAACATTTGACAATGAAGAAGTCCACTTTTTCCTCTATGACATGCTCATCATCACCGATCTGTATTAGCAAAGAAATTACTTCAGCAACTTAGATCGGTTGATTGTTGAAGGCATACTGATCTTACTTATATGATCTTAGCTGTACTTTGATCTTAGGTCTCATATGGTCAAATGCATGATGAAAATAGATATTGGTCGAACTTCCTATGTCAACAAGAATTTTTTTGACCTCGAAGTTGGTGACTCTTGCACTGATAACAAGTATGTCGTCATGTGGACTCTAAAAGCCCTCAAAGTCTTCCTTTGCAAAAGAAATTGTGTTATTGATCCTAACCTTCTTACCTTCGATGTTGTAGACGTAATTTTTAGTGTTAGTTAAGCTCGAAGAGCTTGACTAGCTTATAGTAAGTCCGCTGACAATGGTGTTGATCACTCTATTGGGTGCTCTGTTAGAATTCACATCCCTTGAATCTCTCCTAGTTGCAATTAACCGAGTATCATTCTCTTATTCCTCACGTCTCCTTTAGGATGGTCTCTTGATATTTTCAGCATCATGCGCTAGAAATTTCGCAAATGCTCACATTGAATTATATCTTCAATCACATTCTTGAGCTGGATGCACTCATCTATGTTGTGGCCTTTGTTGCGGTGGAAGTTACAATACTTATTGGAATTTCTTCTTGAGGGATTTCCTCTCATTCTTTTTGGCCATTGCAAAATGCCTATCTACTTATATACCTCTATCAATATGTTCGAAATTAGATGATTGACCAGTGTATGGGATGAAAATGTCGAAATTCTTGGTCTCTTTCTCTTGGCATTCAAACTTTGATCATCATCTGTACCGAGTCTATCCTTTCCACTTTTTCTCTTGTCATTTTTTTTTTGTCTCCTCACTTCTTATTGGCCTTTCGCTAAGCTTTTATGTTATCCTCTTGATGGATGTATGAGGTAGCTTTAACCTTAAACTTGGTGAAAGTTTTCATCTTGTTCTTTGTGAGAGACTTGAAAAATTCTCCATGGGGCTTAACTCCATTGATTATAGTGTTGAAGGCTACACTCATATCCAATTCTAGGATTTGAATCATTTTGGCCATAAACCTAGCCAGGTAGTCTCCGATTGACTCATCTAATTTTTGTTCGATTGTGTTAAAGATTGAGGAATCCTTAATAAGAAGTTTGCTTATAAGGAAGTATTGAAGAAACATGTTTGCTAATTCATCTAAACAAGAAATGGTGTTTGGTTTTAAGTGTTTGAACCATGTGCTGGCTGCATTCCTCAAAGTTGAGGGGAAAGCTTAATAGGCCACTACATCACTTAAACCATGCAACTTGGCCAATGTATGGTAGTACTCTAAGTGGTCTTCAAGGTTCTTTGTCCCATCATAAGTTTCAAACTGTGGTAGGTTGATGTGCCATGGTATCACTTCCTCTAAGATCTCTGAAACAAAGGGACTCTTCTTGATTTGGAATTACTTGCTTGTTGTAGCAAGGGTACTGACATGCAAGGGACCTGCATGGTGCATCTGGTACGATTTCTTGCCTTTGTCATTCTTTTTGAATGCAAGAGCCGAAGGTCCTATTACAACCTCAGCTTGCTTTTTCGGCAGCTCCAGTGAATAAATTGAATCATCGCTATTATCTACATCGTAATTACCATGCTCTTTGTTCTTATTTGGATGAATACTATTATGAAGGAGGTTAAGCATCTATTCATGTTTTTTTACTTAACTCTAAGTTGCTAGAGTCTAGCTAATCGTTACTCATTAGTATGCTGACTCCCCCTTTCAAGGTGTTGGGAGGAAGTACCAGCACTTGTACTTTTAGCCATTCTAGTCTTAGCCATTTAGGAATGTTTAGGAAAAAACAAATGGTGCCAAATGTTGTTGGTGAATTTTGGGAGTTGGAAATATCCTATAAAGATAAGAAAAATGCTTGGTACTGGAGCTCGTTTGGTGCAGCCACTTCGATGCCTAAGTCGATTAGTAGGAATGAGAAAAGTAAAGTAAAGAGGTTAAGAGTTATCAGATGCCTCTTACAAAGTTTCTTTCCCATATTTATAAGAGATTGTCATGTCTGAAGAAACAATTATTAGAATAACTATTGAGACACGTGAAAGCTTCTTAATTAGACACCTTCCTTGAAATATAGGGAGAGTAGGTAGTTACGTAATATAACCGTACTTATGATAACTGTTCGCGCTATGAACTTGAATTCAAATAAGGAATGGATGTGTTACTCAGTGGAATGCCAAGAGTTAATTACTCAGCGAAGTGCCGAGAATATAGATTGCTTGGCTTATCGGCAGCTGAGTGGATGAGTAAGATAGGTGGACAAAAACTGACTATCAACACTTGGGAGAAGCCTACTCAAGAGATCACCAAAGACTTGCTAAGAGACTTTGAGATCTGAGCCTATGCCCCTTAAATTTCCCCCGTGCTTATTAGGATTAATACGACCTTATTGCCATCCTTTTAAAACATGTACATATTTTGGTAACCATCATGGAGTACCATTAGATCAAACAATGATGGTTGGCTTATAAGCATGTGTGATGTACACATTTATAGGATGTCATGCAACACCTCATATTGTACTTATCCTCAATAGAGATTGACACATGCACTTAGTCAGTTATTTGAAGTTCACCGTTTCTCATTGAACCAATGTACTTTGTAAGGTCGAGATAAGAAGAGGTCAGAACTTCATAGAACTTACCACTCCTTGGGTGTTAACATTAGTGCAACTACCTCCATCTATGATCAAAGCACACAAGCTTCCATCTACCCTACAGTTTGTATGTAAGAAGTTCTCCCATTTCTTGTTCTCTTCAGCAACTACAGTATTGATTGTCTCTAATTAGAGCTTCCAAGTTTTACAAATTAAATTCCTATATTCTATCCTTAACTTAGTTTAATAAGAAAGTGTACCTTTTGTTTTGAAGCATAGATAAGTATATGATCGTCTTCACTGAGAACGACTATAAACACTAGTACTAATTAATCTTCCTATTATTTAGCAATTTAATTTATCAAGTGACTAATTATTAAAACCCTAAATTACTAACTAAACTACACTAATCCACAAACTAATGCCACTAACACAACGATTACAAAACAATTATTAACAACACATTTAACATGCAGACTTACTTCACTACTTAGCATGATATTACCAAAATACTTTTTGTCCTAATATTTGTTATCTATGGGAAATTACAATATGCAAGAATTCTTCTCAAAACTACTTACTTTTAATCCTAATTGTGTCTATTGGAATCTCTTCTTAATTAACAACCAACTTGGAATGCATTAATGTCATGTTAATGTATCGATTCCCTTAAGGATGCAGCAACTTTCCTAATAATATCTCTATTATTAGGAGTAAGTTGTTCCAATGAACTAGATCTATCCAATTGAATTGTCTCTCAACATATTCTATTGAAATCCGTCTTGAGTCAATGTCGTGCACTATACCATACTTAGATTCATTAAGTGCAATTCATTAGAATTAACATTTATCAAGAAACTACTATTTCATGCACTTAATCATATTAAGTGATGTAGCAAGTCCTAACATACTACCCATACATAATGAAGAAACAAAACATATCAATAAAATGTGGAAATTAACATAGAACAAGTAAAAGAATACAACCCTATTTTGAATTCTACTATAGAAATTTAACAAATACACGAACAACGAATTCCCATCATCTCTCTTGAGTAATTCTAGGAAAGGTACAAGGTACAACACTTAGAAACCATGCTAAAAGAAAATAATGGAAAATACAATGGGTATGAAGATATATGAATGGAAGTATGATCCAATCTCCTCCTTTGTCTGAAAATTGTGGTGTATTTGTATTCTTCTCGTTAAAAGGCTCGAAATACACCACTTTAAGATACCTCCAGGTGTTAAGACTCATTATACGCACCAATTCTTACAAAACAATTTAGAAAGAATCATCGTGTCCACTGCCATCATGCCTGTGACTTGAGAAGTGATCTTCTTATCGTAAACATTCTACCTTATTATGCCCATAATTGTGGGCATCATCCTTCTAAGGTGAAGTTATGGCCATGATGAACAAGTGGAAAAATAGCTTCAGTCTTGGTCACTCCCTAGATTATGATCATGATGGAGGGAGTGACGAGCGCTAAACACTCAAATTCTTTTTTTTATCACCATAATGGAGGGAGTACACTGCTTACTTTACTTTTGCTAGGAGTTAAGCCCAACTAAAAGTCCCCTTTTGAGTTAGGCTATCATTAATTAAAGGCAATATTATAGTGTAGTTTGACCATTGTTTCCTAGTCCTATTATACACTCTAATTATGTCTTTCACTCTTTTCAAAGAGACCAGATCAAAGTGAACGTTGTCTAATGCTAAAGAGTTTTAGGGATCAAGCATTGCATTAGTCAATCTCATTCATTGAAGGGCTAATTGCACTACTTGTATGATAGGGCATTGGTTTAGTTCTCCTTAAGACTTATTCATTTGGGGATTTCTTGATGTATAATGGAATTAAATGTGTATTTCCTTTCCAAGGCTTCTAAAGTGCTTAATAAGAGCCTTGTCTCAACAATAGCATCTTATCTTACCATGTTTGGGAAACACTTATGTTTCTTTCATACTTCAATTTTCTTTTTCCTCTAAGGTTCTTTTTTTTTTTTCCTTTTAGTGTATTAAATTCAATGGGGTAAGGAGCACATCACCCTTCTTGTTCGTTTTGATTGGTTGTAGTAAATGAAAAATGCATAAGTGGTGCATATTTCCCCTTCAAGGTAGCAGTTACTTAGCCATGGCAACATGTTGCTCAAACATTATTTTCTTTGTCTTCTAAGCATTAATGAAGACAGAGGGAGGACCTACTAAAGGTTGTCAACTATTGGCAAGTCACTTCTTCCATTGATAATAGTTCTTGTTTTTCAATCTTATTTACGTTAGATTTGAACAAAGGTATGGGGAAGTCCTTAGTTTGAGTCTCATATCAAAGGCATGCTTATGGGCTTTATATATATCCTCAAGAGCTAGTGACCACTTTCCTTCAAGTGCTTCTTAGCAATCGTCCATCTAACTATAGTCATGGTGGATTGATGGTCAGCGTATGCAAGTAGGAAAGCACATTAGTGATAGTGTTTAGCAAGCTAAGCTATCCCTAATGGTTTGATGTTAGCCTAGTTCTTAGGAGCAAACAAAAGAGAGAGAATGAGATATAACAAGCGATTTTTTGAGCAAATCAATGTCAAACTTGAATACTTTTTATCAAATTTGATATAAACTTATCCTTAAGCTTTCAAAGATTTAACAAATCATAAAATATTTATATTAAACAACATAAGATCTGATTAAGTGGGTTAAAAAGAAAAAAATTGGTCTTTATCAAGAGAAGAAAATCTTTTGTTCAAAGTCATCCAAAATAGTTTAATCTTGATACAATTTCATTTTTTTATAAAAAAGCAAAGCTTAGGGAATGAAAACATACAATCAGATTCATTTAGACATCTCAAAAATCAAACTAAAACTTTGCTTTCTCTCTAAGTTCTTTTGAATAACAACACATGGTTTGCTCAATTTATGGCAATCCATGGAAAAATTAAAGACAAAACTTTAGATCTTATTTGAATAAAAATAGTACAAATGGAGAGCTTAAGTTTAACGCTTTTGCCCTTGACCATAAACTATTTCCTTCTCAAGAAAAGTGTATTTTCATAAAGGTCATGTTTTTAATAAAATTTGCATATTTCTACAAAAGTTGCACCTTTTTTCCACAATAGGAATTTTCATTTTTTTGTCACAAAAAAAAAATCATTTTGGATACTTAGAGTTTTTCTCATTAAAAATAAAAATCACAAATATGTTTTTTCAATTTTTTGAAGAAAAATGTATTTTTCTTTATTTTTTGTTGTGCAATTTACATTAAGATTAGTTGAGCTTAATATAAGTAAAAATTAAGGAAATAGGCAATTTTTGAGCTTAACAGCAATGGACTTGGCTAGGAAAGTTTTTAGATGAGAATGGGTGGAAGGGTAATGGTTGGCTTGGGATGATGCTAAGGGTTGACCTTTAAGGTGTTTTTGTGGACATAATAATCCATACCTGGGGGTTAGTGATGGGAATCCAAATGCTTCCTCCATAAGCCTAACCTATTCTACACTTCTACCAACCTATTTGTTAACCCTTCTAAGCTTCGCACAGCATTCGCCAAGCTCATGACTAATTACTTGAAACCAACTTTAAAGAATCTAAGGCTAGGTTTCTTAAGTTATTAATGGCTAAATGAATCAAAACAAGCAATCTTATGCATAGTTGTTAAACTCGTGAGTTGAAAATATGATTCTATGAATTTATAATTTCATCATGTTTTTCTTAATTAAAATAAATGTAAAATCATTTATGTATAGAATTTTAATAAAATTATGAATTTTCATATACCATTTTACTAGTTGTGTACAATTCTACCAATTCTATATATTCAAATGAATAGTATAATTGCGATTTTGATAGCCATGGTCCTATGTCTAAGGCTTCCTTCATCACTCACAATCGAGTTGTTTCTCCCTTATACAAGTTGCTAAGCCTATTCTAGAGCACCATTCCAACTTGCTTAGAGGATTAGAGCACCTTGAACATTTTAGCCAATCTTCTAGTTGCCTTGTTTCTTAACTATTTGGCTTAGAACTTGACCTATCTATAGAATACTCTCTTGCTAGCCAAGAAGCAACTATTGTACTTATTTATCTATTTATGCCAAATGATCTAGTTAATGTCTAGGTGTCACATGGTCTAATAGACCATTAGTATACATCTACCAATGAATATTCTTTTTGTATATTTATAGTTTTGTTTACTTTATATGTCATTACTCATTTTATTTTTGTGTAACCCTTTTGCCTTTTCCTTTCTTAGTAGTTGCCTTAAGTAGCAATTATAAATAGGCATATCATGTAACTTACAGACATCATTGTCACCATCAATATTGAATACATATTTTCCAGACTCTCTTGTAAGCTTTAGCTTAGAGAATGTCCCTTACACTCTTATCTACCTTGATATAGCTAGGGTTAGTGGCTAAAGGACCTCATTTATCTTACTTGTGAGTCATATTAAGTGAGCAGAGTGAGTCTTGTTGAGCTTTTCGATGAGTCATTTTTGAGGAGTTGCTTCACGAAGATACAGTATTTTCTACTTATATTTCCTTTTCTTCAAACCCTTAAAGGATCTATTCACATGCTTCAATAAGACCTAGTGATAACTTAGCTCCTACGTACATCATCCTTTAATCCTAGTGTTAGAGCATTTGATTTTGACCATAGGTATGGAGTTGTGTGTTAGGAGTTTATGCTACTATTGTTGCATTTGAAGTTTCCTAGTCATAGTGCCATATGAGTTTTGTAAAGGTAGTGGTGTAGAGTTGTTTTGACATAGAGAACAATGCCCTTGGCCTACGAAGGCAAGGCCATCAAATCTTAAGGACGATCAATGAGAAAATTAATGATTTGTTCATTATGATGGCTAAGATGACCACCTTCATGTGGCAAATGACCATCAAGACAACATTTGACCTATTAGAGTTAACTAGGTTAGCTTTCCACCTATTACTATTGATATTGGACCTAATCCCAAAATAAAAGATAGAGGATTCTGCACATTTAAGGAGATAAACAAGTAAGTATACTTAGCTCAAAATTGAGTTGTAGGAGCTAGAGGAAATGATTGATAAATGAGGTAACGGATTGTCTTAGAGGTATTGAGAATGTCAAGATGTAGATGTCGAGCTTTTCTAGTAATGATGATGCAAATGAGTACTTGGATTTAGAGGACAATGTGGAGAAGTTGTTCAAATGCTAAGAATATGAAGAAGATGTAAATGTCCACCTTGCTACATGATAATTTATGAGATACATCACCCTATAGTGGAAAAACTCTCAAACGTAAAGGAAAAGAGATGGAAAGCAAGGAATACAAACATGGCTAGACATGAAGAAGATATTAAGGTGGTAATTCATACTTGACTATTATATGCAGGATGCCTTCAAGAAGCTATAAACATTGAGACAAGGTGGTATGAGCATAGAAAAGTATGTAAGCGAATTTCAAATGCTTATGATGGGGCATGAGGTAGAAGAATTAAAAGCCCAAACAATTTCGAGATTTGTTCATGGGCTTAAGAATGGTATTGGGATGTAGTGGAAGTATGAAGAATCGAATCCTTTAATGATGCCATAAGGATTGTATAGAGTGTAAAATGACAAAGACGATAGAATTTGAGCTAAGCAATCCCCTATTAACACATTTCATTGTCTACTTAACTTGTTTTGACATGGTCCTTTAGGTCAATGTGGACACAACTAGCTTAGAAATTGAGGATCCAAGAGGCTAGGTTGTTTAGGCCTCTTTCTCTTGCTTGGGTAGGAGGTCCAAGTACTAGATTCCTTTCATCCCCTCTGGGTTATTCAGGATTTGGGATCAAACCCTTAAAATGCTTTGCTAGTACACTTTGTTAGGAATGTAAGGGCTCAGGTCGACAATGTTGAAGACATTAGTGATTCTATAGCCATTTTGGAGATTGAGTTTATAAGCATTGTCATTGATCTTCTAATGTACTCATAAGGGTCCTTTAACTTAGGATAAGAGTTTGTTCTTCCTATTTTTAGGAAAGCTTTCCTTACCAAGATGTATCCATATCAGCTTACCTAGTCAAAACTGGTTCTTTCCCTTTCACCTTTGGCTTCTACGTAGTAGCTTATCTGCAACGTAGGTTATTTGCTCGATAACCCACTAATAGATCTATTGCAAAGATTTAGCTTGGTTTTTGGCTCCTAGATCATCTTGATCAGTCCTAGGAGTAGGTATTTGGTTAAGTGGTAACTTAGGATTGAAACTGTACACCACTCCAAATGGAGTTTTGCCTGTAGTACTATAGATAGATCAATTATAAGCAATCTCCATTATGGCAGGCACAAATCCCAGTTATCATGATTTCATTAAATAATAGCCCAAAGAAGAGATCTTGTTGATGACCTCTACCTATTCATTGGTCTAAGGATGGCAAGATGTGCTGAAAGGTATCTTACTCTTTAATTGATACCACAATATGTTCCAAAATTGACTCAAAATTTTAGAATCTCTACTGGACACAACAATCCTTAGAACTCTATGTAATCTTATGATCAAAAGCAAAAAAGAAGAGGTTAAAGCATCATTAGTTTTGTTATAGGGCATAAAATATGCCATCTTGTTGAACTTATCAACTAGGACCATGATGGAGTCCTTCCCTCATGTCGTCCTTAGCAATCCAAGTACAAAGTTTACTTTCATGTCTACCTAAGGTTTGGTAGGTATAAGTAAGGGCATAGCCTACAAGTTGCAAATCTCTCAATAACTTTGTATACATCTCTCAACATCCTTAGCTAATAAAACCTCAGCTTCAATAGTTCATATGTTCTCTTCTCCTTAAAACGATCAGATAATCCTCCATTATGTATTTCTTATATAAGTAGGTCCTGTATCAAACAGGTCAGTTCATACAATCTTCCAAACTAAAAGAGGTAACCTTCTTCCTTAAAGTATTCATCTAACATCTTACTACTCTTACACTAGGCAAAGATTGGTTCGAAGCAAGGATCTTGGGATTTTTGTTCCTTGAGACTAAGAAATCCCAATAGTCTCATCCATAGTTCAAAAGCAATACATATCATCTAGATAAGGCATTTACAACTGCATTCAATTTTCCTCCCTTGTACTTGATCACAAACAAGAACCATTCTAGAAATTTAACCTATTAAAGGTATTGCTTCAAGAGCATTGGTTGAGTCCTCAAGTACCTCAAGGTTTGATGATCAAAGTATGCAACAAATTCTTTCGATAGAAAATAATGTTGCCATGTCTACATAACTTGGAATAAGGCATACAACTCCATGTCATAGATAGAATAATTCAAAGTAGGTCCTTTAAGCTTTCTACTAAAATAGGGAATAGGTCGGTAGTCTTACATGAGAATTGCTCCAATTCCTATGGACAAGGCATCATACTATAATTCAAAAACTTTACCAAAATTTGGTAATGATACTATAAGTGTTGAAGTTAATCTCTTCTTCAATTTGGCAAAGCTCTTCTCTTCCTTTTCTCCCCATTAAAATTCAACATTTTTCTTTGTAAGCTCAACAAGTGGTATAACAATAGTACTAAAGTTTTGAATAAACCTATGATAGAAAGAAGCTACACTATGGAAATTCCTTATGTTTACATAAGAGGTTGGCATAAGCCATTTAACAATAGCTCGAACCTTCTCCTTATCTACTTTAAGGCTTCCTTTGCCCACCGTAAACTTAAGGAACACAATTTTCTCTTAGCAAAAACAATTCTTCTCTAGATTGCTAAATAGTTACCTAGCTCAAAGCATTTCGAAGATAGCTTAAAGATGACAGACATGGTTGGGAAGAATAGGACTATATACAAGAATGTCATCAAAATACACTTGAATAAACTTCCCTATTTGATTCCTCCACACATGGTTCATTAGTCTGATGAATGTGCTTAGGGAGTTAGATAGCCCAAATGGCATGGCAAGCCATTCATATAATCCCATTTTGAAGGCAACCTTCCATTCATCACCTTCTCACATTTAGATCTGTTGATAGCTTGATTTCAAATCAATCATAGAAAATACACTTGCTCTATGTAATTTGCCCAACATGGCTTCCAATATAGGAATAGGATACTGATATTTAATGGTAATCATATTAACAGCTTGGTTATTCACATACATCTTCTAACTTCCATCCTTCTTGGGAATTAGAAACGTAAACATAGCACATAGGCTCATGCTTTCTCAAACATAACCTCTATCAATGAGTTCATTTACCGCTCTTTATAGCTCAATGACTTGCTTAAGATTCATGTAGTAAGCCGATTGATTTGGTAATGTAGCTCTAGGTAATAACTCAATGCCATACTTTATTGCTTGCTTCGAAGGTTATCCTCCTGGTAATGCATTAGGAGATAGATCATCAAATCGTTAAACTCTTTAGGTAGGTCATTATGTTTTTGCATTTCCAACAATCTTCGTACTACCAATAAGATCAATTCATTGTCTTTTATAGTTCCTCTTAGCTTAGATTTGCTCATCATTAAGGTCTTCTTAATCTTCAGGTTTAGTCTAAACTGCACTATTAATAGTCAGTTTTCGCTCATCTAACATACTCATTCATTTGGCCGCTGATATGTCGGGTAGTCAATTCTCTTGGCATACCATTGGATAGATGACATACGACATTTCAGCCAAATAGAATAAATCCATTCTTGGTTTAAATTCAAGTCTATGGCACAAGCGGTTATCATAATCACAATTATATTACATAACTACCTACTCTCCCTACAAATTAAGAGAGATGTCAAATCAAGAAGTTTCCACGTGGCTTAATAGTTATTTCGACAACTACTTTAGACACTACAACCACCGATAAATATTGGAAAGAAACTCTATAAGGGCTAAGATTTCTACTTACTCGTACATTTTCTATACAAAGTCACCTTACTAACTTAGGCATCGAAGTGGCTACACCTGACTAGCTCCAGTACCAAGCATTTCATTTTCTTTTGTAGGATCTTCCCTCATCCCAAAATTCAGCAACAACATTTGGCACTACCAGTTTTTTCCTAAACATAACCACATGGCTAAAACAAGAGTATCCAAGAGTACAGGTGTTGATACTACCTCCTAATACCTTACAAGGGGGAGTCGGCATACTGATGAGCAACGATTGGCTAGACTCAAGCAAATCTGCCTCAACTTAGTCAAAGAAAACCAAGAATTAAACAAAAAACACAAGCAAGTCCTCAACCTCCTCCATAGTAATATTCACCTAAATCTGACCTAAAATAATGAACAAGACAATCATGATGATGAAAAGAGCGATGATTCCATTTATTTACCCAAGTTATAAAAAAGTAAGTCGAGAATATGATAGGTCCTTCAACTCCTATTTTTAAAAGGAATGACAAAGGCAAAAAACTGGAGTAGGTGCACCATGTAGGTCCTTCACATATTAGCACCCCTGCTGCTCTAAGCAAGTAGTTCAAAATTAAAAAGAGTACCTTTGTTCCAAAAATTTAAGAGGAAGTGATACCTCAGCACATTAAGTTGCTACAGTTTGAGACTTATGATGGAGCAAAGGACTCTGAAGACTACTTAGAATACTATCGTATGTTAGCCAAGTTGCATGGTTTAAGTGATGTAGTAGCTTGTCAAGCTTTTCCTTCAACATTGAGGAATGCAGCCAGCACATGGTTCAAACATTTGAAACCAAATACCATTTGCTGTTTTGATGAGTTAACAGAAGTGTTCCTTCAACACTTCCTTGCAAGAAATCTTCTTGTTAAGGATTCTTCAATCCTTAACACCATCAAACAAAAGTTTGATGAGTCAATCAAGGACTACTTGGCCAAATTTATGGTTAAGATCATTCAAATCCTAAAATTAGATATGAGTGTAGCTCTTAACGTTGTAATCGACGAAGTTAATCCTCATGGAGACTTTTTCAAGTCTCTCGTAAAGAATATGCCAAAAAGTTTTGCTGCGTTTAAGGCTAAAGCCACCTCATACATCTATTAGGAAGACAACATAAAGGCATAGTGAGAGGTCGAACAGAACAAAGCAGAGGAGATGGAAAGAATCAAAAGTGAAAAAGTGCGAAGGAAAGACTCGATATGGATAATGACTACAATTCAGATACTAAGAGGAAGAGATCGAGGATCGCGACATACTCATCCTACATGCTTGTCAATTGTCTAATTTCGGACATTTTAAAGGAGGTACGTGGGGAGAGAGGCATCCTCTAGTGGTTGGAAAGAATGAGAGGGAATCCCTTAAGGAGAAACTCCAGCAAATATTGTGATTTCCACCATGACAAAGGTTACAATACAAATAAGTGCATTTAACTTAAGAATGCAATTGAAGATGTGATCCAATGTGGGCACTTACACAAGTTCTTAGTGCATGATACCGATAATATCAAGAGACTGTCTTCAAGGAGATGTAAGGAACAAGAGATTGACACTTAGTCGACAGTAGCCATGAGATATGCAAGAGACATGAATCTAATAGAGCACCTAATGGAGTGATCAACATCATTGTTGGTGGACCTACTATAAGACAATCAAGCTCTTCGAACTCAATTAACACTAAGAATTACGTTTACAATATTCAAGGAAAAAAGGTCAGGATCAACAATACAATATCTTTCTAAGAGGAAGATTTTGAGGGCATCTAGAGGCTACACAATGACGCACTCATCATCTTTGAGAGTCACCAACTTCAAAGTCAAGAAGATTCTTATTGATACAAGAAGTTCGGCCGCCATCATTTTTCAGCATGCCTTGACTAAATGAAGACTAAGATCAAAGCGTAGCTATAGTCATACAAATATGATCTCTATGCCTTCAACAATCAACCTATCCATGTAGCAAGAGTTGTTTCCTTACTGATATAGATCAGTGATGATGAGCATGTTGTAGAGGATAAAGTAGACTTTCTCATCGTCAAATGTTGGTCCCCCTATAACATGATAATGGGACGACCGTACCAACATCTATTTGGCATTATCCCTTCAACTGTACACCTTAAGGCTAAGTTCTCTACTCTTATAGGGGTCGACATATGCAAAGGGGATTAGTAATTGGTACGGTCCTTATACATAAGGGCCTTGAGATGAGAAGAAGTATTTTAGGTTAAAACCTACCTAGAAGGCAAGTCAATTGCCATCGAGAATGCCGAGAGTGATACTGAGGAAATTCTCTAGGGGATGAACCAAGGAAAACAACGAGAATTGGGAAACCCTTGTCAACAGACACTCAAAAAAGTTCGAACAACTTCTTGCAAGCCAACGTTGAGGTTTTTACATGGTCTCCATTAAGCATGTTGGGTATCCCAAGAGAAGTTATGGTACATAAGCTCCAGATTGATCCGAACGTAATGGTGGTCCAACAAAGGAAGAGGCATTTTATACTAGAGTGACAAGTAGTAATAGAGGAAAAAGTCCAGAAGTTATTGAAGGCAGGATTCATCCGAGAAGAGTCTTATTCGACTTAGCTAGCCAATTATGTGCTAGTCAAGAAGTCTAATGGCAAGTGGAGATTGTACATAGACTTCATAAATCTTAACAAGGCTCGTCTTAAGGACAATTTCCTATTGCCAAAAATTGATCAGAAGGTAGATGCAACTGTTAGACATGCCTTACTTTCTTTTATGGATGCTTTCTCTAGTTATAACCAGATCAAGATGGATAAGGAGGATGAAGTCCACACGTCTTTCATCACCAACTTTGGAACGTATTGTTACATGATGATACCCTTTAGGCTTAAGAACACCGGCACAACATACCAAAGACTTGTTACCAAGATGTTTAAACATTAAAATCGTAGAAACATCAAAGTATATGTAAACGAAATGATTGTAAAGAGCGTAAAGGAAGATTGGCATCTTACCGACCTAGAGGAGACTTTGCCACATTGAGGAGATATAACATGAAACTTAAGATAGAGAAATGCATCTTTAGCACAACATCGGGGAAATTTCTCGAATACATGGCTACTCGATGTGGTATTGAGGCCAATCCGAGAAAGATTAAAGCAATAAGGAATATGAAATCACTTTGTACGGTCAATGAAGTGCAAGAACTCACTAGGTGAATTGCCACCCTTAATAGCTTCATGTCGAGAAGTGAAGATAGGTGTACAGAATTCTTTAAAATTTTAAAGAATCTAAAAGAATTCAACTGAACCAATGATTGCGAAAGAGCTTTCAATGAGCTTAAGGAATTTCTTGCGTCACTACTAATACTTTCGATACCCATTCCTAGAGAAAAGTTATATTTGTATCTGTTTGTTAGCTACCATGCTCTTTCCTCTATACTAGTTTGAATTAATGGTAAAGAACATCGACTCGTTTATTACGTAAGTCATTTTTTCAGGAGCCAGAGCTTTGGTATACAAAGGTTGAAAATTTTGTACTAGTAGTAGTTCTCTCGACTTGAAAGTTAAAGCCATATTTTAGAGCACATCAAATCATTGTTCTCATTGATTAGCTATTGCAACAGGTATTGCAATGGCCCGACTCCTTAGGGAGGATGATGATGTATGCCCTAGAGCTTAGTGCCCATGGTGTACAATAAAATCCCAAAACAATATTAAAGGCTCAATTGTTAGCAGATTTTGTAGTTGAATTTACTAGTGAGGAAGATTGTATGGAGAATGTCAAGAAGCCTATCTGGTCCCTTTATGTATATGGTTCTTCAACGCAAGAAGGAAGTGGTGTAAGCTTAGTTCTTCAAGGCCCCCATATTGTCAAAGTTTATTACACTTTGAAATTTAGATTCTAAGCCAACAACAACGAAGTGGAGTACATAACTTTAATCGTCGGACTGAAACTGGCAAAAGAAATTAGCACTGAGAAACTCGAAGGGTACTCTGATTCCCAATTGGTGGTGAATTAGGTGACGGGAAGTTATGCAATAAGGGAAGAAGAAATAAGCAAGTACCTACTAGTGGTACAAATGCTTCCAAAAGAATTCCAATCCTTCTCCATCTACAAAATTCCAAGAAGCAACAATATTGCAACCGATAAGTTGTCGAAGTTAGCTAGTATGGCATTCCTTAAATTGAGTGATAAACTTTTTGTTGAGTTTCTTCCATAAAAAAGCTTATCTACTATCTCGCAGAGCTGTGAGTTAGCTCTTTGCCTGAGAGAAGAGTCATGGATGAATCACCTACTGGATTATCTAAGAGATGGTACTCTCCCTGACGACAAGAAAGAAGCACAAAGATTGGCATACCAGGTTGTGAACTATACTCTAATTGGTCGATAGTTATATAAACGTGACATACCACAACCTTATCTTCAAAGCCTTCCTTCGAAAGATGCCTAGTGGGTGTTGTTCGAGCTACATGGTGGCATATGTAGTAACCATGTAAAAGCATAGATGCTACATGTCCAAGTGTTGCGACTCCACTATTACTGGCTGACTATGAGAGAAGATGCAAAGGAAGTTTGTTTGGCATTGCCCCTAGTGCTAGAAGCATGAGTCCCTGAGTTATGCACCTATAACTAAGTTATGTAGCCTAACTAACCATTGGCCTTTTGCTCAATGGGGTCTAGATATTCTCGGACCGTTTCTGAAGTCTACCACCCAATGATAACTCGTCATTGTTACTATGGATTACTTTAAAAAATGGGTAAAGGCTGAGACTATGGCGAAGATCACTAAGTAGAAAATGGAAGTGTTCATCTTTAGCTCCATCATATCAAGATTCGAAGTTCCTTACTTGTTAATTATGGATAACGGCCTACAGTTTGGCAACAATAAATTCTGAACATTTTATGAGAAGCATAGCATTCGCCTCAACTATACATCTATAGTATACCCTCAAGTGAATGGACAAGTTGAAGCCATAAACAAGATCATATTGGATAGCCTAAGATGGAAGGTGGATTAAGTCAAGGGGAAGTGGGCTGATGAACTACCAAATGTTTCATGGGGGTACCAAACCACTTATAGAACTACGACAAGAGAGACACCATTCAGACTAGCATATGGTATGAAAGCCGTGTTGCCAATTGAACTGGACTTACCTAATTTGTAGATACAAAATTTTGATGTTATGCTTAATTAAGTTGGATTGATAGCAAATCTAAACACTATTGATGAAATTTGAGAAATTGCAAGAGCTAAGGTCATAGCATACCAGCATAGAGTGGCAAGGTATTACAGTTAGAAAGTGAAGCACAAGGTTTTCCAACTTGGAGATCTAGTTTATCATAAGATAGAAGCTACTAGCATGCAAGCGAGTTAAGGAAAGCTTAGCACGAATTGGGAGGATCCTATCAAGATCCAAGAAGTCGGTAAGGGGGCCTATCGACTAGAAAGGTTAGATGGATCAATCATCCCCTGAGCATGGAACACCGAGAATTTGAAATTATATTTCAATTGATCTGTCGAATGATTTTTATCACCGCTCATTTGGTGATAGCTAACTTAGTTGTAAGACTATAGTACTTATTTATGAGAATTATGTTTGAAGTCTCATGTTTCTTATTCATCTTATTAATGACGAGTCAATAAGTTCTAGTCTACCGTGGCTAACAAATTGCATATAGTAATTTTACTATTGAGTAATGCGGTTAGTCTACACCTCAAATGGCTACCAAATAATGTCTATGAAGATGTAAAAATATGACGTATCAAATAAAAGATGCCGAAAATAATTGAATGTGTGAAATAAAACATGCTGAGAATAATTGAGCGTATAAAATAAAACATTCTAGGAATATATTGGGTATGTCAAATAAAACATTCCGAGAATAATTGCGTATATGAAATAAAATATACCAAGAATATATTGGGCGTGTGAAATAAAACATGCCAAGAATAATTGGGCATGTGATATAAAATATGCCGAGAATAATTAGTTATGTGAAATAAAACTTATTGGAAGATGATTTATGTGTAAATAGAAACATGGTGATGAATAAAGACGTATGAAATAGAACATGGGGAACTCTCGATGTGTGAACTAAAATGTACTGAAAAGGGCCATATGAAGGATATTTCATTCAACCAATGTAGTTATAAAGGTATAAACAATATAAAAGAATCCTATAGCCTACTGTCGGAATCAGTAGAAGTAATTCTTAGACTAGAAGTTGGGGCTTTCTCCAAGTAAGCCGCTTTCTTAGTACATGGGTTGTCTTTTACCTCTAGATCCCCAATATATGCTACACTATCATCCTTTTTAGGAATCTCGGCACCTTTCTCTTCATCTTTGTCGATACTGTTGACTTTGTTGTCAACATCAGCAAAGTCAAGGTACAAAAGATCATAATTGGGATGAAGCTTTAAGATCTCCTCTCTTGCTGCTTGAATCCCCTCCAACAACTTCTTCCATAGAAGTCTCTCATACTATCGACAAGGAGTAACTATATCAAGAGCCTCTTCAACTGATGGTCTTCTCCTCATAATCTCCTCCAATTCGACTATACGGCTCTGTAACTTCAAGTTGTTGGCCTCTAACTCTTTAATCTACATTCTAATCTTATTTTCCTCTTCACTCATCGCATAAAGAGTTTGGCTAAGGCCCTAGCACTTTTCTTTGTTCTTTTATAGCTCCTCTTTTAGGCCTTCAGACTCTTTATACTACTCTTCTATTTTGGCCTTTAGACTCGAGATTTCATCGGTAGCAAGGTCATACACCAACTTCTCGATAGCAAGGTCTTCTTGTAGCTTTCTCACCTCCATCTCTGCCCTTATTCTCACATTCTCAATAGCAACAATTTAGCCTTTTGATGCATTATATGCATCCTTAACTCTCTACAACAAATTTATTTAACACAATCAAGAATGACTTAGCATAGCACATGGATACGACTGAAGATATTATCTTCTTCACCTATTTGTTGGCCTAATCCAAAGCCGTCAAAATGTGGCTACTCATTTAGAAAAAGAAATGTGTTAGTAACCTAAATGAAATCAAGAATTAAAAGTAATGATTATGGATACTCACATCATACAATTTGGCTACGATATGGGCCATATTGCAATTGCCATCCCTATTGACATCCTTCTTAGTAGTATCCTTATCTTTCTAAAGAATAATCCCTTTCATTAAAGCTAAAGATTTCATCTTGTCTCCCAAAGCCGAGTTAGTATCCAAAATTTGGTAGCTCCAAGAAGGGACGAAGTACTCATTGACCTCAATGTTAGGGACAAATTTAGTACTATTGATGCTAAGAGCTTTTGAAAGCATTGCCTCTTTCACCCTTTCATCCAAGCTCCTAGATTTCTTAGTAGGTGGTTGGCCGGCGAGTTCCTCCCTTAGTCTTTTATCAGCACTTAGTGCCACCATACTTACCATTGATGACCCTTCTGTAGTAGAGGCATTTTCATCCTCCTCACCAGGATGTGTCTCTCAACATTCATCATCCCTTGACTTGACAAAAGTTTGATTAATCTCAACTGGAGGCTCCTCAGAATGAACAATCTCAATTAGTAGTGTCTTCTCATTCTCCTTTCACTTCTCAGCAGGATGGGAGGTCTTTTGTATTGCTACCTACTTTGCTATAGCCTCTTTGTTGGCTTCTTTGTGACAACAGGCTGAGTAGTAGTCACTGAGGTATTCACCCTCTTATTAGCCTTAGATTTCTTTACCTTGGCCTAAGTTAGTAGCTTAGTAGGATTTATCTCTCCAGCACCCATATCTATGATACGAGTAAATGAATTAATATAAACACAGGAAAAAGATGAACTTACATTTTCCATGTCGAATAAGACTTAAAGGCTACAATTCTCCCCTTAAGTCTTGAGAATGACTTTCCTCTTATAGCTATACCTGGCACAGCGGTAACTCATTAGCGTACCTTCTTTTCCAAAGAAGATTGTGTCCTCATTTTCATAACGTCGTATAATTCTCTTAGCTACTTAAAAGAACATTTTGTTCCTCTTCCTTTCTTAAATTTTCCTTACTGTTGCTACTGCATTAGTCAACATCAGATCTATATCTTTTGTACAGATCAACTCAATCCATTGGGTCAAGAAGTCTAAATCCTCGTTAGACTCTATTGACATGAATTTGTCATGCCACTTATAGATCTTAGATTCTAACACATCCATGAACTTACACCCATACCTCGTAACGACAAAGTACCACCTATCAAGTTGCCTTTGAATAGTGAAGAAAAACCGAAACAGCAAGTGTGTAGCCCCGACCTCAACTTCTTCGTAAAATATCTCAAAAGCCACTAGAAGCCGATATATGTTAGGTAAGAACATACTCAGCATGACTTTAAAGTAGTTGAAGAAGTCCTTAACAAAAGCCGAGAATGGGAAGCACAACCCAAATTCCAAATATTTCAAGTATATATGGAACCTGTGCTCCCTTGGGAAGCATACCCTCTCCTCATCTCTTGACCTCCTTAAGTTCCATGTTCTAGGAAGGTCTCACCGGTATTGATTGTACTTCGTGATAAGAACTTTGTTGATGGAACTAGTGGTTCCATCTAGAGAATATGCTATTGTGTTGTATAGATATCTTGCTAAAGACCTCCCTTCCTTATCCTTAAGATAATTATCTACAAGAAGCTCATTAATCTAAGCAAGTTTATCCCTCTTTGCCTCCATACTATTGGTTGAACTACTTGAAGAACATGCCGCTTCACTCCTTGTTTAGGTGGGGCGGGGGGGGAGTGGCCTCAATTTTTGTTGCCTTAGAATTGAAGAGAACAAGTTGATGAGCAACTTTGTGAACCATACCTAAATGGTTGTGCGAAATCATATAACACAAGTCGAAGAATGTAAGGTTGAAGATGAGAAATCGAATGAAAGTTTAAGATGTAAACAAAGTAATGAATTCTGATTGTGAACAGTACATTATATATGGACGATTTGTCTTCGTAAAACCAAATTTGCTTTTAATAGTAATGATGCGCTGATTTAGTGATGATGCATATTGTTGATGCGTGTTTTGTAACAGAAATTAGATGGCTTACAACTTTCTAACAGTTATTAGGCCTATAACAAAATGATGACCTAGGCAATAGGTATCATGCCTCCAATTTCTTGGTTTCTTGAACATGCTGGAGTTTAGAAATTGCAACCTTTTGTGTAAATTTCACAAATTTAGCTATTTAAGAATAGAATTGAATCTTAATACTATAGATGACTTAATAAGTCATTAAAGCCGAGTAAGATAAAAATTTAATAAATTCTAAATTTGAATATATTATAAGTGATAAAAACTATAGAAAAATCTATTAAAACCTAAATCGCGTACAAAAATCTTAAATCCGATGTATGGACAAATACTCGAAATCGAATCCAAACTTGATCGAAACTCTAAAACTATAAGTTTAAGCCTATAAAATAATTAAATATCACTCAATAGTGATATAATTGTAGTCGATTTCAATTATCAACTAAATCGCGTAATCGCATAAAATTTTAATGAAATCATTACAATAACTTGTTAAAATTATAATTATAATGGATACCAATTAAATTAATAAAGTTTCACGAAATTCTAAAATTAATTTATGATGATTTTTTTTATGATTTTTAAGTTTAGAAAAATTACATATATTTATTTTTAATTTCCATTTTCTTGCTTTTTCTTTCTTTCTTTTTCTCTTTTTCTTTCTTTTCTTCTTTTCTCCTATTTTTCCTTAGCCTACATGTGAATTCCAGCTGATTAATTTCAGCAGCCCATATACTTTAAATTAAAGTACATGTGTCACAAAATAAAGGGAGAAAGGACAAAAGAATAATGTAAATATCTAATCTTAATTAATACCTAAATGAAGAGGATAAGCCTCTCTATTTTTTTATATTATATGTTGCAAAATCAATACCATTTACACCCCAAAATCCTGGAAATCAAAAGTTTAAAGTGAAAAAAAAAAAGAAAAGAAAAGAAAAGCAAAGTAAAAATAAACCAAAAACCAAATAGTGAAGAACAAGGAGAAGAATAAGAAGAAAAGAAGAAGAAGAAGAAGGAGAAAGAAAAGAAGAAGAAAAATTAAAAATAATAGGTAAGTAAAATTATTTATGTAGTATATATTATATGGTATGTACATGTATATATGTAGTAATTGTATTGTATTTTAGTAAATATTACATTACCAACACATGTATGTATGCATAAGTAATTAAATTAAAATATGTATGCATAAAGATATGTATGTAGACATGTATGTATCAATAGGTATAATATATACGGTATGTGTATGGATCCTGTCATGAACTGAGGACGGCCTAGTCGTGGCAGACGACGTATACTGTACAAAGAACCCCTGATTGGTTACCCTTCCAATCAAGAACTCTTCACATAATATACAAGGCTCTACAACCACTAGTTTCCAAAGAACATCCAGACTCACATGATATCATTACACAAACATATTTATATAAAATTTAAGTTATAAAGCTTACAATACACAGTCATTAAGTACATCTAAGTCTATAATACTAAGATAAACAAAAGTACATGGGTAAGAGTCTACATAAACTGTTCTCTCTCAGTACACATAACAGCCTGCTCTTGCCCAAATCCCTAGGCTAACCTGCGGCATCCCCCGTCCTGCCTCTACGAATAGGCTATCCTGCAACAAAAGTCTAAATGGGTGTAAGCCTAAGCTTAGTGAGCAAAACCCTCAGCTACACCACAAGCAAGTTATAAATACATTATATTCAAGCATATGAATGAATGATCAACCAGTATGCCAAATAATACGTATAATTAACTAGTTCATATATGTAACTCAGATTTAACGTCCTCCGAAGTCAGGGTTGGAGTTTACACGGCACCAATCAGATCCGAGTATTATACTAGAACTTACTTTACTACGGAATTCCACATTCCGTACTTATATCAAATAATTCTTTTATTTTCAGAAAACCCAAGTTCTAGTATAATTGTAAGTGGGCCCCCGCAGTCCACGCTCACCCCTAAATGGAGGCCTCTAGACTCGACCCTTAGTCAGGCGGTTGGCGCCTCCAACGCCTAGTGTTCCCGTGGGCCAGGGTAAGGTCATTTTGTACGAGTGCACCGTATAGAACCAAATAAATGAATAATATCAACCCCCGAATGGCCTCTCTTTACCTCCGTGTGATGTGACGGCCGAAATAGCATTCATGCTATGCATGTTAATGCATGTCCCAATTTCGTTTATAGGCCGAGTATAATTAAGTTCAAATTATGCTATGACCATCCAGTTGTACATACAATCATTTTCTATACTAACATGCAACAAACAAGACATTTTCTGTACTTAAAGTAAATTCACAATAATACACACGGTTACATACACAAGCATTTTCCCAGACCCCATACAATAGTCAATTAACAATAGTATTTTAGTCTACTATCTACAATCACAAAATAAGCATGGAATCATTGAGTAAATACTCACTCGGCCATGGTGATTTGCCCTAATCATAGTAATTGATTGAGAGGTCCTCACGCTCCTCAGGGTCACCTGATCATTACGATTTGATAAGGCTAGTAAGTACTTAAATTAACTAATAATTCTAAACATTTAATTATCTAATTCTACTTAGACTACTATTAACTTTTACCCGGTTAGACTTTATTGTTAATCGTATATAACTTTTTTTTGTTTTATTTCTGATATTTATGAATTTATAGTCGTTTTTCATCATTTTTGGACGTATATTCACACGGTAATGTCTGTTTTGGATGTTAAGACCCCTATTTTACATTATGAACTAAATTTATAGAAATTTTTAACTATAACACTTAAGTATTGCTATTACTTATATTTATAGCCTCTATTCCTTAAATTCTTATAATTAAGGGATTTACTTTATTATTACTAATTCATGTATTGAATTAGGTATAATCTAATTTAGAAGGTGTTTTAGGATTTACTGATTTTAGTACCTAATTACCTACACTTTTCTTACTTCTCTTATTTTCTAAACCTATGCTTATATCATCACTTACATCATCTTTTCTTTCTGTCATTGCTTATGTCATCACTTACTTATGTAATGGCTTATGTCATCATATGCTTATGTCATCACTCACCTCATCATTTGATTACATAAGCATTACCTTATGCTTATGTCATATGTACATGTCTTATGTACATTTGTCCCTTACTTATACTTATGTACATATGCCTTATACATACATATACTTATACATCTACATATATTTATACCGTATTTATACATGTATTCCTACTCATATACCTATACGGTTGGATACGTATTTTTATACTAAAAATTCGTATGCCAAATTTTCCCTTAAGAAAATCCTCTCAATTTCATCCTTTTGTATTTCTATGTATGTATTTAGTATAGTATACACATATATAGTTAGATATGGTCTTAAGTTAGGTTATGTACATGATAATTACTTATGTATAAAGGTTCACATACTTGTATTCCTTTGGTATTTCTTTATGTACACATACCTAAGAGTTCATACACATGTATTTCTTCCATTTCCTTCATGATTCTTCGTTTTCTATACTTAAAGATGGAAACTTTGTTTCCTCTTCTTCAAGACTTCACTAAACACCTAACTACTTATCTAATCTACCTAATTAACTAACTAATGAATAACATAAAACAACTTAAAGACATACCTTTAATTGTGTTGAAGTTTTGGAGACAAAAGCAAATGAATGAAAGTGAAAGAGGAGAGGGATGTTCACGGCATGAAAGGAAAGTTTTTGGTTTTGTTTCTTTTGTTTTGTTTTTAATTATGGAAGACAACAAATGGTAGGGTCTAGAAGATGAGAGGTGGACGACAACAATTGTAAGGAAAGAGAAAAGAAAAATCAAAAGGAAAAGAAAAGAAAACTATCATTAAGAACCTAAGATATTTTCCTTATCTCTTAAGACCTTTGACTTTTCAAAATGTTGACTTTAGTCAACATGTGTTGACTTGGTCAACCTTTTGACTTTGGTCAACATGCTTTACCTTAGTCAACATTCCTTAAGTATGTGTAATTTTGTGCACATAATGTAGTAATTAAGGGAAATTAGAGGAAAAATGAAGGAAATGAGGGGAAATGAGATATTTGATGAATTGATTAGTAAACATTGTTGATGAGATCTTACTTTAGGTCTTTATAGTTTATATATCTCATTTGATAAACTACTTTGAATAAAAAATGCAAAAAGTACAAATTTGAGTATTGAAGTTCACTACATATAACCTAATCTTCAACTATTACCCTAACTCTAAGTGAAACTATCTTAATCACTTACTTAAGAAGTGAATATAATCTATGACTCATTATCTTAATTTCTAATAGATTATCTAAGGATTCGAATCATATAAGTATGAATGAGGGTCATCTCTAACCTTTTACTAGTGAATTGGACAAAAGATGAGCATTATATTATCAATTNAGACCGACTTACTTTTGGACTATTACAATCCCTGACATCATTTATGACTAAGTGAGTACTCCCGATGACTCTATACTTGTTTTATGCTTGTAGTTAATGCACATGAATTAAATATTAATAACTTGATGCATGGGGGTTCGAGTTATGCATGTGACTAAATTAATTGATTACTATGCAAAATACTGTTAAATGTGATAGTTGAAGATTTGGTTGTATAATTGATTGTTGCATAATTTGAATGATTTGGTGATAATGTTTAACTACCTCATAAATTGACTTAATCATATTCAACTCAACTAAAATTAAATGAATCATGCATAGAGCACAAACATTGCATATAATGTTCCGACCGTCACCTCACGCGGTTGGTAATAAAGGGCCTTGGAGGGATAGATTCCCATATGATTTGATTAATACAATACAGGAGCATTGGTACAACAAGACCCTACCCTTGGCTCGCAGGATCTACTGGTGCCAGAGACGCTAACCGTGGGTAGTTGGGGGTCACATCTAGAGACCATCACTGTAGGGTGTGAGCGTGGACTGTAGGGTCTACCTCACCACTAAACCTGAATATTTGTATACTATTGACTATTGGAAATAGAAACCTATTTTGTGAAATAGGGAATTCATATATATATAATGATATAAGGTTAAAAAAAACCAGGTGCTAAAGCCTAGTTGTGATTGGTGCCAATATATCTCCAATCCTTACTTTGGAAGGCGTTAAATCCGATGTTGTACACAGCACCATTCAACTGCATATATACTGTTTGATATATTGCTTGTTCATGCATTCATAGATGATCGAGAATAGGTTAAGAATTGAGAGTTGAGTGTCAACATCGGGATGCATAGAAGTTAGACTCTAAGGACAGACTATATGGTTCATTTGAATTATTATATATATAATTATTAATACTACATTTAAATTTTGTGACTTTAGTAAGTTTGAGTTTTAGAACTTTACTACCTAATCTTATTGTTTGATAAGGGATATCGATTCTCTACGATTCTGATGGACAGTGGCTTATCAAATATCCATAGTCATATATATGTTGTCGTATGTTAATTAAATTAAGAATAAAAAAATAACAAATAAATAAAAACTTTAGTGACTAATTATTTAGAATCTTGCAATCTTTGACTTACAAGATAATTTTCAAATTATGGGTGCACACATGATATGAAAATTTTAGGTCATCCTACTAGGCTCCCTTTAGGGTCATGACATTTTGATTGGGATGTGATTTGTCATACTTCTTACCTTTCTTGGCATTAATCTAAAGAATCACTCACCTACTCAACTTCTTATACAATATATCTATGTAACTCCCTTTATCGACTACTCGAACACGAGAGTTAGGGGGCAAATGTTGATAGTCAATTTTCGCTTATCTAACATACTCACTCATTCAACTGTCGATATGCTGGGTAGTTGATTCTCTCGGCATACCACTAGATAGATGACACACGGCATTTTTGCCGAGTAGAATAAATTTGTTCTTAGTTTGAATTCAAGTCCATGGTGCAAGTGGTTATCATAATCACTATTATATTACATAACCGTCTATTCTCCCTACATATCAAGGGAGATGTCAAATCAAGAAGCTTCCATGTGTCTTAACAGTTATTCTAACAACTACTTTAGATACTACAATCACCTATAAATATTGGAAAAAATGTTTGTAAAGGCTAAGAATTTCTACTTATTCATACATTTTCTATACAAAGTCACCCTACTAACTTAAGCATCGGAGTAACCACATCGGACTAGCCTTAGTATCAAGCATTTCATTTTCTTTTGCAGGATTTTCCCTCATCCCATAATTCACCAACAATACATGCTACTAACCTAACTTGGTGTCATCGGGGAAAGTGCAATGGGTAGACCATCCTTCTCAAAACTATAAGTGTTCTTATAGCCATTGTCTATGACGCTTTGATCAAATAACCAAGGTAAGCTGGGTAAGATATGGGATGGATACAATGGCAATACTTCACACATGATCTTGTCACATATAGTAACCCCTCTGATGTAGTATGTATGGTTTAAGATATGTAGAGGTCAGTAACTTAACTGTTCTACCATCATAGCTAATGTAACATTCGTACGACTTCGACTATCAATAATCAAAGCATAGAGTTGATGATTCACCTTGTAGGTAATATGGAACAAATTCTCACATTGTTCTTCTTATTGATCATGTTCCATGCTAAGAGCTCGATAAATGGCCAATGTAAGCATTTCTCCTCCTTCGAGATAGATTTCATCTTTTGTTACTTTCACTTTCACTCTATCATCCCTTTCTATCGTAGCTTTACTAACTTCTTCATTTGTGTTGTATACTTCAAAGGTTGGTAACTTCCCTTTAATTACCATAGTTCGACGATTAGGGCATTAGAAGTCCCTTGCATTTGAAGCACTTTATCTCGCTTGTTTTCTTTATAGAGGTTTACCCCTTTTCAAATTCCTTCTCTTTCCCTCCTTGTTCTAACCTCACTGCTTCACTATATGATGATTTTCTTTTCTTTTTCAGTATTAAGATAGTATGCTTCCTACTACTTCCATGTACAAGTCGGTTTGTTTGAATAGGTTGAGAATTACTAGTACAGAAATGTCAATTCCTCTTCTACCTTTCGATTCATTAGATGACCTTAATAGTTTCCTCAAGGGTTTGAAAAGATAGCACTTCAACAACTTCTCTAAGTGATCTCTCAATCCATTGATGAACCTGGACATATTTTGAGTTTTAGGCTCTTTTACTTTATACCTAATCATTAACATCTGGAAATCCTGCACATATTCATTAATAGTTTGGTTCCCTTATCTAAATTCCTACAACTTTGTGAAGGTATCCTAATAGTATGATTTAGGAATAAATCTACTACACATGTCTCTTTTCATCCCTTCTTAAGTCCTTACTCCATGTCACCCCCCTCTCTCTCTCATTATATGTAGCTTCTTCCACTAAATGTGAGCATAACCAACAAACTCTAAGGCAGCAAGTCTAACCTTATCACCTTCAGCGTAATAATAACACTTAAACAGCTTCTCAACTCAAACAGCCTCTCAGTCTAAATATTCATCGGCATTTCCACATTTGAAAAGCAGCAAATTTGGATTCTCACATTCACTAAACCTTTAGGAGCTTAAACAATTTGTTCCTCCTCAAAATGTTCTTCCTTAAGCTCTTTCTCTTCCATATTTTCATCATAGTTCATTCTCTATCAAACTAGTTATTCAAATCTTCTATAAAAGCATTGAATGGGAAAAGGTACTTGATTAGGTTAATTCTCCTGCTATGCAACTCTAGGAGCTTGGCCCATCCTTTCATCATCTTAATAAAGTTTTTCTACATTTCTTTCATCCTCTTATATCAGCTCTAACCTTTGGTTAACTTGTTGGTCAACTACTCCAGCTCATAGATAAGGAGCTAAGTGATTTGCTTCTTGGTACAGAGTGCCATAAGCTCAGTGAACTCCTTGATTAGCTCGAGTTTCACTTAGAGTGATTTCTTTATCCCAATTGTTAGTTTGGTGAACCTTATCCACTAAGGTGATCACTAACCCTTACATAAACAACATCATATTCTCCATCATTTATGCAATACGATTTAGCCATTCATCTGTAGACTAGGGCATTTACTCTACTCAATGACCTCTTCCTAAAGCATCACTATCATTATCACTAACAATCACATTTACACTTAGGTTAGTCATTCGTTCAACCTCAATGATCACCATACCACCATAACTCAACAGCTAGTAATCACTACCTAGAAATACAACTGATTCGAATCACAACCAGACTTTACCTACTACTCTGCTTGCCAAATTGAAAACAAAGCACAATAGAATCTCCAGTAACATACTTAACCAATGGTTAAGCAAAATATTCAAAGCTACAACCACCACGACTCCAAACATAAAGTACTATAACTTCTTCAAGACCTATAACTCATTCAACTCAATAACAACCTAGAAATTAGAAACAAGTACAACAAAACACAAAATACCCAATAAAACCAGTAAATAACATAACCACTTGTCTATTACTAGAACCAACACTTGAACTCTCAAATCTTGTTCACAACCTTGAGTTCGGATACCAAGATGGTGCACCTTATAAAAGGAGGTCTTACGAATGTATGAATAGGCCCTCTAGAGAAAGCTATCAGAGAAAGAAAAAGTAGGGTTTAGGATAGAGTAACACAAAAGAAAAGAGTGTCAAGCCTCATGACTTACTTGTTGATGTGACTCACTACTCAAGTACTCATGAACCAACATGTCACTGAATGTGACTCATCGATTTGATATGCTAGGTTGCTTATCGACATAACCTTGCTTAAGGGTTAATATTAGCCAGGGTACTAAGGTTATCAATCATGAGAAGGGAAAACAAACTACGAGGAATTTCATTAACAAAAAGGTTAAAATCTTATTACAACAACTATTTAAACAAGGTATTTACACCCGATGTTCTAGGGTTACAATTCTATAGCTAAATTATTGAAAAGAGCAAGAAACTTATGAAAGTATAAGTGCAAATGTAGAAGGATAATTAACCCTTCTAGAAAGAGAATGTTTTGCTATTAAGGCATGCATGTGGGGAGTGGGACATGAATCATCTCAAGAGAAGCTAGGTCACATTCCATTAACAGTCTATAGCACTCAAAGATTTGGTCGGCATTCATTAGGCTTTCATAGAGCTTGGTGTAGAAGGTTGGTGACAAAGGATGATCTTCTAGATACGTCAAAAGGATTGACTTTTGAGTCAACTTAGAGAGATTAGAATCAATTAGGGTTGTACACTAAACATCTATAGAACTCAAAAGATATTACAGATCTTCGTGGTCCTTCAAGTTAGCATAGATAAAACTGGCTTGGCAACTAAAGGTTCGAGAGGCTAAGTTGTTTGGGCCTCTTGCACTTACTTGGCTAAGAGGTCTAAGTGTTAGATTCCTATCATGACTTGTTTATTAATCATGTATGAATTCCTCATCCTATGGACTCATCATATCTCGTGTTCAAGTTCAACTCATTTATCACCTCTCCTAATTGTATACTAATTTGTTTAAAGTTACATTTTAAGCTTACAATTCTATATCGATTGGTTATTGATAAAATTTTTTTATAAAATTCTTTCATGATGCCCTATTTAATTAAGTGCTTTCCTTATTTAAGGTGTTACATACACCATCTATATTGGAATACAATGTACACAAATAATTAATCAAACAAATCATTGCTCATTTTTTGGCGAGCAATAATTAATTATTAATTACTTATCAACTCTCTAAGGATCTCAATAATTTAGATAGATGGGACTAATTTTTAATTGCTGTGTTGTCATAACAATTATACTACTCTTAAATAACCTTGTTCAGAAAAGTTCATGATGGTAAGCTTCACAATCTAAATCCTCCAAATACTAATTCTAGTCTAGGTACATGTTAAATCTATGTAAGCTTCACTATCTAGTCCTGATTCATTTAGTTAATTTATTTTGTTTATTAATTGTTATAAAACAATTCACAAGAAAAAGAAAAGGAAGATTTCCAACACATCTATGTAATTCTCTATGGGAGGTTTTAAATAAAATCAACAATAATGGATTAAAGGCCTAACTAGAGCTAGTTCAACAAATCCTTCTAAATTATACAAGACATGAATTTATTATAAGAAGAAAACTTACCTAAGAAGAAGATGCTATGTGGGTGCGACTACCTTAATATGGACATTAGATAAAGAGGGAAGAAGAAATGGACCATAGTTGTGACTTAATGTCTTTTACATTTTTCGTTTGATATTTTATTAATTTTTTGTTACTTTTGTTTTAAATTACCATATCAATGGGGAAAATGGAAAAAAAGAATCTAAAAGATGAAAACATAAATTTAATGTTTAATAAGTTCGCGAGTCAAACTAAGAGCTGTTTACTAGGCTTGTTTATTTAAATAATCTATAAATGGGTCTAGGATCTAGACAGGAACCTAAACATAAACCTAAATACGAATTTAACCATGTCTAAACGAGTCTGACCCATTTGGGTCTCATATTAATTTTTTGATATACTAACTGTTGATAGTGTTTTTTGGTAAAATAGGCCAAAGGCATATTATGATAATATCAAGGCTTAAACCTAACTCCTTTAGCCCATCTATATAGATGTATCCAACCACCTACTATAAATACCAAACAAGAACCTTAGGTAAGGGGATCTCCTCTCATTCTCTCACTCTTCCTATTATGCTATAATTTTACTCTCATCGCTAGAGAGTTGACTTAAGCAAAGGAGCGGCAGTACTGGAGCACCATCCGGTGCCCCCTATAGCTGTTTTCTTATTTTACAGTGTCTATACTCTAAAATGAAAATCGACAGTCAACACTAACTAGTTTAAATTGTATCATATCGTCATGTCATGTCATATTTGTATCTAACATATCCAAGTTCCTAATTGCCAACCCCAATGATTGGTGTTGCACATACCTATTCTATAAGGATAAGAAGAGGGTTATGTTATACCCTATGATGCCTAAAGATGCATGAGAAGTTCACCTTAATCGAACACAAAAGATAATCTTGCATGTAGAAAGGGGAGAGTTAGAACAAGTTCTTAAGGATGTTGAACTTGTGTATTTGATGTAATTAAGTAGTTTTTGGTAGTCTCTAACCTAAAGTCCATATCTGGAGAAGTGAGGGAATTATTAGAGGAGTATAAGGATGTGTTTCCTGAGAAATTACCTAAGGGGCTACCTCCCTTGAGAGGAATATGTTGATAGTCAGTTTTCGCTCATCTGATACTCGAACTTTCATCTGTTGAGATATTGCATAACTAACTCTCTTAGCATTCGCATTGGATTGATGATACACATCATTTATGCAAAGTATAAGAAGCGCTCCTAGTTTGAATTCAAGTCTATGGCGTGAATAGTTATCATAAGCACGGTTATATTACACAACCGCCTGCTAACCTTACATATTAGGAGAGATGTCAAGTCAAGAAGCTTCCATGTGTCTTAACAGTTATCTTGACAACTGCCTTAGATACTACAACCATCTATAAATACCGAAAAGAAACTCTATAAAGGCTTCTGATACTTCTTATTCACATACTTATTATAGTAAGTTACCTTGCTAACTTAGGCATTGGAGTGGCTGCATCGGACTAGCCCTGATACCAAGTATTTCACTTTCTTTTGTAGGATTTTTTCTCATCCCAAAATTCACTAATGGTAGAATAGAACAAACAATTGATCTCTAGTTAGAGGCTAATATGTGAAACCAACTCAACTACCACATGAATTCAAATAAAGCCAAGGAACTTAAGTAGTAAGTGGATAAGCTAATTTAGAAGGGATTTGTTATGGAAAGTATCTATACTTGTATTATCCTAACCTTACTCATACTAAAGAAGGATAACTCTCAAAGAATGCCTATAGATAGATGAGCTATGAACTGAATTATTGTGAAGTAAAAGTACCCCATCCTAATATTAAACAACATGTTAGATAAGCTCCATGGTGCCCAAATTTCTCAAAGATAGACTTGAAGAGTAGATATCATCATATTTGAATGAAGGAAGGAGATGAGCAGAACATCACCCTTAAGGCACATCATAGACTTTATGAGTGGATGGTCATTCCTTTTGGGCTAACCAATGCATCGAACACATTCATGCTACTAATCAATCATGCAAAGGGTAGATAGATTTAGAGATGTGTTGTAGACTACATTGATAACATCATGATCTGTTAAAGAAGTTTAATCCTATAGTTTATGGCTGAGGTTAGAAGCTTTCATGGACTTGCTTCCTTTTATAAGTGATTCATTCATAATTTTAGCCAATCTGACTAAGTTAACAAAGAATAGGAAAGAGTTCAAGTGGAATGATCGAGCTCAAAGGAGCTTTAAGGAGATTAAGGAGAAGTTAACTACAACATCTATCTTAGCCATACCATGTTTTGATAAGATCTTTGAGCTTCGATGCAATGCTTTTGTAGTACGGATCAAAGTTGTACTCATACAGGAGCACTAACCTATAGCTTACTATAGTGAAAAGATTAGTGGTGCTACCCTTAATTATTCTATATACAAGGAGTTGTATGCCCTCATCTAAGCTCCCATCATGTAGCAACATTGCAAGCTACCTTGTGAGAAAAAAAAATGCTAAGAGGTTGACCTTGGAGATAGTTGTCATATTTGTTTATGAACTAGTCAGAATTAGGAGTCCTTTGCCATTTTGTCACAATGTACCTAGTGGGGATGCCAATTTTATGTTATAAGTTCTCCTAGGCAATTTGATTAATGAAAGTTATTTCTTTTATAGTTTAAATTGTTTCTTTTGGTTGGCTTTGCCTTCAAGTTATGTTTCTACAAAGACTTTTATAGCCGATAATCGAGTGATGTTAGTATGGTGACCTATTATTGTTGAATTAATAGAGAGTTTGTCTCCTTAATATTTTCTTTTGTTTCCTTATGCTTGGAGTATATTTAGTGGGGCTTTACAAGTTGCAACCAGTTTCTATCTTAGCCATGCCTGTTATTCCTAATGTTGATTAAAAATGGTTTTGATTAATAAAAATGGTTTAAGAATTTGTAGAAATCATTTAGGAATTGATAATATAATTGAAATAGAAAAATTAGAAAAAAATAAAAAACCCCTGGATAGCCCTTAGACACAACCAGTTGACCAGTTCAAGAATTTATGAAACCCCCTTCCTTTTAAGGGTTGGTAGGTCGATCCAAAATGGAATCGGCATGCTAGTTCCTTGCTGCAATTTTGTATCTTTTTGAACACTTTAAATTTCTACTTAAACCATCTCAAATCTAAACTTTTCTTTGATTCAACCCTAAATACTTCTCAATGGATCAATAATACTCGATTTAAATTCAATCTAACTATAAGCTTCAATTCAAAACTCTAAAAGCTCAACTCAATTCAAAGAAAAACCTAATCAAACATGTTAAACAAGGGGAAATTGAAGGATACTTACTTGAATCGAAGAAAATCTCTTAACTTTGGATATAAAGTAAAACCCAATAAGAGAACTACCATAACAACCATCTTAGGTTTAGATTCCAAATGTGGATCTAAGAAACACCACTAAAATGAAGGTTTTCACTAAGATAAGTTAGAGAAAAGAGCTTAGATGGTTAGTCTTACTGTTGAGCTTGATTAGATGCAAGTTTCTTTAAGGATTAAGAGCCCTAAGAGACTTACTTAGCTAGGAGAAGGGAGGAGGCAAAGAGATGGAATTAAAATGAGGGTTATTAGGGTATTAGAGTGTGCTTAATGTTTTAAACGAGAATGATGATAGCTAAAAATAAAATAAGAATGAAGGGTTTTATGACTTAGATAATCCTTATGTCGTTGTCTTTATAACATTTCCTTTTCCTATTTTTTTCATGCATTGTACATCTTTCCCTCATTCAAAAGACTTTCATCCTCAAAAGTTAGCTACTTCTTCTAATGACTTTTGCTTACCTTTTCCTCATTCTTCCTTAAGCTCTTCAAGTCATACTCTTAATAGGCTTCTATACATATATTGAGTTTTCCAACTTCTAACTGCCATTATTATCATCATCTCATAGTTCTTTTAGTCCTCATACCTCCACTCCTATCTCTAAAGTATCAAGGTATTTCCCTTTATGTTACTTCACTTTAACTCTATTTACAACCCAATTATAGCACCTTTAACCTTTGCCATTAGTAAACAAAACATGAACATATTTATCCCAACACATTATCTCAAACCATTACACCATAACAAAGGAACGAAAAAAAACATACTGACACCATTTATATGCTTCAAAGTAGTTTATCTCCTCAACAACAATCATCTAGTAAACTAGATGATCTCCTAGAGTCTATCTCTAAACAACTCTTTTCTAACATACATAATAGAATGTAAAAATGATCCATAGGTCTTAACTTAGCAAAAGACCATCAACCACCATAAGTTACACAAATAAGCAATATGATCCCCATAACATGTCTAAAATTCAGCTTGAATCCAAATCATCATACTAGTATAGATAATCTACTCCATCCTTCTTTTGATCTATATCCACAAACATATCTTCACAAATGACATACTCATCAAATATTGCATCTCCAAGGCAATTGACTCTTTCTCCCTTCATATAAAACAATGTCCAACCAGTTTTTCTATCTTAATGCACAATACAATACCAGATTGTTACTTACTAAGGTTTACCTCAGGTCTTACTCCCCTTAAATAATACACTTCACTCTAGAGTCATTTACTACTTCTTCTTTCACTTATCCCCATATCAGTTTCATTACATGATTTAGGGAGTGATGATCATCGTCATTAATAACTTATGTACTCTTAACTCATTAATGAAGTTCAGCTAATCCATTAAATCTATGTGATCTTGTTGTTCTCATCATTCATCTTATTACTTACGTAATTTAGGGGGTGATGATCATTATTGTTAGTAATTTATGTACTCTTAGTTCATTAATGAAGTTCAACTAATCCATCACATCTATGTGATCTTATTATTCTCAACATTCGTCCTATTACTTGCATTTTTAGTTAGTGCTAAAATGTTTATACTATCTACAACTCAATATATATACACATATAGTAGGGCCGATGAATGTCAACACATCATTAACTTGACTAACAACTTATGTCAACTCAAATTGATAAACTAGACACGAAACTAACTCAACATGCCATGACATAGGAGGACTCATTGATCCATCCCATTATAGGCATACACAAGTTAAGTTTCTCAAATATTTTAAATCATGTATCTTTAATTAGCCTCTTATTTCACATTCCAATTGTTCATTTACTACCTTTTATTACTTATAACAATTAACTCTTCTTTATGTAAGCATTATTTCTTATTTGTTACTGCTTACTGTATAAGGTTTAGTGAACAGTCTTGTGTTTGGATCATTCATGTGCAAGTGTTTAATATGTTATTCTAGTAACTATGTCTATTTGTATACCGATTAAACAAGAATAAAGATACAACTAGGATCTATTTCTGAAGTTTGTCTCTTCTCTATTAGGGGTCGTACTCTTTTATTAAGTTCTCTTCTAGTATTTCTTGCCTATTCTTTTTATGAATTTAATTCTAGTAGTAAAAACAAGCTTAACTAGCCATATTTTATTCTCCCTTCTACCTCTTCACCAACTTCACATATCAATACTAAGACATACTATAGCTTAGTAGGATAAGAAGGGATTGAAGGGAAACAATAGTGGAGAAACACGTGTAGCTTAATAGGTAAGCAAGTTGGGAACATATAAAAGTAGTAAGACAAATCAAATAAGATTCAAGATTAGAAGATGAAAAATAGACCTAAAAAAGATAAGAACTACGGTAACTTCTTTCTAACACTTAGATTGAACCCATGTTCTACCCCTTCCTCTCATTTGTTCACCAAGCTATTAGTCCATCACCTATGTTTTTCTAAGATTAATCAACCTAAACTCATCTATGTCTAACTAGCCCGTATCTTTTAGTGTTCAATCAACCTAAGTCCTTCTATGATCTATTACCTTAAGCTCTTCTGTAATCCACAAACCTAAACTCTCCTAGGATTAATAAATTGATGTTTTGCAAAGATTAATCAATCTATGCTCTAACATCACTTAAATTGTAATGCCCTAAAACCTATGGGCATCATAACCCACCACGTATCCTTAGTATCTAATGACATGTTAAGGCTTTAAAAACCACTACTACCTCCAAGTTCATTCATAATAACTACCTATTAGTACTAATAACAATTATTAGGTCAATGTCACAATTTACAACTTAACATTGCCACTCTTTACAATTAAGTATCTAAAGTTTCAATTTTTTCAATTATATACCCAATTAAAGTTTAGTTTTCACCATTTACATCTCAAATAACTCTTATGCACACCATTAGGCTAGTTAGCCTAATTAGCCAATAAGGTGGCAACTTACAGCCTTAGGGGGATCGTACAACCCCCTATAGGTGGACATTAGCTACCCCTTGCAAACTAGTGGACTGCAACCTACTTAGAAAAACAAAGGTTACAAGACCTATTAGTTATTGAGGGTAGCTGCTGTCATATCTTGGCATAATATAGGATGTACCATCATATAGGAATATCCATTGAAAACTTAACTCAACCTACTCATTCATTGAAAGACAACATTGTTTACATAGTAAAGGGGTTACTACATCAAAGTTCAGTTGGATTCCCTATTACAAATTATGTGTACAACATAATATTTACATCAAAACATGAACTAGCTTTTTTCTTTATTGTCTTCACAGTAATAAGATCTTTGACTTAGTATAAGCTTCGTACAAAAGTTGTTGACTTCGACTCACTTTCTCAATATATATCTCCCCCCTTAGGGTTAGGCCCATTACAATGCTATTAACTTGAGGATGAAACATTTTATCCCCTCGACTACTAAAGCTAAGTGAAAGTGGATATCAAACAACATAACATAGACAATATGATAGATAATACTGCATATCACAATTGAAACATTTCAATTATAACATGTAGGTTCAACTTCACATATACATTCGCCCAACCAGGGATTTATTGCTAGTAATGTAGTATGCTATGCTCATATACGTAACATGAATCAGTACTAATATCCTATACCCTCCAAACATCTTTCAATTAGTCAACATAGTTGGCCATCTAGATATAACGTCCAGGAACCAAGAGCAACAAGGAGTTGCCTAGGAGCAAGACCCCTATCAAGTTGGACTACACACTGTAATTTACCATTTTCAAAAAGGGCAACAATAAACTACTTGGGAGTAAGACCCTCAACTTTACAAAATTAGACTACACACTGTAGTTCACCAAATCAAAGTGGCAACACTGCCAAATTAGACTACATACTGTAGTTTACCAAATCAAGTGGCAGCATTGCCAAATTAGACCACGCATTGTAGTCTACCGAATTTAACTATCAAAATAGTCACAATGTTCGGGCAATGCAATCTATATGCTTTCAAAAATTAAGTTCATAAAGCTATGCTTCTTCTATGATCATTTGGAAGCCTCATTCTGAAATTTCTAACCCGTAGGTCCCTTTTTATGCCATGCCATGCTATGATATGCAATAGCAACTCAAGAATATCAATCAGCACAATCAATCTCCCAGTTTTATTCAACCTAATGATCTGATTCTAGTTTTCAAACTCTCCTTAGCAGAATTATAGTATCTTAATTGAGATTCACTTAGGTAAACACCTAGAAGATTGAGTTAGCAATCATTCAACTTCCTTAATTAACACAATCATTCGAAACACAAATCATCTCCCAACATGGCAACATAACAGTTTAACCAGAATATAGTTACTATCATTCAAAATTACCACATCAGCATCTACTATGGTAGCATATCAACTCAACTAGGATATGCCCATATTCAATCAAAACAACATCAAATAGCATGCAATATTATGAGTAGTAATATATCTACTCCAAGGATTAGTTAGATTCACTTACCTGGCTTTGCAATAGCACAGTATCCTATACTTTGTGACGTGGTTCTTCCTTACTTATCATACCTATGAAAATAAAACACAGTCTTCAAATTAACTATGGTTGGAACCCAAACTGTTATAAGCTTTTATTCCCATGTTTTTAAATTTCATTTGATCGTATCTTACTCATTTCTTATCCTATTTCGATAAACTTTATATCATCACAATTGTTATTTTGAGTACTATTAGGATATCTTAAGAATCAAGACTTATCAATTTTTGTCAAAATTCCAAAAATACCTTTTTGTGTTATCGATTCGATCATACGTTATTATTACTTTGTAATTAACTCAAATAAATTCTAAACCTAAATTAAAAGTCATAAAATTCCTCATTCCCTAAGTTGGTCAACATACATTATGTACTCAAAAATGCAAATCCTTTACACATTTAACGAGTATCATATTAGTACTAATTAATATATCATATATTAGACTAATATATAGGCTTATATTAAGGAAATAAATAATAAATAGTATATGAGCCCGATTAATTCCATGAAAAATCCTATAAACTCAAAAAAAAATGTCGTTTAATTATTGACCATGAATTATACTAAACTAGCTATTATATATTTTTATGAAAATAGAGATTTTAACTCAAAATTAGCAAAAGTTAAGTGACCAAGTGAATTTAATCACAAGATAAAATTCAAGTCTCCCAATCATGATTATAAACATCTAGAAATCATAATACATAGGGCTTATACTTTGATTTTATTAAAAACTAATTAATTAACTAAAATAACAAAATTGCTAGTTTTATCCAAAATAATTACAATAAATAGTAAACATGATTATTTTCAAAAATTATTATTACTATAATTAAATAAATATATTCAATATGTTACACACAAATTTTCGTCTTTAAAGAACATTATTTAATATTTCTAAAATTTAATTAAATTTTTGTCCAAATAGAGCCATTTCTAAAGGACCTTATATTTCTAATAATTATTTATCAAAAATAAAATTACTTCATTAATCTACACATAAAATAACTTTAGACAACTAAATTTCATAATTAAATAACATCATTTAATATTTTTATAAAAATTACAAAGTTTCATTGAGAAATTTGGTCTGCCTGAATTAGCCACCTTCAACCAGCCTCTGGTTACCTAACCTTGTTGGAACACCTTCTCTAGTGGTGCTTTCTTTGACTACAAATGACCACCACAATCGACACCAAAAACTTATTGAACCAGCCTGATCAGATTTCATACCCTATTTTTTAGCTAATTTTCTTTTTTTTTTTCTAATTTATTTCTAAATTTTCTTGAGTGATTTACTATTTTTTTCGGTCTTCCAAAATGTTGTTTTTGTAGTGTATATGCCCTATTTATATTTTCCAATGGACTAGGATTTATAAAAATTAGACATATGGCTTGTACATGTTATTTTCTTATTTTTCCAAAACATGAAGTGTCATTTTCTTATTATTTGCCTTTTGCCACATCATGAGATGACTCATCCTTTCATTTTTTTGATTAATTTTCCATTATTTTACCTAATTTTGATAATTTATTATTAATATATGTATATACTTAATACATATAATGTATATCACATGTAATATATGTATATTATGTATAATTTAACTTCATTTATTATTTTTGAAAGTTAATTAGCTTAACTCTAATATCTTGGTATATCTAAAAGCTCGAATTTTATGATTATCGATTTATCAATAAATTAACGTTTTTCTCAAATTAATCTTTTTATATAGCTTATTTTAAGAAATTGACTTTACTCAAATTACTTTGTCTAATTTTTTTAACTTTATTGTGAACTTTGAAATAAAACAGATATTATAGCTCAATGCCCTAAATTTAGGGCCTCGGATCCTAAAGTCATTGAACTAACTGAAAGAACCTAGGGTATTACAGCCACTCATAATCGTAGGGATGTCGTGCAACCCCCCTATGGCCTATAGACAACCACTATCTTGATTGATTGTGCTGATTATACTAATGGTATAAATTAGGGTTAATTAAGGTGTAAACAGTGATAATATAATTTTCAATTTGATGTATAATTGGATAAGTGGACATTTTAGGTGTATAATCGCAAAAAGTAGCAAAGTTTAGATATAAAGTTTGATATTGCCCCACAATTATCCATTTATTCTAACAATTCAAATGACTCACAAGTGAGTCATTCCTACTACAAACATAACCAATAATAAGATTCCTAACTCCTAAAAAATTAGGACCTTTCAACAAGTTTAATAAATCTCATTTCTCTTAACTCAGCCAATCATCAACCTCATCATCATCATTAATATAATGCGTCTCTCCTCTTAGCCAGATAGTAGTAAGCCTAACTCTACAAAAGCAACAAATTTCATCTTAATGCTTGCAATTGTAATAATAAAAGAATGAGCTGAAGCCTAATATGTAATGCATAAGTAAACACAGATGGTACATGAATCATTCACATCCGTTTAATATAAGAAATAACAAATAACTATTTAATTGTCTTAAATTTAGGCCTACATACAACAAAAGGATGCTCATAACCTCGCTACACCATGATCTTTTATACATATAGATAGGTAAATATAGATATAGAAGTATTTTACTTCACTATATACATATTACGGTATCAGTTAACAGACCTCAACACCCAAGAATCATGACCAAACCTAGATTTTAGTTGATTATCTCAACATGTGATTCTACTAAGGAATCTTCATATGAAGATCAACATTGGCCACTTAGATTGTATCTAGGTCTAGTTAAGCACAATTAGCAAACAAATTTATTGGTCATATATGATTTAGTCTAGGTTTCAATCTAACATATCAAGCACATACAACAAGCACACATTATGTACTAGAAAGCTGAACTAAACCAAATACAATGACTGAATCGAATCTCATGGTTCAAACCATACTCAACTAAGATCTTAGATCAAGAACATGAAAATTTGAACAATAAGCTCATCTCAATCTTTTATTCAATCAATCCAATTCATGACTTGCAGTAAATTCCCCAACCGGACTTAGTTTAACGCTAGTTAAGGTATCCTATGATCCTATTCAAATTAAGCTTCTAAAGGTTTAGGAATATGGTAAAGGTTAAGTCTTTATTGAAGGAAAAGGTTGAGACATTCGTAGGAGTTAGGATGTTTAAGGAAAACTATGGTTTGAAGCTCAACTTAACCTATTCCAATACTTCTTTTCACTAAATACCCCTTCACCCAGCTCCAGCACCAACCCTATCAAGAATTAAGATTAAACTTTTGGATAAAAGTTGTTTAAGATAGTTTTATTATTAAAATAGGATAAGAATATGTGAAAATCATTTAAGAATAAAAAACCAACTTGAGATTAATGAAATGGAGAAGAATTAGAAAACTTAGATAGCCTTTAGACACAAACAATTGGCCGGTTCTAAATTAATCTATCAGGCTAGTTCAAAAACCTACAAAACCTACCTTCTTTAAAGGATTGATAGGCTATTCCAAAATGGGATTAGCAAGCTGATTCCCTACTATAATTCTACAACTTTTTCAACTATTCAAATTTCATCTTAAATCTGAACTTCTCTTCAATTTAACTTGAAATACTTCAAAACCAATCACTAATGCTCGATTTAAACCCAATCTAACTATAAACTTCACTTCAAAAATTCCAAATCCTGAAGTTAACTTAAAGAAAAGCCTACTCAAACAAGTTAAATAAGAGAAAGTTAAAAAATACTTGAATGGATGAAAATCCCTTATAATCCGAATGTGAAGTAAAATCCAATAAAAGAGTTACAATAAAAACCATCTTATGTAGTTCCTAATGAGGAGCTAAGAAACATCATTAAAATGAAGGTTTTCACTAAATTAAGCAAGAGAAAAGAGCTTAGAAGCTTTGGGTTATCTTTGGCTTGATTAGAAGCAAGTTTCTTTGAGGATTAAAAGCCCTAAGAGCCTTATTTAGTTAGGAAAAGAGATGAGGCAAAGAGAAAGAAATGAAATGAAGGTTATTATGGTTTGAGAATGTACTTAGAGTTTTAGAAGGGAATGATAACAGTTGGAAATAAATTAAGAATGAGGGGTTTCATGACTTGAATGACCCTTATGCCCTTATCTCTACAACATTTTCTTTTCCGTTTTTTTTTTTTCCTTAGGTTTTAGAGAAGCCTCCTTTTCCTTTTAGGACATGAGTGATTTAAGTGTAAGTAAGCAACATGTACTTAAGTTTGTCTTTCATTGCTTTTATCATTTTCTAGAAAATGACTTGACATATATAATACATATAATTCCCAATCATGGAAACCAATATTGGTTATTTTTTCAGATCCATCGTAGTGAAAAGTCCATCGAGTTATTGACATTCTTGTCATCACAAAACATAATAACGTAGTGATTATTGGCATCCCCTTTACCATTCTTACTCTTAGAACTTCCTTGATATAATGGGAAACATCCTAACTTCTATTATATCAATATTTTAAAAGATAGAAGTAGATTAAAAAAAACAAACTAACTAAGCCATCTAAGGGAACTTGCAAATTCTTTTTTACTTTTCCTTCAAACTACAAAAGATAAACTTAAATTTTGTTTTCTATTTCATCCTTTAGTAAATTTCAACTTTATCCTAAAGATTTTTTGGTTTAATTTACAAATTACCTAAGGTTGCTATCATTCAAGAATTTCTCTAATGTTTAATCATGATGTTATTGAAATTATTTGTATAAAAAATAATAAAAATTTTAGCTCATACCATTAAGGAGAATAATATGGATGTTAATGCAGTTGAAAAAGTTATACCTTTGAGTACCAATATGACATATGTTGACCTTAGTCTAAATCACTTATTCTATTCAAAAGAAGAAAAATGAAAAGAAACAAGAGAGAGAGAGAGGTGTTATATTTTCTTTTTTTTTTCCTTTGGCCATTGAATACCTTATTCTAAATAATTTTATGATCAGTCTACCTTGTTTGATGCTTTCATGTCTTGCACCAGTTTAATCGAATTCTAAATATTGTTAAAACTTTTATCAATTTGTCAAACTTTTTTATTAAAGGCCAATTTATAAGTTTGGTTTGAGTTCCATAACTCATGTTGTTAAATTATTGATTGATATAGCTTTGACTTTAGACTAGTATAAATACAATTTGTTGCAATTTAGAGCAACTAGTAAACACACTATGACGACCCTAAGAGGAGCCTAGTAGTATTGCCTAGAATTTCCATATCACGTATACATCTATGATAAGAAAATCGCCTTACAAGTCAGAGATTGTAAGACTCTAAATAGTTATTCGCTAGGGTCTTCAATTTTAGTTCATTGACTCATTATATAATATAAATAATTATAGATAACCATTTTTCTACAATTTCTCAAAACCGTAGAGAATTGGTATCCCCTACCAAAATAGTGAAATAAGATAGACAATTCCAAAAAATTCTAAACCTACTAAAGATACTAAACTTAATTGAGATATTTGTCATTTTTCAGAGCATTCCGAATTAACTACATAAGCTTTTCATCATACTGATTCAATGATAGCACTCTGCACTCAAATCCTATCCCATTCCCAACTATCGATCAACCTACAAGGAAAAGAACTGTTGGGGTGTAAGCTTATGCTTAGTGAGATAAATACCCTCATCAATACCGCATGGAAAAATTTATTAGATGCACAATCATATGAATGTATAAACAATCAGTATGCCAAACAATGCATGTAATGGCCTAGGAACTGCATACGACTCAGAATTATACTCCCTGTAGTCAAGGTTTGGAGATAATTAACCAACCTAAACCAAAATCCGGGTTCTAAACCTTAGGTTTTAATTCATTAGTACTATTGTGCTTAAGTCAAAACAAAACTATGTATATATATACATATATATACTTTCACTACTGAATAATAAATCATATTTTCAAAATCCTAAGTCTAGTGGTGTGGTTCCTCCGCAATCTACAAACACACACCCTAAGTAGAAGTCACAAGACTCAACCCCTCGCCGATGGTTGGCGTCTTCAGGCGTCTAGTAAGCCTATCAACTTAAGATAAAGACTCAATATATATGATGACATAGCTAGTATCCAATCTTATAGGAGGTACGTCCTCCTGTAAGTCCCTTCCCATCTTTTACATAAAGCGGTAGTCGGTGTTATCCGTATGCAATATGGGGAATGCATGATTCATTTTGATTTCTTAATCATATAAGTGATTAACTCAATTTTTAAGGTGATCAAACAATTTTATTCTATACAATTTGCATGTCTATATTGGTACAAACAATTCTCATTATTATATATAATTAACAAGTCATCGCATTCATCCACAAATTCATACACATGTATTTCCCATATCCCATAAGCATCCAAATATATATATATAAGTTTAGGTGCATTTATTCTACAAGCAAAATCAATTAAAGAGTCATCGGGAATTCACTCACCCAACCATGCGGATCAATCAAAATAATCTGGGATAGGTCGTCTCCCAAAAGCTGGGTCCCTTAGACATCGCAAATATGATGCTATAAGGATTTGAAATAAAACCTAGAAAACTAAGCTAAAACTCTTTAAGTTGTACTTTTGACTTGGTTTCATAATTTTTCCTAGTTTTACTTAAAAGTTCAATTGCATATAACTTTCTCATTTTAGATCCGATTTTTATGATCTTATAGTCAATCTTCATCGTTTTTTAGTGTACTTTAACGTGGTAATGTTAGATTTTCGTGATGAGGCATGCAAAACTGCCCATAGGTTAGAACAGTGGCGATCATCATGATTTGGAGTGCTTTTAGGCTTTGTTTGGTTAATGGGATTTTTGGTAACTTAGGAAATTCTTTGGGCTTGGTCTTAAGATTTTATCCTAAGCTCAAAACACTCCATGAGATCAAATTCACAACTTTGATTTATAATCCTAACGTTAACAACTACTTTATGGGCTCTTTAGTGGGCTCAAGTTGTTAAATGAGCTTGTTTTTTATTCAAACTAAAGTTAGTGACTTTTGTAGCCTTATGGAGTCTTAGGTGTATTTCTTGTGAGCTTCAAAACAAACTCTCTTAATGTTTTAAAGTGCTGGTCAGAATTTTAATGAAAGCCCAACTTGGAGTTCTAGGCTTGGTTTTGAATTTTAGGCTTTATGTACTTGCTGTACTTGCTTTGGTTGATATTTTACTTTGTTCACTTAGTTTTATCATATTTTTAAGTGGCTTTTAGTTATGTTCTAGATCTAGTCATGATGAATCTAAGGGGTTCTCACTTAGTTTTCCAACTTGTTTCATCATTTCTTTAAACTTAGGTGTTAGATCATGCACTTAGACTACTTATATTAAAATCTTAACTTAACTTTTCTTTCGTAAGATGATTCTTCAACTCATGCTTCACATAAAGAAATAGAAGATCTTACACTTATTACAACTTACATAGCATAGCTTGATTTAAGTCGAGATTTGAGCATGTTTAACTTAATGGAAATAAAATCAACATCTAAATGACTTTTGAAACCTCACGTCTAGCATGCTCATCTTCCATTCAAGTTCTTGTTTCAAGATTTTCTCAACATAAAATCTTCCATTCAAAGTTTTAAACAAGTATCTTTACAAAACACCAACTTTACATGCTCATATTTCAACTTCATGTAACTGTTTCATGAGTTTGTTTCTTAGAATGGCCTTTAGTGTTATAATAACTTAAAATCACACTCATATCTTTAAGAAATCAAAGTCTCCTAACATAAACACTAACCCACTAATCACAAGAAACACTTACTTGTCCTTAAAGCGAAATATGGTGGTTGTGTATAAAGGTTCCACTTAAGCTTTTAACTTTGCTTCCTCCTTTTTGCAACCTTTTGGAAACCCGAGTTGTTTGATCCTTTGGAGTAGGGTTTGTGGAAGGTTCTAATGATTCTAAAAGAGCTTAGATGTTGGAAGAAAATGACACAAGAAAAAAAAATGAGAGTGCCGTGAGTAGGACTTAGAAGTGGTGGCCAAATAGAGGATTTTTGTGGGGTTGAATTTCTTCTTTTGATTTATGTTTAAAGTGAGAGAAAAGGAAGCAAAAATGGGAGTGAAAGAGGAAGAGAGTGGCAAATTTTTGAATGGGAGAAAAAGTGTGTGCAAGAAGTTTTAATTGATTATCTTGTAGCTTACACAAAAGNTATATATATATACATATTGTGGGGCTACTTATATACATAAGTAAAATAATTTTTGTAAATTTATTAATTTATTCCTTTAACTAGCTTAGTTTTATTGTTTATTATTACTTGAAATAATCCTTGATTTGTTTGTTATAAGTTTATATGATTTCACAAAATTAATGATAATTTTATTGATTTATGGTTTTTCAAGCATTAAGATAATTTTATAGAGTTTTAAAATTTTTTATTATTTGATATTTACGGTTTTTGTTAAGTTTAGATTTACATTTTTAAAAGTATGCGCATGTAAGGATTGGGGTTTTTTTGCATGATTAGGGTTTTCAAATCGTATAATATTGTCTTTTAAGTTCGTTTTAAGTTTCAAGTTTAAAATTTTAGTCGGTTTTCATTTTATTTGGTCTTATCGACTTAGGGAAATATTTACGATACTCGAGTCCAACACCATGTTTAGAAGGTTAAATTTACAGAGTCTACACACACACATACGTTGAGTGTGATTAAAGTAAAAACAATAGTATAATCAAATTCAAAATATGAAACAATTGTTAAATACATCAATGTTAAGGAAAAATTAGGATAAGTATGAATTAGTTGCACATAGATGCAATTGTTAGAAAAATTACACATGCAAAATCATAAAAGAATAGTATAAATAGTGCAATAATAAATGTAAATGGGAAATTTTATTTATTAATAGTTATAATTAGTAAATGAATATGTTATAATTCCATAAAATAATTTAATTTTACCTCAATATTGGTAAAAGTAATATCTATTCATTTTGCTAAGTAGAGCAACATTGTAATGCAATAGCTATTATTGAGGAATGAAATAGAGTTGTGATAAGTTATGAATTAATATTAACTTGTCATTTACTTGTTTTATTAAGGATTAGGAAAAAAAAAATATAATCCTACCATTGAATAATTATTCATAAATCTAACTAATTAATGACTTTTCAATATTTTCTTGTACTAGGGCCTAAAGGGTACCTAAATGCCGTAATACTTCTTTCATAAAAATGGAAAATGAACATAACTATAAAGTGAATATGAAATGAGTTAATTCATAGTTGTTGTAACAATAATAATGGTTCTAATTATCCAAGTAGATTATAAAAATTCTATAAAAAAATCACATGTTAATAAAGTTTAAATAAAAACATTGGAAAATAAGAAAGGAAATTAGCTTGAGTAATCGCATTCCAATTTAAAATATGTTCAAGAAGATTAAAATATGTAATAAAGATCAACAAAAGTAAAAAAGATCATTTGCATAATAATTATTTGAAATATTGAATATTGAAAATCAAAGCATCAATCTCAAAGCATCAACTATCCTACTCTTGACTTAGTTTTATATTTTCATATGATTCCATCATCATTTAATAATCATAAATCTAGACTACTTTAGCAAATTGCACAAATTTTAAGATTTATTTTCTTTTAAACCAATCGTAAAGGTCTAATAAATTTTCATATATTATATGGAAAAGAATGAGAAATATATAAAATAGCACATGAAATCATAATAGTATTTATTTAGAGATTGGATCTACTCTCAAAGGTAAAAAAACAACGGACAATTTCTCATGTTGTCTTATAATTTTAACTTAATATTTCCAAAAGTATTTAAAAATATCAATAGAATATTTAAATTTGCAACTTATAATAAAAATTTCAATACCCTTTAGATAGAATCTTTTGCATTTCCTTTTTTTTTTTTTTTTACACCATGATGAATTGTCTCCAAATTTCACCTAAAAAATGAAGAAAATAAGAAAACCTAATGTTTATGGAAATTAATTTTAGAAATAAATTAAATACTAATTTATGGAAGAAAAGGAACTTGAAATAACTAACCTAAATTAAAGGTTTTGTTTAGTCTTAATGAACATATGCTTTAATACATTAATGTTTCATTGTCAAAAATTAAGGATTGATAAGTATTTCATTTATGTTATTATGTAAATCAATAACAATTCTTTCCACTTTCCTAACATCAACTACTAAGATGCTCATGATTCAATTAATTTAATATATCTATCAACTTTAGTACTCACACTTTCTCTTCATCATAAAGTACTCTATTATATGAAAGCTTTTGACAAAAATAGATTCATTGTAGTATTTATTTTTATATTCCAATGGTATAATTAAAAATTAAAAGAAAACAATCATGTGATCCAGTTCACAATAAGAAGGAATTATGCACTTTAGTGTAAAACATTGTGAAAAATTAGACATTTTTACTTGTAACGAAATCATATGCATTAGCAAAAAAACTAAAAACAAAATTCCACCTTAATTTCTGACAACACATGAATGACTTGATTCACAACTTCTATAAGCGATTCCTTCCTCTCTTTTTTTTCAATCAATGTGAAATTATCATTGACTTTAGGAATGAAAACATCCTCCTTCAAAAATTTCTTTAAACAATTCATAGATCTTCTACAACTCTCGAACCAACAACCAACAAAATATCTATCCAAAACTTAATTTATTTTTTGAAACTAAATGGAGGAAAAGAAGAAAAAGGGAAATTAAACCAAAAGATAAAGGTGAAGAAAATATGTGAAATGGTAATACCTAAAATTTATATATGTTGTCAAATTAACCACTATAAATAAAAATCATAGAGAATCTGAATATAATATTTAGAAGAAACATATAAAAATATATGAGCTTAAAATATGATACAAATAATTACAATGATTACAAAACTCTTGAAAAAAAATTGCATGATCACAATGAAAATTAATTGGTGTAATATTTCCTAAAGTCTTATGTTAATTGAGTACTGTTGACAGGCTATTTTAGCCTAGCCCAAGGCCTAATTTGAGTGAAGGCTTTCTTAGGTCTATTAACAATCAAGCGAGTAGACACCTCACCTTACTTGAGTGCTCCCCAACCTTCGAGTACTTAGCCTACTGTTGAGCACTTCGCAAGTCTACTCCACAAACACCAAGTCGTCAAGGACGCAACTATGTAGTCAAGTGTACTCAAGCTGTCTAAGCCCTTTCAATGCCTAAGCACACATTTTCCACTCAAAGACACCCCCTTTTTATATAGGTAGCTCACAGAAGGTTAGCTTGTGGCTCGTAGATTGGCTAGAGCCTACCCTCTTACCCTTAGAGTTGTTTATCCTTTATGCCACTCTTCTCCCCTCCTCATTAATTGCGACCTGATGTTCATTGTACAACTAGTACATCCAATATCCTTTGGGAATGTTAAAACCTTAAGTCTTAGATGTAGCTGCTAGTGCGTTCATGGCCACCAACACCTAAAGCCATCCTATTAGCCCCTCAACATATGTTCCTTATAAGAAATTGGTATGATCAAACCCCAAGTTATAGTGTAAGGAGCCAAAACAAAAGGGGATTCAAATTCCTTAGACCCTGAACCTCTCGTTCTCTATTAAGAACTCAGCATTGCTTGACTTGAGTACCTGTTCCCCTAAGCTAAAAGTGCTCAAGCACTTCCCCATTTTCTCCTCCTTCTTCCCTCTTTGTTGACTTGAGGGATAAAGGGCCCTTGTAAACCAACTCGCAAAGGACTTTTTGCAGGTACCTTGGAGCAAGAAGCCCCCTTGATGTCAAGGCCCAACAACACACTTCCTTAAAAACCTTAAGCCTATTCTCACATGTTGTACTTAGTTGATTCCCTCAATCAACATTTTGGTGCCTATTGTTACTAGTTAATCTACACAAGATGGCAAAAAGCAAGAGCAATGACCCTTATACTTTGCACCAAGTTAATAGTGAGAATTCAACTCCATTGCAATATTCAGCAACTCCTCCAACTCCATTGATCATGCTTATCCTCTCTTGCTTCAAAGTGCTTAATAGATTGATCATGGACAACGGCAGGTAATTATGTAGCAAAAGGTTTCGGGAGTTCTATAACAAGCACAATATGAGGCTCCATTACACTTTAGTCGCACATCCCTAAATTAATGGCTAGGTTGAAGTGATAAAAAAGATCATCCTCAATAGCTTAAAAAAAAGGGTAGAATTCATCGAGGGTAAATAGCTCCCCAACAGCCTCTAGAGATATTGAACAATCCATATAACCTCTATGGAAGAAACGTTGTTTCACTTTGCCTTCAGATTTGAAGTCATGCTCCCCATCGAAATCGAGCTACCAACAAGTAAGGTCTAGAACTTTGATGTGAACACGAACTACATAGCCCTCCAAATAAGCTTCAATATGATTGTGGAAGTACATGATGCAACTCGAGCTTAGGTTGAAACTTACCAATAGCTAATAGTCTAGTATTACAATAAGAATGTTAAGCACAAGGTATTCCATCTCAGTGACCTAGTATGTTAAAGGCTAGAGGCCACTGGCTCATGGGAAGGGCTAGGCAAACTTCCCTCTAATTAAGAGGAAGATACAAGTAATGGAACAAACAGGCTTGAGACCTTCAACGGGTAACCTATCCCTAAAACCTAGAACATGAGCAACTTAAGGTTATATTTCACCTTAGTCTTGTAAATTGTTTGCAATTCTTGTAAAACTTACCATATTAATGAGATGATGAGTTCCTTACACCTATCTAATTGTTTTCTCTTTTCTCGCTTGTTTACATTACGTACCCTTACCCTTAGGTCAATTTTATCCCTAAGTCCACACCCCAAGTCAGTACTTACATTGACACTAAAGGGATTAAGGCATGCATTATGCAAGCTAATCAACCAAGCTGATGGAATGTAAATTACCCTAATAGTTCTTATACCTAAAGGGTATGTATTTAAGGCAATGGTACACTAACCTAGTTAGTATACCAGTCCAAGAAATTGCTGGACATGCTTACATACAATGATTGTGATGAATCGAAATCCTAAATAGGCAAGTAGGAAATAATCAAGTTGAGTGAATAGAAAGTAAATACATATGCAAATATAAGGAAAGATTCAAATTTCATTAATTGAAATCCCTTCAAGGCCTCAAGGGTTGTTATCCTAACCCTAAGTACATGAGGAAAGAAAATGAAAAAAGAGAAAGTAACAATTAAAGGCACGAGGCTAATTCCTAGTCTACTGTTTGACATCAATTCTTACTATTTGTTTGCAACTTCCGCTTAACCACTTAGGAAAGATTTCCATTTAAGCCAGTATGCTCTCACAACTTCAACTTAACTCGTAGGCTCGACTAGGAGAACCATGACTAACCCTTTAGCCGTGGGTGAGCTGATGGCCATGATCTTCATAACCTTGGTAGCTTCAAGGCAAGAATTGACCAGAAGAGTCGATCTTCTATATGAGCAGCACAAAGGTGGTTTACGTTGGTTGTTTTGCTCACCTCTTCTATAGAGCTAGCTCGATACCGCCCTAAGCTCAAGAATATCCCAATGTAACCCAATACAACCCTAGGTTGGAAAACTTTAGATCACATGAGGAGCCTCCTCTACCGCCATTATCACCACTAAAGACCTGCTTGCATAAGCACTTAAGAGGCAGTGCTTAAAGGCCTTGAAAAAAACCTTGTACAAAGGAGAGACCTGAATGGTGAAGCTACTTAGGTGGTGAATGGATAACCGAGTTGTATTACGACTTGGCCATTCTTAGCTTAGAGATAGAATAGATTGAAGGGTCTACGTACAGCCCTCAATCAACACTTGGGGGCTACCCATCACTATCGGACAACTCTTTGTACCCTACAATCACCATTCAGTTAAGGGCCTTAGAAGAACCAAGGCCTTCTTCTTAAGCTCATACAACCTCTCTATAGCCTTGATCCTCTTCGAGTCACTCATCTCACAATAAGGAAATGAAACTATAAGATAATTAGCTCTTAAATAAAAAGAATGTTGGACTATGTTTGAATGAGTGGACAAAGGCCTTACGAATCCTTTATATAAGGGCCCTAATGCAACTCCATCCATCCATGCATCTCACCCTTTGATGGTTTAGATTAATTGGCATGCGAACAAACCCCTTTGGTAACATATATGTATTGTACTTGGATTTAATACCTTGTAGAATGCACAACCACTCATATTGCTACGAATGTTAAGCAAGCTCTATCCCTAAGGTATAGTCTGCTTAAGAAAGCATGGCATCGAGACTTGTACATTACACTACAAGAATCATCTGAGCCTACTTAAAGGCCCACAAGAGGCATCTCGTAACAAGAAGTACAGGAAAAATGAGTAAATGATGCTTGGCAAGCTCTACGATCGAGTAGGCTCAAGGACTTTGTGTAAGTAAAAGAATTTAAATATGTTTAGTAAATGTTGACAATAGAAGCATAATAAAACAAGCAAAGACAATGAAAGAATAACAAGGAAAATGAGAACAAGTGCGAGGTGCAAAGACAAGTTCATTCTTTGATGCATTAGTTCTTTACAAAATGCTTAGAATGGGTCGGCATCCGATCCTACACAAAAAAATAGAAAATATACATTGCAGCCATCTATTGAGTAGAACAAAATAGAAAACAAACAAAGAAAAAAGTACAAGGCTACCCTATCCCAACTATTCGCAACATTTTCCTCATTGTCCTCCTCTTCCTTACTGGATCCTCCTCCATTATTGACCTCCTAGGTGCTCTCCTCTACAGCCTTCCCCTCCTCCACTTGCTCAATAATAGGCTTCGAGTTGTTGAGCAATTGTAGAAAGCTTAGGTTAGCTTCCAGCAATTGTTAACAAACTTGGTCTTAAACCATTTGCACGACATCGAAGCCCGTAGCACCAATAGCTTCCTCGAGCTCAAGATCATTTAGGGACTCAGGGAATATTTGTTGTTTGACTTCCATAGCAAGCCTTTCCCTACTTAGAAGCTCAGCCTCCCTTCAGGCGAAAGATGCCTAAGTTTCTTCTAACTCCTTCCACTTGCCTTCAAGCTCCACTTGTAACTTCCCCAGCTCCCCTCGTAGGTCTTGGTAATGGCTTTAGCTTCCTCTAGCTCTAACCCCACTTTCTTTGCTCAGTCCTCAAGCTCAAGGTAATGGCACTCCCAATCTTTATATGTCAACGATAGATCACTTGTTGCCTCTTCTCTCATCTAAGGTATTATAGAGCCTCACCACCTCTACCTTCAAATGATTCTTCTTATTTCAAGTAGCCAACCTTTGATGGGTATGGTTGTATGTAAACATGAAATCTAATATATCATACATTTGAGAGAAAAGGAATATAACTCGGATTAGGCAAACATAACGAAATACTTAGAGGGAAACAACCATGGCTACTTACCTTAGCAAATCTATGCAGCATATTTAAGGATTCCTCTAAGTTGCTCTTCCCTTTAAAGAAACAACCAAACTTGGCCTCAAGCTCTACCATGTGCTCTATTAGCTTGAGAGCCCAATCAGTAGGTTGCTCAAGTTCTCACTACTCTACTGGTCACTTACTTTTGGCAAGCGACCATACAAGTTCATCGTTAGGGATGTCAATGACTTAGATCTTAACATCCTAAAGAGTTACCTTAAAGTCTCCCTACTACTCCTATACTTGACCCCTTGAGTACTCTACTATCTTCAAATACCTGACTAGGCCTCCTTCTAAGCTCAACTCCTTAAGCCCTTTACCTTACTAGGGCTCCATAACCCTCATAGCCAAAACAACCCCCTTAACCGGCGCAAACACCTTACGACCTGTAGTCTCCTTTACACTTAATGTAGCAATGTTAGCGAGTAAAAGATTAGTGAATGCCTAATCTCTTTCCCGAAGAGAGGCTAATCATGAACATACTTTCGAGTAATGGACAATGGGCAAAGCCTCTTCTAATTAATGAGGTCCAATACCTCCTCCTATGCCTCCTCATTGTCATCCCCTAGATAGCTTACTAGCATAGTCTAGATTGGCCTCATCTAAGACATCGCAAAACTTGGCGTCCTTAGCATGCAAATACAAAAGAAGTATTCCCTCCATTTATTAACCTTAGTAGGTAAGCCTTCAAACACCTTCATTGCCCCACCTTGTGAAGAGATGTACACCTAACCATCTAAGCTCATCTTCACTTAGAATAAGAGCCAAAACACCTGAGCCATTGGTCTCCGATGCTACTATAAGCAAATTGCCTCAAACGTAAGCATTTGTACCTAGGCATTCGCATATAGCGAGCCTAAGGCAACCTTAAAATAGTTGAAAACTGTCCACAAGGAATTCTAAGAATGGTAGCCGTAAACCCATCTCAAACAGCTTTGCGTTCATGCTAAACGACTATTCATTAGCTATCTAGAATGCCTTCTCCCCTTCCAAAGGCATCTCCACTCTTTACTTGAGCACATCGCTGATTGCTCAATTCATGAACCTCAACTTCACATAATCCTCCACATAATTGACATGATCACAAGCATGCTCATTTTTGTTGGTTATGCACAAAAGTTCTATAGCATTATCTTCCTTGCCATTCGAAGTGTACATGTCTCAAGGCTTTAAAGTAATAAAACCTCTCCTCTGCCCAAGTTAGCAACAACCTACCTTTACCGCCATTACCATCATTTAAGGGAGAGTAGGGTTGCCACCACTTTGAGGATCGTTTCCTTTTATGCTTCCTCTATCTCCCTCAAGGAAGATGTGGTCGGATGCTCACCTTAGGAAGCATAAACTCTCTAATCAACCATCTCTAGTTTACAAGAAGAATGAAAGCTTAAAGAAAATTAGGTAAGGAACTTCAAAATAAGTAATGAGCTCTGAAGACAGAATTTTAGTAGATTTTCCCCATGTTTGAAAGAAAAAGTAAAAAATGAGGGCCTCAAGCGCCCCTTATATAGGCAAGCAAAAATGGGGAGATGAATAGTTTCTTGACCACTAGAATGTGCACCAATTACTAAGACGTAAATTGCACCTTAACTATCTACATGTTCCTTCCTAACAATCAATGGCTTGGATTCCCCATAGACTCCGATTGTTGACATCGCCATGCATATTGATGCCCTATGCCCATAGTCTTTCCTAAGAAGCCATCATTGTATCTCCACCAACCTAATGGCCACATCAATTACACCGAAGGTTACTGTATGACACAACAGATCTTGTCAAATATGTTAGACATCACTTTAGTTAGGGACATACCTAGGTTCCTTACTTAGACTAGGATTATTGAGGTCTCGAGCTCAGACCCCTAGTAAACCTACTCTCTTCATCTCCTTGATGCTGAGGAGAGGTAGGGGAGCGAAGTGAGGGGAAGGTAACTATTGATATTCTATTTTAGGCTAGTTCAAGCCTAATTTAAGCGAAGGACCTCTGATATCTACTAACAATTAGGCGACCAGACACCTTACCTTGCTTGAGCACTTTATAAGTCCACCCCCTAAACACTAAGTCACTGAAGACCCAACTACGTACTCGGGAATACTCTAGCTAGTTGAGCCCGTTTGACTCCTAGGCATACATTTTCCATTCGAAGACACCTCTCCTTTACTAGTACCCCCAAGAAGGTTAGCCCATAACTCATAGGCTGGCTAGAGCTTCCCCACCTTCCCTTAAGGTTATTTATACTTAGTGCCCACTCTTCTTCTCTCTCCATTAATTGCAACCTGACATTCGTAATATGGCTAAAACACTCAACATCCTCTAGGAATGTTAAAGTCTCAAGTTTCAAAAGTGGTTGCCATTGTGTCCATGGTTAACCAATACCCAAAGCTACCCTATTAGCCCCTCAACATGTGTTCCTTACAAGTAACTAGTATGATTGAACCCTAAGTTAACATGTGCCCTTAGTAAGTAGGCTACTTGCACTATAAATATTGTAAGGAGCCAAAAGGTAAGGGGATTTAGATTCCTCAAACCTAAACCTTTCATTCTCTATGAAGAACTCAACACCACTTCACCTAAGTACCTTTTCCCTCAAGCTAAAAGTGCTCGGATACTTCCTAATTTTCTCCTCCTTCTTCCCTCCATGCTAACTTAACGGTCGAAGGGCCCTTATGGACCAACCTACAAGTGACTTTTTGCAAGTATCTCAAAGCAAGGAGCCCACTTAATATCAAGGCCCAACAACACCCTTCTTCGAAAAGACTTAAGCCCATTCTCACCCGTTGCACTTAGTTGACTCCCCACAATCAACAAGTACCTTACAACAATTATCATTTCAACCAATCAACCTAAGCTTCTATTGTCCCATCTATTATTATTTAATCTAAAATTTTGTGTACTTGATGCCCATATATCCCTTCAATAAAACCTAAAAATCAAATGTACATTAATACACATCCCTTTTCTTAGTTTGTAGATTCATGATGAACCTCATTAGACTAAAAGCTTCTATGAGATCATCATCATAGCATCCATGTCAAGCCTCCATTGAAAACATCAAATTCGTTATGCTTATGTCTCTCCTTAAAACTTTTATATACTCTTCTTCTTTCATATCACTTACCTTAATATGCTATGGCTTTTCTCTAAAATATTGTTAATATTCTTCCTCTTTATACTAACAACCATGAAGGGTAAATTTTATTTACAATATGGAATTGATTGGTGATGTAGAAGTAGACAATTTTTAAAAGAAAGAAGAATAAACGAAAAGAAAACATTTTGATAGTCAAATGATGTGATATTGGCTTAGAGCATGTTTATAAAGGGGTTCTTAAAAAGGGGAGATTAGGATACCACGTTAATATTCTAAACACCTATGCATCTAAGCACCCCTTTACTTTATGAAGGAGTGTTTTAAGTGAAGGCCTTCCGTCTTTATTTAATTATTTTATGGGTCCCACTAAATAAAAAAAGAAAACCAACTAAAAAACTAATTAAAAGATATTTAATATATATATTTTTATATAACTTGCTATTTAATGTATTAAATAAATAGAACAAACCAATTAAAAAAATAATTAGTTATGGCACAAAAAAATAAAGTGAAGAATCGATTCTTCATGAAACACCTCCTTTATGTTAAGCACTTATTCATAGGCGCAAATTATAAAGGGAGAGGGATGCTTGGTATGAATATTTATACTAAACACCCTCTTTATAAACATGCTCCTAGTAGTAGTAATAGACATAAATGAATACTATATTTTATTTAAATTAATGTAATTATTATTGTAATTAATAATAATAATTCATGATGACAAATATAAAAAAATATGTGATATTAAAATAACCATTTTTAGTGTAAAAGTTAAATTTTAAGTAATTGACATTTATAGTCCTAGTAAAATAACATAAATGACATTTATCATAACATCAAAAATAGTAAATTAGATTTAATATTAATATATTTAATGGGCAATTTGAGCAAATTAAAGAATACACCATGATCATTAGTGCTTAAATAATATGTGTGTATATATATATATACATATACATATAACATACGGAAGGAGGAAAAAAATAAAAGGAAAAGAGTAAATACCATAGATATATTTCAATATTATTATGATAAAAAAAACTATATATTATACATACCTATATTTTTACATGTAATTTTTAACTTGTGTAATTATTCACCAGCCTTCCATTCCTCATTTTCTTACCTTACATTTGCCAAAGCACAACATAATTCAATTATTATTACTTTTTCTCATGTATCAAAAACATTCATTATCGAAATTGATTTAATATAAGTTTAATAAAATAATATTTTAACAATCAAACAGTTGACAATTTAAGCTCCTTTTCCGCCCATATATATATATATATGTCCCATGTGGAAATCAGCCCACAACGGCTGGGAAACCAACTCGTGACACGAACAGAGGCAATAATTTCCATTTCTTTAGATGGTATTATTGCATTTGCATGTGATGCTATTACTGTATAATTTGGTGGGCCCATTTTAGATATGTCTCATGGCTGGTGCATGGTTATCCTGTTTGAAGGATTTGAAAAATAGGAAGATTCTTCGTACGCTTACACTGCCGTATTGTACTAACTTCTTTTCTAGGTCAGCTACTGATCATTTAGATTCACATTTTGGTAAGATAATGAACAATGTGTTTATTGCAAGTAGTGCTAGATTACAATGCTTGGATTGAGAAAACTAAGCTATAATTCTAAGTGAAGTGGTTATTATGAAGTATAGTTTGAATAACCACACAATAATATCGTTGAAAGTTATTTCTTACAAACATTCGACATGCACAAACTATCTAGATTTACAAAAATTTGACCAAGTATTAATAAACTAGTTAATTTAATCAGTCCTATATAATGTAAGTACTATTGATATATATTGGGATTCGAAAAATCCTGAAAACTCTTTTAGCCCCACAAGATTGAAAAAATTCTTCGGTAGATATTAATTATCCTTAATAGGTTTTAGTTTTGAATTTCTACAACTTACCAACCCACACAAACCCCTCATGCATATATCCCCAATGAAGTATCTTAAAACTAATATCATTTGAAACTCTTAAAACTCACCATGGGTAAATCTTCCCTAATAAATATAATCATATTTATTAAATTAATAAGTGCTTAACCAAGCAAGTCAATACTAAAACAACTTGCTTGTTGGGTAAAAATAACAAGTCAATACTAAAACAACTTGCGTGTTAGGTAAAAATAACCCAACTGACTATTGTAATCATTTTTGTAAATTAGTTAAGAAATAAAACCTTTAAAAGAGAACTTTTCTTTGTTAAAATTGGAATTTTAATATGATTTTTATATAACACAAGATTCATCCCTCTTAAATTATGATATCAATAGTTTAATATTTAAGTTTTCCTGTATTCCTAATTGTTTATGATTTCTTCTAAATATCTTCGTAATTTCAAAATTCAAGCATAACAATTCTATTACGTGTTCTTATTTCATTAAAAAAAGGGTTATCTATCTCAATTTATGGTAATTGCCAAATATACAAATAACAAAATTTTCAAGTGTTTAAACATGACTAGTGCCTCCCAAGAGTCTAACTTAAACCACAAATACAACAATTCAACTAAAATATAACATTGAAAGCCAACTATAATTGGCAACACACTAAATATATAAATCAACTATATTGAATCCAACAAACATTAACTAATATAACTGAACAACACTCTAAGTACATCCATTGGCCTCCATTCCTCAAAATACACAATGTTTACATCATCACCAAAATCATAGTAAATGTTAAAACCAAAGGCATCGAATAAATCAGTCATTCTTATAGTACCTATTCCTGAAAATAAGTTCCCATAACTAGTGAGTCTAAATGCATGTCAATATCACATATGCATGTAAATGTCACACCAAGCAAACATACATATATATATATATATATATATATATATACATATACATAAAAGCTACAACCACTAGTCTTTACCTTGAAGCATCTCAACACAAAATTGTCCCGATGTCCCAAGAATGAGGAATATCATTAAGTCACCTTAACAAGGAGTTAAGATGAAGTGCATTGTTAATTCCAATATAGATGATCCACTATCCATAAAACTCGTAAAATTATTGGTGCAAGAATTTATGGCATTTTATAGAGGGAAATATGAACACCATGGTAGATGATTATTATTATTATTATTTTGGCAAATGCACATGTATATTCAAGACATATTATGATTGACCTTCTCATAAGGATAATCTTCTCTAGTGTTTGTGTGTAAAGATGAGACTGTAATAAAAAAATTTAAATTGCCTTAACAAGGAGTTATGATGACTGTATTATTAATGCTAAAATGTATGATCCACTAGTCATAGGACTTGTAAAATTTATTGGTGTAGGTGTTTATGACATATATGCTTCATAGAGGGAATATGAACACCATAGCATATGATTATTAATGTTATTTTTTGTAATCACATGTAATTTATGTACTTGAGATATGTTTTAATTGACTTTTTTGTATGAGTAATCCTCCTTGGTGCTTGTGAGTGTTGCTGTAGTAAAAAATTTTAAGTTGCCTTAACAAGTAGTCAAAATGAGGCATATTGTTAACGTCGATATGGAAACCCACTATCCATAAAACTTGTAAATTTTTTTGGTGTGAATATTTATGACATTCACTTTATAGAGGGAAATATAAACACCATAGTATATGATTAGACGTAATAAATTTACCAAGTCAACTCAACAAAAAGAAGTGATTGAATGGATCCTGCTTCCCGATTGTGCAAATGCTTAATTGAAAAAAAAAAAAAAAGGGAAAAGAAAATGTATGTTAAATGAGTATCCTATATGACTTTTGCCAATATTGCAAAATGGTTGAATCATGTTGCTACTCTCGAATGTTACCTATGGCTATAAATGATTATTCGGCTCTATGCGATATGGCTTAGAAAAAAGATATTTAATTGTGAGTAATATTTGTTTGAAAAGGAAGAGATTATCCTTTTACAGCATATGTGCATACACAAGTCTACCCATTAAGTCATTTTTAGAAAGTTGAGCTTAAATATGGATAAATGTAAGTCAAGCATATAGCTCTTTAGAGTTTATTGAGGACTAGAGATATGTTCATTGACATAGAGAAATATATATAGGGTATAGTAAGTTACCAATTTCAGGGTAGTAGTCACTATGTTAACACTAACAAGTGCCTAGAGCTCCCAAAATTTTACAACTCAATTGAAAGCATGCTTACAAGTCGCATGATCTATTTGCTAACAGCATTTAAGATATGAAAATTGAGGATTTTTCCTAACTTTCATCATGTGTAAATGAGAGATATTAGTTGACATCCATGAAGGAGTGCAATATTGCATTTTTAGAAGAGTTGTAAGTCTTCGAAATGCAAATATCACGGGAGGTACTTTTTGAATCACAAAATGATGTAGTTGCGGACTCTTCCTAGAAAGCATCTCATCTTTAAAGTTAAAGAAGATCATTGAATGGTCTGAAGTTCTTCCATTTTCTTTAAAAAAAAAATTTGGGAGAATGATGCATAAAATCCTATACAATCACATATTCAATAAAGCATTGAGGTTGTGAATTGTCAGTATTTTTCACCGCAAGATTACATTGCAACTGTGATTACATATTTGGAGCATCATTGATTATGTAAATGATTCAACTAAGTGTTAGTAATTTTACCATGTTGCTTATTTACAAGAGGTTAGGAGATCCATGCCAATTTATTTATGTAATCATAAAGCAATAGTTTTTTACTGTCTTGTCGGAATAGTTTTCTAAAGGCTAGATATAGTTCGCTGATATTGAACCACCTGCTGGCACTACATCGATCAAACAAACAAACATGACGACCAAAGGCCAAAAGAATCACGAAACAAAGTATATTGTGAATATATATATTCTGTTGAATTTGTTGGTAATATATGCAATAATTCATATTGGCGGTAGGTTAATGGTGGTAACTCGTGCCACATATTCTTCACCCAAGTACCTACCGACCAAACGCTATTGCAAAAATAGAATACTTATATATATATATATATATATATATATATATGCTTACTAGTAGATAGAACAAATACTGAAGTTGTTTAGTCGTAAACAAGTGTCAATGACAATGACCATATGGGGCTTCCGCGTACAAGCCGTGTCGACTAGTTTTTACCGGAAACAATTCCTATGATTTCTCTTTTCTTAGCGTCATTTTCGGATAATTATTTTCAGACTATAATAGTACTTCCAGATCCATCATTACGTTTTCAAGGATTCCAACAGTTGCCCCGTACGTGGACTAGGTCGCACCTGCAGCCACGTGATGCGTGTGAATCATGGGAAATGGGTATACAATGCATCTCTTACAATAATTGATGTTTTTAAATAAGTTTTATTTACAAAAACTACGACATTGGCTAAAACACATATATAATTTTATCTGCTTGAAGCACGATGAAGAATAATAAAGTCATACCTCGATCACTTTATACTATTCTTAAATGCAATAATGATGCGGGTCCTAACGATAATGCCCTTTATTTCCACCGTCCTTTCGGCGTATGTACCCATGCTTCAATGCCATTCTTGAACAAACTGTACTTGGCTTTGTTACGGAAGAGGGATTGAATATATAGGGAGATCTAGCAGATGCCTCGAATTCGTGCTTCTTACCAAATTTTTTGTAGATTTTGCTTTAAAATATTCATATTGATGGAAATAATAAGTTTACTTAACAGAATGATGATCACAATTAACTTATAAACAATATACAACCATAAGTTGGTTTATATATAATATTATGATTTAATATTATATATGTATATATTGTCACGCCCCGAATACTATTAAGTCATAACAGTTCGCCATACATATCAATTTTATGCTAAAAATTATCCACTCAATCAATAGCATAACCTTGATATATATAAGACTTATACAATAAACCATTTTGAAGCATTCATAACTATATAAACTAAAATTTATATTCGTAATAAACTTATCTTTACGACGAGGCTAAGTATAGAGTATTTATAAAAGTATATAAGTAAGTGATACAACCCAAAAATAGGACTCTAACTAGATCACTCAAATGACCTAGTTGATCCCACAAAAAACAAGAAGCTCTAAAAAAAAATAGTCCTCATCAGTTCTAGCTCACTTAAGCTTAAACACATTCTTTTTTCACACCTGGAGATGATCATCATGCAATATGATTACTCAAAACCTATAAGCAAATCTATAGGAGAGTAAGCAAACCATAACTCAGTAAAGGGCAGGAAGCAAAAATTACATATAAGTTAAAAAGTACAATCAAGTTATCAAGCAATTATTACGTACAATGCATGAACAAGAAATGTGTAATCCATACGATGTTATTCGATTCATCATGAAGTTAGAGACATTTCACTCATTCTAATTCGGGTTGAGGAGTTACGATATGATAACTACAGTGCTAATCATAAAAGCCATGAGGCCTTCCCATGGCTAATTCCAAACTTAAGCGATGGAGGCTCCTATTCCACTCATGACGACCTTCAAACCTAATTCCTCTAACCTTATTGTAACTTTCTCTCCTATCACTTAGCTTAATCAAGGGTAAAGAAAGGCCAGATCATTGCAACCTCATTGAAGGCATTAGAACTTAGTTAAAGATACCTAACCGTCTCTTAGTGGGATGTGATGCAGGTCCATTTATAGTTTTAATTCGAGTTTCAATTAGTTCGATTAAGGGTGATCAACCAATTTATAAAACACCAAACAAGGTCAATCAACACTGTTAAACATATAGCTCAGCTACCAATTAGCATGTTAGTAATAAAGCATAGTCATAGCATGCACATATACAATTACTTACAATCAAAAGCGAGTATATACTCAAGTCTCTACAAATCTTACTTATTTGTACTAAAGCTCACTTGTAACACCCTAAGAGGGGCCCAGTAGTATTGCCTAGAATTTTCATATCACGTCTACACCTATGATAAGAAAATTGCTTTGCAAGTTAGAGATTGCAAGACTCTAAATAGTTATTTGCTAATGTCTTAAATTTTAGTTCATTGACTCATTATATAATATAAATAATTATGGATAACCATTTTTCCACAATTCCTCAGAACTATAGAGAATCGGTATCCCCTACCAAAATAGTGAAATAAAATAGATAATTCCAGAAAATTCTAAACCTACTAAAGATACTAAAGTTAATTGAGATATTAGTCGTTTTTCAGAGCATTCCGAATTAACTACATAAGCTTTTCATTATACTGATTCAATGGTAGCACTCTGCATTCGATTCCTATCCCATTCCCAACTATCGATCAACCTGTAAGGAAAAGAACTATTGGGGTGTAAGCTTACGTTTAATGAGATAATTACCCTTATCAATACCATATGATAGAAATTTATTAGATGCACAATCATATGAATGCATAAACAATCAGTATGCCAAACAACGCATGCAGTAACCTAGGAACTGCATACGACTCAAAATTACGCCCCCTATAGTTGGGGTTTGAAGATAATTAACTGACCTAAACTAAAATCCGAGTTCTAAACCTGGGGTTTTAATTCATTAGCACTATTGTACTTCAGTCAAAACAAAACTATGTATATATATATACATATATATACTTTAGTTATCGAATAATAAATCATATTTTCAAAATCCTAAGTCTAGTGATGTGGTGGCCCCCATAGTCCACAAACACTCGCCCTAAGTAAAAGCCGTAAGACTCGGCCCCTTACCGACAGTTGGCATCTCTCGGCACCTAGTAAGCCCATCAACTTAGAATAGAGACTCAATATAAATGATGACATAACTAGTGCCCAATCCTGCAGGAGGTACATCCTTTTATGAGTCCCTTCACATCTTCTACATGAAGCAGCAGTCGGTGTTATCCATATGCAATATGAGGAATGCATGATTTATTTTAATTTCTTAATCGTATAAGTGATTAACTCGATCTTCAAGGCGATCAAACAATTTCATTCTATACAATTTACATGTATAAATTAGTATAAAAAATTCCCATTATTATATATAATTAACAAGCCATCACATTCATCAACGAATTCATTCATATGCATTTCCCATATCCCACAAGCATCCAAATTTATGTATATATGTTTAGGAGCATTTATTTTACAAGCAAAATCAAGTAAAGATTCATCGGGAATTTACTCACTCAACCATGCGGATCAATCAAAATAATCCGGGATAGGTTGTCTCCCCAAAGCTAGGTCCCCTGGACATGATAAATACGATGCTATAAGGATTTGAAATAAAACCTAGAAAACTAAGCTAAAACCCTTTAAGTTATACTTTTGACTTAGTTTCATAATTTTTTCCCAGTTATACTTAAAAGTTTAATTGTATATAACTTTCTCATTTTAAATTCGATTTTTATGATCTTATAGTCAATCCTCATCGTTTTCAAGTGTACTTTAACGTAGTGAGGTTAGATTTTTGAAATGAGGTACGTAAATCTATCCATGGGTCAGAACAGTAGCGATCCTCATTTTTGATAACTTGAGAAATCCTTTGGGCTTGGTTTGAAGTTTTTATCCTAAGCTCAAAATACTCCTTGAGATCAGATTTACAACTTTGATTTATACTCCTAAGGCTAATAACAACTTTGTTCAAACTGGCTTATTTTTTGTTCAAACTAAAATTAGTGACTTTGTTGGGCTTATGGAGTCTTAGGTGGATTTCTTGTGGGCTTCAAAACAACCTCTCTTAATGTTTTAAAGTGCTGGTTAGAATTTTAATGAAGGCCCAACTTAGAGTTCTACGCTTGTTCTGAGAGTTTTAGGTTCGGTTTTGAGTTTTAAGCTTTGTATACTTATTATACTTACTTTATTGATCTTTTCACTTTGTTCACTTATTTTTATCATATTTTTAAGTGTCTTTTACCTATGTTCCAGATCTGGTCATGATGATTCCAAGGGGTTCTCACTTGGTTTTTCAACTTGTTTCATCATTTCCTTAAGTTTAGGTGTTAGATCATGCACTTAAACTATTTATATCCAAATCTTAACTTAAATTTTCTTCCATAAGATGATTCTTTAACTCGTGCTTCACACAAAGAAATAAAAGATCTTACACTTATTACAACTTCCATATCATAGCTCATGTCATACAAAGTTGGTTTCTTCATAAAACTTCATGTGATGAATTTTTTCTTAACTTAAATCTAAATTTGAGCATGCTTAACTTAATGGAAATAAAATCAACATCCAAATTACTTTTGAATCCTCACGTCCAGCATGTTCATCTTCCATTCAAGTTCTTGTTTCAAGATTTTCTCAACTTAAAATCTTCCATTCAAAGTTTTAAACAAGTATCTTTACAAAACAACAACTTTACATGCTCATATTTCAACTTCATGTAACTGTTTCATGAGTTTGTTTCTTAGAATGGCCTTTGGTGTTATAATAACTTAAAATCACACTCATATCTTCAAGAAATCAAAGTCTCCTAACATAAACACTAACCCACTAATCACAAGAAACACTTACTTGTCCTTAAAGCGAAATATGGTGGTTGTGTATAAAGGTTCCACTTAAGCTTTTAACTTTGCTTCCTCCTTTTTGCAACCTTTTGGAAACCCGAGTTGTTTGATCCTTTGGAGTAGGGTTTGTGGAAGGTTCTAATGATTCTAAAAGAGCTTAGATGTTGGAAGAAAATGACACAAGAAAAAAAAATGAGAGTGCCGTGAGTAGGACTTAGAAGTGGTGGCCAAATAGAGGATTTTTGTGGGGTTGAATTTCTTCTTTTGATTTATGTTTAAAGTGAGAGAAAAGGAAGCAAAAATGGGAGTGAAAGAGGAAGAGAGTGGCAAATTTTTGAATGGGAGAAAAAGTGTGTGCAAGAAGTTTTAATTGATTATCTTGTAGCTTACACAAAAGTCAATAATTGCAACTATTAATGATGTAAGCATTAAAGAGTGAATAGTAGTGTATAAGAGAAAGTGATTGATGATTGAAAGAAAAGAGCATGACCCCCCTCTTCTCCTTGTTCAAATCTGCCATATAGTGTCCTTTGGGGTCATGGAATTGTCTTGTCTCATTTAATGAAGTTAAGCATATGAAATCTTATGAAAAATTGTCTATATGTAGTATAAGTGAAGGGGTGATAAGGAAAATGTCTTATCAATAGATTTTGATAAGTTATCAATTGAAAAATGATTCTAACTCTTAATTGATAAGTCATCTAAGGTAATTGGTTGATCTACTTATTTATGTGTAAAGCTTAGACATAAAGATAAGGGCATGGTCTTATAGGAAATTATTTTAAGATTTTCATCTTGCATTATTTTGTACTTTATTATTTGATTCCTATAAAATTATGAAATTTTTTAAAATTAAATGAAATTATTCAAATTAAATTATCGATTAGTCACATAGGGTCAAATTTCCCTAATTGTTTTAGGGTTTAAGGTTTAAGGTTTAGGGTTTTAGGTGAGTTTAGAGCTCGTAGTTCTTTAAGCTCAAGTTTTCTCGATAATTGGTTTTTGAATTGGAAAAATTTTATTTTGTTTCTAAATGTAAACTTAAGTTCTCAATTTTGTTTATCTTTGGGAACGTTTGGACGATACATTTAATTGAATAATGGGCCCACTAAAAGTAGGGTTTATATTTATCAATTGATAAGTTATTTAAGATGATTAGTTAGTTTACTTATTCATGTGCACAAATCTTATGCATAAAGATAAAGAGATTGTCTTATATAAAATTCTTTTGGAGTTTATTTCTTAAATTGATTTGTAAGTTATGATTTAATTCTTATAAGATTGTGAAAATTTTTAGAGTTGAATAAAATTTTTCATATTAAATTCTTAATTAGCCGCTTAGGGTTACAAGTCCTTAATTATTTTAGGGTTTTGGGTTTAGAGTCAATGGTTCTTATATTCGAGTTTTATCGATATATTCGAGTTTTATCGATAATAGGGTTTCGAATTGAAAAAATTAAATTCGTTTTTAAATGTAAACTTGAATTCTTAAGTTAGTTTATTCTTAGGATCATTTGGGAAGTACTCTTAGTTGAATCACAAGTCTGCTAAAAGTAGGGTTTACAATTTATCCATACGTAACATGACTTATAAGTGAAAATAAGGGAATTATCTTATATGAAGTTCTTTTTAAGGCTCTTAAATTAATTTATAAGTTATGATGTGCTTCTTAAGAAATTTTAAAATTTTCTAAAGTTGAATAAAATTTATTCAAATTATATTTTTAATTATTCATTTAGGATCGTAATCCTTGATTATCTTAGGTTTTAGGATTTGAGTAAGTTTATGTATGTTTTAGAGTTCGAGTGAGATTGTATATGTTTTAGGGTTTTTCACTAACTTGGGAATAATTGACTTATACTTAGGAGTTTAAGGTTCAATTGGCTTAATTATTTAGGAATACCGCTTTATTATGCAACATATATATATATATCATATGATAGATTATGAAAAGAAAGAAATTGTTTAGTAATATATTTATATATGTACATATTGTGGGGCTACTTATGTACACAAGTAAAATAATTTTTGTAAATTTATTAATTTATTCCTTTAATTAGTTTAGTTTTGTTGTTTATTATTACTTAAAATAATCCTTGATTCGTTTATTATCAGTTTTATATGATATCACAAAATTATTGATAATTTTATTGATTTATGGCTTTTCAAGCATTAACATAATTTTATAGAGTTAAAAAAAAAAATTTATGATTTGATATTTACGATTTCTATTAAGTTTAGGTGTACATTTTTAAAGGTACACGTATGTAGGGATTGGGATTTTTTTTGCATGATTAGGGTTTCCAAATCGTATAATAGTGTCTTTTAAGTTCGTTTTAAGTTTTGAGTTTAAAATTTTAGTCGGTTTTCATTTTATGTGGTCTTATCGACTTAGAAAAATATTTACAGTACTTAAGTCCGACACCATGTTTAAAAGGTTAAATTTACAAAGTCTACATCACTCTAATAAATCTAGAATGTCAACGCTTCATTCATTTAGAAATCTTATATATACCAAAGCTCATATTTAGTTTCTATAAGATTTATGAAAATGTTATGGTTTTACTTAGTTCCTTGTATTATTATATAACTAAATTGAAATACTATTTATACAGTCATTTAATAGAATTGTTTATATTATATATATAGACACACATATTATATATATGTACTTTAAGTATCTTATAGGCCTATTATTTCTATTTTATTATACAAGTATCTTATCTTTACTAAAATGTGTGTACATATTTACACACACACACACTCACTCATATATATATATATATATATATATACATATATATAAACTTCTATAGTATATATAGATATACACACACATACATATATACTTCAAGTATCATAATTTACTATGTAGGCTATCATCCAAAGTTATTCAATTTTAATAAGGTTAGTATTATCGGATTTGTATGAACTTGACGTACGTATCACGAGTTTTGCTTAAAAGATAATTCTTAAAGGGTATTTCTAATCCTAGTATATAAGTAAAGCTATATAATAAGTAATATCACATTGATATCGTATTGTATAAATAAAATATATTTTTATATAATCTTACAATAAATATGATAACCCATGTATTATCTAATCCTAGCATGTATATATTATAACTTGATTCAAATAATATTGCGAAATATATAACAAAATAATAAGTACTCCTATTATGTTTTTTTTATTATAATTTAATCAAATAATTAACATATTTTACTGAATATACATCCCAATTACAAATTTAAGCTATTTAAATATAAAAATTCGTAATAAATAGTTAAGATTACCAAATAATTCTATGAAAATTTCTAAGGACCTAGAAAATATTTGGAATTCAATTAATAATTGGTTTCATGATACTAGATTTATTGCCTATATACGTAAAATTACTATTTTGCCCCTAAATTATGATTAATTAGGAAAATAATATGATTTTTATATCGAACTAATTCCAACTTATCTTGATATCATTAAAAATGCTCAAAATTGATTGGAACATAATTTCATCAATTATTTTCCTAAAATCAATTTATTTCACAAATTACCCTATTTTTAGCTATTTTTAGGGCCTAAAAATGAAATAAATAATAAGTATATATAAAATCAAAATCGGGCTACATAGGAATAAACTAAATGCAATATGTATTCCACAAAAAAAATTTGAACTTCAAAAAATTTGATCCCCTTGACATCAGCAATGATCTACCTAATGGCTTCTTTATGCTCTCTCAAAACTCCTAGAAGTTGTTGCTCTTGATCACTTATCACATCCTGACATAGTACGGGATGTACCATCACACAAGAATCCCTATTGAAATCTTAACTCTACCTACTCATTCATCAAAAGACAACATTGTGTGCATAATAAAAGGGTTTCTAAATCGGAGTTTAGCTGGATTCCCTATTACAAACTTATGTGTACAACATAATATTTACATCAAAACATAAACCAGCTTTTTCCTTTATCGTCTTCATAGTAATAGGATCTCTGACCTAGTACAAGCTCCATGCAAAAGTCGTTGACTTCGACTTACGCTCTCAGTATATATATCCCCCCTTAATATTAGGCCCTTCATGATACAGTTAACTTGAGGATAAAACATAAGCTGAGTGAAAGTGGATAATAAACAACATAATATTGACAATATGATAGATAATACTACATATCATAACTAAAACACTTCCATTATAACCCGTAGGTTTAACTTCACATATGCATCTGCCCAACCAAGCATTTACTGCTATCAATGCAACATGCTGTGCTCATACATGTAGCATGTATCAATACTGATATCTTATGCCCTCCAAACTTCTTTTGGTTAGTCGATATAGCCGGGCATCTAGATAGAACGTCTAGAAACTTAGGGTAATAAGGAACTGCTTGGGAGTAGGACCCCTACCAAATTGGACTACATATTATAGTCTACCATTTTCAACAAAGGTAACAAGGAGCTACCTAGGAGTAGGACCTGTGAGTAGAAACATCCTGAAGAATAAGGACGTATAAAATAGAACAAGGAAACTCTAAGTGTGTAAACTAAAACATATTGAAAAAGGGTCATGTGAAGGATATTTCATTTAGCCAATGCAATTACAAAGTTATATACAATACAAATGAATCCTATGGCCTACTGTCAGAATCAGTAGAAGTAATTCTTAGATTGGAGGTTGGGGCTTTCTTTGAGTACTTCGCTTTCTCAACACATGGGTCCTCGTCTACCTCTAAATCCTCAGCGTAAGCTAAGCTATCATCCTTATTCAGATTCTCAACACCTTCCTCTTCATCTTTATCGGTGCTGCTGATTTTATCGTCGATGTTGGTGAAGTCAAGGCAAAAGAGATCGTAATCAGGATGAAGCTTCAAGATCTCCTCTCTCGCCGCTTAAACCCCCTCCAACAACTTTTTTCGTAGAAGTCTCTTGTATTGCCAACTAGGAGTGACTATATCAAGGGCCTCCTAAAGCTACCAAGCTGAAAATTGAAGTGTCGAATTGAAGAAATCTAGAGGTATGCTCTTCGATTTAATTGCATAGTTAAGCTGCTTCGAAATCCTTATTTGCCGAACTGATAGTGCATATCCAAGCTATTTAAATTGCTATCATGCTAAGCTACATTAGTTAGAAACTTTTGTTTTAAGTCCATGAACTGTACCCAACTGACTTGAATGTGTATCTAAGCTACAAGTGTATCCTAGTGTCCTCTTATTGAGCTAAAATTAATTCAAATATCCAATTGCCCAGTTGTTGAGTTACTTATTGTTGAGTGTGCCTAATTGAACAAACGTGTGCCACGTAGCTATTGTGTGCGACTTAGAAAGTGTATATGAGTGCTCAGGGTATTGTAAGTTGGTTGGTGACTGGAGTGCAAACCGAATGCATGCCAATTTCAGGATTGAAGTTCAAGGCATTACGTGTTGCAAGGAAATCAATTTTTGAGCTATAAAGTTGCCATTTTAACTATACCGAACTATTGTGTGGCTATTGGGATTTAAAGTAACATGGTTATGATTTTATTTCAACATTGTTGGATTTAAATTTATTTGACATGGCGAGTAAAGCTCAACATAGGCCAAGTTATGCATAAGGCTTGGGGACAAAATCTTATTACTAAGCCCCAAACCCTATTTTCCCTTATGTGTTGGAACAATTGGAGGTTATATTAGCTAAGGTCGAGGAGATTAAAGAAGAAAGAAAGCAACAAAGGATTACTCAATCAAAGAATATTGAAGAAAAAAAGGAAGGATAAGAAGTGTTACCACTTAGTACCCTTATTCCTGAAATGATCCAATTGCCAAAGATACTTAGTACTACTAACGACCTTAGGTACAACTGTATTAGCCTTCCACATGTCAAACTCCTCTATTTTGATCCATTATTGAGGTTGTTTGAAAGTGAAATGTGTTGTAGTAGTATTGTACCTATGAGATACTATAGATTGTATATTAGTGTTTTCTAAAGTCATAGTGATGGATATTCCTATATGGGTTATACTGTTCTTATCCTTAGTAATCACGCATTGGAAAAATTTGAACTGTATAGATGGGAGGAGAAAGAAGTGATTTGTGAGGAAGTAAAAGAGGAGAAGGCTACAAAGAATGATGTTATGAGGCCAACATTGAGAGCGCATGAAGCTTTAAGGATTCTTGAGTTAAAAGAGAAGTTTGAGATCTTACATGTTCAAACTACCTAAGCTCATGACATGAAGTTTGAGCCAAAAATTGTGTTATTACCCTTGATTGATAGTTGTTGGGGCTACCTAGATGAAGTTGATCGGATACATGATGAATGGAAGGAAGGACCCTTAAAGAAGAGTTTGGTTGATTGGGCTCATGACGAATGGAAGGAGCATTGGATGATGATAACACTAGCGGTAGAGCTAGAGTACTTTTATGTATTTACATTTCATTTTTTTGCAGGTTAGTATTTGATCCTTATAGGATTTAGAGCTACCAATTACCAAGTTTCGAGCTGAAACTTCTTTAATAGAGGGAATGATAAGATTCAAGGTACCGACCTAACCTAAATGCTAAGGTTGAGCTCATCTACTCCTCATTCGGACATTTTATTTGACTACTTATTTTTATTTGTGTTATTTAGATTTCCTATTTATTGTATTTTTCCTAAACTACCCTCATGTTTATTTTGTTTTTATAAGAATGTCACTAAGGCATCCTTTTAGTCCTTTTATTTACAAGTTTGCCATTATGTGTAAATAGAATGTATGTGTAAGGTTTTACATAAATTTACAACATTAATAAAAAAACCCTTTAAGTTTTTTCTCTTGAAAAACTCTATCTTATTAGCTCTTATCAATTCCTTTAGCAAAAATTGTGGCACGTAACCCTAACACTCGAACTAGTGCGTCATATCTGGCGAGTCTTAGGTCTTGTAACATCTAGTCAGTATATCATATCCAGCTAGGTAGCTCACGGATTCGCTAAAACCCTCACTAAACCCACTCTATTTCCTTTCCTTTAGTAAGACCACACCTACCCTAATATCACTACCTTTGTTGAATCTTGGTGCAGCGTATTAGCAACTCCTTCTCTACATTACTCAAGAATATGACCATAATGGGGGTCACAAGCACAATACTCAGTAATAAGTGAAAAACCTAATAATTTCATTTATAAGGTGGTTAGCAAGGTTTACCGACGTGACAAGGAATCTATGACTATGTTGGTACTGCCCTTCTTATGTCGAATCACATAGGAGAAACCTTCCATAATTTCTAGCAACTTTGCTTGTCTTTTGGAAAGTTTGTTCTAACTCTCAAGATACTTCAATGATTCATGGTTAGTATAAATCACAAACTCTTAAGGTAGTAAATAATGTTGACATACAATAAGATCAAAAAAGAGAGTACAACTTTTTCTCATATACAAAATAGTTCACTATAGAACCATTGAGCTTCTTACTATGGTAAGCAACCGGTCATCGTTCTTACATCAAGACAATACCAAGTCCAATGCCTAACACATCACATTCCAATTTAAACAGCTCATCAAAATCTGGTAGAGCTAAGATAGGGGTAGAGGTAAGCTTTTCTTTGATCTCCCTAAAGCTTCGCTCAGTTCGGTTATTCCATCCCATCTGAATCCTTCACTCTTCATAGTCAACTTAGTCAAGGAGGCTACAATCATACTTAATTTCTTAATGAATCACCTATAAAAAAAAAAAAAAAAAAAAAAAAAAAAAAAAAGCGAAGCTATGAAACTTCATACTTTAGGAACATTCGTCGACATCAGCCACTCTAAGATAGCTTAGATCTTTTCCTCATTTGCTCTAATTCCTTCTTTAGATACTACATACCCAAGAAAAACTACTTCACTTTGACAAAGCATATACTTCTTTAGGTTTCCATATAACTTTTCAGCTCATAAAATGTCAAAAATAGCTCCAAGATGTTGAACATGGTTGTTCAAGTTGGCATTGTATTCTAATACGTCATTAAAGTACACAACTACACATTTTTTGATCAGAGGATCTATCACATAATTCATAAGCATCATAAATATGCTCAGCACATTTGTAAGTCCAAATAGCATAACCAACCATTCATAGAGACCATACTTTGTCTTGAAAGCAATCTTCCATTCATCACTACGCCTTATGCAAATTTGGTAGTAACCACTTTGCAAATCAATCTTCAAGAATATCTTAGCACTATGATGCTCATATAACACATCATTAAGCCTCATTATCGAGTATCTATCCTTGACAGTGATATGGTTCATAGCTTAACTACCGATGCACATATGCTACAAACCATCTTTCATTAGGACGAGTAAAGTTAGTATAGCACAAGAGCTCATGCTCTCCTTCACATAACCTCGCTCTATGAGCTCATCCACTTGCCTTTTTAACTCAGTAGCTTATTTAAGATTTAATCTATAAGCAGGTTGATTTAGTAGGGCTATGCTTGGTTGTAGATCAATACAATGTTCTTGCTTTAAACAAGAGGTAATCCCTTAGGTAACTCTTTAGGGAACAGGTCAAAAAACTCATTAATTAACCTTAAGATCTCATTGGGAACATCTTCCAAAATTCTCATCTCCAACAATCTTCTAATTAATAAAAACCTAGGCTCATCTACCTTATTAGCAACTCAAAGCTCTCTTCAGCTCATCAGTAAAGCTTTCTTCTTACTAGCTCAGGTTAGCTAGATAAAGGTGTCATTCACCTAAGTGAGTGTTATAGGTTGCAACACAATCTTCTTCTCATCCTTAACAAAGGCATAAGTGTTCTTATATCTGTCATAAGTAACATGTCAGTCGGACAATCAAGGTCTTCTAAGCAATAGGTGTTAAGCTCTTATGAGCATGACATCATACATCACTTCATCCCTATACATAGTACCAACACTAAATGTCATAGTTACTTATTTTATGACATATAAAGTACCCTTATCATGAAGCTAGAGTAACTTATAAGGTTAGGGCTACTTAAAGGTTATCGAGCCTAGTTTCTCACCTTCCCTATTCCTTTTTCTTAAAAAAAATATTAATTTTTTTTAAACTAGTCAGTATTAAACCCTATTCATTTACTACTGGCCCTAAACTAGGGTTTAAAAAAAACTAGTTCTTTTTATTTTGAAAACAACCTTGGAGTTACTACCCGACTAGAGTTAGGAAAAACAATTAAGTTATAACCAATTGGGTGAATTGGTTATAACTTAGTCACTAATCCAATGATTAAAACTAATTTTGTAAAATGGTTTTTGCAACCAAAGACCATGGATCTAAGGGCTAGGAATTTTAAACCTTTACAAGTACCATTAACTTTCTAAAATTAGAATTAAACTTAAAAATCACCTTTCAATTTTGAAAGACGAAATTTGCTTTATTGGTTACTCTAATTAGATAAACAAAATAATCTAAACTAAACAAGAGGGAAATTAGGTTTTTTACATTTTTTACCATTGCCTCGTAAGTATCTATGTACCTACTATTTAGGATTAGACATATGTAGTTCTTTTGTTATAAAATTTTAGTGGGTTGAGTTTATTTTAATTTGAAAACGTACTAGATTTACATTTTTAGTTTAATTTGGTTTATTTAAGAAAAATTCTAACAAAGTTCCTAAATTTTATTTTATTTTATTTTTTTTAAAATCTAATAGTAGTCATAATTTGTAAAGGGTTCATTTGTTTTTGTTTATTTTTGAAAACTTCATTTTTCTAAGTGTTGAAAACAATTATTGTTCTTCAACTTATGAACTTACTTATTTTAGTTTTATTTATTATTTTTACTTTTATTAAATTAAAAATAAATAACTAAATAAACCACTTTTTCTTTTTCTTTTTTTCTTTCTTCCTTTTTCTTTTTTCTTTTTTTTTTCTTTTTCCTTTCTTTTTTATTATTACATTTACATTCATGATAAATAAATAAAGTAAATAAAAAACAAAAATTAAATAATAATAAAAAAGAAAGAAACTAGACTTCGAATGTAGTGGGCACATGGGTCAGACCGGTTGGTTGTGGATCGATTAGGTCAGTTGAGGTAGTTGCTTGGAAGGGGTCACGGGCATAATTAAGGGGCTTCAACTAATCACAGGCATGACGCGAGGGTGGATAGCCATTGTCTTCAACTGCTTACAGCCATGATCGGGGAGTGCGATGGCTAGGGTTCAGTAATGGAGGGTGGTAGCAATCATGGCAGCAGTCGAAATGGATTAGGTTTGGTTGCTAGTGGCTAGGGGGATTTAGTTGTGGTGGAGGTGTGAATCAATTAGGGGCTTGAGGGAGAAAAAAACGAAGAAAGAGAAAGTGTTGTAGGTGTAGAGACAAAAAGAATAGTCAATGAAGAGAGAGAAAGAAAGCTTACGAGTTTTCTACAACTTGTGAATGGTTGCTTATCTTTATGGACTTCCTTAAGCCCCTATTCACACATGAAAAAACCTTAGAAAACAAGGAAAACTCGAATTTGGATTTAAGAACAAATTGCAAATTTTTGGTTTTTTCCCACTTTTTGGAGCTTGAATTGAATGCTCCATTGACTAAATTTAGACGTATTAATTGGCGTGATTCAAAGTTGGCTATGCGTTAAACAAGATCAAAGTAAGAGATGTGTGAAATTTGTACAAAAATTAGAGCTAAAGTGGAGGGAGTAGACTATTGTTGACTAGGAAAGTGGAGGAAAATTCAAAGAAAAAGAGGGAATTTGAGAGAAAGAGAAGGAAAGTACTAACGTAGTGCCATCAATTGGGGGCTTAAGAGAGAGAGTATCATAGTTGTAGAGATAGAAAGAGTAGTCGAGGAAGGGAGAGAGAGGTTATGAGTTTACTATAGCCTGTAAATGGTTGTCTACCCTTGTAAACGTCCTTAAGCCCCGATTTATACAAGAAAACACCCTAAAAAACAAGGAAAGCTCGGATTCAGATTTAAATGCAAATTCCAGATTGTCGGTTTTTTTTCTAGTTTTTGGTGCTCGAATTGAATGCTCCATTGACTGAATTTGAAAGTGTTATTGCTTGAATCATGGTAGGCTATGCGTTAAACAAGACCAAAGTAGGAGATTGCATGTGTATGTGTGAAATCTGTATGAAAATTAAAGCTAAAGTGGAAGGAGTAGACTATTCATGACTAGGAAAGTAAAGGAATATCTTGAGAAAAAGAGAGAGTCAGAGAGAAAGAGAAGGAAAGTGCTGGTGTGGCACCATCAATTGGGGGCTTAAGGGCGAAAAAACAAAGAGAGAGAGAGAGAGAATGTCGTAAGTATAGAGACAGAAAGAGTAGTCGAGGAAGAGAGAGAGAGAGCTTATGAGTTTTCTATAGCTTATGAATGGTTGTCAATCCTTATGGATGTCCTTAAGTCCCTATTTATACATGTAAACACCCTAGAAAACATGGAAAGCTCAGATTCAGATTTATGTGAAAATTCCAGATTTTCAGTTTTTCTCCACTTTTTGGGGCTCGAATTGAATGCTCTATTCACTAAATTTAGACGTGTTATTGCAGTCGATTCAAAGTAAGCCGTGTGTTAAACATGATCAAAGCAAGAGATTGTATGTATATGTATGTGAAATCTATATGAAAATTAGAACTAAGTTGGATGGAGTGGACTCTTCTTGATTAGGAAAGTAGGGGAAAATTTGGAGAAAAAGAGGGAACCCAAGAGAAAGAGAAGCAAAGTGCTAACGTAGCGCTATCAATTAGGGGCTTAAGAGAGAAAAAACGAAGAGAGAAAGAGTGTCATAACAGTAGAGACAGAAAGAGTAGTCAAGGAAGAGAGAGAGAGAGCTTATGACTATAGCTTGTGAATGGTTGTCTATCATTGTAGATGTCCTTAAGTGCCTATTTATACATGAAAACACCCCAGAAAAGAAGGAAAGCTCGGATTCAGATTTAAGTGCAAATTACAAATTTTCAGTTTTTTTCTACTTTTTAAAGCTCGAATTGAATGCTTGATTTACTAACTTTAGAAGTATTATTGGGCTCGATTCAAAGTAGGCTATACGTTAAACAATATCAAAGGAAGATATTGCATGTGTGTATGTGAAATCTATGCGAAAATTAGAGCTAAAGTGGAAGGAATGGACTATTCTTGATTGGGAAAGTAGAGGAAAATGTGGAGAAACTGAGGAAATCCAAGAGAAAAGAGAAGGAAAGTGTTGACGTAGAGAAAGAGAGTGTCTCGTAGGTGTAGAGAGTGAAAGAGTAGTCATAGAAGATAGAGAGAGAGCTTATGAGTTTTCTATAGCTTGTAAATGGCTGTCAATTCTTATGGATGTCCCTAAGCCCCTATTTATACATGAAAGCATCGCACAAAACAAGGAAAGCTCAAATTCAAATTTAAGTGCCAATTCTTGATTTTCCATTTTTTTTTTTCCACTTTTTGGAGCTCAAATTAAATGTTCCATTGATAGAAGTTGGATGTGTTATTGGGCTCGATTTAGAGTAGGCTATGTAATAAATAAGAACAAAGCAAGTGATTACGTATGTGTAAGTGAAATCTCTGTGAAAATTAGAGTTAAAGTGGAGGGAGTTAATTGTTCTTAACTGGAAAAGTAGAGGAAAATCTGGAGAAAATGAGGGAATCCGAGAGAAAGAGAAGGAAAGTATTGACCTAGTGCCACCAATTAAGGACTTAAGGGAGAAAAAACAAAGAGAGAGAGAATGTCATCGATGTAGAGAGAGAGAAGGAGTAGTCAAGGAAGAGAAAGAGGGAGGTAATGAGTTTTCTACTACTTATGACTAGTTGTCTATCCTTATAGACATCCTTAAACACCTATTTATACATGAAAACACCCTATATATATAAACAACCCCTGCAAGGCCTCTCTTTATCTCCGCATGAAGTGACGATCGGAATAAGTAAATGCAATGCATAGATAACGCATGACCCTTTTAATTTAAGATAAGCCAAATATAATTAGGTCAGATTATGAGGCGATCAATCAATATTAGCAAACCATCGAAATCATATAAAAATTAATCATACCATCAAATCATCAATTATCATATTTAACAATATTTCTTACAATAATCAATCAATATCAAGCATACACATATCCCGAAACCCCATGCATTAAGTTATTGATATTCAGTTTAGGTGCACTAACTACAAGCACAAACAAGTATAGAATCATCGGGAGTACTCACTTGACCATGATGACTCGCTCTAGTCATAATAATCGATCGGGAGATCCTTGCCCTCGTCGGGATCACCTCATCATTATGATATGATAATGCTAGTAAGTAATCGAATTAACTAATAATTTTAATTATCTATTTGTCTAACTCTACTTAAATTACTATCAACTTTCATCCAGTTAGATGTTATTATTAATCGTATGTAACTTTTTCGTTTTATTTCTGATATTTATGACTTTATAGTCGTTTTTTTATCGTTTTTGGTCGTATATTCACACGGTAATGTCTGTTTTGGACGTTAAGACCCATGTTTTACGATATGGACTAAATTTATAGAAATTTTTAACTATGAAAACTTAAGTACTCTTATTACTTATATTTATATCTTTTGTTTATACTTAATGATTTAGTTAACCCTTAAATTCTTATACCTAGAGGATTTTACTTTACTATTACTAATTCATATACTTAATTAAGTATAATCCAATTTAGAATGTGTATTAGGGTTTACTAATTTAGGTATCTAATTATATATACTCTTCTTATTTTCTCATACATCATCATTTGCTTATGTCATTGCTTACATCATCATTTGCTTATGTCATCACTTGCTTATGTCATCAAGTGCTTACCTCATCACTTACTTCATTATGTGATTACATAAGCCTCTCCTCATGCTTATGTCATATGTACATGTCTTATGTACATTTTACTTCTTCCCTTATACTTATGTACATATACCTTATACATATATACACTTATACATCTACTTAGAATTATACCGTATTTATACGTATATACATACTCATATACCTATACGGTTAGATACGTATTTTTATACAAAATTTCGTATGCCTAATCTTTTCCTTAAGAAAAGCTTCCTAATTCCATTCTTTTGTGTTTTTAAGTGTGTAATTAGTGTAGTATAAGTAGGTATAGTTAGGTATTGTCTTAATTTAGGTTATGTACATGGTTAATACTCATGTACAAAGGTTCTAATGCAAGTATTCCTTTGGTATTTCTTTATGTACACATACCTAAGAGCACATACACATGTATTTCTTCCCTCTTCTTCATGGTTCCTCACTTTCTACACTTAAAGATGAGGACTTTATGCCCTCTTCTTCAAGATCATAATTAACACAAGTCTACTTCTCTAATCTACCTAATTACCTAACTAATGAAGAATATAAAACAACATAAAGTAACTTAAGTACATACCTTTGCTTATGTTAGAATTAAGGAGACAAAAGGAGAAGTGATGAAAGTGAAATGGAGAAGGAAAGCTCATGGCAATGGAGGGACCTTTTTGTTTTGTTTCTTTTTTCTTGTTTTCATTATGGAAGAGAACAAATGGTAGGGTCAAAATGAAGAATAAGTGGACGGCAACTAAAGAAGGGGAGGGAAAAAGAAAAATCAAAAGAAAAGGAAAGAAAAGCCATCATTAGAAATGTAGATATTTTCCTTATCTCTTAGTGTCTTTTGTTGACTTTTCAAATTGTTGACTTTAGTCAACATGTGTTGACTTGGTCAACTTTCCTTAAGCATGTGTAATTTTGTATACATAATGTAGTAATTAAGGGAAATTAAGGGAAAAATTAAGGAAATGAAGTATTTGGTGAATTGATTAGTAAAAATAGATGATGAGGTCTTACTTTAAGTATTTATAACCTATAAACATCATTTGGTAAACTACTTAGTGTAACTAGTATGAAAAATACTAATTAGGGTATTAAGGTTCACTACATTTAACCTAATCTTCAACTATACCCCTAACTCTATGTAATACTATCTTAATCATATACTTAAGAGATAAATATAATCTAAGATTCATTATCTTAATTTCTAAAGGATTACTTAAGGATTCTAAACATATATGCATGATAGTTGTCTCTAACCTTTTACTAATGATTTGGCAAAATACGAGGGTTATATTATCAATTAGGGTTTTAAGGTATCTTATGATGAATTCGTGCACATATGTCTTTAAGGTTATCATTTTAGGGTTTTTATCACTTTTGAATAAAATCTTTAATATTTACATACATTTAGGGTAGAAAAGTTTCTTACTCGATTGATTAATTGTTTTAGGATATTCACTTTCATTAACCTTATCAACTCCTAAATTATCTAACATAGTTGAGTCTATTTCAGAAGCTAGATCGAAAATTTTAGGGGTTTACAGTTCTTAACTAAGAAAATCCTCTAATTTATCCTTTGATTTTACTACACACTTTATGTTCTCAATAGATCTCCCCATTTTAGTCCACAATCACCCCTTCTTCACCAAATCAAATTGTCACATAGCTTCAAATATTCATTTCTCATTTAAACTACAAAAACCACTTCAAACCTTTCTTACAACATCAAAATACATCATTACCAAACCAAGATCTATAACTATATGAATTGCTTGAAAAATTATTAAATTTCCGAAAATTTCAGAATATAAGTTTCTAAAACCCAAAACTTAGTAAAAAAATAAACATGTTATGGTAAGACCTTTTTAAATAAAAATAAACTAGATGATATGAGAAGTCTATAGCAAAATTTTGACATCAAAACTACATCATTTAAGATTTTGAAAATCGAATTGAAAATTTGTCCAAAACGAGTGACTTATTTAAGGGCAATATATGTAACTATCAAATTTCATCAAAATAATTTTTTTTTTCCCCAATTCTATGTAAAAAATAACCTTAAAATACATTTTCCTAGAATTTTGTAACTTATTTTAGTATTTTTTGGGAATTATATGAAAATTAGAGGGAATATGGACACTCACCAATGGAGGGTTTTCGACCACTAATTGCAATAGGCATGTTGGAATAGCCGAACGTAGGGTACTCCCTCAAGTGGTGATGGTGATCACACAATAGGTTTTGGGTAAACATATGAACTCCATAACACCAATTTTAAGCTATAATTTTCTTACCACTTTTCTTATTCCCTTCAATCTCTATTTAGGTTCCCTAATTTCCCTAGTATTCTTACTATCTAAAGTCTCAAATGACAGATGTCGTATTTTATGAACTCATAAAGTCTACAAACTCCCTTCATGCAAAAGTTCATATCGCACACCTTAAAATAGTAGTGCATTACTCTTAAGTTATATGTCATCATAGTTAATTTCATAAGATTAGTTATTGCTCATTCCATCTGTTAGTCTGCCACATTTGGTTTTACAATATTATATTGCATTCAAATATCATTTGGTTATTGTTTGTTAAGTATCTAGTTTAATTTGTTATAATATATATAAGGTTTATTTTAATTTTACAAGTATATATATATTTCACATATTTAACACGTTAGTATATATACATACCCCTAAATGTTGTATTATATCCTCTTATTGACTTTCTCACCTAAATGATTAATCTCCTCTAAGAGATTTTCATTTATCCAACCTTAAATTTCACATTTTTAATGTTTTTAATGACTAATATTGTTAGAGTTAGCTTTACAATTATATCAATTAATATTTTACCATTTCTTTCTCAATATCTAAACCCATGGGATCACCTTAACTAATATATATATATATGTATTTATCATGGCCCTATGCAAATTTTAAACTTAATCAAAGAATTTTTGTAGATGCCCTAAATTTAAGTCATAATGCCTTAATTTGTATTTTGCAGAGTCTTACATTTATAGAGAAGAATGCAAAGGTTAAGTAGAGTGAATACGTTCAGAGTAGCTTTAAGGAGTTCAAGTAGAAATTTACTTATGCTCCTCTATTGATCCTACCGATTTATGAGAAAAGGTATGAACGTGAATGTATGCATTAGAATTTGGACTTGGAGCAATTCTAATTTAGGAGTAGCAACATATTGAGAAATTTAGTGGAGTAGAACTTAACTATTCCATACATGATAAGGAACTTTATTCTCTAATTAGAGCACTGACGATTTGGTAGCATTATTTGCTTCCCAAAAAATTTATTATCTACACTAATCATTGATCCTTAAGGTATTTGAAAGTTCAACAAAAGTTATCTGAAAAGCAAACAAAGTAGGTTAAACTTCTTGAAATTTTTGCTTATGTGATCAACTAAAAGAAGAGTAATGTTAATAATGTTACTAATGCTCTGTTTAGAAGGTATGCTTTGGTTACTACTTTACAATTAGAGTTGCTTGGTTTCATTTTATTAAAAGAACAATAAATGGGAGATTTTTTCTTTAGATCAATTGTGGTGTGATGTAAAGATGGTAGTGTTATAGTTGGTTTAATTTAGGAAAGAATTGCTCTTGCAACTTTCAAGAATTAAAGGAAAAGTTCTTATGCAATCTTGATTGTAAAGGTGTGATAATTTGTGGTTTTAATGATAAAATAGGGATATGGACACTTGGAAGGATGTGACTCACCTAGAGAAATTGAACTATATTTAATTTAGTGAATATAACACATGATAAGATTAAATAAGATATCTAAGATCTATCTAACATAACATACAAACAAATCTGAAACAAGTGTTCGCCACAATTTAATGCATTAAATTAATAAGAATGATAAGTTGAGAAGAAACTCTCAAAAGTTGTTGTTGAAAATGAAAAGTGTCACAACAAAGTTTACATCATTTATTTATAGTTCCAGGGCTAATTAAGAGTAAATAAATAATAAATAAATAAATAGAAATATTAGAAATTAAAACTAATTTGTAAAGTAACTCGTCATAAGAAACATGGTGAAAAAACAAAGACATGTTTCAAACCATGTTTCTATCAGATGTTGTAGCCCAAAGCACAAGGGTATAGGTACACAAGCGTATAGCTTCCTATGTACCTCATGAATTTTTGTTTTTTTCTTAACATAGGCATGCAACTCACTAAACATGCATAGTGTATCTACATGGCTAGAAGTACATGGGTATGTACTCAACTATGTACCTCTGTAATCATATGATTCTTACTCAAAACAACTTGAACCTTTTTCATTATGTTCAATAAAAATAAGGCCTCCAAAACACTTCAAAAGTTGAAATCTAATCTCACTAACTTATGTATTAAGTCTAGGAAGGAAATAATCTCTATCATTTCCCCAAGGCTCTTAAAGATTTATCCTCAAATCTTTAAGGACATGACCTTTAGGGCTCTAAGGAAAAGTCAACCATAAATCCTTGTAATGAACAATCTTAAAAATTGTTAAACAAAAAATTTGAGCCACTTCAACCTAAAAAATTACCCTCAACCCCAAGCCGTGTAATTCCTCTACTAACAATTCCTCTAATCCTTCTAAATCAACTCCAAGAGCATCTCCCTTGACATCATTCCTTAAAGGACTTGCTCTAGTAATATCACTTAAACCATGTTTGTACCATCCATCCTGTAGTGTCATCATCAAAGTCTTCTTCCTACTATTCATAGCTTTAAGGGCATCTCTAATCTCAAATGGACTTATGGATTGTAATTTAACTTTGTTCCCATCCTTTTTGAAGGAATATTTATTATGTAACCCATCATACATCACCGATATATCATAAAGTTAAGTTCTTCCTAGTAAAATGTGCAATATAGTCATTGGTACAATACAATATCATGGAGGATTTGATCCTCATACTTGGAATCAAAATGGAGACCTTAACTTGCTTCTTCATCCTAACTCCTCTCTTATCATTAAAGTATTCCAATTTGTATGGTATATGATGTTTAGTTGTAGAAAATTTCAACTTCTTAACCAATCCTAAAGCAGCTACATTCGTACAGCTTCCCCTATCCATTATGATATTCTCCTTTTGTTCTTCACCTAGAGGTGGGTTGATTTTCAAAGTCTTCCTACTGACCTTTGTTTGGTAACATTAGACCTACTAATGCATCATAACCTACTTCTTCCATTTCATCTCTACCTCATACTCCTACATCTAACTTAGCTTCCATCTTATCCTCGCTTTCAACATAATTGCCACGAGACACCATAACCTTTTGATGAGGACATTGAGAAGCTACATGCCTATAATACAAGCACTTAAAACATTTTATATCACAACATCTACCTCCTCTTGCCCTTGAACCTGAGGCTTTTACACTAACAAGTTTTAAGTGAAACAACAACCTTGCCTCTTTCGTCTCGCCTATCTTCATGTTTCAACTCTCCTCTCTCACCCCTTTCAACTGTCCTCTTTTAGTAAGAGTAACTTGATCTCATAGACTTTCCTCAAAATAAATAAATTTAGATAATTCAAATTTAAAGGTTACTTGTGGGTTATATAATCTCCTATGTTTATGTAACTCAACTTTAGCTACTACTTGCATAGCTTCCTCTGTAGAGTAAACTCTTTATAACTCAACAACATAAAAAATATCATATCTAATGCTAGTGATTAACATGACAATTGTCCTCCATGGGGATTCAATTACTTGACTCTAAGTGCTCAATGTCTTGAATTCATGAATATAGTCAACAATGCTCATTGTTTACTGCATCAAAGACTACAATCTTTTCAACAAAAAAGCTAGTAATATTTTGGAATGAACCTTCAACATATCAATTCCTTCATTTGTCACCAAGAAACAACATTCCTTACATCGATTCTCCATATGTTTTCCACTACTTTCTCCTACTATAGAGTAGCATACCCTTGAAACTCTAGAATGGCCAACTACACATGTGGTTCCTCTTCACTGTCATAATATTCAAATAGCTTTTCAATATGCTCTTCTTAATCAAAATATTTGTTAAGGTTACCCTTAATAACAAGAGATGACACCTTCAGCTTAACTATATGAATGTATAGGCTACTATTGACACTTATTTGGGAATCATCCATCCTCTTGCCGATCAATCCAAATGTCCTTACCCTAATGTCATCCATGCCCTTCACCATTATGCCCTCATCTTCAATGTCATCAAAAAGTCTTCATCCTACTCTTAGTACTAACTCTCATTTACGATTTCTTGGGGACTACTATGATTGTTGCATCATACTACCCCATCTATATTATTACTTAACGCCTTAAAGTTGGCATTCCATAAAAGTTTACATTAAAGTTACCAAGTCTCTCATTGAGGGCTCTACTATGCCTTTTGTATCGTTTGCTATACACCTTTTAGTGTGATTTTCCATCTCTATGATCAAACTCAGAGCCCTTTGATCTCTCCTACTCATGATTATTCACTAATAAATTCAATGCAAGAAAACTTAAGATCAAGAACTCATAGAACAACACCGAACCCTAACTACAATCACTCCCTATGCATAAACCTTGGATATCCCTTCGCATACCAAAACTCTAGTACTAAGATGATGTGGAAAAGTATCATTCTTGGAACTTTTAGCAATTAAAGGAAAAGTAATTATGCCATCTTAATTACAAAGGTGTGATTTTTATAAGTTTTAATGATAAAATAGGAATATAGACAATCTCTCAAGAGTATAACTCACCAAGAGAAATTAAGTTATGTTTAACCTAGCCAATATGATGTACCATAAGATTAGATATGGTGTCTAAGATCCATCTAGTATGGTATACAAACAAGTGTTCACCACAATTCAATGTATTGAATATAGAAGAACAATGAATTGAGAAAAAACTCTCAAAAGTTGTTATTACCAATCAAAAAGTGTCATAGTAATGTTTACATCAACTATTTATAATTTTATGGTTAACTAAAGACAAAGCAATGACAAATAAATTAAAGAAATCTTAAGAATTGAAAATAATTCATAGAATAACTCATCATAGGAAATACGATCAAGAAACATAGGCATGTTTTAAGCTATGCTTCTCTTGGATGGTGCAGCTTAAAGTACGTAGATGGAGGTACATGAGCACATAGTTTCTCAAGTATAAGGTTCTTCATTCTTGCTTAACACAAGCATATAACACACTATACATGTATAGTGCATTTATACGGTTAGAAGTACACTTGAGTATACTCAACTTGTACCTCTCTATTCATCTAATTCCTGCTCCAAACAACTAAATTAGCTTTTTTTAGTATTTAATTAAAGTAAGGCCTCCATGTCACATCTCAGCATAGCATATGATGCACCATCACATAGGAATACTTATTAAAAACTTAACTCAACCTACTCATTCATCAAAAGACAACATTGTTTACATGATAAGGGGTTGCTACATTGAAGTTTAGTTGGATTCCCTATTACAACTTATGTGTACAACATAATATTTACATCAAAACATGAACCGGCTTTTTCCTTTATCATCTTCACAGTAATAGGATCCTTGACTAATTATAAGCTCTATACAAAAGTTGTTGATTCCAACTCACACCTCAATATATATATATATATCCCCCCTTAGTGTTGGGCCTTTCACAATGCAATTAATCTGAGGATAAAACATTTTAACCCCTCAACTATTGAAGTTGAGTGAGAGTGGATAACAAACAACATAATATAGACAATATGATAGACAATACTGTATATCACAATTGAAACCTTTCAATCATAACTCGTAGGTTCAAATTCACATATGCATTTGCCCAATCAGGAATTTACTACCAATAGAGTAGCATGCTATGCTTATGCACATGGTATGTGATAACTCTGATTTTAAACATATTTCATATGGTGATTTTATAGTATTTCCCTTACATTTTTTGTTTTCTTTGAAGAAATTGATACTTAATTGAGTAAAATTTTGATTTCAAGGTTTGAACGCGTTCTAGGATCGAAAACGAAGAAAAGGAATCAAGTTTCACTCAATTCGGAATTCAAACGAAAAAGTTTTGAAGTTTTGAAGTTATGTAGAAAAATTTGCCTAGGTGCAGAAAGTTACACAACCTAGGGACACGGCCATGTCTGGTGATGAAAATAGAATCCTTATAATACATATATAAAAGGATATCTTAGGGTTTCAAAAGAAGGGAGACATTAGAGAGGACGGAGAGACACAAGAGAAGAGAAGAGACTTGAGGAGAACATCAAGAAAGAGGCGAGAACAACATCGACTTCAAGATTAGAGAAATTGTTCATCAATCAAAGGGATTTTCCATGTTTTATTTTATATTTTTTATGGAACTCGTTTTTAGATTCGTTATGATAGCTTAGAATTCGAGTATTTAGGATTATGAAACCTAGGGTTTCATGTGACTCTTGGGTTGAATTATAAATTTCAATAAAGTTTCTATATTTTCTTGATTCAATTATGTTGTTTAATTGTGGATTGATAATTCTAAAGTATCGATTTATGATATTATGCATGTTGATTGAGAAATTGCATGTGTAATTAGATCTTAGCATAATTGGAGAGAATTACATGTATACTTAGAGATAAGATACATGTTTCTTCCAGAAAGTTGATTTTTTGTGTGGGAATTCATTATACATTAATGCAATTCTAAGTTATATTACTAAGTAAAGAGATTCCGGTAAATAATTTAGGATTAGGGTTAATATGCTTGAGAAAGATATTAGCTTTAATTGTGAATCCCTCCAGTCAAGAATAATAGAAACTGAATTGAATATATTTTAAGCGGTCACATGTTAAACACTAGGGAAAATAATTCCTAAATATGTTATTAATTTCTTGAAGTCGTTCGTAGTTTTATTGCTTTCTAATTTGCTTAATTAAGTCTCATAATTAGTTTAGATGGTTAATGTTAGTATTTTTAATTCATTCAATTTATCACAATTTTCCGGTTAGATAATAAAGCTAAGGTTAATATTAGTAATCAAAATATCTGAGGGATCGACTCGAACTCACATCCGCTATATTAAAATTGATAGGTGCACTTGCCTCATATCAAGTTTTTGGCACCGTTGTCGGGGATTCTCGATATTAAGAACGCTAGTTGCTTTATTACTTTAACCATTTTTTTTTTATTTTCTTTTGTTTTCATTGTTTACTTTTATTACCTAGAACTGCGATTGATTTTATATTTCTTGCCCTTGTAGTGCATGACCCGAAGCAACCCGGAAGATTTGGTAGAACTTGATCCTGAAATTGAGAGAACTGCCCTTCAAATTTTGAGATCGCGACCTAGACAAGTTGTGGCAACCATAGACGACGAGTCAATTGTTGAAATCAAGGAAGAAGGTAAAGAGGCCAACACTCAATTCATTGAGCAAGAAGATCCACCACACATGGCTAACAACGGGAATGAAGCAAATCGGACCATGTCCGATTATTCAAGGCCTACACTTATTGGAGCTGACTCTAGCATCGCAAGGCCAACCGTCGTGGTTAATAACTTCCAAATTGCACCTAACATCATACAAATGGTGCAACAATATGTTCAGTTTGACGGTCTCCAAGATGAAGATCCTAATGCCCACATCTCTAGTTTTCTAGAGATTTGTGATACGTTTAAAATCAACAGAGCCACGGATGATGCCATTCGACTGCGGCTATTTCCTTTCTCCTTGAGGGGTAGAGCAAAACAGTGGTTGAATTCCCTACCAAGAAATTCAATTACGACTTAGAATGAATTGGTAGAGAAATTTTTGGAGAAGTATTTCCCACCTGCAAAGACCGTTAAACTTCGGAATGATATTTCTTGTTTTGCTCAATTGGAAGTGGAGACGCTATATGATACTTGGGAGCAGTTTAAGGACCTGCTCAGGAGGTGCCCACATCATGGCCTCCCACTATGGATGCAGATTCAGACCTTCTACAATGGTCTCAATTTATCTACTAGACAGATGATTGATGCATCCGCAGGAGGTACTTTGAACACAAAGACACCTGAGCAAGCACAAAACCTGATTGAAGGAATAGCGATGAACAATTATCAGTGGGAAACCACTAGAGCCAAGCAAAAGGCCATGGGAATTTATGAGGTAGACCTGACCACTGCTGTGGCAGCCAAGGTGGACCTGTTGAGTAAGAAGATTGATGCACTCTCAGTTGGCCCTCAACAAGTGCAATCGGATGTAAGTGATTTTGGTATGCAAGGGTACGGAGCACAAGAACAACTAGAACAGGTAAATTATCTAGGAAATCCACCTAAGCAACAAAATAACCCCTACAGCAACACTTACAATCCAGGATGGAGGAATTACCCCAATTTCTCATGGGGAAACCAAAACCAAGGCCAGCAGAAGACTAACTTTGGCCCACCTAGATTTCAGAGACCATTCCCACCTCCTCTCCCTCAAGAAAAGAAATCCAGTGTGGAAGAACTTCTCACAAAATGTATTCAAGGCAATGAGGCTCGCTTATCCAACATTAAATCCTCGCTGAGGAATCAAGAGGCTTCAAATCGTAACCTTAAGAACCAAATTGATCAACCTGCGAAGCTAATCTCTGAAAGACCACAGGGAACACTCCCAGGGAATACCGAAGTTAATCCCAGGGAACATATTAATGCTGTGACCTTGAGAAGTGGTAGAAAACTGCAAGTGGAGAAGAAGGATGGTGGGGAAACAGTTGAGAAAGAAGTGGAAGTCAACCGTAAGGAAGATGCAAAGCCACTAAAATCAAAAGAAAGTATGGAACCACCGAAAGTGGAGGAATACAAGCCTCCCATCCCTTACCCGCAGCGCCTTAAGCAAAGTTACACTGATCCAAATAAGGAATTTGGTAAATTGCTTGATATTTTCAAACAATTGCACATTAACTTACCTCTTGTTGATGTTATCTTGCAGATACCCAAGTATGCGAAATTTTTAAAGGATTTTCCATTGAAAAAGAGGAAGTTGGAGGAGCTTACAACTGTCACATTGAATGAGGAATGCTCGGCACTTCTCCAGAAAAAGCTGCCACAAAAATTAAATGATCCAGGGAGTTTCACTATTCCTTGTATGCTTGGCAATTTGTTAGTAGATAATGCTTTAGCAGACTTAAGAGCCAGTATAAATTTGATACCGTATAAATTGTTCAAAAAGCTAGGGTTAGGAGAACCTAAACTAACGCACATGAGTCTTCAATTAGCTGATAGGTCTATCACACACCCTAGAGGCATCATAGAGGATGTTTTAGTGTAAGTAAACAAATTCATCTTTCCCGTGGATTTTATTATACTTGATATAGATGAAGATATTGAGGTGCCAATCATTTTAGGTCGATCCTTCCTAGCCACTGCTAGGGCTGTTTTTTATATTAGTGAGCATAAGTTGATGTTACAGGTTGGGGATGATGAAATAGTTTTTAAAACTCCAAAGGCAATGAACAAATTTCTTAACTCAGAGGACACATGTTGCAATGTTAATGCCACTAATGCTGTTATATCTATATGTGTGCAGGAAACGCTTGCCAAGGAATCCTCAAGGTATTGCTTGCAAAAGGGAGATGAAAATCTGGTGACTAACCCCAATTGTACAAAAGTGGTAGCTCAAATAGAAGTTCATGAATCTATTGTAGATAAGAAGGGGATTGATCCACTCTACAATCCAAAGGATCCTAAGTTAAAATCCTTCAAAGAGAAGCCACCAATTTTGGAACCAAAACTATCAAGAAATTATTTGGAACATTCCTTTGTGGTAAAAAATTCAAAACTTCCAATGACAACCGCATCTAAGGTAAAACCGGACAAGATGAAGAAGTTTAGACTACATGAATTTAATAAGTGGCATGATAAGGAGAGAAACTATGGAAGTTATGCACCAATGAAATGGAATTGGCAAGGTCGATGGCCTAAGGGTAAATTTACACTCGTATGGAGGATTCGAAAGCGAGATATAGGAGGAGTCCTATCTCCACCTGGATAAGGAATCATGAGAAAACGTATCCCGTCGAGCTATTAACGTTAACTAAAGCGCTTCTTGGGAGGCAACCCATGTCTAACCTTGTTTATTCTTCAATTCTTTCAGTTTATTTTCCTTTTATCTAACTCTGTTTTGCTTCTTTTCTTTTTCTTTCAATTTTTCGCCATAGTCTTTTCCCTTTTAGTTTTATTTTTGTTTTTTCTCTTTAGTTTTATTATTTTTATTTCTTTAAGTTTCCTTTATCTTTAAAAAAAAAAAAGTCACACGGGCAAGGGACACGGTCGTGTCCCAGCCCGTGTCCATCCAGACCTTCAAAACTACCCACCCACAGAAAGTTACACGAGCATGGGATACAGTCGTGTCCCAGCCTGTGTCAGCCCAGATTTCGATTTGACTATGTGGGCACAAAAGTTATACAGGCAAGGGATACAGTTGTGTCCCAGCCGGTGTCCGCCTAGATTTCAATTTCACTGTGTGGGCACAAAAAGTTACACAGGCAAGGGACACGGTCGTGTCCCAGCCCGTGTACGCCCAGAATTTCCCACCTACGAACAGAATGTTACACGGGCGTGGGACACGATTGTGTCCCAGCCCGTGTACGTCCAGACTTCACAGTAGAGCTCAGAAAGTTACACGGGCTGGGATATGACCATCCAGTTTATATACACGGGATCAAAAAGTTACACAGGCATGGGACACGATCGTGTCCCAGCCCGTGTCCGTCAAAATTCCACACGACACGTACAAAATGTTACACGAGCAAGGGATACGGTCGTGTCTCAGCTCGTGTCGACCCAAAATCACACGATTTTGCACACGACCGGTTTATTTAAATTACACGCATCCTCTCACATACTCACAATCAAACATATCTCTCTCATATTCTCTCTTATTCTCCCTCTTCCCTCCACAATTCTTGCATTCCGCATTTTGATCCAAGTAAGTTTTCCTCATTGATTTTCCTCTCTCTTCCTCATGATTAAGTAGTTTGGTTATTTGCATTTTTTTTTTTTTTACTCTTGTGCGTATTGGTTTTTTCCATTTGGCCTGCAGATTTCTTTTGATTATTTATAAATGCCATGCATCATTGCTTTGAGTTTCTTCATCTTTTATGCAATAATGCTACCTCATCTAGTTAAATTTCATTGTGCTCTCTCAATTCCGAATGTTATTGGCTAATTTGCTCATCCTTATTCATTCATGCTAGTTAGGGTTAGCAATAGGAGAAACCAATTCTGAGTCATTTAGCGTCTTTTATATGTTGAGATGCCTGTTTTTCACCGTTAATTGTTGTGTAGTGGAATTCGTTGGAAGTGTTTGCCACTCATTTCTTTTCCACCAACTCGTTTTCTAGCTGCACTCCATATGTCTGTTAAAATGCCCCAATGAGTATTCTATTAACATTCTTCCCTATTGCTCTTCTTTTCTTCTGCCTTCTTCAACTATGTGCACCAAGGACTTGCGTGTTTGATTTGGATTTTTGACTCTTTTTAGGTATTCAAATGGCAAATCGAGCTAAGCTTACCATTCGCCGGAAATCAAAATTTGCCGCATCTTCTTCATCACAATCCGGGGCAATAGTTGAACCACTAGCTACTCTTCCCCCTATGGAGCACCCAATGCTCCAATTTAAGGAAGACTACCAAGTGCAACGTTATCAATTACTTCAGAATAAGCCCTTTAGCGAGACCCTTCGGCTGGATTGGGATGTTCTCGCTCAATTAGAGCTCACCACCAAAATGAAGGAGCTCTTGGATGGTACTATTTGGGAGCGCTTATTATCCTTTGAAGCTCCAATTTATAAAGAGCTGACTTTGGAGTTTTTGTGCACTTATAAACTTGATAAGGAAAGTGCTACTAACATAGGCCCAAAACGCCAATTACACTTCACTTTGAGTAGTCATCCATTCCACATGACCATTGCTCACCTGGGCAGATATCTTGGTCTATATGACGAGCGATATACACGGACGGATGAATTCCAACGTCTCTCGTGTCGTTTTCCTCATGGCATCATAGTAGAGTCGTTTTGGAATAAGATTACTGTTGGCGATGCCTATGATCCAACCAGGAGTAAGGCCTCTTAATTAGTCAAGCCTGAATATCAGGTTCTTCACTGGCTCTTTTCCCATACATTGACTGACCGAGGCCTTAGCACCGGGGTGGTGTCCAACAAGGATTGCCTCTATCTCTACAGTGTCATACATAAACATCCTATCAATCTCGCTATCGAAATCGCCAAACTCTTCAGCCATCAAGCTACCACTATTCGTAAGAAAGGGCATATTTGCTGTGGCCCTTACATTACTTTACTAGTGCAGGCCATGCGGACTAAGGTTGTTGCTTGGCCCTCACGTACTTTCATTAGCTAAGTTACTCCTATGCGCCTCAATTCATTCCGACTTATGAACCTCCTACCAACAAAACGTCAAGATCAACACTCTCGCAGTAGCACATCTCGAGGCCAGACATCTTCAGCCAGCTTTGAAGATAAATTTGATTTGTTGCTGTCTGAGGTTCGTTATATAAGAGAAAGTGTGGATAAACTTCATATCCGCCAGGACAAAATGGAACAATTTCTTAAAATGAAAGAGTCCGCTACCCATGAAGAGAGTGAGGACGAGGAAGAGGATGATGAGGCTGATGAGGGTAGTGAGGACGAGGAAGCTGGGGAAAGTCATAAGGATGTCGAGGCCAATGATGACGATGATGATGCTACGATGGTTGAGGCACCATCTGATGAGGAGGATGAAGAGACGGATTCCGATCCCTCTTCTTAGTTTCAAATTTTTTTTGTGTTGTCTTTTGTTGATCAAGACTTGTGAACTCCGATATATATAATGATAATGCTTCTTCATTTTGCGCTTCTTCATTTTGCGCTTCTTTTCGACTGGCAGGGAAGTATTAGTTTCTTTTCGGTACATATATTTTTTTTTCCCTATGCTGCTTTTTCTTGCTGTTATGATTTTTCGTAGTACATTGGGGACAATGTACATTATTAAGTGTGGGGAAGGGATATATATGAATTTGTTACTGTTTAGGAGACCAATTATTCATATTTGACCCAATTAATTTTTAAGTTAACTTGCAATAGGTGATTAACTAGTATTAAGCCAAATCAACTGTGTCATCTTGATCATTATTGATCTTATTATACTTTACTAGAATTGATTAGTCAAATTTGTGAAGGGCAATGTTACGAGTTATTTAGCTTAGGATTTTAAGACTTGAGAATGGAGCAACATCACTAGTTGAGAGTTAGTCATAGTTATTTTTAAATTTACTTTTATGTATACCTTTCTCTTAGAAATTTTTAAGAGCCCTATAATTTTTAGCAAACAAACAAATGAAATTCTTCTTTTGAGAAACCCTTGAAAAATCATAATGATTGGAGGTCAAAAGTAATAACAAGTGTATGAATAAAAAAAATTGGTAAGGATTCGTCTTGGTTTGTCAGAAGAGCAAGATTGAGTCCCAATGCCAATTCTAATGAAAAAATTGATATGGATCGGCCTTGGTCCGTCAGAAGAGCAAGGTTCTTTCCCGCTATCAATATAAGGAATAAGTTGGTATGGATCGGTCTTGGTTTGTCAGAAGAGCGAGATTCTTTCCCTCTACCAACACAATTGTGCTTAAATAAGGTAAATTCAAAAGACCTCTCAACAAAAGCATGAACTAGGAGGATGATCAGAGGAAGAGTGGATGTAAAATGTGTCTGTTTTAGATTATGATGCTTAGTGAGATGGAAAAGAGAATTGTATACACTTTAGTCAAATGGACAAAATTATTATGACTCTTTCTCGGATGGCGAGATGTTAAATCTAATTTTTAGTTTAAGAATCTTTGGTTAAATGGCTCGGGTAAACTTTGATTTTCATAAATTAACTAGTGAATTCTAGTATTAAGTATGGTTGGAGCATTCGAATATGATCAGATGAAATTGGTTGACTTTATTATTGCAAGTTAGTTGAGAATGATTTTCTTACCTTTCTTTGGGTCAAGTGTATTTGTTCACCGGTTTCCTAAATAGTGATAAATTTTTATTAGCGTTTCTTGTCTCGAAAGTTTTGTTTTGATTTATTTACTTGAGGACAAGCAAATGCTCAAGTGTGGGGAAATTTGATAACTTTGATTTTAAACATATTTCATATGGTGATTTTATAGTATTTCCCTTACATTTTTGGTTTTCTTTGAAGAAATTGATACTTAATTGAGTAAAATTTTGATTTCAAGGTTTGAACGTGTTTTAGGATCGAAAACGAAGAAAAGGAATCAAGTTTCACTCAATTCGGAGTTCAAACGAAAAAGTTATGAAGTTTTGAAGTTATGCAGAAAAATTTGCCTAGGTGCAGAAAGTTACACGACCAGGGGACACGGCCATGTCCCAGGCCGTGTCTGGTGACAAAAATAGAATCCTTATAATACATATATAAAAGGATATCTTAGGGTTTCAAAAGAAGGGAGACATTAGAGAAGACGGAGAGACACAAGAGAAGAGAAGAGACTTGAGGAGAACATCAAGAAAGAGGCGAGAACAACATCGACTTCAAGATTAGAGAGATTGTTCATCAATCAAAGGGGTTTTCCATGTTTTATTTTATATTTTTTATGGAACTCGTTTTTAGATTCGTTATGATAGCTTAGAATTCGAGTATTTAGGATTATGGAACCTAGGGTTTCATGTGACTCTTGGGTTGAATTATAAATTTCAATAAAGTTTCTATCTTTTCTTGATTCAATTATGTTGTTTAATTGTGGATTGATAATTCTAGAGTATCGATTTATGATATTATGCATGTTGATTGAGAAATTACATGTGTAATTAGATCTTAGCATAATTGGAGAGAATTACATGTATACTTAGAGATAAGATACATGTTTCTTCCGGAAAGTTGATTGTTTGTATGGGAATTCATTATACATTAATGCAATTCTAAGTTATATTACTAAGTAAAGAGATTCCGGTAAATAATTTAGGATTAGGGTTAATATGCTTGAGAAAGATATTAGCTTTAATTGTGAATCCCTCCGATCAAGAATAATAGAAACTGAATTAAATATATTTTAAGTGGTCACATGTTAAATACTGGGGGAAATAATTCCTAAATACGTTATTAATTTCTTGAAGTCGTTCGTAGTTTTATTGCTTTCTAATTTGCTTAATTAAGTCTCATAATTAGTTTAGATGGTTAATGTTAGTATTTTTAATTCATTCAATTTATCACAATTTTCCGGTTAAATAATAAAGCTAAGGTAAATATTAGTACTCAAAATCTTTGAGGGATCGACTCGGACTCACATCCGCTATATTAAAATTGATAGGTGCACTTGCCTCATATCAATATGCATCGGTACAAATATCCTATGCTCTTCAAACTTCTTCTAGTTAGTCAATATAGTTGGGCATCTAGATATAACGTCTAGGAACCTAGGGCAACATGGAGCTGCCTAGGAGAAGGACCCTACCAAACCCTACCAAATTTGACTATACAATGTAGTCTACCATTATCAAAAAGGGTAATAAGGAGCAACTTAGGAGTAGGACTCCCAACTTTACAAAATTAGACTATACAATGTAGTTTTCTAAATCAAAGTGGTCATACTGCCAAATTAGACCACATACTGTAGTCTACCAAATTTGACTATCAAAATAATTACAATGTTTGGGCAATGCAATCTATATGCTTCCAAAAATTGAGTTCATAAAGCCATATTCTTTCCTTGATCACTTAGAAACCTTATTTTGAAAGTTCTTACCAGTAGGTCCCTTTTTGTGCCATGTCATGACATGATATGCAATAGCAACTTAAGAATATCAATCAACATAGTTAATCTTCTAGTTTTATTCAAACCAATGATCTGATTCTAGTTTTTCGAACTCTCCCTAACAGAATTCTAGTATCTCACTGGGGGTTCACTTAGGTAAATACCTAAAAGATTGAGTTAGCAATCACTCAAATTTCTTGGTTAGTACAATCATTTGTAAGCATAAATCATTGCCCAACATGGCAACATAACATTTAAATTAGAATACAATTACTGTCATTCATAATCAACACATCAGCATACACTACAGTAGCATATCAAATCGCCCAAGATATACCCATATTCAATCAACACAGAATCAAACAACATATAGCAATAAGTAGCAATATATCTACTCTAAACATGGGTTAGATTTACATACTTCGGCTTAGTAATAGTGCAAAATCCCAAACTTCACAACATGGTCCTTCCTCACTTATCATACTTATGAAAATATGACACAGTCTTCAAATCAAATATAGGTCAAACCTGAACTATTATAAGCTTTCATTTCCACGTTTTTAAGCTTCATTTGATCATATCTTACTCATTTCTTATCCAATTTTAGTAAACTTTCTATCATCATAATCATTATTTTGAGTACTATTAATATATATATATATATTAAAAAACAAGATTGATCAATATTTTCAAACACCCAAAAATACTTTTTCGTATTACAACTTGACTGTACACTACCCTAACTCCAAAATTGACTTGAGTAAGCTTTAGTATTGAAATAAAAACCCTAAAAATTGATCTTTCCAAACTTATCCAACAACACTTATTATACCTCAAAGTGTTTGTTTTACGTAATTTGACAAGTATCTTACTAATACTAATTACTATAGTATATATTAAGCTAATATATAAGCTTATATGAAATAAATAGTATACGAGCACGATTAATTTCATGATAAATTCTAAAGACTTACAAAAATATGTATTTTAATTATCAACCATGAATTATACTAAACTAATTATTATATATTTTTACGAAAATAGCACTTTTAACTCAAAATTAGTGAAAATTAATCAAATAAGTGAATTTGATCACAAGATAAAATTTAAGTGTCCTAAACATCATTATAAACTTCTATAAATCATAATACATAGGGCTCATACTTTGATTTTATTAAAAACCAATTAATTCGCTAAAACAGTAAAATAGCTAATTTTATCCAAAATAATTACAATAAATAGTAAACATGATTATTTTGAAACATTATTATTACCATAATTAAATACATATATTCAATATATTACATACAAATTTTTAACTTAAAAGGACATTATTTACTATTTCTAAAATTTAATTCAATTTTCATCCAAACAGAGTCATTTCTTTACGATCTTATATTTCCAATAATTATTTATCAAAAATAAAATTACTACATTAATCTACACATAAAATAACTCTAGAAAACCAAGTTTCATAATTAAATAACATCATTTGATATATTTGAAAAAATTACAAAGTTTTGACCAAAAATTTAGTTTACCTGAACCAATTGGTTCTAGCTACTAAACCTTGTCGGAACACCTCTTCTAGTGGTGCTTTCCTTGACCATAGATGGCTACCACAACTAGACACTAACAACCTTTTGAACTGGCTTGATTAAATTCTATGCTTTATTTTTACACTAATTTTCTTATTTTTTTCTAATTTGTTTCAAAATTTTCTTAGGCGTCATTTTTATTTTTTCAAACTTCCATAATGTTGTAATTGAAGTGTACATGCCCTATTTATATTTTCCAAATGGATTAGGATTTATAAAAATTGGACATGTAATTTACACATGTCATTTTCTTAATTTTTCAAAGCATGAGGTGTCATTTTCTTATTATTTGCCTTTTGACTCATCAATCCAAATTAATCCTTGGTTACTACATCATAGGATGACTCATCCTTTCATTTTTTTTATTAATTTTCCATTTTTTATATTAATTTACCTTATTTAAATAATAATTTCTTATTATATCTATGTATTTAATACAAATAATGTATGTTTTATGTTAATACATATATAATTCAACTTTATTTATTATTTTTATAAGTTTAATAACTTATCTCTAATCTCTCGTTATATCTAAACGCTCGAATTTTACATTTTCAATATTTATCAACTTTAACGATAAATTGACGTTTTCTTAAATTAATATTTTTATATAGCTTATTTTTAGAAATTGACTTTACTTGAATTACTTCATCTAATTTTTCTAACTTTAATGTAAAGTTTGAAATTAAATGGATATCATAGCCCAATGTCCTAAATTTAAGGGTTCGGATCCTAGGGTTATTAAACTAGCTCAAAATCCTAGGGTATTATACTCCACAACCCTTTAAAGTTGAAATTCGATCTTACTAGCTTCCACATTAGGNAATAATTTCTTATTATATATTTGTATTTAATTCAAATAATGCATGTTATATGTTAATACATATATAATTCAACTTTATTTATTATTTTTATAAGTTTAATAACTTATCTCTAATCTCTCGTTATATCTAAACGCTCGAATTTTACATTTTCAATATTTATCAACTTTAACGATAAATTGACGTTTTCTTAAATTAATATTTTTATATAGCTTATTTTTAGAAATTGACTTTACTTGAATTACTTCATCTAATTTTTCTAACTTTAATGTAAAGTTTGAAATTAAATGGATATCATAGCCCAATGTCCTAAATTTAAGGGTTCGGATCCTAGGGTTATTAAACTAGCTCAAAATCCTAGGGTATTATACTCCACAACCCTTTAAAGTTGAAATTCGATCTTACTAGCTTCCACATTAGGTGTAAGAAGGAACCAATCCCCCATTGTAATCACTTTTCAGAGGATGGTTACTTTTTTAGAAAAGATTATGTATACCTTCGAGATTAATAAGGAAGCTATTAGTGCTGGAAGCACATTTTGATCAATTGTTTAGACAGTTGGGAGAGAAGAAAACATGTGAATTGTTAAAGGAGCATTATCATTAGCCTAATATGATGAAGGATGTCCACAATGTAGTTAGGAGATATGTTGTTTGTCATAAGACTAAGAGTTAAAAGGAAGCTTTTAGAGAATATATACTACTACCTATCCCATCAAGGCCATGGGCAAACATCAATGTAGATTTTGTTTTAGAATTGTTGAGAACACCAAGGATTAGTTGTTGTTGATAGATTAACAAGATGTTGCATCTTATTTCATGTCACAGAGCTAAAAATGCACAATATATTTCTACCCTTTTCTAATAGGAGGTTGTCAAGTTGTACGGTATCCTACACATCATTGTTTCTAATTGTGATGTTTTGAGTTATGTTTAGAAGACCTTGTGGAAGAGATTAGGAAGTAAATTATTGTTTTAACACTATCTATCACCATCAAATAGATGGGCAACTAGAAGTTCTAAATCATGCACTTAGATATTTGCTAAGAGCAATGATAGGAAAGAATGTAGCCAATTGGGATGAATGCTTACCAATTATGAAGTTTTCCTATAACAACCTTACTCATGGCTCTAATGGAAAATTCCTACTTGAAGTTGCTTAACGTTACGCTCCTACTACTCCTTTAGACCTGGTATCTATAGTATCTTTTAAGGATTAAAGTTTAAGTGAAGTAGAAAACGTAACCATGATTCAAAAATTACATCAATAGTTAGTAAACAATTGAAGAAGATGGTAGCCAAGTAGAAGTAGTATGGAGAGAGAGGTAGAAAATGGAAGGAGTTTTAGTTAAGGGATTTAGTATGGTTGCATTTAAGGAAAAAAAGATTTTCTAATGAGAGATAGTAGAAGTTGACATCTAAAGCTGATGATCCATTTAAGATTCTCAAGAAGATTAATGATAATACTTATCAATCAAAGTTACTAGATAGATTTAGAGGGATTACTACTACATTCATTGTATCAGATTTATCAGTGTATGTTCTATATTACTAGGAAAACTTTTCGAAGAACTAGTTAATTTTGAGAACAAATCTTTATCAGCCATTAGGAAATAACAAGAATCAAACTTTAAACTAGAATACAAACTAAGGTAAATTGATGCTCGAGCCAAAATAAAGGGTTTAAATCATTTAGTAGAGCAACTTTGAAGGGTTTAGTCATAAAGGAAGAGCAAATGTATTTAGAAGTTTTCATAATCCGAAACATTAACTTCGATAGAAGCTTCATTTAGTGGGAAGTTGAAGCAAGTTTTGAAGTTATTTTTTATAAGAAAATAGTAGATGATTTTGATTCTTACACAACCATTGGTTTTGAAGTTTTATGAGATTTTGAAGAAGGTTGATGATAAGAATCATGACAACACCATAAAGCAATAAAAGAGACAAAGAAAACAAGCCACTATTGCAAAGGCTCCAAGGAGTTACACAATCGCTCAATATGATCATGTTACTAAGAGTATTGGGCAATACATACATAGTCAAAAACAACACAACTGCATCATTTTGAGGAGATGTAGATCGAGAGTCTCATGGTCACCAAAATGATCTAGCTAACAACCATTTTCTATATGGATTTTTTATTAATATTATTATTATCTTTTACTTATTAGGATATTTTAATTAGGAGTTTACCATTAGGTTTTAGGTTATTTTCATTTGCAATTTTGCCATTATTAGGTTTTAATCATTAGCAATATTTAAGCATCCTTTTTCCATTATAACAAGACACTTTCTTCTTCATTATTGTCAAACAAGTTATTATTTCTCCCTAAGAGAACTTCAAGACTCTTCCATATTGCAAGATTTGTTTATTTAAAATCTTGTCAATTAGATAATTTCTAACTAATTATAACGATGTTAGCTAAAATATCTTATGAATAATACCAAGATTTTCTTGTTAATAAGTTCATTTCCAAAGACCATGGGCCATATCGATTGTAGAATTTCATCTAAACCAGTTTTGTTATTGAATTCTCATCAATAATCATCCACATCTTGTTGTCATTCCAATTTCTTTATTGACAAAATACCAAAAAGACAAAACATTACTGGTATCAAAATCTTCCATAGATTTAAGCGCATCATGATTTGATATCAAAGCTATGGTGAGAGACACATTATTGGTAAGACCTCAAAAATTGAACTTTCTTGAATTTTGTTGAATTAAGATTTAGGATTTTTGTGGATTTAAACTATGGAAAGAGTTGGGGTGGTTGTTTTTGTTGAAAAAAAATCACAATTATAGGATGCATGTGGCATATGGCTTGTTTTATAGATTGATCATTGTTGTAGCTTTGATTAGTGAAGAGTGGTAAAAAAGGAAAAAGAGAAGATCATCATTGTTAAGTATTATGGTAGCATGTCGGTTTGGTTTTGATCTATCTATGGACTGTCAATGGCAGTCATGATATGGAAAATGGGAAATTTTAATTTGATGGTAGAATTAAGTAGGGACTTTTATTATTTCGGACTTCATAATTAACTTATCAATTTAATCTCTAAGGTTGTAGTAGGAAGATATTTTCTAAGGTCATTGATTGCCTATATTCCTATGAATTTATTTACAACAATCAATTATTTAGTGTAACAAAGTAGACCGAGATAATCTTCTCCATTGGTAAAGTATTATAGGATGAAGTTGTATGTGATATTGTAGGTATTGAAAATTTCCATGTCTATTCGAAAAGGCCATGGAAACTAAACCAAGAAGTTTGGTATAGTGTATTTGACAATATTTATTATCTTGATAATAGGACTAAGCTGCATCACTTATCTACAACTAAGATTAAGGAAGGTTTACAGATCATTAAAGCTACAGTATAAAGGTGGAAACTTAAGATGTAAATCAATGAAGAGGCTTTAATAACTTCAAGTGTAATGGAGTTACCATAAAACCTTATTGAAGCTCTTGAGATTTCATGGATGGATGGAGTTGTAGAGGTAGCTAAAGAGAGAGAATGATTAAAGCCTCAGATGTTAAGAATGAACTTAAGGAAGAGAAGCAAGTTATTTGATAGGAATCAAGCCACCAAACCTTTAACCCAAGCCCAAGCTCAAGGACTTGAAAGTATGGCAAGGCATATTCACTCTTTTCAACCAACACCTGATGAGTTTAAGCTGCTACAATTTACCAACATGCTGCTTTATCTAAGCTGAACTCTCCTGTGCTTATTAATAGTTAGTAACTACCGACCTAAGATGCACTCAAACAATAACTTGGCCCGTCCGACCACCAACTCAACCAACTTAAATCTGAACTTCTCAGAGCATGCTCGACCTGAATTCACCCCAAAAGAATCATCAACTCAGGTCAAAATCACTACTCGAGAAAACTAGGTTTATCATATAGTTTTGTCTATTTCTACTAAAAGTCCTTCCTCTAGCTACTAGCCATGTGTCTAAACACCCATGTGATAGGATCTTTCATATAAGATGGATGCTTTTCTTGATTTTTCATCTATATCCCTTAACATTCCTTATATAGTACTAATTTTAGACAGTATCTAGTTTAGTCATTTCCATTTATAGTAGTTGCCCTTATATTTCAGGTATAAATACCCATGTAAATGTAGCTATAGACATCATTTTCATATCTCTCAATACAAAATATACTTCATTTTCATAAGCATTCTCTTTACTTACCTCACTCTTATCCTAACCTTTAAGTAAGGTTAGGTAACAAGTACTCTCACTAAGTTAACTCGTGCTTCATATTGAGTTAAGTCATGAGTCTATGGCGGTCCCTAATATATCGCATCCTTGGATTCATTTATGGTTGACTTGTTTTACTTCATCATTTTTCATACATGTCTACCTTTGTTTTCATGCTTTCTACAAACTTAGACCTACCCTCGATACCGTCACCCTTGTTTACCCTTGGCATACCCTATCACCTTGGTATTAAAGCAGAAGCTCGTAGTAAGTAAGTTGTTATTCAATTGTGATTATTACCGTGTAGTGTATGGTAAAGGTCGAGTAGAGTGAGCTGTGGTTGTACTAGAGTTAACTATGAGTGTTTCAATTAGCAGAAGGCCTAGTGGGTTGCTATGCGTATACTTTGTTGTAATCTATTTTGAATAGTGAAAATAGAGCAGGTAGTGATTGTACGTTTTTTGTGAAGTAGTAAGTTAAGTGTTTAGGAATAATACGTTTGTTGTTCTATATAAGGCATCAGTGTTGCATAAAGGATGACTAATTCGAGTGTAAATGCCAATATTCGAGATGATAATAGTGGCATTATCCACAATGGTCGATAACCCCAAAATACTCTTAGAAATACCGATGAGCAGTTTAATGAAATGGCTAACTTAATAGCTTACCTAACCAGAGCTGTTCATGCATTAGCCTTTCTACCTACTAATGATGTTTAGAACACTCTTGGAGCTGGTCAGCCCACGAGAGAATAGATCCTAACTTGACAAAATCGAGGTGAAAGAGTGAGAGAGCATGTACAAAGAAGGATTAACTTGGGTAAAGTAAACAAAGAGGACGAACAAGAAGAGAATGTTGAAATAGAAGAATGAGCTCGCGTACATTAAGCTACTGATCTTATGATGCTTCAAATCTTAAGCTTCAATGGTTTCGGAAATGCTAATGACTATCTCAATTGGGAAGAGAAAGTAAAATGAGTTTTTGACCACTACCAGTATAAGGACCATGATAAAATGAGAGTTGCTACTATAGAGTTCTCAAGATATGCTGTAATGTGGTGGAGAAACTTCTAAACCATGAGAAGGAGAGAAGGATATAGAGAGGTTAGCACCTGGCCTAAGATGGAAAGAGTCCTTAGAAATAGATTTGTGTATGATATGCTCAACTCTAAGAGCTAAGACAAGGAAGCCGAACTATTGTTGAGTATGTTCAAGAATTTCAAATGCTTATGATGCAATGCGAAGTAGATGAACCTTCAGCCTAAATAGTTTCCAAATTCCTTATTGGATTAAGGTATGCTATTCGAGACATAGTAGAATTACAACATTTTACCATACTAGATGAAGCTATCAAAATTTCCTAGTAAGTAGAAAGATAGCGGAAGAATAGGCCAATCTCATCAACTTGCTCAAAGTGGTAGCCAAGCTCCCCAAAGCTCTGACCCTAATAGAAGAGTTGAGGCAATGACTGAGTTGAAGGGTTGCCCTACTAACCAAGAGTAGTCAAAGAGAACTTATGAGAAGGGGTAAGGATTTAGGAGAAAGACAAGCCAGATCAAGTGCTTTAAGTACCAAGGATTTAGGCACATGATTGCCTAATTCCTGAACAAATGAACAATGATCATCAAGGGAGATACCCCAAACATTGAAGTAAATAGCACAAATGAGGAACTCGAGGAGAAAAGAGAGTTGGAAGAAGACATTGAAGATAATGACAAGTTAATTATATGTTTGCTGAGGATTTAGATAAGCTAACCTCAGTTATCAAACGAGCAATGAGTGTTGAACCATCAGTTGAGGAAGAGCAATGCGAGAACTTGTTTCACATCACCTACATGGTGAATGAGCAAGTATGTGCACTCATAGTAGATAATGGGAGCTACACTAATGTAGCATCTATCGGGCTAACTAAGATGCTCAAATTGCCAACTATCTCATACCTAAGGCCATAAAAATTACATTGGCTAATTAAGAAGGGAGTGTTACACATCACTTAATAAGTACTACTATTGCTGATCTTCATTAGGAACTATTTTGATGAAATTCTCTATGATGTGTTACCCATGTATATGTCTCATATATTACTAGGTCGACCGTGACTTTTTGATCAAAGGGTTATTCATGATAGATTTCGAAACACATGTGTTTGAAAAAGATAGGAGAAAAATCACCTTAAATCCTATGACACTAAGCCAAGTTAACAAGCTACAAGCTAAACTTATGTGAGGATCAAAGAAGGCCTTGACTCTAAGCCATGCCAAGCTCTAAGAAGCTATTAAAGCTAAAATTCTGATCTTTCTATTGATCAAGCGACTATTAGAGCTGAAGGAGCAAGTTATACTACCCTTAGAGATCAAAGAGCTATTGGATGAATATGTAGGCCTATTTCTCGAGTAGTTGCATAAAGGATTTACCCCTCTTAGAGGCATTGAACACTGCGATGACTTGATACCTGGTGCTACTTTACCAACAAACTAGCTTATTAGATAAGCTCCGAGTAATCTGTCGAGCTCTAAAGACAAGTGAAGAAGCTACCAGGAAAGGATATGTAAGAGAAAGTCTCAACCCTTATGTTATGCTTGCATTACTTGTGTTAAAGATGGATGGTACTTTGCAAATGTATGTAGATAGTAGAGCTATGAACAAGATCGCTATCAAATATAAGTACCCCATTCTGAAGCTAGACTACATGTTAGATGAATTGAGTGGTGCTAGAGTGTTTAACAAGATTGACCTGAAGTCAAGATACTACCAGATTGGTAAAAGGCAAGGCGATGAATAGAAAACTGCGTTCAAGATGTAACAAGGTTTCTATGAGTGGATGGTCATGCCTTTTGGGTTATCAAACACCCTAAGCACTTTTATTCAATAGATGAACCATGCTTGATTGGAAGATGTGTTATGGTCTACTTCAACAACATCCTTATTTATAGTGCCGACTTGGCAAGTCATACTAACCATCTCTAAGCAGTTTTCAATGTCCTCCGAGCAAAAAAATTGTTTGGAAATTTGAAGAAGTGTTGTTTTTGCTAAGAAGAGGTGGTCTTCCTAAGGTATGTCGTTAATGGAAGAGGATTGAAGGTTGATGAAGAGAAAATTCAAGCTATTGTTAAGTAGCTGACCCCATCCTGCATAATCTCATTCTTTGGATCATACCTTATACTGGAGGCCTTTCTTTAATTAGACACTACGACAAGAAGGTCCATTCGGCTGAAGAATTGAGACACATGTGTAAGGAAAAGTGATCACAAAGAGTTTTATAAGAAAGAGAAGTAGTTGAATAGGAAAAAAAAAAAAAGAATATAGTAGCCGAAAAAGAAACAAAGGACAGCAATAAGAGTAAAGGAACAAGAGGAAACATCAGTAACTTAGGATTTGGATTTTTTTATTTAGTTTAGTAAAGAATAGAAACTTTATTTTTCATTTTATTAATTTGATTATATTTTTTTTAATTTCAGGATTCTAAATCATTTTGTTCTAGCTTATTAAAGGATTACCTTAGGTTCTAAATGAATCGGGATATGTTGATTGTTGTATTGGGTTTTGGGATTGAATATATTGATCGAGGTGTTTTCTCTTCCTTGTTATTTTAATTTAGATATATCTTGATTCATTTAGGTTTTGGATATGATTTAGTACATAATTTAATTAGGTTTTATATTGATGGATTTGATAAATTAAAGTGTTCGTATATTACTCCGATATCGATATTGAGTGTTTGGTTATTTTTTTATTATGTTCATCATCTAGTTAGTTAGTACTTGATCATTATTTTCTAGCTAGATAGAATTAGAGGATATCTGAGAGGGTTTCAATAACTTGTGTTGAACATAATTTGAATTTTTGAAAAAGCTCATCAAACGGATATGCAGGTTTTAATTAAATTCATGAACTTATGCACTTAATGCGATTAGAAATATGGTTCAAGTCATGGGGATATGCTTAAATCATATTTCTAACTAGAATAATAATTTCGATGTAAGTAGATTATTATTTACCTAATAATTATAGATAAATTATCTTAGCAGGTGAATTTATGCTTTAATTAGAATTCTACTACTTTAAGAGGTAGGTGAGTTCTAGTGAGTTTAGTTAAACCCCTTTTAGTCAATTTTGAATATCGATTTAAGGCATCACATTGATTTAAATGAGAATAGATTTACAAATCCCAATTTGATTTTTTTTTTCTAGACCCGAGACCCTCATACTATAGCTAGAACATTTGGTTTAGTGTTCATCTTATTATTTAGTTTTCACTCACTTTTAATTCAATTATTGATAGCTTAGCTTAGGAAAAAACTTAGATAATTTAGTACTTAGCACCTAGCTCCTTGTAGAATATAACCTTGACTCATCGTTTGTACTACTTCCACAACCCGATACACTTGTCGATTCATGTACTTACGTTTTTAGCAAGTCAGTGTAATATCAATGATGGATTCTTATGCTTATAAGATCAAGAGGAGATATAGAGCTCCTCATTGACTTCAAAATGTGTTACGCAACCTTAGTGAGTTAGTATAGGTTATAAGACTGAGAGGAGATTGAACTCTTAAATCCTAGGACTAGATTACTTAACTCATGACAAGAATTAAGTAATTTAGCTGATTATGTAGGGAAATGAGATCAAGAGGAGATTTTCCAATATATAGTTGAGAGAAGTGCCCTCCTCAAGATCAAACTCAAGTGAGTTTCATTAAAACCTAACTAAAAACCATCCCTAATAGCTTAATGACATACCTTCACCGCTGCTTTGGAAACATGTCACAAGCCATCACTTTTAGAATTTGTGTTTGTTGTTCAATTTCATTCTCATTTAATTGCTTTTGTCTTCAACTCACTACCTCTAAATCTGTTAACCTAGATTAGAGTAGCATGTTAGAAACTGGTACTTAACCGAACACTTTTCCTAAGGAAATGACCTAGTGAATACTCACCAATTTTGTTACTATAGATGATTTGGCACACTGGTCGATTAAGAGATTAACACTGTTTCAAAATTTGTCTATAAAGTTCCCTTAAATCAATCAATTTTTATTTGAGGTTCATGTTGTCTCATCAATTTTTGATTCCATTAACGGGGAAAAGGCAATAGTGTTAATATCAAATTAACCAAGGACTTTGAGACTAGCCCCTATTATAGCTTTAGTGTAGTGCCATGTAATTGGTAGCTTAGTTTAAAATTTGTTAAATTTGAGTAGTTTAGTTGTTAAAGTTGAAATCTTTATATGTTTTCTTGTTCAATTATTGTGTTGTCAAATTGGGCTCTTTTAAAGGTAAAGTTTGAAACCTTGTCATTGAATTTATCCCTAGCCAATTTATGTCAAGCTAGGAAGCGTACTATTTACATTTTAGCATTGAAATTTATAAGCTATAGTTTAGCTATTCGATTGGATTTGGAAGGAGTAGAATTAGGATTTTTTGTTTTATATGCAAAAGGGAAGAGTTACCTTAAGATTGATTAAACATTTCACCATGTACTTACGGCACATTTTGTTCATGGAACATAATAAGGAGGGAATGGAATAGGAATTCCGTGAGGAATGAAATAATGGTATAATGCATATTACTTTGTTTAATTAGATTTTAAGAAATTTAGGAATAGACATATAATAAAACTTTAATGACTAATTTATCCTCAGTCTATTTTCTTGCTCAACTAATCCTAAAGTAATAGGTGGTAGTGGTTAGCAACGGTGGGGATGGTAGTGGCAGTGGTGGCGGTAGCAGCAGTAGTAGAGGTAGCTACAATGGTCAATAATGGTGGGGACGGTGGCAATAGTGGAGGCAACGGCAATAGTAGTGGTGGTGGTGATAGCGATGGTGGTGGTGGTAATGGGGGTGGTAGCAGCTTTGGTGGAGGTGGTCAATGGCGGCGATGGTGGGCAGTAGCAGCGACGGCAATAAGTAGTGGCGACAATGGCAATAGCAGCAACAGTAGTAGTGGTGGCAGCGATGGTGGTGGTAGGAGCAGTAACAATGACAGTGGTAGTGGTGGCAGCGATGGTGGTGATAGCAGCAGTAACAATGACAGTGGTAGTGGTGGTGAGGAATCGTGATTCCTTAGTTGTTTCGAGAAATCCCTATTACTTGATTTCAAGTAATAGGGATTTCTGTGGAATTGTGATTCCGTATTAAAAAAAAAAAAAAAAAAACAAGTAAACGTGGTGATGGCAAAATAAAAAGGGAATGGAATTCCAATTCCATAAACTGAACGTGCCCTTAGAGAAAGAAGGAAACAGGAATTAAGAGAAGTGGAAAATAACTAAGAACCCTTCAATGGAGAAGCTAGAAATGAAAACAATGCACATGGAGGGAAATGGTAATGGAAATGGAAATAATTAAGCCTTAAGGTAATATTATGTACCAAATTTGAAAGAAGTTACACCACTGATTACTTAGCCAACCAATCAACTAAATAATTTTAAGCTTAAACCTACTTTGATTTAGTTGGTGCAACTTAGTCAATTTAGTAGACTATCATCTACAGACCCCTACAAACATCGTTAGAATTTCTTGCAATTGTGTACCATAATGAAAACCAATGGGGTTTTCAATGATACAATTCACTTGAGATCATTTCCATTTTTATTATGAGATAAGGTTAAAAGTTGGCTAAATTCCCAACTATTAATAGTTAGTTTTCATCCACCCGATTTAACAAGCGTTAACTTTGCTTACTCATCCATTCAGCTGCTAACAAGCCGGGTAATCAACATTCTCGGCACTTCGTCGAGTAACACAAATCCATTGCTAATTTGAATTCAAGTTCATGGTGTGAACAATTATCATAAACACGGTTATATTACATAACTACCTTCTTTCCCTACATTTCAAAGAAGATGTCTAATCAACAAACTTCCACATGTCTTGACAGTTATTCTGATAACTACTTCTTTAAACATGACAATCTCCTATTTAATACGAGAAAGAAACTCTATAAGGGACATCTGATAATTCTTAACCTCTTTACTTTGCTTTTCTTATTCCTACTTAAGCATTGGAGTAGTCGTACCATACTAGCCCTGGTACCAAGCTATCTTCCTTTCTTTTACAAGACATTTCCAAGTCCCAAAATTCGCCAACAATATTTGGCACTATTTATTTTTTCCTAAACATACCTATGTGGTTAAGACTAGAATGACCAAAAGTACAGGTGCTAGCACTTCCTCCCAACACCTTAAAAGGGGGAGTCGACATACTGTTGAGTAACAACCGACTAGACTTGAACAACTTTGCCTTAATTTAGCTAAGGAAAACTCAGAGTTAAACAAAAAATATGAACATATCCTTAACCTCCTTCATAATAGTATTAATCCAAATCAAAACAAAGAGCATGGCGATCATGATGCAGATATTAGGGATGATTCAATTTATTCACCGGAGTTGCTGAAAAAGCAAGCTAAGGTTACGAGAGGGCCTCCAGATTTTGCTTTTAAAAAGAATGACAAAGGCAAGCAACCACAGCAGGTACACCATGTGGGTCCCTTGCATGTCAGCACCCCTACTACAACAAGCAAGCAATTCTAAATCAACAAGAGTCCTTTTGTTCTAGAGATTTTAGAGGAAGTGATACCTTAACACATCAAACTGCTACAATTTGAAACTTATGATGGAACAAAGGACCCTAAAGATCACCTAGAGTACTACCTTATGTTGGCTAAGTTGCATGGTTTGAGTGATGCAATAGCTTGTTAAGCTTTTCCCTCAACTTTGAGGAATGCAGCCAGCACATGGTTCAAACACTTAAAACCAAACACCATTTCTTGTTTTGATGAACTAATAGAAGTGTTTCTTCAACACCTCCTTACAAGTAAACTTCTTGTTAAGGATTCCTCAATCCTTAATACAATCAAACAGAAATCAAACGAGTTGATCAAAGACCACTTGGCTAGGTCTATGGCCGAGATGGTTCAAATCTTAGAATTAGATATGAGTGTGGCTCTCAACGCTGTAATCAATGGAGTTAAGCCCTATGAAGACCATTGTTGTCAAAAATCATGAGTCAAAAATACGATTCTACGAGTTTATAACTTTATAATGTTTTTTTTTTGGTTAAAATGAATATAAAATCGTTTATATATAAACATTTTGTAAAATTATGAACTTTGATGTATGATTATACGAGCTTACGATTCTACCGATTTTGTATGATTTTGTAAATTCTTTTCATTCAAATGAATAGTAAAATCATGATTTTGAAAACCATGATGAAGATTTTTCAAGTCTCTCACAAAGAACAAGCCGAAAACTTTCACCGAATTCAAGGCTAAAGCCACCTCATACATTCGTCAGGAGGATAACATAAAGGTTCAACAGGAAGTTGATGAAAATAGAGGAAATAGAAAAAATGACAAGAGGAAAAGTGCAAAGGATAGACTCGGTACAAATGATGATCAAAGTTTAAATGCCAAGAGAAAGAGACCAAGGGTTCTAACATTTTCATCTTATACACCCGTTAATCGTCTAATTTCGAACATATTGATGAAAGTACGTAGGTAGAGAGGCATTCTTCAATGGCCTGAAAGAATGAGAGGAAATCCCTCAAGGACAAATTCCAATAAGTACTATAAATTCTATCACGACAAAGGTCACAACACAAAAGAGTGCATCCAGCTCAAAAATGTGATTGAGGATGCAATCCAACATGGGCATTTACAAAAATTCCTAGCACATGATGCCAAAAATATTGAGAGACTATCCTAAAAGAGATGTAAGGAACAAGAGAATGACACTAAGCTAATTGTAGCTGAGAGAGATGCAAGGCTCTAGTAGAGCACCTAATGGAGTGATCAACACCATTATCAATGGACCTATTATTAGCCAATCAAGCTCTACGAGCCTAACTAACGCTAAAAATTACATATGCAACATCTAAGGCAAGAAGGTCAGGATCAACAACACAATTTCTTTCACGGAGGAAGACTTTGAGGGTATCCAAAGGCTACATGACGATACACTTGTTATCAGTGCAAGAGTCACCAACTTCGAGTTTAAGAAAATTCTTGTTAACATAAGAAGTTTGACCAATATCATTTTTAGCATGCGTTCGACTAGTTGAGACCCAAGATCAAAGCACAACTAAGATCTTATAAGTATGATTTGTATGCCTTCAACAACTAACCAGCCTATGTAGCGAAGTAATCTCTTTGCAGATACAGATCGACGATGACAAGCATGTCACAAAGGATAAAGTGGACTTCCTTGTTGTCAAATGTTAGTCCCCATACAATATGATCATGGGACAGTTATGTCAACATTTATTCAACATTATCCCTTCAACTGTACATCTTAAGGCTAAGTTCCCTACTCCCATGAGAGTTGGCATGTGCAAAGGGGATCAGCAACTAGCAAGGTCCTTATATATATGAGGGCCCTAAGATGAGAGGAGGTATTTCAAGTAAAAACCTATCCGGAAGGTAAGTCGATCAGCATTGAAAATGCCAAGAGTGATATTGAGAAAATTTCTTTAGGAGATGACCCTAGGAAAACAATGAGGATAAGGAAACCCTTGTCAGCAAATATTCAGCAAAGTCTGATTAACATCTTGTAAGCCAATGCTAACGTGTTTGCATAGTCCACTTCGGACATGCTAAGTATCCCAAGAGAAGTTATGGTACACAAGCTCTAAATTGATCCAAGTGTGAAGGTTGTCCAACAAAAGAAAAGGCATTTTGCACCAAAGAGACAAATAGCAATAGAGGAAGAATTCTAGAAGTTATTGAAAGTAGGATTTATTTAGGAAGAGCCTTATTCGATTTGGCTAGCCAATTGTGTACTAGTCAAGAAGTCTAACGGCAAGTAGCGAATGTGCATAGACTTCATGGATCTCAACAAGGCATGTCCTAAGGATTGTTTCCCACTGCCAAGAATTGATCAGATGGTAGATGCAACTGCTGGATACACGTCACTTTCTTTTATGGATGCTTTATCTGGTTATAACCAAATCAAGATGGACAAGGAGGATGAAGTCCATATGTCTTTTGTTATCAATTTTGGAACATATTGCTACACGGGGATGCCCTTTAGGCCAAAAAACACTAGTGCAACTTAATCCACCATCTTTTCACTATCTTTTGATTTAAGTTTATGTTTAAGCATTTTTAATTTCAAGTCTTTTTAGTTATGTCTCTTTTAATGTTATACAGGCACCTATGAATAAATAAAGGAAATGCTGAATTCATTGATTTAGAGATACCATTAATGAATTTTGAAGGGATTTATGAAATTCAAAACACACTAAGAAACTAAGGGAGTTCTGTTCTAACTTTCTCTTTTACTTCCCATTGTTTGTGAACTAAATTATGAGATATATGCATCTGATTTAGAGTTGAGGGTAGGTAAGTTAGACCAAAACATTGAAGTTATGTGATTTTGAATAAGCTTTAATGATTTAATTGAATTCTTGATATGTTATCCCTTCTATGCATTGATAAGATAATTTCTTTATAAGAAGTTGGATCATTTTCCTTTATGCTTTATGCCTCAATCTTTGAGTATATTATCATTTATAAAGTTTACATGAAAGAAAGTAGAAATAAGTTATTAGTGCTTTATTTTGAAAGAAGTCCCTTGTAAATAGGTTGTGAACATTTTTCAAACTTTGTAATCAATTCATGGCATCTTTGCTTTGTTTAGTTATGCTCAATTTAAGCATAGTTTAGAGATTTAAAGTTAGGCAAATGTTTTGATTAGGTGTTAGATTTTTATGCTTTTGGAAGTTAACTTGAATATATATACCATTCTTTTGAGGAATCAAGTGGTCTGTTAGTGTTATATGAATCGAAGTGGGTATTAGATTTTACCTAAACATTTTTTTATCAATGTATAATGAATGCTCAAAAAGAAAAGAAAAGTTGAAAAGAAAAAAACAATGGGATCAAGAAAAGACATTACATGTCAAAAGTATGACCCCATCACAAAAAGAAAATGTAGTAGAGAAAAGAAAAAGAAAGAAAATAGAAAAAGTGAAAATTGAAAATCCAATAAGATAATAATGGGCAAAGTGTAAAAGTTATTCCAAGTTAGGGAGGCAAAGTAAGGTATGATTCAATGGTTATTCTCTGTTTGGATGACATTAGCATACTCAAGAGATCAATAAGGAAGAAGTAACCAATAAAACACCAAGATCTTTCGCTTAGTCTAAAATGTTAGACTTGACTTCAACTTTTAAGTCTATCCTAAATGGGAAAACTTTTCTAAGCATTGATTCCTAAATTAATTACATAGTTTTTGATTTATGAGTATTTGATTTAGGATAAGTAGAACAATTTCAATATCACTTCTAGAGCTTTTTACACTATATCAAAAGCATGCAAACTTTGTGCCTTCCATATATAACATTCTTACAATTACATCCGAGCATAAAGGAAATGCACACTTAATTTTTAAACTTGCTTGAGGACAAGCAAGGTTCTAAAGTTAGGGATGGTGATTATGACTACATAAAGTCAGTATTTGTGCATAAATTCTTGCAAAGTTTAGTTCATTTTTCATGAAATTGGAGTTTATGCACAAAATGGACCAACTTGTGCAAAATAGTCAAAAATGCATGAAAGATCGTTGTTTTTTTTTTAAAAATAAATTTAATGCATTTTATATCCTATGTACAGGTGCATGAAGGCTACCATGATCTTGATAGCCCCCACCGATTGATCAAGGAGGCCAAAGTGAAGGGTGTTGGTAAATTTGGCTTACCAATTGATCGATATCCTTATTACAAACCGATCGATATGCCATAAAGCATCAATGATAATGTAACCTATTGATCAATTGATTGTTGGAGAGGCTGGTATCACAAATAGAATATATAGTGATGGACTCAACTTTAGCACCGATTGATCAGTAGAAGAAACTAGGGTTAGGGTTTTTCAACTAAAACTCTAATCCTCCTAAGCACTGCATTTCATTAAATGCAAAGATAGCTTAGAGCTGACATGTGTCTATTGATCAATAGGTAGACATTTCCACCAATCGATAGGTAAACATTTCCATTGATCGATCTGTAGCCCAATTCTATAAATACTCTCATTTGTAGTTAGAATTACGAGCCCAAATTAGGTTTGACATTTCTTCGTATAGATTTGTGAGCTCCTTGTTTGATTTACTATTCCATTGCCTTATTTATGACATTTAGTGATTGTTTTTATGATTTTGATGCACATTTATGTTACTTTAATGAGCAGTGACTAAAGTTTCTTCATATAATTTCTTGTTCATTTGTTCACACCATCTTTACTTATTCATTCATGAAGTTTTCTATTATTTTCCCACCTTTTATTGCTGCCATTGTTGATATTATGTGTAGCTAAGTTAGTTTTAGTAGGGTTGTAAATGTGTAGATGTTGTAGATGGTGTAACCTTGTAGTTGTGATATGGGTATGTATGTTTAAATGGGATTTTGATGATTTTTACTGCACTTAAGCTTTATGAGGTGCTTTTTAATGAAATTTTCAATAGGTTTCTTTGTGATTCTAAGATCAAGAGGATATTAGTCCTAGGAAGTGTTCTTGAGAGTTTATAAGGTTATATGATTATAAGACCTAGATAGATTAGTTATGTAATTCCTAATTTGAGTCATTGAGTTGGTGTAATATCAATAATTAGTTCTTTTGCTTATGAGATCGAGAGAAGATTAGGTGTTCCCCATTGAATTCACAATGTGTTATATGGTCTTAGTGAGTTAAGATAGGTTATGAGATCGAAAGGAGATTGATCTCCTAATTCTTAGGATTAGATTACTTAACTTATGATAGAAATTAAGTAATTTAGCTAATCATGTAAGGAAATGAGACTGAGAGGAAATTTTCTACTAAATAGTTGAGTGAGGTGCCTTACTTAGGATCGAACTCAACTAATTCCCTTAAAAACCATTCCTAATATCTTAATAGCATACCTTCATCGCTATTTCGAAAACATGTCACAAGCCTACGCTTTTAGAATTTGTGTTTGTTGTTAAATTTCATTCTCATTTAATTGCATTTATCTTCAACTCACCCCTTCTTAATCGATTAGTGTAGATTAGAGTAGCAAGTTATAATGTATTTGGTATCACGATATCACTTCCCCTAATGTCATGCATAAATAAAAATTTTCCCCTTTTTAAAAATGGTAGAATATTATACTATTAATTGACTCACTTGCAAATAGAAATAATTAAATTTTAGTAGAATCCACATATTAACAGCAAGTATACCAATCTATTGATAGTACAGGGAGAGTAACTAAGGTCATATTTTACAGTGAAGGAAAGAATAGAATTTAGAAAGATTACTAACTACTACATTCTACTATTTCTACTCTAATCTAGATGACGAATTTAGCAATTTCTAAGGAAAGAACATGCAAGTTATCTAAAATAGAAGAAAAAACGACAATGAAACTAATCATGGATTTTAGCAATTTCTCGGTATTAGGATAGATGTATGGGTAACAAATAAACAATTGTCAGAGATTGTTGTGGCCATGTTATTAGAGTATTTATGATTGTTTAAACATGTATTTTACTCACACTCATAGAATTTATCCCACTTTATTTCATAAATTCTCACATGTAGTAAGATTATTGTATTATCAATCTCTCATCTATACTATTATCTAGTTATTCATGTCTTATCACTACTTAAATAACTATGTTAGAATTGATTTGTTATCCTAACCAATTTTAGCTTGAGTTGAGTATAAGGATTTGAGCCCTAATTCTCAAGAATTACCCATTCAAATTAGGAATCTTAGGTTTTATTAGGATAATAAAGGGGAAGGCCCAATGTAAGGGGATCGACCTAACTCAACATTAACCCAATACTCGAGTTATACCTAATTATACCATAAAACTAAGTAAAATTCTAAGTTTACACCATCACAATACAAGAATATCAATAGCCACAATTACTTTATCATGTTTACACATTACCCATAAGCATAATAAGCAATATTTATCACATTCATGGAGGATAAGCATTCAACACATAATATACATGAACATGAAAATAAACATTAAATTAAATATGAAAAAAGTATGAGAAACATTACAAAACTAAACTCCTCAACCTTAACAATGGAGTTCCTTAAGATTTTCCCAACAATCTCCATGGATGAAATAGAAAGCTACAAATCCAAACCTTGAAAAGAGCTAAAATCTACTAAAAGTTTATGCTATAATCATGAAAATACAAGAAAATGCCATAGAAATCATAAAACTACCCTAAAAGTAACCTAAGATAGCCTAAAAAGGAGAGAGTGGTAGAAACTAAAACCCCAAAACCTAGAAAATGCAAAGCAAAATCTATAGAAAATGAAGAAAAAGATATTTTTAAATCAGGGCACTACTAGCATGAAGGTAGGCATAGGTACCGTCAAGTCGATGGATATGTGTTAGGCATTGTTTCTCTTCCTTTTTAATAAAACGGTGCATTTTTGCTTCAGGTTCCTAGTATACCATCATGATGGTAATTGGGACTACCTTAATGATGATATAGTCCACTCATTGTAATATTTTCACATATTCTATTCTAGATGGCAACAAGTATATTAGCTTGATGGTTGCTCAAGCTGGCTCTTCAAATCAACAACTAGGATGACGGTAACTAAGGATACCATCAAATCAATAGTTCTAGCTCCATGTTTTCCTTCTTTTTCTTGATTTCTAGCTTCTTGAGTCATGGTAGCCTTAGGACCTACAAGATCAAACATAGAAAGCTTAAATTCTTCAAATATATGCTACTTTTGAACACTAAAATACAAATAATATGAATTACACTTATGTTAAGAAACTATATGTAGCTTTAATGAAAATTCATACACTTTGGTTCAAAAATCTGTTGAATCACATATAATTGTCAAAGAAATCCTTCAAATAAGTGTATGTTTTTACACACTTATCAGTAACCCCTACTTTATAACTTGCTTATCCTTAAGCAAACTTAAACCACTTGTAAAACAATGAAGAAAAGATGGGCTCTCTACTCTTTTGTTGTTAAGTCTATCCTCTAATTTATAGATACCGAGTTATACATTTTTCAATTCAGCTTTTCATAAGAAATTAATTGTTCATGCAAGTTAAGTAAATGGTTGAGTGTACCTAATTACGTATCCAAAAGAATTAATGATTTAATCTATAGTTCATAAAGTTAAGTCTCTTATTTAATTCAAGAATAGATAGCCCTAGATTAAGTAAGTTGTCACAAAGGAAAAGAAAGGCCCTTGCAATTTATAGATTGATCAATGTATATATATCCCTAATCCTTCCCTTAAGCCAACCATAATTTAGAAAAAGATGACAAAATTAAATTTTTTTTACTCGGATCTCTCAAAAATTTTCAATTTTTGTATTTATGGCCATATTTTGCTCATACATCCCACACTTTTGTTCAAGGGAACTCTTTATTACTCACATTTCCCCAAGTGAACACTAAGGGCTCATGAACTCAATCTAGAATTCATCATTCTAGAAGATGTGTCTAGTACTTATTAAGTGCCCTAAATGTTCACCTGTACACTCTTTTTCTTTTCTTCTTCTTTTTTTTTTTTTGTTCTCTTTTTCTCTTCTATTTTTGTTTTTGGTCGGGTTTGCTCCAACTTTTGAATTTTAGCCCATTTTCATTCTATTTTTTATTAGGAAATCCTTTTTAAGACCAAAACAATTTCCACATCTTCTCTAACACTACTTAGCCACTTGGAAATTCATAGAGCACGATACACAGAAATCAATTTTCTAAAAAGTAAATGCCTAACTCTAACTAGTGGCACCATCTTATTCTTAATTCATGAATCTAAAGTTAAATACAAAGCGTAACAATCTAATCTAAAGATTTGATCCATTAATTCTAGAGTAATGTAAAAAGTTCATTCCATTTGTTCCTTATTCATGAACATAACAAAAACAAAAATTACTTACTCCTTTTCAACACAACTCAGAAATTTCAAGAAAATAAAATTGACTTAGCAACCAAATACTCAACATTAATGTAATATCAATTCAGCAAAGCCTAGCCATAACTTCAATCTACTCCATATATTCCTTACCCCAACTTCAATTTCTCATATAATTTCAACTTATCATCAAACATGAATTAAAAAAGATAGGGTTAAAGGAGGACTACCCTAGGGATTTAGCTTACTTGCTTTGTTTTGTTTCCTTTTTATTTTTTAGGTCCTTTAGGAGCTAACCTCAAGCTTCTTTAAAGATTTACAAAAGAATAGAAATTATCTCAAAGTATCTTATTTTGCTATCTTCCTGAAAACATAAAACAAAACTAAAACAACTTGAAGGAAAATGCATAGAAACTAAATAAAACTCTAGTAGGTTGCCTCCTACCCGATGCTTAGGTTTCAAGTCCCTTAGCCAGACCCTTTCTCATAATAAACATGGTGGATGAAAATTAGGATATTTCTTGGCTTATCCTTTTATGTCTTCATCTTCAACTTAGCCAAACATCTAGTAAGGAGGACCATTCCACTCTTTAGCAAATTCATTTTTCAAATCATTGAAATCAACATGAATATCCTCATTTTCTTTCCTCTTCTCCTTAACCTTTCTCACAAACATCTTAATTTTAGATTACCCACATCCTAAAACCATCTTTTTGCCCTTAACATCTATCAGCACCCTAGTTGTAGCCGAAAAGATCAACTCAAGATGAGTGGTCATGCTCCATCATTCATCTTCATCACAATAAAATCTACTGAATAACTAAAACAACCAACTTCTACAACAAGATCTGTGACAAGTCCCAAAGAATTCTTTATTGACCTCTTAATGAACGGGATGACAAAATTTGCCTCCCCAACGAATCCTTCCAATTCTAGTTTTCTCATCAGCTCTCCAAACATAATTTGTTCAAAAGCCCCTAAGTCATAATATGCTCTTGGAATGTACTTTTCAAGAATAATATAAGGAATGGTAAATAAGCATAGATCTCCTCTCTTTGGTGGCATGAACAAGTGTTTCCCTGTACATAATACGCTTATCGACTCCTCGATCTCCTTATCATTAAGTTCAAGTAGTAAGATGAAATCCTCACTTTCTTTTTTCTTTATTAGCTTAATCTTCACTGGCTTACTTGACTTACTTAAATCATTTTCCCCCGATTCCTCTTTTAGTTCATTCTCCTCAAGAGCCTTACTTTGATTGGTAACTTCCGTGTACTAGCTATATTTTGAGGGATCTTCCTCTCCATTCAACATTTGAACTTGCTTTTCTTTAACCATTTGCTCAAATTCTTCCTCTACTACCAACATTTTCAATTCTTCACTATCAGCTTCTTCCTCTATGCTCTCTTCTAAAATAGGAATTTCCTACTCTTCCTCTACTTGTGCTTTCTCTTCAACAATCTCAAATTCCTCATCAACTTCTTCTTTATTGGAATCTTCAATCTCTAAATAATCTCTCTTGTAATCATTACAATCACTCTAAGCTACAATTGCATCTTTGACTTTCAACTAGATGTACTAACTTATGTGTTTGCAAGTGCTCCTATCATTACTTGCTCTAATTAGATTCTTTTCAATATTGCTTGGTAATGTACCTTGTAATCTAATACTTAGCATCTCAAAAATTTGCTATAGTTAGATTTGAACATTTTTCATAGTAGAATTTTGAGAGGATAAGCTCTTCAAAAAATCATTGTTCACCCTCTCCCTTTGTGACTAGAAGTTTTGCTAGGGTCTTTGCTATAATGCTAGAAGAGGTAGGAAATTTTGTCCCTTAGCCTGATTGATCCCATAACTAAAGTTAGAATTTTGGTTCCACCCTTGAGCAAAATTGTTTAGATATGCATTCTAGTTGTTTAGTCCTCTCTACTGAAAGTTGTTCATATAATTGACTTACTCAATGCCTTAATCTTGTCCATGCCAATACTAATAGTGATTGAACTAGTCATGATCAACACCTCTGCACTTCTTGCATCCAACATTTCAACTCGAGCTCGCCTTGGCATCAAGCATCTTATTTAGTTTGTTAGAAAGGGCAACAACTTACGAAGTTATCACATTAAATTTGTCTTCCTCATTTATGCTTGCCACTCTTCAAGCATTTATTTTCTTAGCATGCCATCTAAAGGACTTAGAAGCCATCTATTCCATCAATTCAAATGCTTTCTCAAGACTTTTTCGCATCAAGTTACCTCTAAATGCGGTACTAATCATAGACTGCAAACTTCCTAACAAACCATTATAAAAAGTTTGAAATTGTAGCTAAGTTAGTAATCTATGGTGTGGACATCTTGTCAACATCTCCTTGTATCATTCCCACGCTTTATATAAAGAGTCTCCATCATATTAGAAAAACATGGTGATGTCATTCCTCATCTTCATTGTTTTGCATAGTGGGAAAAACCTTGACAAAGATTTGTAGGCTAATTGCTTCCAAGTAGTTATAGAATGGGATGGTATAGAATACAACCAGCTTCAAGCTTTATCTCTCAAGGAAAATGGGAAAAACCTTAATCGAATAGCATCCTTATGAACACAATTGCTTTTCAAGGTTACACATAACTAAAGAAAACTCTAGGTCTTCATTTAGGTCTTCTAAAGCACTTCCACCAAAATAGTTTATTTGCACCATTTGTATCAATGCAAATTTAAGCTCAAAATTGTTGGCTTAAATAGTAAGCCATGCTATTGCTAGTGCAAAGCCATCCATAGTTAGTATAGTGTATTCCCATAAAGCTCTGTGGTTTTCATTCCCATTACCATTAGCATTCATACAACTCAGCCTATCACCAGTCACATTGCCATTTTGCACGTTAAATCCATTTTGATACTCTTCTCTATTCATATCATCCATATTTACACCAATTCCTGCAGTAACACCATGTCCATTTCCTTCATTAAAATTCTCCATCTCAACATATCTTGCTCTTTCTTATAGTCATCTATGAAATGTTCTATTAACTTCAGGATCGAATAACAACTTAAAATTAGCAACTCCTCTTCTTTGCATAAAATAATAGAGGCTTTGAAATTTCAACACAAGGGTACTTTTAGATGGCTAAATATAAGGGACTTCAATAATCCCAACCTAATACATTCCTATGGCAAGAGGTTTATCTCTTCTCCGAACAACCAATCGAACCTTCAATAGCCTCTTCACAAGTCCTACAAAGCAACAAAAACATCATAGTAAAAAGTTTTCCACAAAATAAGGATGCAACTCTACTCTAAGCATGCAAAACTAATTATGACTTCTAACTAAATCTACTCTACTCTAAACCTAATTGTAAGCACTTCATTTTTGTTCTCTTTTTATTTAAAAAAATTTTTAAAATAAGTTAAAGGGTCCTAAATTAAGAAAAATACATATAAAAAAAAGAAAATTAAGAAAACTTAGAAATTCTAGAAAGATATAAAAAAATAAAAAAAAAAAGGAAAAAACACAAAAAAAATAAGAAATTTAGAAAAAATACAAAAATATAGAAAAATTGAAAAAATTCACAAAAGATAGAAAAAATTGAAAAAAATAGAAGATTTAAGGAATTTAGAAAATAATAATTTTTAGGTGGTTTAAAATAGAATAGATTTTTAATTTAAATAAATGACTGTTGGCCCTCGCTTAGATCTGAATCTAACCTAGGTCGACCTTGTTGATATGTGCAATTTAATTATACAAATGAATAAGGCACAAACTAACGGCCTATCAAATAAGCTCGTAGACTTGCATTTAGGTTTGGCTTGGAGATCAAGGATTTGATTCTCATCAAAGGCAGAGGATGCCTTTTATTTTATTTTTTCCTATACCTTACGTCCTGCCACATGTCAAAGAATCCCTAAGCCACGTATCTACTTATGATAAGTATACTCCGTGATTCATTTAGACAACACATTTTCTTCTCCCCTTTCCTTTTCTTCCCTTCACTTTCTTTTTTTAAAAAATAAAAAAACAAATACACACATATACCGCAAAAAGGGGGGATGCACATTCGAAACACATACACACGCTCGCAAGGGAAGGGATCCATTTTTTAAAAACAAGACAAATGCACACACGCAAGGGATCAAATCTCTCTCGGCCTTCTCTCTTAGCCTGGACATACACGATACCCTCACTTTCTTTCTCTTGGACCCATACTCTCTCCACTCTCTCTCGGACTCTTTCTCTCTCCATGATCTCTCTCGACTAGACTCTCTTGAACCTTACTCTCTCTCCATTATCGCTCTTTCTCTCCATTACCACCCCCTCTTTCCCTCGTCTACAGTACAATGCCACCTACTGCACACGCTACCCATGTAACCAGAATAGACAATAACCCCTAATCCCTCTCTCATACACATACTAATCCACAATTCCGATCACCCCAATTTCACTCCCCGATTATTTCTCACCCTCTCTCTCAATTGTACTTTGTCCCTTTGTAAACCCACTGTACCATTAACCATGCACATAAACAAAATCATTACAAACCCCATTCTAACGACCCCACTCACAGTAGAATCAACTTAACGACACTTGCTTGCAATCGACAGTGACTATACAAGCCAACACATGCAAACACCTCGGCCGTCCTTTCTTATCATTGAAAACCGACGTATAGTAGCACCACCACCTTGGCTTAACCCAACACAGTACACATAAGGCTCCAGCAACCAAGCTGTCGTACACACCTATACGTCGACTAAAACACTAGACCTACAACCCACAATCACCACCGATGTCATCTTCTTTTAACCTACGCCACCACCTAAACTATGGAAACACCCAAAACAACTACCATTGGCTAAGGCATCATCCCTGTACCCCTCGAACCTAATACAAATCACCTAAAAACCAAATTGCTCCTTTGAAAATAAGCCTAAAAATGACCCTTTGATTGCCTCCTACTTCTTCTCTAGTTAGCGACCCGTGACATATTAGACCCCGACCCGAGATCTGCTTACCAATGCATGACCTAGATCCGCACATTAGCCCCATGACCCGTACGTTCCCTCTCTAATTTGGTCTAGCCCGTCTTTTAGTTTGTTGTTATTTTTTTCCGTAAATTATATTGCTGTAATTTATTTATTTATTACTATGTAATGTTTTGTAATGTATTTAAAAAATCCAAAAAGAAAAAAAAAGAAAATAATGAAGAAGAAAAAAAGAAAAGAAAAAAGAAAAAAAAAGAAAAGATAAAAAAGAAAGAAAAGAAGAGAAAGTATTTAGTATACTTTTATTTATTTTTACATTCTAACCAAACAATCAAAATAATAATAATAATAAATATAAGAATAAATAAAAATTAAATAAATAAATACTAAAAATAAAATAATGATAAAAAAATAATAAACTTACCATATCATTTAAAAAATTATTTTTCAAATAAATAAAAGTAATTCATCATTTTCCAAATTAGAACCCTTTAGAATTTCTAAAAATCAAACCAATTTAGGACTCTTAAAAAATTTTCTTTAAATAAATCAAAATGAGTAAAAACATAAAATTAACTAATTTTCAAAAATTAAAATCTATTCAACCCGCCATGATTTTGGTGAATGAACTACGGAAGTCTGATCTTAAATAGTGGGTACATAGGCACTCGTACTTAAGCACCTGTATGTAAGTATAGGGAAACTTAAAATATGAAAAAAAAAATTTCCATTTTTGTAGATATTTGTATAAATTAATCAAATTATTTTCGTGTAATATGATTAGCCATTTAGAAACTGAGAAAGGGTATTATTTAAAAAGCAAGTTTAAAATTAGAAAGTTAAAAAGTGATACATGTTTAGGGTTTAATAGGATAACCCCTGGATTTAGAACTCTCGTTTTAGAAAATCATTTTGTAAAATTGGTTTTCTCGTTAAGACGAACAGTTAAGTTATAACCAATCTATCCAATTAGTTATAACTTAACTTTTTTTTTTATTCCAATCGGGTGGCGACTTCAAAGAATTTTTCAAAATACAAAAAAAAAAATTAATTTTCTTTAAACCTTAATCAAGGGTCAGTATTAAATGGGTAGAGTTTAGTACTGATCAATTTAAAGGAAACCTAACTTAAAAAGAATCAAAAGGTGAAAAATCAAACTCGACAACTTGGCGACTCTATTGAGGACATCAAAAGGGTTAACCACTTTAAAACTTTCCGAAATTTTCATAATACCCATGTTATTTGTTCATTTATTTATTTCTTTGTTATTAATTCTATGTATATACTTAGCTTTAATTATTAGACAACATGCATTAGGGAATGGGAGGTTCATTTGTTGTATCTAAGATACAGGGTAGATACGATCAGACCCAAGCCATCTTAAGACCCTAGGAGGGGGACCATTGTGTGAGTTCCAGGCGTTGTGGGGTAACCACCTTCTGGGGCCAATTAGGCCACCCCACTTAAGCTCATTGTAACCAATGAAAGTGTTTTCTAAAAACAAGTGAGGTCACATAACTTAAGGACCATTTAGAACTCACCCTAATTGTATATACTTCCCTTCGAAATTGAGTTAATACACTACTCTTAAGAAATTACAACCTTATTAATGGATCAAGAGTTTTAATGCAATCAAATTTTTGAAAATTACAATAGGGTTACAACTTAAGAAGTAATGTATTAACCCATACGACTCTAACATTTGCATATTTCCACATTTTTTTCTTTTGTTGCATTGATGACTGATTCTTGTCTATAAAAAGTGTAGACTTAAGATGGCAGACAGCCAAGCAAACGATTAGGTAAATGATAAGCTACTGGACATCTCTAAGATTCGTAAACAAATGCTAAGAGATGAGATTGCCTATTTGAAGGAAAAGCTCGAGTGTTCTAAGGCTCACAACCGAGCCTTAGGGTCCCTTCTAGCATAAGTCATTAAGGATACTTATGAGATGATAGAGGACCTTAAGGCTTATATACGATACTTAATGTAGGGTTTTTTCCATTTCACAAAGCTTAGAATAAATATCAAGTTTTAGAATAAATGTTAGGTTCTCTACTTTTGTTTCTGTATTCTAATCCTTTTTTAAAATAATAAAGTTCTCTTTAGTTTATTGTTCTTCATTTCTTTAACTTTCTCATCTTTGTAAATAGTCCTTAAACAAACATTTGTCTAACCACTATTCCTTCTCATTTAGGAAAATTTAAATAAAATCCATAGACTTATAAAAAATCATTATCCTTATTTGTAAATATTTTTCTTATTTTTTGTAAAATAAAACTTTATCTTTCTCTCTCTCAAAAAAATAAAAAGAAACAAAAATTGAAAAAATGAAAATAAAAAGAAAAGTTGTTGACAGTTATAAATCCTTATGGGCTCAAGGAGCCAACACAAGCTTAGGCCACTAGCCCACTCAAGTAACTAACCCCAAATACTTAGCTTTCAACCTATACAAGATCTTTCAATCTATTAAAGAAGCCAACACAAGGCCCTTAGCCCATTCAACACAAATACGAGCCCCTTGGCCAATGCAATATGAACACAAGCTACTAAGCCAGGTAGCCAATCCGAACATGAACCACGACCCATCGAGGCAGCTAACCTAAGCACAATCCTTAGCCCCAAAAGTAACCAAGCGAAAACCCTTGGTCTATTTAGCAAGCCAAGCCTAATCATGAACCAAACTAAAACAAAAAGTCAAATACTGGGGCATGATTTGAGAAATCAAAGGCCAAAGCCAATCATCACCTAAGGAAAATAAATATAAATTTGTCCTTAAGAAATCAGTAACTCACTTGTTGAAAAGTTTAGGATGAGAAGAGGCAAATTATATCCTATACACCAACTAGAAATGAAATTAGGATGAGAGTTGAGCAACATAAGGGTGAGGATACTTTGGACTCATTCCTTAAAGGAGGTCTACTATGAATATGATACATAGATTAAAATGAAATTAGGCATTCATTTTCAAATCCCAAACACGATTGCCCTTTGTTAACCTTGTTGAACCAATTTGAAGAACTTTCCAATCTAAATCTATCAAGAACCACCCTACAATGGGGCAATTCGGAGGTTAGAACCATTGATTAAAAGATAAGGGTAAGATTGGTTTATGCTTGTTTAAGTAACATTAATTCAAAAATGACTTTTATTTCTAATAAATTATTTTTCTTTGAAATGAAGAGGAGCCAATTTCCTTTTCAAGCACCTCAAGCCCATAAACTAGAAATCCATGAATTTAAGGCCTTAAATCACTTAAAAAGCAAAAACTCGGTAATAATCACTCTTGGAGTCAAAAGGAAAGAAAAGAATAGCAAGAGCTAGTGAGGCAAAGTAAAGAGAAGATGGAGAAAAAAGGCTAAAGAATTGGGCTCGGGTGTAAGACAAAAGCCCCAAGAGATATATCATATCCTAATAGGGGTAGCAAATTGAATCAAAAGGTAAGGAATTCAAGCCCAAAAAGCCTTAAGAAACACAAGGCCCTAAATCACACTCCAAAGCCTGGAAACCCAAAATATCCATATCTACTTTAGCACTCTAAAGCATCTCTTACCCATATTGAATCATACAAGGCCTTCCTACCCACAATACTACCCTTACATAAGTAAAAGCTCTTCCAATCTTAAAATATAGTTTATCTTTAATGAAAATTGTTTTTGAAACTAACGTAAGCATACTTCTAATTTTTCCCTAAGGTTTTTGACTTGTATACCTAAGATAAATAAAAATATTTCTTTCAAAATAGACCTCCTCATTAGTCCTTTTTAGAATCCTTAGACTAAAAGCCCGAATTCATAATGATTGAACAAAAAAAAAAAACCTAACGGATTGATCAAAGCGTATCACTTACAAAATGGACTATAATTTTGGGAACTATAGTCGAGAGCAAAATCTAGATCGATAACTAGCAAGGAAGCTCCCTTCGACTAAATTAATCACAGGTTACCTTTTCCCTAAGAAAGGAATCTTTAAAATCACATAGCCCTACGAAGGAGCCCAACATCAAGGTCAAAGGCATCAAGAGACCTTACATGATTACTAAGGATAAGGGTGGTTATGAGATTGTTCTTTAAATAGGAATTTATACCCATTGGCAAAACTTAAAAAGAGAGAGAGAGAGAGAGAGAAAGAGAGAGAGAAGAAAAAGAGAAGAGTGAGAAAGTAAAGACTTGTCACAAGATTCTTGTCCAATCCATGTTGACTCAAGTAGCCAAGCTTTCAATTTATCTTTTTCCTTTTCAAGGTGGTCACATTTTTAAATTTAATCTCAATAGTCTAGATCATTCTTCCTAATTGCAGTTTTTAATATCCTTTAACTCTTTTTCAAATCAATGGGCCTATCCCAATTTCCTTTTTCATAAATGGTTTTTTAACAATCTTCCTATAAATACTTTTCCAAGTCAAGAAGTCTTTTAAAATTGTTTACTTTCCTTTCTTTAATTCTTCAATCTTTCATCAGATTCTGCTTAGGGCTCAAGCCAACTCTCAAAGCGCTATCCCTTTTTCTATTATTTTTTCGATTCTAGCTAGCTCTTGGAGCACTAACCCTTCCTTTTTTTTTAAGGTTCTAGCCAACTCTTAGAGTGTTAACCCATTCTTTTATTCTTTTAGGGTTCTAGCTAGCCTTTAGGGTGCTATCTTGTCTTCCATTGTTTTAGGGTCCTCACCAGCTCTTGGAGCACTAAGTCCTCTTTCATTCTTTTGTAGGGTTTTAGCTAGCATTTAAGGCACTGTCCCATCTTTCTAGAGTATTAGCTAGCTCTTAGAGCATTGACCCCTCTTTTATTCTTTTTAGGATTCCAACCAGCCTTTAGGGCATTGTCACATCTTTTTAGGGTTCTAGCCAACTCTTACAGCGTTGACCCCTCTTTTATTCTTTTTAGCATTCCAACTAGCCTTTAGAGCGATGTCTCGTCTTTCTAAGGTATTAGCCAGCTCTTGGAACGCTAACCATTTATTCCTTTTAGGGATCCTACTAGCCTTTAAGGCTCTTCTGTTCCTTCAACGAGCCCATAGGGTGCTTCCTTTTGTCAATTTCTCCCAAGCAAGCCTATAAGGCACTTCTCCTCATCGATTCCTTTTAGCGAACCCATAGGGCACTTTCTTTAACTAATTCTTCTCAAGCAAGCCTAAAGGGCACTTCCTTTCATTATCAATTTCAAAAGTTAAGGTTGTTAGTCCTTAAGAGACACTCACACTTAAGTTAATCAACTCAAGGAGCACAACCAAGTTTATCTCAAATCAATTCCAAAAGTTAAGGTTGTTAGTCCCCGAGAGACACTCTGGCTTAGGTTAGCCAGCTCAAAGGAGCACTACTAAGTTTATCTCGAATCGATTCCAAAAGTTAGGTTTACTAGTCCTTGAGAGATGCTCCCAACTAGGTTAATCAGCTCAAAGGAGCACTACTAGGTTTATCTCGAATCAATTCCAAAAGTTAGGGTTGCTAGTCCTTAAGAGACACGCCTACCTAGGTCGGTTAAATTGAAGGAGCACTACCAGGTTTATCTCAAGTCAATTCCAAAAGTTAAGGTTGTTAGTCCCTGAAAGATGCTCCCGCCTAGGTTAGTCAGCTCAAAGGAGCACTATTAGGTTTATCTTCAATTGATTCCAAAAGTTAGGGTTGCTAGTCTTCAAAAGATGCTCCCGTTTAGTTTAGCCAACTCAAAGTAGCACTACCAGGTTTTTCTCAAATCGATTCCAAAAGTTAGGGTTGCTAGTCCTTAAGAGTCACTCTCGCTTAAGTTAGTTAGCTCAAAAAAGCACTATCTCAAATCGATTCCATAAGTTAGGGCTGCTAATGATAAGGATCAAAGCTCTGATACCAATATGATAAAGAATCAAAGGATCGATCTAGAAAGAAATGGTAGAGGATCTGGAACAAAAGAATAGGAATGGGTAATCAAAAGGAAGATGCGTACAAAGAACAGGAAGGTTTTTGATGGTGAATGTGAATGGATATGACTCACCAAGACATAAACACAATCAGGGGTTTAAGCTTGAAATAGAGTTTAATACGACTCATGAACACTAAATGTTATTCGGGGTTTCAAATAAAGGTTAGATGCAACTCACTAATTGATTCAAATGAAGGGGTTCACCACAATCTAAGAACAAGATTAATAAGAACGTAGGGACGATTAAAGAGTCTAATCAACACTCAATAATCCGGCAAATGCTAACTCAAGTATAGCCATGTTCGAAAGAGGAAAGTTTTACTCTCTATATATCTATCTCTGTCTTCTCTCTATATTTATACAAATGTTGCTATTTATAGCAAGTCCTAAACCCTAGTGGCAAAATTATAAATAGTGTATAAGGCCTTAAATCCTAAAGAATTAGGCCCATAAATAAAATGAAGAAAAATATATACAAGAATACAAAACAGTATGTTTTATAGCACTTGGCATGTCCTGGGAGTAATAGTATCCAAACTGAATGAGGTCAGCAATTTGATGTATGGGTTTGGAAAGGAGTCCTTGAACTCTCGTGTGGCTTAATCGAGACACCAGAGAGGTCAACCCATAATTGTCGAGTTCTAGATTCAGTCACCACGAGTCTCTTAGTGCAATGCCAAGTGGTTCTTCGCTCTCACATCCTTGACCTTATGGTTTCTCAATACCTTGGCTAACAACAGAGTTGATGTTGAGTGTTTATTTTCCTTCCCCCCATCCTTCTGACTGTAGCTCACCCTCGGCAAGCATTGAAAGGCCTCGACTTAGATATGGTCGGAGGCTGATTCCAATCATTACTGTAGGTTTGAAAGGAAGTCGTCCTCAATGTTAAGTGTTGAGCACGAGCCGGAATGCCAAATAAGCTTCTCTTCCCTTTTCTCTTCACCATAGGTGTTGAGTATCTCTAGATTTCCTCAATGCTCATAAGAGTTAAGCAATAGCTCTTCCCATCCTTTTGAATAGTATAAGTGTTGAGGAAGCCATCATGGATCACTTTCCGATCATACTCCTAAGGTCAGCCAAGAAGTAGATTTGCGGCATTCATATGCACTACATCAAAATCAATATCATCCTTGTATTGTCCAGCCTTGAATGCTATTGGCACTCTTTTATGCACATAGACCATACCCTTGTCATTAAACCATTTCAATCCATAGGGCTGAGGATGTAGGTAGGTTAGCAACTTCATCTTTTCTACCAACTCAACAAAGACAATATTGGTGTAGCTACCACCATCGATAACTAGGGAACAAGTCTTCCCATTCACTAAATACTGCATATGAAATAAATTTTCCCTTTATCCAAGATCTGCCTTCAGGTCAGCTCGTATCGCTATAACCAAGAGTTTATCAAGGTCTTTAGGATAGACATCTTCTTCTATCAACTGGCCTTATAAACTCTTGTCACTTTGACTTTCAATTTAAGCCTCGGGCCCTTCACCCAAGACCATGACCCTTTTATTCGAGCATTGGGATGCATTATTTTCATAACCTATGCATTTGAAGCACTTCACTTCTCGAGCCTTGTTACCAGGTGCCTTCTCTTTCTTAACAATCTTTTTTTCGACATGGGTTGGTCGGTTAGGCTTGCCTTCTCTCGGCATACCTCTTAGGCTCAAGGCTACCTTATTGAGGTCAACTACTCGGCCTTTGATGCCTTCTTCTCCTCTGCCTCTCTACTCTTAATGCCAAATTAATTAGCTCATCCAGGGAGTTGAACGGCTACAATTCAATTATATCGCCAATGTCATCTTAGAGTCCACTCAAGAATCTAGTAATGGTGTGGTCCTATGGCTCAGGAATTTCACATCTCATCATCAAGGTCTCAAACTCTTGCAAATACTCTTCAACAGTATTTCAACCTTGTCTCAGGTGCTAGAAAGCGTGGAGCATCTCCTGCTTGAAATAAGTCAGCACAAAGCATTGGTTCATCAATCTTTTCATGAGCCTCTAAGTTTTTATCGGCTCTTCTCCTTTAGCATCTCGCTTGGCAACTAGCTTATCCCACCAAAAACTTGTGTATTTAATAAGGGATAGCAAAGCCAGCTTAACCTTTGTTCAATCATTACATTCGTAGCACTCGAACAATTTCTCATCTCAAGGAACCTAGTCAAGGAACTCTTCAGGTTGGCTACTTCCATAGAAGGTTGGCAACTTAAGCTTTATATTGTTAAGTCCTCGGCCAAGTGCTTAGGGTTCATCCCTTACATTCTGAGATGGTCTATTCTCCTCAATTCGACCACTCCTATTAGAGCTCTACTCAGCCATATTCCTTCTCAGCCTCGGCTCTCTTCTCCAAGCTTCTTGATTTGTTTCGGAATCAACACTCCTATCATTTCTTCCTCTTAACATTAGATGGTTTTCTCTTCTTCTCGACTCAACAGATCTTCTTCGCTATTAGTCATCATGATCGAGTTCATTAGAACTACTTCCACTTGTAAGTGTCCTCTTCCTTCTTTCCTCTCGGCCATCCCATCTGTAGCCATTGACTAATTTAGTGAGTTCTTAGACAAGGTCAGTGAGATTCTAAATCTTATATACTAAGTTGTCAATACATCACCTTAAGCTTCCATGAGGACTGTCTCTTGTATTGTTGACACAATCCTTAGACATTCTTGTTTGTATAGTAATTTACCAGAAAATTGAAGAAGCAATAAAACAAAATTACAATAACTCAAAAACAACCACTACTCGGCTTCTACAGCTACTTACTACTACGAACAGCATACTACACTACAGATCAATGATTAACAGAAATGTTAGAACCACAAATCTACTTCGAAGAACACTAGCACACATGTCCTCCCAAAGCTCTGATACAAATATGATATGGGATCAAAGGATCGATCCAAGAAGAATCAACAGCGAATCTAGAACGAAAGAACATGAATGGGTATTCAAAAGGAAGATGGGTATAAAGAAAGGGAAGTTTTTTTATGGTGAATGTTAATGGATATAACTCACCAAGACACAAACATAATCAGGGGTTTAAGCTCGAAATAGAGTTTGATACAACTTACGAACACTAAATGTTGCTCAGGGTTTCAAATGAAGGTTAGATGCAACTCACTAACCGGTTCAAATGAAGGGGTTCACCATAATTTGAGAATAAGATTAATAAGAACGTCGGGACGATTAAAGGGTCTAATCAACACTCGATAATCCAGTAAATGCTAACTCAAGTATAGCCTTGCTCGAAAGAGGAAAGTTTCACTCTCTGTATATATCTTTGTATATCTATCTTTGTCTTCTCACTGTAACTGTACAAATGTTGTTATTTATAGCAAGTCCTAAACCCTAGTGGCAAAATTGTAAATAAGATACAAGGCCTTAAATCCTAAAGAATTGAGCCCATAAATAAAATGAAGGAAAACATATATAAGAATACAAAACTGTGCATTTTATAGGACTCAGCATGTAGTTACTCGGCATATCTTGGGAGTAGTAGTATCTAAACCGGATGAGATTAGTAATTTGATATCAAGTTCAGGAAGGAGTCCCTAAACTCTCGTGTGGCATGACTAAGACACTAGAGAGGTCGACCCACAATTGTCGAGTTCTAGATTCAATCAGTATGAGTCTTTTGGTGCCATGTCGAGTGGTTCTTCACTGTCGCATCCTTAACCTTACGGTTTCTCGACACCTTAACTAACGATAGAGTTGATGCCAAGTGTTTATTTTCCTTCCCTTTGTCCTTCTAACTATAGCTCACCCTCGACAAGCATTGAAAGGCCTCAGCTTAGATATGGTCGAAGGCCGATTCCCATCAACTAGTCCCCGAAAGACGCTCCATCCTAGGTTAGTGAGCAAAGAGCAGCATGACCAAGTTCTTCAAATCAATCCCAGCTTAACGTTGCTAGTCCATGAGAGACACTCCCGCCTAGGTTAGTGAGCCTAGAGAAGCACAACCAAGTTAGTTTCTATAGTTCGATCCTAGTTTAGGGTCTTAGCCAGCTCTAGGAGTGATTTGCCCACCTTGGTTAGTCGGCTCATTAGGGCATGACCAAGTTCTCTCATTTAGTTTAGGGTCTTAACCAGCTCTAAGAGTGCTTTGCTCATTTCACCTCAGCTCATCAACTCATAAGAGTACGACTAGACTTTATTTCTTCTTTCAGTCGTTTGGTCATCTCTCAAAGCACCACCCCTCTCTCCACCAAAGTCCTTAATGGACAAGCCTTAAGACAACTAGCTAACCATAGCACTTCTTAGGACAAAATCTACCCTTAAGGCAAAAATAGTATCTCTTTTGTCTTTATGACAAAGTTTTGCTCAAATTTCACCATAAGGAGAGACAATTGTAAGCACCTCACTTTTTCTCCTTTTTATTTTAAAAAATTTTAAAATAGGTTAAAGGATCCTAAATTAAGAAAAATACAAAAAAAAAAAAGAAAATTAAGAAAACTTAGAAATTCTAGAAAGATAAAAAAAAATAAAAAAATAGGAAAAGGCACAAAAAATAAGAAATTTACAAAAAAAAGGGAAAATATAGAAAAATCGAAAAAAAATCACAAAAGATAGAAAAAATTGAAAAAATAGAAGATTTAAGTAATTTAGAAAATAATAATTTTTAGGTAGTTTAAAATAGAATAGATTTGTAATTTAAATAAAGGATCGTTGGACCTCTAAGCCAAGCCGGCTTAGATTTGAATCTAACCCAAGCCGGCTTGTTCATATGTGCAATTTAATTGTACAAATAAATAAGGCATAGACCAACAGCCTAACGGATAAGCTCGTAGACTTATATTTCGGTTTAGATTGGAGGACAAGGGTTTGATTCTCATCAAAGGAAGAGGATGCCGTTTATTTTATTTTTTCCTATACCTAACATTTTACCCCATGTCAATGAATCACTAAGCTACGTGTCTGCTCATGACAGTATACTCCGTAATTCATTTGGACAACACATTTTATTTCCCCCCATTTTCTTCTCCCCTTTCCTTTTCTTCCTTCACTTTCTTTTTTTTATAAAAGAAAAACAAACATACACATACATCGCAAAAAGGGGGGAGGTACATTCAAAACACACACACATGCATGCAGGGGAGGGAATCCATTTTTTAAAAATAAGACAAACGCACACACACAAGGGGTTAGATCTTTCTCGGCCTTGTCTCTTAGATTCTTTCTCTCAACTTGGACACATATGACACCCTCACTCTCCTTCTCTCGAACCCCCAGTTTCTTCACTCTTTCTCGAACTCTTTCTCTCTCCATGGTCTCTTTCAAACCCTCACTCTTTCTCTCTCTCTCTCTCCATTACTACCCCCTCTCTCCATCTACAGTACTGTGGCACCCACTATACACACTACCCACACAGCTAAAATAGATGACAACCCCCAATCCCTCTCTTATACACATATCGATCCACAATTTTGATCGCCCCAATTTTACCCCTCGATTACCTCTCACCCTCTCTTTCAACCACACTCCAACCCCCTTCGTGAACTTATTGTACCATCACCCATGCACACAAATGCAATCACCACAAAACCCCATCCAACGACCCTACTTACAATAGAATCAACCCAATAACACTCACTTGTAATTAACAACAACTACATAAGCCAACACACGCAAACACCTCGGCTGTCCTCTCTTATCACCGAAACTTGACGCACAGTAGCACTACAGCCTTGGCTCGACTCAACGCAATACACACAACACTCCAACAACCAAACTGCTACGCATACCTATACATTGACTAAAACACCAGACCCATGACCTACAATTACCATCGACGCAGTCCTACTTTAACCCATGCCATCACCCAAACTTTGGAAATACCTAAAACAACCACCGTTGGCCAAGGCATCATCCCTATACCCCCAAAAATTAGCCTAGAAAAGCCCCTCCGATCTCCTCCTACTTCCTCTCTAATTAGTAACCCATAACCTGTTAGACCTTGACCCGAGATTCGCTTACTAACCTACAACTCGGATCCATGCCTCAACTCCGCAACTCGCATGTTCCCTCTCTAATTTGGTCTGACCCGTCTTTTAGTTTGTTGTTATTTATTTTTTTTTTCCTTAAATTATATTGTTGTAATTTATTTATTATTATTGTGTAATGTTTTGTAATGTATTTAAAAAAGAAAAAAAATGAAGGAGAAAAAAAGAAAAAAAAGAAAGAGGAAGTATTTAGCATACTTTTATTTAATTTTATGTTCCAACCAGACAATCAAAAAATAATAATAATAATAAATATAAGAATAAATAAAAAGTAAATAAATAAATAATAAAAATAAAATAATGATAAAAAATAACAAAGTTACCGTATCATTTAGAAAAACTATTTTTCAAACAAATAAAGGTAATTTATCATTTTCCAAATTAGGACCCTTTAGAATTTCCAAAAATCAAACCAATTTATGATCCTTAAAAAAATTTCTTTAAATAAATCAAAATGGATAAAAATGTAAACCTGATTGGTTTTCAAAAATTAAAATCTATTCAACCCACTATGATTTAAGTGAATAAACTATGGAAGTCTGATCTCAAATAACGAATACATAAGCATTCGTACGTAAGTATGAGACGACTTAAAATATGGAAAGTTTTATTTTTTCTATTTTTTTAGATATTTGTGTAAATTAATCAAGTTAGTTACGTGTAATATGATTAACTATTTAGAAACTAAAAAAGGTATTATTTGAAAAGCAAGTTTAAAATTGAAATGTTAAAAAGTGATATCCGTTTAAGATTTAATAGGATAGCCCCCAAATCTAGATCTCTAGTTTTAGAAAACCGTTTTGTAAAATTGGATTTCTCGCTAAGACCAGTAGCTAAGTTATGACCAATTCACTCAATTGGTTATAACTTAACATTTTTCCTAACTCCAGTTGAGTGGCGACTCCAAGGCATTTTTAAAATACAAAAAATTAATTTTCTCTAAACTTTAGTCAAGGGTCAGTATTAAACGGGTAACGAGTAGGGTTTAGTACTGATTAGTATAAAGGAAACCTAATTTAAAACAAATTGAGAAGTGAAAAACTAGGCCCAACACTAGTCTTAAAGAGAAATACTAATCAAATATTAGCTAACTTTTATTTTCCTTAGCTTCCCTACCAACGGCGTCAAAAACTTAGTGTCACAATCTCACTTCCACTAATGTTACACACAAATAAAAATTTCCCCCTTTTCTAAAACAATGAAATACTATACTATCAATTAACTCACTTACGAATAAAAATAATTAAATTTTAGTAGAATCCATGAACTAACAGCAAGCGTATCGGTCTATTGATAGTATAAGGAGAGTAACCAAGGTTGGATTTTGCAGTGAAGAAAATAATAAATTTTAGAAAGATAACTAAGTAGTAGATTCTACTATTTATGAGGATTATTGATTGATTATTTATGAGTAGAGATGTGATAAAAAGAGTTGCATCTTCCCCTAGATAATTTATTTGAGATCCCTGTAATGAAGAGCTTTTTAGAGTAGTCAACACTTTGAGAGTAGGTAAAGCAATGGTTAGCATATCATCAAAGGTATTGGCTTACTACCATGTCACTAGATGTGACCTTCACACATTTCTTCGATGCTTAGATTGTAGAGACATCTTAGAAAGTCAACCATTGTGACTTAAATACGATTTGGCTTGATATGGAAGATCTTATAAGCCCATAAGTAGTAGTCAATCCCTTATCCTTATTGTTGATCGTGTGGAGACTAAATAGGATGTGTATATTCAAATAGGCATGGGCTTTACCTCCTACTTCTCGATACCTGCAAAAAAAGCCCCTTATAGGCGATGCTACAGGGGCCCTCCAATGCTCAAGTTAGCAATGAGGGCTAAGAAATGGGGAAACAAGCACTAAAGACCTAGAAGACTATACTCACCTAGTGTATGTAGTGGAGTTTCAACTTCTACTCTAGGGAAATGGAGAAGAAGAGATCTTAAAGAATGAAGGAGAGGGATTTGTCTTACTTATTGGTGCCTACAGCTTTTATGAGGGTTACCTGGACAAGTAGCGATTGAGGATTTCCTCATACTAGTTGTCAGAAGACAATGCACTCCGTAGTAAGAGCTAAACTTTACTGTGGGCAACATGTCATAGCTGACCAAGCTACCAAATCTACAACTCAATGATTTGGCAATGGTAGAGGCATCGAGCGTACCGGTTGTATTATGGATATCGGATGCTCATTAATGTGTTGTAAAGGGTTATAAGTGCTAAAGACAAAAGCCAAACGAGATGGTGAGGGAGGAGTTAGCTGATGCTTAATAGGGGACGAATTAAGCCTCGAGCTTTCCCCAAATGATTAATGCATGTCGGCTCACTGGTCGGGGACTGACCTACTCGAAGAATCATTTTTTAGCTTGTTAAACAAGTCATGATGCAGAAGATAAGCTCGTCGTTGGTTCATACTCTTTGTTGGCATAAGCTTGTAAACTTATAGGATGTTCGTAGTACAACATGTGAGCTCGCTATTTGTTCGGGTATTAGTTAGTGTCTTTATGATGGGCTTCATATGTTAGGCATTGGTTCAAGTGAGAATCAAGTATTAACACTTGTCCCCCTACTCTCATCAGTACTTAAGGCATGAAGAGAGTAATCCGAACGATGTGAGTAGACCAAGGCCAGTCCCCTAAATAGGGGATTAGTTTTGCTACTTAGGTCATGGCAAATCTTTTTCCCATACATCGAGTTACTGCTTCATTGAGGTGACAGTTGTACTATTTAATACGTCATGATGGTTGTCATTAGGAAATGTAGCATGCATTAATGGTCTGTAAAGAACAACTGTACTTATAGGATAACCCGTTGTTAGGCTACATCACAAATCTACATGTGGGGAGTAATTAAGGCCCTTAGTTGAAAGAGTGAGGTACATAGATGGCTAAGATTTAGCATACGTCCTATCATAGGATCTTGTTCCGAGAGTAGAGAAACTTTGCTTTTGTTTTTAATGCCTACAACCCTTTACAACTCATTAATCAGCATCTAACATTCGTAGTATAGCCAACACACCCGATGCCTTTGCCTCTACCAAATCACTAAAGTGCAAATTTAATAGCTTAGTTGACCATGACATGTCGCCCATAGTGAAGCTTAGCTCCTACTATGGAGTGCACTATCTGTTAGCAACCTGTACAAGCGATACCCTAATAGCCACATGTCCAGGAAATGCCCATAAAAGGCACCAGGCACTAATAAGTAAGACAGATCCCTCTCCCTCATTCTCTAAGACTTCTTCTTCTCCCTCTACTAAGAGAATAGAAGTTAAACCCCCACCACATATACTACGTGAGCACAGTCCTTTAGGTCTTTAGTCCTCGTTTCCCCTTTTCATAGTCCTCTTTGCTGACTTGAGCTTCAAAGAGCCCACATGGCCTCATCCATAAGCGGCTTTTTTGTAGGTATCGAGAAGTAAGGGGTCAAGCCTAAGCCCATCTGAATCCACACATCCTAGCTAGTATCTACATGATCAACATTTTGGTGCCTACTATTTTAAGCCACCACGATAACATAGCTAAAAGCGAAAACAATAACCCTCAAGCCTCCCATATGGAGGATGCCAATACCTCCCAATATGGTAGAGGTGCTTAGACATTTCCACCTTAAAATCAAAGCACAAAAGTCCAAGAGCTTAGGTTACTCATCCAGCAAATGCTGGAAGAAAACAAAAAAATACCATGAATTTATTGCAACTTTGTACAAAGATGTAACATTACTCAAAGATGCATCTCAAAAGTGTCCAGACAAGGAAGCGATCATTGATTCCTTTTCTTGGTCCTCCTACTCCCTTTGCTTGTCTATATAAAGGGGGCTTAGGTGTTCATTTTTCACTTTGTTTTACTTACTTAGGGGAAACTCTGCCAAAATCTTGACTAGTGAGCTAACTATTCTTTCTCGCTTGTGTTCTTTGTCGTTTGTTTCTCATTAATTGCTCGCAATGGCCAATCAAAGCACCACCAATAGTCAAGGTGATTCCTCCTATCCTTCCATTTCAAGGGAGGTAGATGAGGCTTGCGAAAGCTCATCCTAAACAAGAGGTAATAGCCCTACTCCTCTCAAAACAAGCTGTAGCATTAGCTGTGAGAAGAGAAGGAGACTGGGTAATACATTCATGGGAGGAGAGGATGGAATATGTGTGAGGATGTTCTTGTGATACGTACTCACTGGATGGTAAGGAGGGCAAAGTTGGCTAGTTATTATGGACGATGTGCATGAATAAGCATGCCTGTGCTTATGTTCCGTATGCAATAAGCAAGGAAAAGCTATGGTCGATCTGCTAGGTAGTAGGAGTAGTGCCTAGGTAGCAAGTAGAGGAGCCCTAGGAAGGTAGTGGGCATATGATTTATGCGAAGCCATTTGAGCTTAGTCTATGTCTTCCTTTTTCAAAATTCTTACTCAAGTTCTTCTAGTACTACAAGGTTGCATTGGGTAATCTGAATGTAAACCCATGGATTCAATTGCTCGTGTTTCAAGCTCTATACATTTGGGAGCTATAGCAGCCAATTGTACAACTTTTTAGGTATTTCTTCCTTATGAGGAGGTTGGTCGATGGGTAGGTTTACATTGTTACTCGAGGTACAAGGCTAAGTATTTTTTATAAGCCTCCAAATAAGGTGAAAGGAGTTATTTTAATGCATTCGTTCTCTTGTGCCTCCCAATTTTTCGACAGAGTAGAGATGGCTTATTAGGGGTAAGAAGTTGAAGGTCTTAGGGGAAGAGGACTCGATGGCTAGCATTGAGCTCTTAAATTTAGTAAGTTAGAAGAAACTTAGACCCTTGTTGATATGTGAGAAGTATAAAAGTGGAGCCCTATTGTTTGCAATGGAGATAAGTACTTGTTGTGGTCGACCAAGGAGGGGTAGTTAGTTGTTTACTACACCGCGTCACCTTGCTGTGGGAATAAGGACATTAGGCTGCTAGTCTTCAGCACAATAAGTTCTTTATCTTCCTTTTATTCTATTTTTCTAAGGAGTTTAGTTATTTTTTCGCAGCTTCTAAGTTAACATCAAAGAAGCTAAGGGCCAAGCTATTAGCCATACAAAACAAGCAACTCAAAAGTGCTTTAAGGCCTGAGAAGAGAAAGCATACTGAGCGAAATTTGGGGGGGGGGGGGGGGGGGGGG
>JAMXBB010000007.1:56604423-56633831 GCA_024138015.1 Lumnitzera littorea | reverse complement strand
GGGTGGGGGGTGTGGGGGGATGGGGAATCTCCCCTTAAAAACGTCGAAGAAGAAGAGTGGAAGGCAATGGACCCATCCCGAAGTTGTTCAGTAGGGAGGTAGCAATGTACCAATAGGAGTGTCGTTTAGGGCCTCAATAGTGGGCCTTAGGGCTATGATCCTTGAGTAGGGCCATAAGGTAGCAGGTGGTTAAGTAGAGGCAGAGCAAGTAAGCTTAAAGAGAACCCCTGAAGCTATCGTTACAATTGCCATTGAGATTCTCAATGACTAGTATGTCAAACTTTTGGTTTGTCGAGGTTGGCAAGCAACTTCTACGTAGCCCGTAGATCATCCTACTCAAAGCTTCAAGTAACTACATGCATGATTTAGGTAACTTATTTGTAAACCCCTAAAATTTTCGATCTAGCTTCTAAAATAGACTCAACTATGTTAGATAATTTAGGAGTTGACAAGGTTAATAAAAGTGAAAACCCTAAAAGAATTAATCAATCAGGTAAGAAACTTTTCTACCCTAAATGTATGTAAACACTAAAGATTTCATTCAAAAGTGATAAAAACCCTAAAATGATAACCTTAAAGATATATGTGCACGAAGTCATCATAAGATACCCTAAAACCCTAATTGATAATATAACCCTCATATTTTACCAAATCATTAATAAAAGGTTAGAGACAACTATCATGCATATATGTTTAAAATCCTTAAGTAATCCTTTAGAAATTAAGATAATGAATCCTAGATTATATTTATCTCTTAAGTATATGATTAAGATAGTATTACATAGAGTTAGGGGTATATAATTGAAGATTAAGTTAAATGTAGTGAACCTTAATACCCTAATTAGTATTTTTCATACTAGTTACACTAAGTAGTTTACCAAATGATGTTTATAGGTTATAAATACTTAAAGTAAGACTTCATCATCTATTTTTACTAATCAATTCACCAAATACTTCATTTCCTTAATTTTTCCCTTAATTACTACATTATGTATACAAAATTACACATGCTTAAGGAAAGTTGACCAAGTCAACACATGTTGACTAAAGTCAACAATTTGAAAAGTCAACAAAAGACACTAAGAGATAAAAAAAATATCTTAACACTTAATGATGGCTTTCCTTTTCTTTTCTTTTGATTTTTCTCTTCTTCTTTTTCTCCTCAATTGCCGCCCACATCTTCCTCTTTTAGACCCCACCATTTACTTCCTTCCATTATGAAAACAAAACAAAAGAAATAAAACAAAAAAAAAAACCTCCCTCCATTGCCGTGAGCTTCTTCTTCCCCTTTCACTTTCAACACTTCTCTTTTTGTCTCCATAATTCCAACACAAACAAAGGTATGTACTTAAGTTACTTTATGTTGCTTTATATTATTCATTAGTTAACTAATTAGGTAGATTAGACAAGTAGGCATGTGTTAAGTATGATCTTGAAGAAGAGGGCACAAAGTTTCCATCTTTAAGTGTAGAAATTTAGGATTCATGAAGAAGAAGAAAGGAAAACATGAACATGTGCTCATAAGAAGGTATACATAAGGTAATCCTAAAAGAAGGGAAGCATGAGAATCTTTGTACATGGGTATTTACCATGTACATAACCTAAAATAAAACAAAACCTAACCATACATACTTATACTACACTAATTACACACTTAAAAACACAAAAGAATAGAATTAGGAAGCTTTTCTTAAGGAAAATAATAGGCATACGAAATTTTGTATAAAAATACGTATCTAATCGTATAGGTATATGAGTATTTATACACATATAAATACGGTATAAGTCTAAGTATAGGTATAAGTATATATATGTATAAGGTATATGTACATAAGCATAAGGTAAGAAGTGAAATGTACATAAGACATATACATATGACATAAGCATGAGGTAAGGCTTATGTAATCAAATGATGAAGTAAGTGATGAGGTAAGCACATGATGACATAAGCCATGACATAAGCCATGACATAAGCAAGTGATGACATAAGCAATGACATAAGCGAATGATAATGTAAGCGATGACATAAGCATAGGTTTAGAAAATGAGAAAATAAGAAGAGTATATATAATTAGATACCTAAATTAGTAAACCCTAATACACTTCCTAGATTGAATTAAACTTAATCTAATATGTGAATTAGTAGCACTAATGTAAAATTTCCTAAGTGTAAGAATCAAATAGCTAATTTAATCATTAAGTCCCAAACTAGGATACAAACATAAGCAATAAGAATAATTAAACTTCAATAAGATAAAATTTCAATAAATTTAGCCCATATTGTAAAACACGGGTCTCAACGTCCAAAACGGACATCACCGTGTGAACGTGTGTCCAAAAGCAATGAAAAACGACTATAAATTCGTAAATATTGAAAATAGAATGAAAAAGTTATGTACGATTAGCAATTAGGTGTAATCGAATAAAGCCTGATAGTAATCTAAGTAGAATTAGGTAGATATATATCCAGAACTATTAGTTGAGTCAACTACTTATTATCCTTGTTATCTCGTAATGATCAGGTGATCCCGACGAGGGCGAGGATCTCCCAATCGATTATTACAACTAAAGCGAGTCGTCATGGTCAAGTGAGTACTCCCGATGACTCTATACTTGTTTGTGCTTGTAGTTAGTGCACCTAAACTGAATATCAATAACTTGATGCATGGGGTTTTAGGATATGCGTGTGCTTGATATTGATTGATTATTGTAAGAAATATTGTTAAATACGATAATTAATGATTTGATGGTATGATTGATTTTTATATGATTTGGATGGTTTGCTGATATTGATTGATCGCCTCATAATCAGACCTAATTATATTTAGCTTATCTTAAATTAAAAGGGTCATGCATTATCCATGCATTGCATTTACTTATTCTGGCCGTCACTTCACGCGAAGATAAAGAGAGGCCTTACAGGGGTTGTTTATATATATTAATGTGTTTCTGTACGATGCACTTGTACAACATAATCTTACCCAAACCTACGGGCTTACTAGGCGATGGAGACACCAACCGTATGGCTGAAGGTCGAGTCTAGAGATCTCCGCTGTAAGGTGTGAGTGTAGACTGCAGGAGCCACCTCACTGCTAGGCTTAGGACTTTGTGAACTACTAGATTTTTAGAAATGGAAATGTATTTTTGTGAAATACGGAATTCAAAATTATGGGTAAAAACCCAGGTGCTAAAGTCCAATCGTGATTAGTGTCGATGAATCTCCAACCCTTATCTCGGAGGGTGTTAAAATCCAATATTATATGCAGTACCGGTCAACTGTATATATTGTTTGGCATACTGTGTGTGCATGCATTCATATGGTTGTAATAATTTGTTGATAACTTGTTTGCCAGTATGGTATGAAGGATAGCTCACTAAGCTCTTGTAGCTTATTCCCCAATAGTCTTTCTTTTGCAGGTTTACATACGATGGGATTGGGATAAGTCTCGAGTGCTGAGTGCGAGATGAAGATATGTACATTAGTGTTAGAATTAGTTGAAATCTTTATAGGTGATACATAAACACTCCTTGTAGAAAATATTCACATGTTACAATTTAATATAATTTAATTCTTCTTGCAGTTTTATAATGTTGGCATATCCTGTCCTATTATTTGGTAGGGGATACCGATTCTCTACGGTTCTGAGGAACTGTAGGATATCGGACATCCATAGTTATTTATAATTATATATTATGTCATGTTATAATAAATTAATTACTTGAAAATCATTAATCTTAGTAATTTATTATTTAGAGTCTTGCAATCTCTGACTTGCAAGATGGTTTTTATATCATGGGTGCACACATGTTATGGAAATTTTAGGTAATCCTACTAGGCCCCCTTTAGGGTCCTAACATTATTTGATAAGAATCAACCCCCTCAACCGATCATAAGAAGCCGAGCTAGAGGACTTCAAGGGCTCACACAAAAAATATTAGCTCTAAGCCATAGCCGATACAGGGACAACTATCTTGATCTGACCTCCTACCAACCTGTCTCTCAAATCTTCACATGTGTCTAATATGCTCCTGCCTAATAGAGAAGTCCTAATCCAGAAGACAGCCTAGAACTAACCGAGCTGAGCTACCGACTTAACCCATTAGCGTCTGACTTTAAGATAGCTGACCTTTTTACTAAGCTAATTGGCTCTCGACTTGATCCAGAACAGGTCAACCCCTGACTCCCAGCACTTCCTGTTTCTACCTATGTGTCAGACTCTTGACGTATAACCATCAAGTGATACATACCTTTTGACACAACAATCCAAAATGGTTCTTTCTTTTCTATACTCGATATTCTTTATCCATTTTACCCCTTTTTAGTATGATTAATGTAACATAATTATAAAATACCCTTTTGTCTTTTCAAACGTGTAAAATAACCCTAGTGGGTAAGTATATAAACCCCTACTTTCCTTGTACGCACACATTCAACTTTCAATATAGATTTACTCATTAAAGTAACCTTAGTGTTCTCGTTATCATTTAACTTTTATCTATTCCCTTTAGTAAGGAGTAGTAGTGAGTAACCCTTCAATTTGGATTGGTGTGTCATATCCGGTGGCTTATAGGTCGAGTAGGGTCGGGTGGTGAGTCATATCCATTCGGTAGCTGCCCAAACTTTGCTAGTTTCTTTTTCTATTTCCTTTTTAGTTCATTCCTTATGGTGCTTCTCTGTATGTACAACTCCAGAGACACATTAGCTTTGCTTGTATTAGAGCACGATTCGGCGAAGGAATGTGTGAAGTTATAGTAGAGTTTTTGTTCGCCTTACTATTTGGGGCTGCTATGTTCCTTCCGTACCTACTGTAGTTTGTTGTGTGTATTTATAAGTGTGGTTTCTATAATACTCTATTTTACTTTGTTTTCCATTGCAACAATAGAGCAAGTTTGTTAGTAGTTTGTTAACCTGTTCAAAAAGGTATTACGCTATGTCAGATTTAAGTGTTCAGGGAGTTATTAGTGACCAAGGTAGTGGTGCTGAACCTGGTCGTGCTCATAATGGTAGTAATACCCTAAGGTCTGTTGATGACAAGCTTAATAGACTCACAAACCTTGTTAAGAGTCTAGCCAACGCAATAGAAATTAATTGACAACAACTCTAAGGTATATAGCAACAAAACCTATAGGATGGCACCCCTAAGAGACACTATGTCCAAGGCAATCGAACTAATCACCTAGTTCGACCCCCTCAAGCTAAAGGAGTTACTAGACAAAGATTAGAGTTAGAAGAGATTAGGGAAGATGACGAAGAGGTGGATGTCAAAGAGTTTGGTGAAGAAGAAGTTAATTATTACCAAATACAAGGACGAGGACACCGAATCCCTCGAGGACTAGACAATGTCAAGGTTTAAATTTCGCCTTTCAGTGGAAATGGAGATGTTGATGAATATTTGGAGTAGGAAGAAAAGGTTGAGAAACTGTTTAACTGCTATGGATATGTGGACGCTATCAAGGTCGAACTTACTACATTGGAATTTATTGGGTATGCTTCAATGTAGTGGAAGAACTTGAATGCAGCTTGAGCAAGGGAGGGAAGACAAGGTGTTAGACCTAGGATAAGATGAAAAGGTTGTTAAGAGGGAGATGCCTAAAACATACCTATAGGACACGTTTGCAAAGTTGTAAGAGCTTCGCTAGGGAAACCGATCTATTGATGACTATATTAGAGAATTTCAAATGTTGATGATCTAAGCTGACGTGAAAGAACCTGAAGCCTATATAGTATCAAGATTCATTTCTAGGCTCAAGTATGAGATTTGCAATATCATAGAAGTACAGAGATTTTATACCTTAGAAGAGGCGATCAAGATCGCATAGAGGGTTGAAAAGTAATGAAGAAATGTTCCAAGCCGACCTAGGCAAACATTCTCCCGAGCTCCCGTATCACGCCGACCTATTCAATCCGAACCGAAGAGGTTGTACTGAGTTGAAGAAGGGAATGACCGACCTAATGAACACTGAGCAAACCAGCATGACAGAATAAGATAATCAATCTGACCCAAGGCTAAGCCAACCCTGAGAACCTATGAGAAGGGCTAGCAATCTGAATGGAAGACTAGCGAGGTGAAGTGTTTCAAATGCTTAGGCTTCGGACACATGACTACTGAATATCCAAACCGGCGTATCATGGTATGCCGAGGAGATGTGGTGGATAGTACTAACGAGAGCAACCCTGAAGAAGAAAAGAATATTGGAGAACCTAAAGTGGAAGAGGAAGATGAGACTTATGTTTATGCTAACCAGGAAGAAGTAATGACCTTAGTCCTAAGGCGAGTCCTGAGTTCCTTGTTGAACCTTGAGGAAGACTAGAGAAAGAATCTATTCCACACCAAGTATACCATTAGAAGCCAACTGTGCACAACCATCATAGATGGAGGAAGTTGTACTAATGTCGTTGTACATTCCCTTGTGCAAAGGTTAGGTCTACTGACCTCAAAGCATCCTCGAGCCTACAAATTGCACTAGCTTCATGATAAGGGAGCTTTGCATATAGCTGAACAAGTGACTGTACTGTTTAGTGTTGGGAATGTATACAAGGACAAAGTAGTATGCAATGTCACCCTATGGGAGCTTCACATTTGTTCACTCACGACAAGTATAAGAACACCTATGCCTTTGTCAAGGATGTAAAGAAGATTGTGTTGCAACCCTTAACCCTATCCCAAGTAAATGAAATCCACAATCAACTTACCTAAGCTAATAAGAAGAAAACCTTAGTTATGAGCCAAAGAGAGCTTTGATTTGCTGAGAAGGCTAATGAACCCATGTTCTTGTTGGCTAGAAGATTAATGGAGATGAGGGAATTGTCGAATGTCCTAAAAGAAATCCAAAGATTGCTAAATGAGTTCTCTGACTTGTTTCTAGAAGAACTGCTTAAAGGATTGCCACCATTTTGAGGCATAGACTACTGTATTGATCTATAACCAAGTGCTGCTTGCCGAACCGACCTGCGTACAGGATGAATCTTGAGCAAGCTGTCGAGCTAAAAAGATAAGTGGACAAACTCGTTGATTAGGGATATGTAAACGAGAGTATGAGCCCTTATGCTATACCAGCTCTGCTTGTTCCAAAAAAGGATGGCTCATGATACATGTACTTCGACAGCTGGGTGGTTAATAGAATTACTGTCAAGTATAGATACCCGATACCAAAGCTCGATGACATTTTAGACGAGCTTCATGGTGCAAAGATATTATCTAAGATTGATCTACAGTATGGCTACTACTAGATTCGCATGGCTATAAGACTAGGCATGGACTCTACGAACGGTTGATTATGCCATTCTAACTAACTAATTCATTGAGCATGTTTATGAGGTTAATGAACCATGTAATGCACCCTCTTCTTGGAAGATGGATGGTCATATACTTTAATGTCATATTGGTATATAGTACTAACCTAAACAATCACGTTCAACATCTTCACAAAGTATTTAACATTCTACGAATGGAGAAGTTGTATGGGAATGTAAAGAAGTGCATGTTATACCAGAAATAGGTGATTTTCCTAAGGTTTGTAGTGTTAGGGGAAGGAATCCGAGCAGATGTGGAAGCCCCTTTGGAGGACCTGTCCTTTTACTACCAGATTTTAATAAGCCCTTCGAATTGGAGTACAATGCATCAGGAGTTAAAATTGGCACTATCCTAATGCAAGAACGATGGCCTGTCACTTACCGTAGCAAGAAACTAAATAGCCCAGCCTTGAACTATTCTGTGTACGAGAAGGAGTTATACTCCCTTTTCTAAGCCCTCACCATTTGGTAATACTACCTGTTACCACGAGAGTTTGTTATTTTCACTGACCATGAATCATTGAAGCATCTTGGGAGTCAAAACAAACTCTCTAAGAGGTAAGCCAAATGATTAGAATTCATGGAAGGGTTCTCATATGTCATTCGACATAAGAAGGGGAATGTAAATGTGGTCGTTGACACTCTATCATGACGGTAAACTTTGTTGACCACTTTGTAGACAAAATTATTAAGATTCTTACTCATCACGGAGCAATATGCTACTGACCCTCACTTTGGTCCTGTTGTTGAACAGTGTTGAGCAGGGGTAGTTGTTGGAGGATATAATTTTAAGGATGGCTATCTGTGCAAGGACCGCAGGCTATGTATTCCAAACTGCTACACGTGAGAGCTATTGGTTCAAGAGGCTTACAGTAGTAGACTTTCAAGCCATTTTAAGGAGGTCAAGACCGCAGATCTATTAAACGAGAACTTTTATTGGCTAGGTTTAGCTAAGGATGTCCATAAGATAGTTGGTAGTTGTGAAGTATGTAAGCGTGCTAAGGGGAAGAGAGAACCCCATGGAAGGTACATGCCTCTATCAACGCTAACTTTACCTTAGGCTGACCTTAGCATAGACTTTGTCCGAGGATTGCCCTAGACATCTAGAGGGAAAGATTCTATTTTTGCTGTGGTAGACCATTTCAGCAAGATAGTGCACTTCATTATATGCCATTGGACTAACGATGCTCTATATATTGCTGATTTGTTTTTGCAGGAGATTATCCAACTATACGAAATACCAAAGACAATTGCCTCAAATCAGGACACAAAATTCTTAAGCTATTTTTGGAAGCCCCTTTGGAGGAGACTTAGGACCAAACTCATGTTCAGCTTCAACAGCCACCCTCAAATTGAAGGCTAGACAAAAGTGGTAAACAAGATGCTAGGCAATATACTCAGAGCTATTATAGGGAAGAACCTAAAGGATTGGGATTATGCCTACCAGTTGTAGAGTTCGCATACAACCAAACTATTCATAACATTACTAGGAAGACCCCATTAGAGGTCTTCTATGGCCTTAACCCTACCATTTCCCTATATATGATCAATACCCTAGCAACTATTGAAGAAAGTCACTTCGGAGTGGACCGAGCCCAAAAATTACATGAGTTACACCAGTTTGTCATAAGGAAGATTGCCAAGTTCAATTAGAGACAATAAGAGATTGGCAGTCGAAGCCACTGAACTATTTCTTTTTAGCCAGGAGACTTAGTATGGATTCACCTCAACCGAGAGTGATTTCTGCACTTAAGACAAAGCAAACTATCTCCTCAAGCTGATAACCCATTCAAGGTCTTAAAGAAGATCAATCACAATGCCTACCAGATTAAGTTGCCTGATGACTATGGTGTCTCCTCTACCTTCAATGTATCCGATCTGATTCCCTATCGACCAACAGAAGACCCTATGAGTGCCCTAGAAGAACAAACAGAAATCACTTCAAATTTTAGGACAAATCTCTTCTAACCTCAAGCAGATGATAGGAATCAACTCCCTGAACTGATCACAAGAAGCTAAATTAGAGGACTTCAAAGGCTAGCATGAAAAATACTAACTCTAAGCCATATCCGAGATAGAGACTCCTATCCTGATCTAATGTCTTGCTAACCTGTCTCTCAAGTCCTCGCGTGTATCCAACATGCTCCTGCCCAACAATGATATCCAAATCCAGTAGACAACCAAGAACTAACCAAGCCGAGCTACCAACCTGACCCATTAGCATCTGACTTCAAGACAGTTGGCCTTTTTGCCATGCTGATTGGCTCCTGACTTGATCTAAATTAGGTCGGCCCCTGACTCCCAACACTTCCTGTTTCTACTTGTATATCATACTTCTGATGTATAACCATCAAGTGACACATGCCTTCTGACACAACATTCAAGAATGATTCTTTCTTTTTTGTACTTGATATTCTTTATCCTTTTTACTCCTTTTTAGTATGATTAATGTAACATAATTGTAAAATACCCTTTTGTCTCTTCATACGTATAAAATAAGCCTAGTAAGCAAGTATATAAACCCCCACTTTCCTTGTACGCACACATTTAACTTTCAATACAGATTTACTCACTAGAGCAACCTTAGTGTTCTCGTTATCATTCAACTCTCATCTATTCCCTTTAGCAAGGAGTAGTGGAAAGTGACCCATCAATTTAGACCAGTGTGTTATATCCGATGGGTTGTAGGCCAAGTAGGATTGAGTGGTGAGTCATATCCATTCGGTAGCTACTCGGACCTTGCTGGTCTCTTTTTCTATTTCCTTTTCGATTCATTTGTTGTGGTGCTTCTCTAAGTGTACAACTTCGGAGACACATCATTATTACAGGTCAAAACGAATTTGAGGCCTTAGTAGTAATGCTACGAAGGTGCAATGAGGTAAGCTACTCGTATACTTCTATTGAGTTACTTACTCTTAGCTTGATTACTGATTGTGTATTATGTTTGCAGCTGTATGACTTACTAGACTTCATTCTAGCTGACAACCGCTCAATTCTTCTATCAGAGGGAAATGAGGTGAGGGCTAAGGTGAAGAGGCTTCAGAAGGCATTAGAAGAGGAAAAGAAAGTGCGCGGTAACTTAGCTACTACGTTCAGCAATCTAGAGTACTAACATAAGGAGCTCCTCAGTCAAGTGGATCAGTTGAAGGATAAGCAAAAGAAGACTATGGAATCCAGTAAATTTGGGAAAGGTAGATTAGCTGTCGAGCTAAAGGCCAAAGAAGAGGAACTTAAGAAGGCCTAAGCTAAATTCAATAAGAAGGAGGCTAAGCTCTTAAGAGGTAAGGGGTTATCAATTGAAGTTAAGCATAATATCTTCATTAAGACCTTGGAGGAGCCCCTAATCAAGAAGGCCATCACCAAGGCTAGTTACGCAATGACAGAGGTAAGGAAACAAGTTCATCAAAACATGCCTGATGTGAACTTATCTTTCCTGCATTAACTTGATGACCCCAAGGTTGCTATTAGAAATGAGTTGAGTGGTGAGTCATCTAGTGACTCATCAAGAACTTCAAGCAATGGCTCGAATTTGAGCCTCAAGGAGGGAGATGGTGACAACAAGGTCAGGCAAGAGTCAAAGCAACAGCAAGAACAAAAATGGCAATAGTAAGTTGAGGGTGCTTAAGAGCACCTTCAAATTTTTTGTCATTTCCTTGTAGTTAATATGAGCAGTATATACTCATTTCTGAGCTTGTATATCTTTCTTTCAATTGGGGGTCAAGGTGCCAACCTCCCTTTGTGTATTTGCTCGAATGAATAAATGAATAACATTCCGTTAATTGTTTTTTATCTCATATTTCCCTCCCCTTGATCATTGCTTCTTTTGTTTATACCTTCTATGTGCTAGAACTCCATTTATTTTTTGTCTAAGTCTTTTCTACTAGATAGGATGTTTGTCGAATAGAGTTATATATTGTGTTGCTTCATAAGGTCACCCGAATTCTATATCCATAAGTAGGTAGTTTGTACTTTGCTAGTTAATAACTCCTTACAGACCTACTCGTTTGCCCATATGCTATCATCTCACACTTATTCCTAATTTTTGTCTAAATGTTCTTATCTAGCGATGATACTTACTTATAGGCTAACATACCTTATCTCTAGAGTAGATTATGATTCTGAAGGTTCCTTTAAGGGTTTAGCGTCAAGTGGCAATGAGCCTACAAGAACATATCTTGTGATGATTTCATAGGATCTCCTTGGCAGAGGAATTTTGGTAAGGTAAATCACTTATTGAAATACGCTATCCATTTCGCAGAGCTAACATAAGTGTGTTCGAAGCAATCATGTTAAGAGTCGGGGTGCTCGAGTTAAGGATATGGTTATCTTCAACCTCTTGCATCAGGTTATCATCATGATGCGTAGACAACTACTTAATAGTGGTGGTTGGATCTCAAGCTGTGATTGAGAGGCATATGCAGCCTCCAATCTTTCCTTCTTTCTATCCTAGTGATGTTAAGTAAAAGAAGGGTGCTCTTGTGTAACCTACCGCTTGTTTGATGTAGCTTTATTATGGGTACACCTATCTATACAAGGTTTTAGGTAGTATTTTAGGTACATTGTCCCAAATGACCTTAAGCAGATAGGGGCAGCCATAATGACTATGGTGGCATAGGGGGTCTTTTCTCTACCTTTACATGTAGACTAAGGCACTTGTAGGAATCCTTTGCTTCGTAAGTCTTATAGTTCACTCTAGGTGAAGGATCATCCTTCCTTTATTGCTAGTAGGGCTTAGACAACTTGGCACTCTAAGTGGAGTAGCTAGATCAATTGTCTCCACTATTGCTCCTGTAGAAGAAAGGCTCTAGAAGGTGGAGCAGGGGCCTTCACTTGGAGGTTAAGCATTATTGGGAGCTCCATAGTTTGGGGCTTGGCTACACGAGACTTTAAGGACGTAGTCATAATGTAAGAGCTAACTAAGTTAAAATTGAGAGGAGTCCCTCTTGGGGAAGAGTTTTTGAAGCAAGGAGTCAAGTCAAAACTGAGAACAGTCGTTTGAGCGAAGCAAATAGCTATAGTGTAGGAAGCAATAATATACTTTTGTATCATTTGGTTTTTTGGCTTTATGTATTTAGGCTCATTATGCCAACCCATTAGACCTTATACTTCATGATTAATGAAATAAAACTTCTTTCTTTTAGTCATCACTTCTCATTAGCCGATTTGCTTTCCTTCGACTCTCACTGCTTAATTTAACTTTAAGCTGTATTCAGTAACTACTATAATAGTGTCTTGAATGTTTGAGGATGAAAATCAATCTCGTGCTTAGGGTAATGAAGCAAATCAATGCCCAAATAGGGTGCTGGTGTCACTAGTATAAGAACTAACTTGGGCTAAGCTTGGGGATGAAAATTGACCCAAGGTTAGGAGCTCGTTATAGATCAACACCTAAGAAAGGTGCCCACGTCATCAATGTAAGGATTGACTTAGGCTAAGCTTAAGGATGAAAATAGACCCAACGTTAGGGTCTTGATGTAGATTGATGCCTAAGAAAGGTGCCTATGTCGCCAGTGTAAGGAACTTTGCTTTAAGGCATTTTTAACTGATAAATATGTTAAATTTTGTTATGTTCAGTCTACTGAGGACAACACAATATGGTGACCATATGTCAACAACAGCAAAGTCAATTGACTGGGTGTTGATGTGTTCACCATCGCCTAATCAAACGGGCAAGGTGATGATCCCCTTTACAAGTATTAGTCTACCACCTTCAAACCCAATAAGGTCGTGTTTATATGGCTAAAGGGGCTCGTGAAGCTATTCTTTCATTTGCTCAAAGGCGTAGTAGAAGAGTATGTTTGCAAAAGTCCCACTATTGACGAACATATTTAGGACGTCGAAGTACCCAATTTTAGCATTTATGACAAGTGCATCACTATAAGGCAAGTTAATTCCCTACTTGTCTTTGTCAGTAAAGGTTAGTACTATATCGGTCTTTAGCTTCTTTTTTCTAACAATATGCATCTCATGTTTGGGTGTAAGAATGGTGTCAACTGAGATGAGGCTGAATCCATCCAATATGGTATTGATTTGGCCTCGTCATTGCCTTAGGTTCTATTCATCCATTAAGGGGTTGGCCTGTTGATTGTGGGGTTGTTGTTGGTTATCTACTTAGTAGCATTAGGTAAGCCATAAGATTTGATTTTTCTTATCTGCAACAAAGTGGTCAATGTGGCCTTTATGAGCAAGGCCTTTGACTACAATCTTGAGGTAGTGGCACTGGTCAATGTTGTGTTCATGTATTTTGTAGTAGTTATAATATTTGTCGGAGTTCACTACTTCTAACGTCTCACGAATACTTGGCGATGTTGAGAGTTGCTATCAAGCCTCATACATGATTTTGCCAAGTGGTCAAGTTAAGGGTGTATATGAGGTTTGGTCTTAGAACTTGTGCCTTTACTTTTTTCACTTTTCTTATGCAAAGGGTTGTAGTCTAAGATTGTAAGGTCCCAAACAATCCTTTGTTGAGATACAAGTGTTATTTTCCACCTTAAAGCAAGCTTTGATAGCATCTTCCTAGGCTATATATTTCTCGGCGACCTTCACAAGTTCGTCTAAGGATTCAAGCTTATCTAATGATATCACATTAAAGAACCGTCCATTTAGATATGTGCCTATTAGGAGTGCTTGTAGAGCTATCCCTATGTCTAGCTTAGAAACTTGCAACTTCATTTGGTAGAAGCATTTGAGATATGCTCGTAAGGTTTCATTAGGGCATTGCTTAACATTATAGAAGATGGACGAGTCTCGTCATAGGACTCAAGAACTGAGGAAGTACTATTGGAACTTAACTCCTAAGTCGACGAATGAAGTGATGGATTCCTCGAGGAGGGTGTTAAACTAAAGTAAGGCGACTTTCATTAGTATATTAGGGAAAGCCTTGCACATGATGGCATCTGAAAAGTTGTGGAGGCTCATCGTTATTTGAAAGTGAATGAGGTGGTTTTCTAGATTGATAGTACCATTGTAAGTGTTGAGATGTGGTAATCTTGCACCTATAGAAAGCATTTCTTCTAAGATTACAAAGATGAATGGGCTCTTTATTAGTGTAAAATGCGATGCCCATATAGGTGACTCGACTTTCTTCTGATCATATACGTTACAGGCTTAGCAGATGTGTTCATTGAGTTCATCCATGCTCATGTCTTTGTAGTCTTTTGGCGATGGCTTTGGTGATAGGCTATCAAGTAGTTTGCTTATTGCTATGCACTCACCTTCTACATGTGTTTTATTGCAATTATGGTTCAGCCGCTCACGTAGATCTTCGTACGGTTGGTGATTGTACTGAATGTGATCGAGCGAGTGCATTAGGCGTACATTGACTGGTCATTATTTTTGCTTGGTTATGAGGAGGAATCGTTGGTCACTTCCTCATTTGGATGCTTTTGAGATGCATTTTAAAGTAATGTTACATCTTTATGCAAAGCTATAATAGATTCATGGTATTTTTTGTTTTCTTCTAGCATTTGCTAGATGAGTAACCTAAGCTCTCGGACTTTCATGCTTTCATTTTGAGGTGGAAATGTCTAAGTGCCTCCGTATTGTTTAAAGTTATTGGCATCCTCCACATGGGAAGCTGAAGGTTATTATTTTTGCTTTTAGCTATACTATCATGGTGGCCTAAAACGATAGGTGCAAAAATGTTATTTGTATAAAGACCAACTAGGATGTGTGGATTTAGATAGGCTTGGGCTTTACCTCCTACTTCTCGATACTTGCAAAAAAGCCCCCTGTAGGTGAAGCTACGAAAGCCCTCTAACACTCAAGTCAACAAGAAGGACCAAGAAAAGGGAAACAAGTACTAAAGACTTAGAGGATTATGCTTGCCTAGTGTATGTAATAAGGGTTCAACTTCTATTCTCTAGGGAAAAGGAGAAGAAGAGGTCTTAGAGAATGAAGGAAAGGGATCTATCTTACTTATTAGTGCTTAGCAACTTTTATAGGGGTTACTTGGACATATGGTAATTGAGGATTCACTCGTACAAGCTACCAACAAACAATACACTCCATAGTAAGAGCTAGGCTTCATTGCAAGTGGCATGTCATGGCTGACTAAGCTACTAAATCTACAGCTTATTGATATGGCAAGGGCAAAGGCACCGAGCACGTTGGCTATACTACGGATGTCAAATGCTCATTAATGAGTGGCAAAAGGTTGTATGAGCTAGAGACAAAAGCTGGGCTAAGATGCTGAGGAAGGAGTTAGTTGATGCTCGGTAAGGGATGAGTTGAGTCTTAAGCTTTCCCTAGATGATTGATGCATGTTGTCTCACTAGTCGGGGATTGACTTACTTGGACATTTGTTCTTTGGCTCGCTAGATAAGTGGTGATGTAAAGGATAGGCTCACCATTGGTTCATACTCTTCATTAGCACAAGCTTGTAGACTCAAGGGATGGTTATGACATGACACTTGAGCTTACTATTCGGTCGGGTGTCAATCAGTGCTCTTGATATAAGCTTCATCTATTAGGCCTTAGTTCAACCGAGAATCAAGTATCAACACTTATTGTGTTAAAGAAGTACTAAATAAGAGACCTACATTTAGATATCTTTTTAGTACACTAAAACTATGTTATATGGTAAGCTAAAACCACCTTTCTCATCGGCATTCCCATAAGATCTCTTGAGTGATAAAAAAAAAAATGAAATGGCACATATCCTTTCACTAAGACTTCTTTAAGAAATTCACCCATTGCTTCCTTTGTCATAAGTTCTAAGGAATCATCAATAACTATATACTGTGTCAGTTAGTCTAACTTCCTTTTAGGGCATAAAGGAAATTCCAATAACATCAGGATGCTCAATCTTCCTCTTACAAGGACAAAAGCATGCTTCACAATCAAGCTAGAAAAAAGACTCATCTACAAAGACTCATCTACAAAGACTAAAAAGAGAATCCCCTAAGGTAAAGTAAAGAATCAATACTAAACTCCTTCCTCTCAAGCATACTTCATTTCTAATCATTTAATTTGATTTCCATCTTATCATAGTTTTTTTCTTTAAAAGTGACTTTTACTGACATCAACTCATCAAAAGATCTTTATCAAAAAACCCTTTAAGAAAGGGGGTAGGGTCCATGTCTTGACCATTTATAGGTAATTAATGGCCCAATATGGTGCGGCAAGAAGGAGTAAAGAGAGAAAATCCTTTTTCGATAAAGGCTTTTACCTACAAAGGGGGCAACCACACTCTTCTTTTAGTGTAATCAAATTTCATTTTCGTAGTTTGACTAAAGTGAAGGCAGTCAACAAATCCTCTCATTATCATTATGATAGGAAGAAAACCCTCAATTATATGATAATATAAGCTAATTTCTAGAAATTTTAAAAGAAAAGATCAATCTACTTTCATGCAGCTAGTCAATTGTTAGCCTAAGAGTAGAGTTTCCTGATTAAAAGCTGCTCAATAAGCTCTCCTCTCTTTTGCATAAATTGAAAATTCCCTATTTAAATGGGACCTTCTTTGTAGTTGGATCATTAACTAACTCTTAGAAAGTCTTAGAGAGGAAGATGGGATTTGATAAACTTTTGAAATGCTTGTTGTTTGATCAACTCTTGAAATGCTTGTCATAAGACAAATAAGTAAATGCAGGTAGGCTAGGGCGATTCTAGTCTACGATTTCTAGATATATATACTCTTTCCTTTTGTAGTTCTTGCAATCTTTCTTAGTGCACCCTTAGGTGAGTAAAGAGAGAATGCTTGGTAGTAAGACAGTAGGATTTCAGTAATCATGCCAATAGCACGTATGCCAAGGATAACTGTCCAAGAGTTGAAAGCTAATAGTAAACCAGTCAGCTAGCTTCAATTGGAAAGTTTAGAAGTAGCTACTCTCTTAGCTACACATTCATCATATAGAATGGTACGCCACATTGTCCTTTCCTATTAATGGTGAGTGAAAAAGATGAATCCTATAATAAGCACCTCATGCCATGGTTGTTGCGAAAGAATAAACTTTTAGAGGAAATGCCTTCTTGGCAATTAAAGCAACTCTTACTGCTTGAGTAGACACTATTCCTCTTAGTGAGTGAATCATCTTCATCCTAAAAAACAATAAAAGGCATTAAAAGAAAGAGGGGATCCCATTGTAAGGGAGATTGGTCCCAGCTACTTCTTTCATACCAAGAAAGAAAAGATTGCCAAATCATAACCTACATGAAGGAGACAAAGCCATCACATTCATTGATCAAGATTTACCACTTGAGGGGTCAAATCATGTTAAGCCATTAAATGAACATCACCATTGACTACCTCAAATAACAAGTTCTGTTTGTGTTAATCGACAATGGTATGGGACTCAATGTATGCACCCTTAGAACTCTATGAAGTTTCTTAACATGGAAGAATGAATAAAACCAAAACCCCTACCCTTCAGGTGTCATAGTCAAGTCACTCGATAACCAAGAGGTAGGTGTCATTAAGGAGTTTAAGACCATCATCAATTTTGGACTAGTTGATTTTCTAGTTACATTTCAAGGCATGGATGTCCATCGATGCATTTCAACTTCTTATTCAGTGGATTGTAGGCTCCTTCATGCACCTGGATTATCATCTCTTTAGCTTCCCTTTCATGATATAACTATTACTTATGATTGCTTAGTTTACTGCCTTAAGGGGACTAAAGTCAAGACATAACTACTCATCCAATCCTAAAAAGTTGCTAGCTTAAGCCAAAGCCAAAAAATAGAAACTAGAAGCATTGAGCTACTAAAGCTATTGCTAAGACGCCACCAATGCCAAAGAAAATAGCCAAGGAATAGGATATCAAAGGGTCGGCCATTCAGAAGAAAAAGAATGAAACCCCTCATGTTGATGAAGGTTAGTGACATAGCAAAGAGATGATGTTGGGACTGCACAACTTAAGGTGCTTCCTACAATTAGAGACACCACCTTAGGAAGAGCTATTGGGAGAAGCTAACCATAATCCCATTGTTGACATCAACACAGAGGTCGTTCCTCAAGATGTTATAGGCAACTTAATAGACCAACCATATCCTATGCCGAACCCCAAAGAGGAGTAGGAAAGAACTAGTTGACTAACCTCCATCCAAAAGGAGCAAAGGCATGGACAAGAAAACAAAGAAGGTTCTAAGGAATAAGACTCTCAACATTCAGTCTACCAAGTTTATACCCAACCATGAGGTAGGGAGAATTTTGTGCTATATTGAAGTTGTACAATCTTAGACACTGACTCAGCTTTGGGTAATATAACAAGGTCCTTAGTGTTAATGGAGGGGGCCATCCTCCTGAAGGACAAGAAAATAGCCAAAAGGGATGTGGATAGGGTTGCCAATTGCAATAAAGTCCATATTATTGCCAAGTTGTATGATGTTAGTTTCTTTATAACTATTATTTGCCTTTCATTTGTAGCTGATGCCTCATTGCTAACTTTTTATCTTTGTATAGATTAATAATCATGTTCTAATGGCCTTGGATGAGGCTGAAGAGTAGATGAGAAAGGCATGTTCAATTAATCATTCCATATAGTTGAAAGTTGATTGGGTTATTCAGCTTGTTGCCTCATTATAGAAGGTAGAGGAGGCTTATAGCTCCTTTAAAGCACAAAAAACCATAGCCAAAAGCGTAAGGATAAAGGCTGAGATAGAGGTTGGAAAACTATAGGAGGAGCTCTTGGCTAAGAAGCTAACATATTCCTTAGTGGCTAATGAAGTTTCAGGTCTTAAGATGAAGAATGAAGAGCTTTACAATGAGACTGAAAACTTAAAGGAAGAGCTCTATAAGAAGAGAGAAGAAGGTTGGCGGGTTAAGGAGGATACTCACGTCAATAAGTGAGGAAGATGACAAATTAAGGGTCTAGATAAAGAATTTGGAGACTAAAGGCTCTACACTCGATGCTTATATTATTGAACTAAAGGAAGCTACAAAATAGAAACCTTCTATTAAGGAAGCTTTATCAATAACCCCTAGTCAACAATACAAGAAGTTACTTTGAAAAAAGTTCTTATGAGGGGTTCAACTGGCAATGGTAGAAATTTTGAAAGTTCATCCTGACTACAAGCTGTCATGCCCCGACTTTGCCAACATTGATGATGATGACGCCAATAATGGTGATGACGAAGTTGTTGATGAGAAAGAGGTGGCTAATGGTCAAGTGTAGGGTGAAAATGAACAAGCTAAAGCTAAAGTCATTGTAGATGCCAAGGAATTGTCATCAAAAGAAACCCCTATTTTTATAAAGAAACCTCCAACTCTACAAACAAAACCCCCAATACTGACAAAGAAGTCAAGTGTAAGAAGGTTCCTTCAAGCTTTGCTAACCAAGATTGTAATTTCATGTAGTTTAAAAGGAAGAATATCTGGGACTCCTAAGGAGTTAGCTAATTTATGTTTGTTGTCACTTATGATATTTTTGTGAACTTTAATTAAGGTCAAGATGCTAACCTTCATGCTATAAATAATCTTTATTTTATGTTTGACACTCTTAGTTTATGGCACATTTTATTTTACGTGCAATTTATACTTAGTATCTTTTTGTAGACATAGTTAGAGGAAGTTCATTAGCTGTGTAAGACTTGAACTGAAAAGCATTAAGGTTCATTTTTTGAATCACGAAGTCGCCTACCATTTTGAGTTCGATAGCCTTATTAGGTCAGAACTCTTTTCAAGGAACATTTAATGCTATTTACCAATTAATATTAAGCTCATTAACTAATGTCAATCAGAACTTATTAGGCATTAGTCCATTTACCACGTAGCTAGAACTACATCAATCTGTTAATCATAGGTAGATTAGGAATAAAAGTAATGGTAAAGAAGGATGCTCATAAACTTAAAATAGATACTTCATATTGAACATAGCGTAAGCTATTGCCTTACATTGTTCAGAAAGAAAAGGCAAATGAAAACATAAAATAGTGTTGACAGTACAGGATAACTATTCAAAATATAACTTATGGTTCTTGGCATTCCATGCGTGAGGTACAACCTTTCCATCTAGCCTTTCTAGTTGGTAGGCCCTATTGCCTATGACTTCCTTTACCCTTACTTGGTCCTCCTAATTTTCACTAAGCTTCCCTTGATTGTCTCATGCACCAATTGCCTCCAATTTTTTATAAACTAGGTCTTTAGGCTGAAAAACTTTGTACTTCATTTTCTAATTACAATACCTTATCGACTTATGTTGATAAGCAACAACTCTTGCTCTTACAATGTCTCTTATTTCCTCAATTTTGTCCAAACTAGCCATTTAAGCAAACTTGATTTGCCCTAATGTCGCACTTCTACATTTACAAATTAAGCAGCTCCAACTCAATCAGCAAGCTAGCTTCTAATCCAAAAGCAAGCCTAAAAGGTGTCTCTCCTATCGAAGTCTCGTGGGTGGTCCTATATCCCCATAAAATATTTAGTAATTTCTTAACCTATTTACCTTTCGCCTGATCAACACTTCTCTTCAAACTGTACAGGATAGTCTTGGTAATAGCTTCCACTTGTCCATTAGTTTAAGGGTAAGCTACCGATGTATAGTTTAACCAAATATTGTGCTTTTGATAGAATTCTTGGAACTTATCGTTGTCAAACTATGGCTTATTGTCAGTTATTATCATGAAGGGAAACCCAAACCTTGATATAATAGAGTTGAAAATGAACAACTCAATCTTTTTTTCTATAATCTTTGCTACTGCCTTGGCTTCCACCCATTTGGTGAAATAATCTACTATGACTATTATAAATTGCCGTTGAGCATTAGCCTTCAAGAAAGGCTTGAGCATGCATAGCCCCCATTGGGTGAATGGCCAAGGGCTAATTAGATTGTGTAATTTAACAAAAGGCACATGGCTTAAGACCTCATGCTTTTAACACTGTAGATACTATCGTACAATAGCCTTAGCATCTTCTTTCATTGTTAGCCAATAATAGTCGAGTCTTAGTATGTAGATGTACAAAGTCTAGGCTTTTACATGGTTGCTGCAAACACCTCTATGCAACTTAAAAAGAATTTGTTAAGCATCTTTCAACGAAAGACATTGAAGGTAAGGTTGGGAGAGGCCATGCTTATATAACTAGCATCAAATAGTATGTAGTTTGTAACCTGATATATCAACCTCCAAACTTCTGTCTTATCTTTAAGTACGACACCATCTTTCTAATATTCAATAATTAGATCCATCCAAGACCTCTCTATTGGGCAAGGAGTTAATCTACAACTTTACTCAACTGTTTCTAGACTTTTTCTCGAGAGATACTCAATAAAGAGTTTGTCATTTAGGTTAGGAAGTGCCATACTGGCCAATTTTAAAAGTTTGTTGACAACAATGTTCCTAACCCTTGGTATCTTCTCAATTGTAAAGGACTAAAGTTCCTTTAAGAGCATTCATACTATTATCAAGTACTTGCCCGTCACATCTTCCTTTATTGCATAGCTCCCTTTCACTTAATTTACAATCAACTATGAATCAAAGAAACCTTCAAGTTTCTTGATTCCAACTTCCTTTGCTAATTTAAGTATGGTAATTAAGGCTTCGTATTTAGCCTCATTATTACTAACCAAGAATCTAAACTTTAACGCATACTAAATTTTCACATTGTAAGGTTCTTGTAAGATGAGGCCCATGCAACATCTTCCTTAGTAGAGGAACCGTCCACATATAAGTTCCATGTGGCTTTTTTGGCCATCTCTATGTTATCCTCTTCTTTAGTGAATTTAGCTAGGAAATCTACTAAAACCTGAGCTTTTAGTGCCATTCTACGCCCATATTGCATGCCATAGGCACTTAGCTCCAAAGTATATTTCATCATTCTCCCTAAGGAATTTGATTGTGGCAAGACTTGGTGTAGAAGTTGATCAGTAAGAACTATGATTTGATGAGCTTCCAAGTATAGCTTGAATTTTCTTACTAAGATTACCACAGCCAAGAAAAACTTCTTAATCTTCATATACCTTTGTTTTGAGCCCTACAAGACATGTCTCACGTAATAAATTAGCATGTGCTCCTTTCCTTCTATTCGAATAAGAACGGATGATAGAGTTTGGCTACTAACTGATAAGTATAAAAACAAATCCTCCTTCAAGGATAGGTGTCAAAAGGATTGGCGATGATGCTAGAAACTCTTTTAAGTCCTTGAATGCTGCCTTAAATTCATCAATCCATTGAAACTCCTTTAGATTCTTCAAAAATTTGAAAAATTTGGTGCACCTATCTACAGTTTTAGACACGAACCTATTTAAGGAAACTGCCCACCTAGTTAATTCTTGAACTTCTTTGACAATACTAAGAGACTTCATGTTTTGTATAGCATTAATCTTCTTGGGATTCACTTTGATGCTGCACCGAGTGACCATATGTCCCAAAACTTGCCAAAGATGGCCCCAAAGATGCATTTTTGCATATTAAGTTTCGTATTATACCTCCTTAAAGTGTTAAATGTCTTTTAGAGGTCAATAAGGTGCTAACCTTCTGCCTTACTTTTAACTATCTTATCATTGATGTAGACTTGTATATTGTAGTATTTGGCGCTTAAACATATTGGTCATGAGCCTATGATAATTCATGCTAGCATTCTTTAGCCCAAAGGGCATAACTATATAACAATAAGTCCCAAAATTTGTGACAAAGGATGTATAAACTTCATCATCTTTCTCCATCTTAATTTGATTATAGCTAGAAAGTGCATCTATGAAAGAGAGTAAGGCATGCCCAATAGTTGAGTCAACATTTGATTAATTCTTAGTAGGGGAAAACAGTCTTTGGGACAGGACTTATTCAAATCTGTAAAGTTAATGCATATGCACAAATTGTCATTCAACTTCTTTACTAGCATACAATTAGCTAGTTAAGTTGCATGAGGTTGTTCCCTTATGAATCTTACCTCTAATAGTTTTTGAACCTCCTCTTCTATGGCTGCCTACTATTCAGGGGACAAATGCCTTTTCTTTGCTGAACTATCTTTGTACTCAAATTAATCTGCAACTTATGCATCATTACTTCTCTAGGGATGCCTGGCACATTCAAGGGAGTCCAAGGTGACCGTGTCGAATAGATGCTAACAAGATTTGTCCATGATCATATTATATAGGGATCAATACTTAAAAATAAGGAAATCTATCTTGTCCTTAGCAATATGCATATCGTCTTCGATCTAAATAGGAAGGGAAATAACTCCAGTAACTCGCAAGGTTGGTTATTAAAAGCATATAGATCATAATTATAAGATCTTAGCTCTACCTTGATTTTTGGCTTCATTTGGTCGAAAATGTATAGAAAAGTAATATATGTTGAACTTCCAGTGTTAACCAAGATCTTTTTGAACTTGAAGTTGACAATTCTTGCATTAATTACCAATGCATCATCATAGGGCCTTTGTACGCCTTCAAAATCCTCCTCTGTAAAAGAGATGGAATTGTCGACCTTAACCTTCTTACCCTTCACATTGCAAACACATTTTACAGCACTGACCTAAAGTGGAAGCTCTATCGGCAATAATGTTTATTACACTATTTAATGCTCTGTTATTACCTCCCTCTCTTGCATCTCTTTCGACCTAAGGAGGTCATGCTACATTTTCTTGCTTGTCTCGTGGTCTTTGGGTTGGCCATTCAATGTTCTCAGCATTATAGGTAAGGAACTTGCCCAAGTGCCTCCACTAAATTACATCCTTAATTGCATTTTTAAGTTGAATACATTCATCAGTTTTGTGGCCTCTATTGCAATAAAAATCACAATATTTGTTCGAATTTCTGCTTGATGAATTTTCTCTCATTCATTTTAGTTACTGAAATACCCTCCTCTAGTTACATACTTCCATCAATATGTTTGAGATCAGTCGGTTAAATAGGGTATGAATAGAGTAAGTCAGGATGCGTAGCCTCTTCCTTCTACCATTGCATCCTTCTAAAAATTGATCATTTGGTGCACCAAGTTGACTTTTCATGTTCTTCTTCTTATCATTCTTTTGATCACCTCCGCTCTGATCGACCTCATGCTAAGCTTTACTGTTATCCTCTTACTGAATATAAGACGTGGCCTTAGCCTTGAATTTGGAAAAATCCTTCAACTTGTTCTTTGCTAGAGATTTAAAGAAATCTTCTTATGGTTTGACTCCATCAATAACCATGTTAAGAGCAACGCTTATGTCTAATTCTTAAATCTAAACCATCTTAGCCATAAATCGAGCTAAATAGTCTCTAGTAGACTTGTTAGATCTTTACTTTATGGTATTAAGTATAGATGAATCTTTAATACGAAGCCTACTTGCAAGGAAGTGCTGCAAAAGCACTTTTGCTAAACCCTCATAACATGAAATTGTATTTGGTTTTAGATGTTAAAACCATGTACTCAAGGCATTCCTTAAAGTTGAAAGGAATGCTTGACAAGTTACGGCATCACTTAAGCCGTACAGCTTAGCTAATGTACAATAGTACTCAAGATGATCCTTTAGGTCTTTCGTCCCATCATATGTTTTGAATTATGGCAGCTTAACATGCCGCAGTATTACTTCTTCCAAAATCTCAAGGACAAAAGGACTCCTCTTTATCTGAAATTGTCTACTAGTCGAAGCAAGGTGCTAACATGTAATGGCCGAGGATGATGCACCTGTTATGGTTGCTTCTCTTTATTAACTTTCTGAAGAGTAAGGGTTGAAGGTTTAGGTGTGGCTTAAACCTGTTTTTTTTCATAATTTAGGTAAATGAACCGAATTATTAGAGTTATCAACACTACTACCTCTATGCCCTTAATCTTGGGCAAGTGGATTACTCTTATGGATAAAGTCTAGAATTTCATCATTTTTCCTATTGAGTTCTTAATTTTCCTTAGCTATGTCAGTGCAAAGTTGCTCTAACCTTGCCAAACATTGTTCATTAGTATGCTTACTCCCTACTACCTCGCCCCCTCCCCCCCGAACAAGTTGAGGAGAAGTGCCATCACTTACACTTTTGGTCATGCATGTTTTTGCTATGTAGTGTTTAGGTTCAAAACAAATGGTGCCAAATGTTTTTGGTTGATTTTGGTGTAGAACTTTGATCTTGTAAAAGAAAGAAAGAAGGGCTATAGAGGGTATCGAGGCTAGTCTGGCGTAGCCACTCCAATGTCTAAGTAAGTAAGTGTTTAAGGGAAGGAGAGAGTGAACAAGAAAGCTAAAAATATTTGAGGGTGTTAGAAAGTTCTTATAGTGCTTTCTTTCCCTTACTTATAGGTGTAGAGCGAATACTGTAGTAACAAGTAATCGTTAGTCATGGACCATGTAGCAGCTTCTTAATTAAGCACATGCCTAAAGGATAGGAGTAATGGGTGGTTATGTAATGAAGTTGTACAAAGCTACAATTGTTCGAGCTATTTTTCAAATTCAAAGCAAGTACATAAGTAGGCTAGGCCCTTAAGCCCATTGAATGAGCTAAGCTTAGTGTGATAATTCGTCAAATGGAGCCAAATCGAAGACCTTAGCTAAAATAAGTACAAATTGATGGCTAAGGTGCTGAGCAAGATTGTTGAGCAAAATGCTATTATTCGCATATGCCAACTTAGTTTACCATGTAGGGCTACATTCTTAAGCCTGATGCTCCTAAACCCTCAACCACCCGCTGCTTTTTACCTAGTAACTTTAGCCCATTCTAAAAGGGGAACCCCCATTACATCCTATTTAGAACTCAAAATCAAATCAAATTTCAAACTAACCTATCAACTTTATCAGGCACTCTTAATGGAAGCCATGTCAATTGCGTAGAAAAAACTGTGATAACCATCAAGGTGGATTGAAGTTGCCCGACTAGCTAGATTTAAGAGTTTTTCTTTCTATGTTGAAAGTTTGGCACCAATCTTATTAAGTAGTTGCTTATGTCTCGCTTTGTTCCTCTTAGTACCACCCAACATAATAGAAAATACCGAAAGACTTCCTAAGGTCTAAGGTTACTTAAATCTCCTCTAAAAATATAACCTATTCCTTCAACAATCAAGGGACAAGAGGAGCAAGAGTTACCTTCTATCATGACCTAATAATATCGTTGTCGTGGTAGGTTACTGTGTATCGTTCAATGGTCTACTATCAACCCCCTTACTGATCGCAGGCTTTTCATACGACACATAAGGCTCCTTCCACTATATGTTACCACTAAGCCCATACATATGTAATATAGGGCAATTTAACTAAATTTACTTCTATAGTATAAATTAACTAGATGTGTGGACTCGTAAGATCCACAGCAAAAGAATATTACAAACAAATGCAGTTCATAAGGGAACTACATTAGAAATTTTAATATATGTTATAAACAAAAAAAATATATTTAAGTAACTAGTTATCTATAAATCTATTACAAAATTTCCTCTTCACTCTAACCTATCGCTACACGAGACTTACTACAAGCATACCTCGGCCCAGATTAGCAAAGAGATTTTCCTGCATCAAAAGAAATCTATTAGGGTATAAGCTTAAGCTCAGTGAGATAAATATCCTTATTAGTACCACATGGCAAAAATTTATTAGATGCACAATCATATGAATGCATAAACAATCAGTATACCAAACAACGCATGTAGTGACCTAGGAATTGCATACGACTTAGAATTACGCCCTCTATAATCGGGGTTTGGAGATAATTAATCGACCCAAACCAAAATCTGGGTTTTAGACCTTAGGTTTTATTTCATTTGCACTATTGTGCTTAAGCCAAAACAAAACTATATATATATATATATATATATATTTAAATATGCATCTACTTTCTTTACTGAATAACAAATCATATTTTTAAAATCCCAAGTTTAGCAGTGTGATAGCCTTCGCAGTCCACAAACACACGTCTTAAGCAGAAGCCATAAGATACGGCCCCTCATCGACGGTTAACGTCTCCTGGTGCTTACTAAGCTTGTCAGTTTAGGATAGAGACTCAATAAAAATGATGATATAGCTAGTGCCCAATCCTATGGGAGGCCCATCCTCTTATGAGTCTCTTCCTATCTTCTATGTGAAGCGGTAGTCGGTGTTATCCGAATGCAATTATGGGGAATGCATGATTTATCTTATTTCTTAATCATATAGATCGTTAATCCAATTTTTCAAGGTGATAAGACAATTTCATTCCATACACTTACAGGTATAAATCATCACAACAATTCCCATTATTAGATAATTAACAAGCCATAGCATTCATTCACAAATTCATACACATGCATTTCCTGTATCCCATAAGCATCCAAATATATATATATAAGTTTAGGTGTATCTATTTTATAAGCAAAATCAAGTAAAGAGTTATCAAAAATTTACTCACTCCGCCATGCGGTCAGTTAAAGTAGTTTGGGGGCAAGTCATCACCGTACGTAGTGTCCCCTAGTCATCAAAATCATAATACTATAAGGGATTGAAATAAACTTAGGAAACTAAGCTAAAATCCTTTAAGTTATACTCTCGACTAGTTTTCGTATCTTTTCTCGGTTTTACTTAAAATTTTAATCGAGTATAACTTTTTCATTTTAAATCGAATTTTTATGATCTTATAGTCAATCTTCATCGTTTTCGAGTGTACTTTAATGTGGTGAGGTTAGATTTTCAAAATGAGGTGTGTAAATCTGTCCATAGGTCAGAACAGTAGCAGTCCTTATGATTTGGAGTGCTTTTGGGCTTTGTTTGGTTAATGGGCTTTTTGGTAATCTTGGGAAATCCTTTGGGCTTAGTCTTAAGATTTCCTTCTAAGCACAAAATAATCCTTAAGGTTAGGTTTGCAACTTTGATTTATACTCCTAAGGCTATTAACCACTTATTGGGCTCTTAAGTGGGTTTAAGTTGTCAAATAGGCTTATTTTTTTATCTAACTCAAATTTAACCACTTTGTTGGGCTTAGGGAGTGTCTTGTAGGTTTCTTGAGAGTCTTAAAACAATTCTTATTGATGTGTGAAGTTGCTAGTTAGAATTTTAAGGGTGGTTCAACTTGGTGTATGAGGCCCATTTTGGAAGTTTTAAGCTCGGTTTTGAGTTTTAAGCTTAAGATACTTATCATACTTGCCTTAGTTGGTCTTTTTACTTTGTTTACTTACTTTTATCATATTTTTAAGTGTCTTTTAAGGAAGTTCTAGATCTGGTCGGTTTGAATATGAGAGCTTCCGACTTAGGCTTCCAACTTGTTTCATCATTTTCTTAAGTTTAGGTATTAGATCATGAACCTATGTTACTATTCAAATCTTAGCTTGACTTCTTTTCTAAGAGAGGGTTATTTGACTCATACTTTTCATGAAAATAGTAGATCTCATACTTATTACAATTTTCACATCATCGCTCATGTCATGCAAAGTTGGTTTTCTCATGAAACTTTATGTGATGAATTTTTCCTTAACTTAAGTCTAGATTTGAGCACGTTCAACTTAATAGAAATGAAATCAACATCCAAATGACCATTGAATCCTCACATCTAGCATGTTCCTCTTTCATTCAAGTTTTTGTTTCAAGATTTTCTCATCTTAAAATCTTTTATTCAAATTGTTAAACAAGTATCTTTACAAAACACTAACTTTACATGCTCATATTTTAACTTCATGTAAAGGTTTCAAGAGTTTGTTTCTTAGGGTGATTCTTGATGTTACACCAACTTATGATTATACTTATATCTTTAAGAAATCATAGTAAACACTAACCTACTAACACAAAGAAACACTTACTCGTCCACAAAGTAAAAGTAAAGAGGTTGTGCATAAAGGTTCCACTTATGCTATTTATTTTACTTCCTCCTTTGGCACTTTTTTGAAACCTAAGTTGTTGGATCCTTTGAAGTGGAGTTTGTGGAATGTTCTAAGGGTCCTAAAGAAGCTTGAGTGTTGGAAAAGAAGGATACAAGAAAAAGTTGAATGTGCCGTGAGTGTGAGTGTAAGTATGTTTGAAAGTGGCGGCAAAGTGAAGGATTTGTGGGGTAAGGTTGTTTCCACTTTTGTGTTGGTTTCAAGTGAGAGAAAAAGGAAGTGAAAATGAAATTGAAAGTGAGAGAAATGCAAGAAAATGTGGCCGGTTGGGAATGGGTAATATGTGTATTTAAGAAGCTTGATTTTGTTGTCTTGTAGCTTACACAAAAGTCAATAATTGCAACTATTGATTATGTAAGCATTAAGGAGTGAATAGTGGTGTGTAAGATAAAGTGATGGATGGATGGAAGATAAGAGCATGCACCCCCCC